>JAKZAO010000006.1:26911256-28111256 GCA_023053555.1 Branchinecta lindahli
CTCTAACCGTTTGAGCTACCGAGGGGCAGCACAGATGAAGTACAAGTTCACTGTTCACTGTTCCTATGGCCAGCTTCTACCGGACTATTGTAGTGGTTTGCGAACTATGTTCACAAGCCCCTCGGAAGCTCAAACGGTTAGAGTACCTGCCTTGTAAGCAGAGGGTCCTGGGTTCAAATCCCGGCTGAGGAGCATTTTTGTCTTTCAGTTCACTACTTCTAAAATATTTCCACCTCAAGGGCGTATTCCCCATCAAAATTACATTTGGATTTGTTTGGTTTTCACCATGAGACCCCGCCAAGTGGGTCCTGGTTTGTCTACGTGGCTCCGGCACTGGAGTCCTAGACTTCTACAGTGAATTCAAAAAAAGTTACTCTTGGTTCATTAGTCACGTTAAAAGTCCCTTATATAAAGTGCCATCTATGTATTAACGATTAGATACTACCTCCCCACTCACCAAATTCAGTAAACTGAACACATGCAAGAGAGATTGCAAAGTTGCAAACACTAACAACTAGCTAACTCACATAAACATGATAATGTCTATATAAATACGAAACCGTTTGTTCCACGACAGTTCGTCACAGACAAATCGTCCAGCTGCCCCGCATCCTCTTGATAATTGTCCTTAGTTCATTTATTAAACTATTTTTGTTTTTAGGTCCGGTCTTCGTCGAGTTCCCAATCGACGTTCTCTACCCATACCATCTCGTAAAGCGGGAGGTTGGAGCGAAGAATGAGAGCAAGGGGCTGCTACCCAAAATCGTCAACTGGTACCTCCAGAACTACGTGGATAATATTTTTGCTGGTGCCTGGGAGCCCCAAGATGTCGCCCCTCTTGAAGTCTTCATTCCTTTGCCAACTGAGGACCAAGGTGAGAACATAGCCCAGATAGACGCGTTCTTTAATGCTCCGGTAGTTTTTTAGTCGTATTCTTGCCGTCCCCCTAGGACTCCTCGGGGAATCGAAGGGAACGGCGGGAATAGAGGGAGTCACTCCACGCGGACTGCGCGTACGGAAAACAACGAGAAAACGGAGAATGCTTTCAAACTGGATTTTGTTCGAAACAAAAAATATACAGTTGATGAAATTAGTCTGGATCCACTTTATTTTTTATTTTGTTTATTCTGATTGTTTTTGATTAATTTTACGTTGCACCAACATCAGCAAAAATTGATTCCCCTCCGAATCTGAAAGGGAGTCCTTTTTGATGATGGTCATAATAATCGGGGACCTTGGGGACAAACAAAACGCGGGGACTCCTCAAGTGGAGTCCTCCAGGAAGGCGAGAATACGCCTTTTGCGTGCTTTATAGTAAAGCTGTCATCACTTTCTGTTCTTTTTTTTTTAAAGCAGAACAGAAACCAGATACTATTCTGTTATTTTCCTCCCTAATAACAGGCACTGTCACCAGTCCGCCTATTTTCGATTTTTCTTTCACAGTTGTTTTCATGCTTTTGCTCTAGCTAAATCTGATGTTCCCATGGAGGTACTTTTCACAGTTAAAGCACAACTCTTACTAGAAACGATCGTTTCACGATTAAATAGCCCAGAAATATCGTGTTCAAAAATACCATTGCTTTTTCCACGAGATTTTCTTTTTCCAACCTCCAGCCTTCCGTCTCTCCGAAGCAAGCTGGACGCAAAATATTTGAAAACTAAACGCGCCTTGGTTAAATGTGTGAAAACCAAGCAAAACAAAAGATGTCCAGAATCTTACTATCCCATAAGGGAACTTAGGATAATATGAAAGGCAGAATAAGGAAGAGGGGTCCTTTAAGCTCCGCCCCTCGTGTCGGTTTTGATGTGTTCAGTATAGGACGGAGTGTCGGAGACTATGTTGGTTAGTGATGTCAGTCGGGATTGCGCGTTGTTATATTGCGAGAGTTAATGCGTAGGTTCTGATCTGTTTTTCTTTTCTTCACAGAATCTGAACTGGGATGCAGCAGTTGTTTGCCCATGCTCGGAAATTGGAAGGATAAATAAATAATGTACTTTATTTCCTTAATAGCTTGTAGGCTCTACATGCTGGCATTGGATCGTCATTCACGGACGTTATACATGACATAATTATATAGATAGATAGCACTTCGTTGGACCTTTAATAATAATAATATTTGGCAGTGCAAATAATAATACATTTCAAACAAGACCAAAGGCGTCGATGGGATCCCAAAATTTAATATTGGATCCAGACAATTGCATCTTGTAGATATCCGGTCTTCGCCAGACTCCTTGAACATTTTTACTATTAAAAAAAAGCAGATTAAGGCCAATAATCTGAGAAAACTAAGTTCAGATACGGATTCAGCATGATTGTTTACCCCTATACGTCATATCTACTTTGACGAAATTGATCGAAACTTGCTGCCTTATACTTCTGCCAAATTTCCGGTTTCGGACGGATTCCTGGCTAACTACTTGTCCGGCAAAAAACTAAAGTTCAAAACGAATTCAGCATATCTCCTTTATCCCTATATCGAACCTCTAATCAGCTTCAGATAAACTTGAACTTTTATCAAATTTTCGGGTTTTGGCCGGATTCCGGGCGAACTATTTGTCCGGTGAGTAAATAGTTTTCAAAAACGGATTCAGCATGCCTCCTTACCACTATATCGAACCTCTAATCAGCTTCAGATGAAACTGTTACTTATAACAAATCTTCTGGTTTCAACCGGATTCCGGGCGAACTATATGTTCGGGTAAAAAAGGATTGTCATGTACGGATTCAGCATGTCTTCTTGCCCCTGAATTGAACATCTAATCAACTTCAAATAAAACTTTTACTTCTAACAAATTTTCCGGTTTCGGCCGGATTTTGGGCGAACTAATTGTCCTTTTTTTAATATAAACATATCTATTAATTACTCTAGTGCAACGAAGTGCAGAAAGGATCAGCCGCGCTAAGCGACCACTACTTCTCATCGGCAGCCAAGCCCTGCTGCCACCTATCCAAGCCGATGAGCTTCGCAAAGCTGTTGAGTCCCTGGGGATCCCGACGTATCTTGGAGGAATGGCACGCGGACTACTGGGTAAGCAGCCTTACAGTCTTGTCTCCCTCCCATTTAATCACTCCATCAATGTGAGTATACATCAGTGAATAAATTTTGTTGTGTTTATTTTTATATTTCTTTGTCCTTGTGTCATAAATTCTTGATTCATTCATTCACATTTAACCGGCTGCGTTTCTTTCAGTAAGTATATCATAATAAGTAAATAATTGTTTGTTTTTCAGTACTGTGCTTAAATATTTGCTAGGTTTATATTCCGTTATATCCATCCGCGCCATGCAGTCATGTTTCTACTGCACTGCACTTGTTTTTCCTAGGGGTAGTTTTGGCTGTAAATAAATTGTTGTTCGCTAATTAAACACATAGGTTGATGATGGTTTGGTCCCATTGTATGCCAAGTACCTACTAGGCCGCAGCAGCAACTTTTCATCACGTAGCTCCTCCCCCAGGGCGGTGCCAAAGAAATCTGTCTTTTGTCACATGTGACTCCTCCCTCATGGCGGAGACTTATCTCCAGCAGCCGATCCCCGGCCTCCTTGGACTTGGTCGGCTTGTAACGACAAAGTTAATGACTATACGGTTTGACCGATCCATTTGTGGCTGTGGACCAACATCGTGCTAAGTTTGTTTCTTCTCTAGTTCTAAGCCATCCATATTTAGTTATATATTTATTTATTTATTCATTTATTTTCCTCAAAACTGAGGAGTACAGCATATAAACTATAAAACAAAACCATTCCTTAACCAACTATAATCTTTTCAATAAAATGCTGTGAAATACTATAAAGAATACACATCATTTCAACAACTAGCTTACAATTACTTGCGTATTACATTATAGTTTAGTCTGGTATCTAATTGTTTTCAAACATTCCGTGTGGGTTAACGAAATTATTGGTTCATTGATTGATTGGGGGACCAAAAGTAATTAACCGCATCGTGGTTCTAAACTAGAATATGGAGAGTTGCTATAATCGCCGTAGATTGCAAAGGACAGCAGATGTTGGCATAAAAGCCGGGGTATTTCGATTTTTCTCTGACAATTTAATTTTTCTCTTGGGTTACCATTTCTTTCAGTAGTTTGTGATTTAATGCTGGCTTTTTAATTTTAAAGAAAAAAGACAAAAAATTCAATTCTTTTGTAGGAAAAGACTCGCCCATTCAGGCGCGACACGACCGACGGTCCGCCCTGAAAGAATCCGATTGCGTTATCCTTCTTGGTTCCGTCTGTGACTTCAGACTTTCCTACGGACGTGTTTTACCGAAGAAGGCGACGATCATAGCCGTTAACCGTAACCGAAGCCAGCTCTATCGGGTAAATATGAATAGTACTGCTTTTTATGCATATTTTATTGAGAATCGAGCGGTACAGCTGGTTTACAGTGCTCAGATTTCTTCGACAGTTTGCTTTTGACAGTTTGACAGTTCCCGCTCTTTGGATAACAGCAGAGTATGAATAAAATACATAAAGGAAAATGTTTTAATTATTAAGTGTTTCTGGGCTAGTCGTGATTCATTGTTTTTATGGCACTTGCCTTCCGGCCAAGTGCCATATACCGATCACTTTTCCGTCGGTCGGTCGGTCTGTCGGTCTGTTGGTCGGTCTGTCGGTCTGTCGGTCGGTCCGCTGATCGCGAGTTAGGGTACTTGCAGATGTGCTAGGAGGATGGAACTTGGCAGGCGTATCAGGGACCCGACCAAACTAACTTGGAAATAGCCACTTCCCCGATCCGACCACCGTGGGGGGAGTGGAGGGAGGGGGAATCGGGAATATTGACGTATTTATAAATTTTGAACGGGGAATCGGATCTTAATGAAACTTGATATTTGGAAGACCTCGTGTCTCAGATGTCACACTTCAAGTCCGGAATGGATCCGGTGACTTTGGGGGGAGCTGGAGGGGGGAACCGGAAATCATGTGACATGTTCAGAGTGAACGGATCGGGATGAAACTTGGTGGGAAGAACAAGCACAAGCTCTATATACATAGTTGACAAGACCGGACCGGATCCGAACACTGTGGGGGGAGCTGGAGGGAGGGTTCCGGATTTCCGGTGATCCCGACTTAAGATGTTTACACATGTGCTAGGACGATGAAACTTGGCAGGCATATTATGGACCCGACCGAACTAACTTGGAAATAGTCACTTCCCCGATCCGACCACCGTGGGGGGAGTGGAGGAAGGGGGAATCCGGAATATTGACATATTTATAACTTCTGAACGGGGAGTTGGATCTTAATGAAACTTGATATTTGGAAAGACCTCGTGTCTCAGATGTCACACTTTAAGTCCGGAATGGATCCGGTGACTTTGGGGGGAGTTGGAGGGAGGAACCGGAAATTGTGTGACATGCTCAGAGTGGACGGATCGCGATGAAACTTGGTGGGAAGAACAAGCACAAGCCCTAGATAGATAGTTGACAAGACCGGACCGGAACCGAGTACTGTGGGGGGAGTTGGAGGGAGGTTTCCGGAATTCCGGTGATCCCGACTTAAGACGCTTACACATGTGCTAGGACGATGAACTTGGCAGGCATATCAGGGACTTTACAATTTTAACATAAGAACGGTCATTTCTCCCATTTGACCACGTGTGGGGAGTGGGGGGGGGGGTGAATCCGGAATCTTGAGGTTTTCCAACTTCTGAACGAGTGATCGGATCTTACTGAAACTTGATATTCCGAAAGAACTCCTGTTTCAGATATCCCATTTCAAGTGCGGACAGTATCCGATCAATGTGGGGAGTCGGAGGGGGGGATAATTTTGTGACACGCTTAGAATATAGCGATTGGGATGACACTTGGTAGGAAGAACAAGCGTAAGTCCTAGATACATCAGTATTAGAACCGGACCGGATCCGGTCACTCTGGGGGGGGGGGGGGGGGAGCTGGAGGGGTGTCCAGAATTCCGGTGATCGCAATTTAAGGTATTCCAAGATGTGCTATAGGACGATGAAACTTGGCTTGAACATTAGATACTTGACAAGATTGGCTTAGATATTGTCACTCCCTGATCCGATCATCCCTTAAAGTACTCATCTTAACCGCAAAGTACAAAAATACTTCTAAGCAAAGCCTATATTTTCACAATTCCCATGAGCCCCTGATCAACGGTTTTGCTTAGAAATGAATTTCTAGCACCCTTAAAGTGCGCATCTTAACCGACCAAACCATATACGGTGTACTCACGATCCTAAAGGGCCCAGGATCATTTTTGCCTCAAGGGTTTTGATTATCGATGAATTTCTAGCGCTCTTAAAGTGCACATCACCGCAGCCAGATGCAAAAAAAAAAACTTTTATACCACACGATACATTCTCGTGATTTCCAAGGGTCCGTCGTCATTCTTATCTCAAGGGTTTTGCTTACAAATGATCACAACAAACCCACGAATTGGCGAATTCCTACTTTCATACTTTCACCAAGCCTTGCAAGTGCCATATGAGCTTACAGCTCTTGTTTTTGTATCCTACATACTTGTTTTTTCTCTTTTTTTTTTCTTTTTGTAACTCCGTCTTGTACGGGCATAAATATAGTAATAATAATAAATAATAATAACAATATTACTGCAGCAAAAAGGCTTTCGCCTCCATAAATTTCTACACTAAATTGAATTTCAGCCAGGTGACGATCCACACCTGCTTTGAACTGATTAAAATTTTCGGTTTTTACCACACGTTCAGGGAAGTTATTCCAGTATTCAACTATCCGGTTTCTGAAGCTCCATTTTCCAATGTCTTTTCTGAATTTCTCACCATGCAGTTTCAAGCTGTGTCCTCTGAGACCGTTGTAGTTGAAGGTGAGGACATCATCAGTCCTTATGTTATCATAACGACCATGACAAATCTTAAAAAGTTTCGATCAAATCACCTCGGAGAAATCTGTAAAAATATAGTGTAGAAATATAGTGCAGTAAAACAGGGATGATAAAGGAAGGTATAGAGTCTGACGGCTCAGGTTGAATTGAGTTAAGCCAAAGTTTAGTTAGCAAGCGAGCTAATGGAGCCGAGCTAAACGAGCTCGTATCTCTGCCGGCCCCGTTGATCGATATTTGAAATATTTTTATATTAAAGGACACCTGAACAATGAAACCATACTTGACCACACCATGGAGAATGCATTTACAGACATGGCCACGGAGAGCATTCTTCTCCTGAGCGTGACGTTTTCAAAATAGGGATGTTCGTTTCTGGAGGTTTGCACATGCAGACTCCAAGACAAAAAGCGCAATTCATTCAAATCTTATACAGCGCTGGCCGGATCGTATTCGAATTTCTTCTAGATATACGTTTGGGCTTAACTGGTTAAAAAATATTCCAGAAGAAGGGTTGATTGGAGACATTTGTTCATTTCTAAAAATGTTCGGTACTGAAATAAGGACAGATGTAAAATGGAGAAAAAATCATAGCTTGGAAACACTATTTCGTATTTGGGTTGGGTTTTCTGCAGGCAATGTTAACGGAAGTCATACAGATAGGGATGATACTTGGTACTCTTCATTCAGGTGTCCTTTAAAGAACCTGAACCTGAAAAAAGCTAATGTAAATATGGGTTTATAATAACAACATAGAGAGAAAAGAGCAGCCGGAGAAAACCCGGAACATTAGCAGGTATCCGGCGCAGTATCTACCTTGGGCCGTGACGTTCCAACTGCTAATAATAATAATAACGTTTATTTCCTGAATAGCTCAAATAATTAATCGCTAGCATCGGATCGTCACACAATTATTAACACGACTAAAACTTAATAATCACTTCTCAATAATTGCCTCAAAATATTTATATTTATGTACAGTTAATAACGAACATATCACAGTTCAGAATTAAAATAGTTTACGAAATATGGTACAAATGACGAAAGATACCGGTCAGTAGAGTGGATATCGGGGCGAACAAGTCTGGTACAATTACGGGTTGCAGCGCGAAGCCTTGTTTCAGGTCGAGTCGGGTTTGGGGCTTCGTAATCCGGTAGGAGAGATCTATGAAGATCAGAGGACAAGCATTTACGTCCAAAATCCATTGTCAACTTTTGTCGTCTTTCAGACAGAGTGGAGAGACCAAGCCTGTCCAGACCCGCTTCATACGAAGTATGAAGTGGTGTATGAATCGTTCTGCCCCTGAAATGTTTGTCTGTTTCAGAACTCGGATATGTTCTGGAAACCGACCATCGCAGTCCAAGCGGACGTGGGCACTTTTATCCAACAGCTGTCAGTCGCCCTGCAGAACAATAAGGTCGATCCAGATTGGGTGGACACCATCCGAAAACGAGACCTGGAGAAAGAAAAATCTAACGCGAAGGTAGGTTTCCTAAGGCGCTGTTTTCTGATAAATCTTCCACTATTCTTGTCAAAACTATGTCATCCGCAAAAAGAAGCATAAATAATAGGGAAATATGGAAAGCAACCGTTGGTGCTCCTTTTTTCAGTACATATTCAACATCATTAATTTTATTGACAAGTTACGCGATCTGGCAGACTAATGGTCATTTATGGGCCATAATGTGATATATGATTTGGTTCGATATATATTATTCAGTTCGATATATTATAATTTTAGTGTATGTATTGTGGACGTAAATTCAACTAGTCGGCTTACCGCCGTTTCATGATTTTTAACGAATAAACTGAATTGAATTGAATTGAATTGTAAATAAATAAATAAAAATCTACCTTAAAAGATTCCAAACGGTTTTGGTGACAAAATACAACCCTGTTGAACCCCCACATTGTAGATTATCATATATTTATAATATAATATAATATGCCCTCTCTCGGCTCTCAGTTGTGTCCGGTTGAATTTGGGCGTTTACCTGCCATATCCTGCATCGTTGGTGCAGTAAAGTAAGTTTGTTTAGAGTGCTAGTTTGCGAGTCAAGTTAGCTGTCTCTAAAGGCGTATTCTCGCAGTTCCCTGAGGACTCCTCGGGGAATCAAGGGGAACGGCGAGAATAGAGGGAGTCACTCCACGCGGACTCCGCGTACGAAAACAGCGAGAACTCGGGTACTGCTTCCAATGTTATGGCTTAACGTTTATATTATAGAGAGAACCAACTATATGTAATAGATGGGCGAAATAATATATATAAATAACGTAATCTCGGAGGTGTAGGCCGTAATGGTATTGAAGCCGGGTCAGGATGGCATTCCGAATGGTAGGCCTACACCAATTCCGCAAACGCAACCAAAGATAAAATTCCAGACGCGGTAAATTCATATCCACTACCTCAATCTTGTTCAGGCCCGAATCCCTCCAAGGGCTAAACCGGACAGATAGGTCGCCCGACCATTGCTAAGCCTCGAGACTAACCCAGCCAAAAGAAGGAGTTTAGAACATTGTCATTTTAATACACATCTTAGGCCTAAAACAAAATATGAACGGTAAATGATAACTTACTATAGTCTACTGACACGACGGGGTGAGATCCAAATCACGACTGCCCGAAATCAATGGAATGATCGCTCAAGCGATCGTTTCGGTAGCGAAGGTGATCTTTTATGGCGCCGTGCCGGAATGAAAGGGGTTACTAATTAACTATTAAACAGTACTAAGGAAAAGGACGCGACAGGGGAACAGATAGATCTGAAATAAATACATAGTAAATTAGGGAGCCGGAAGGTAAAGACAGGATGTCTCCATAACACCAAAATGGATTTTGTTCGAAAAAAAGAATATGCATGTTGACGAAATTAGTCTGAATCCACTTTATTTTTAGTTTTCTTTATTCTGTTTATTTTTAATTAATTTTAAATTGCACCAACACCAGCAAAAATTGATTCCCCTCCGAATCTGGAAGGTAGTCCTTTTTGACGATGGTGATGATAATCGTAGCATTCCTCGTCCATGGGGACTCGAGAAAATACGGGGAGCGAGTCCCCGGGACAAAAAAAACGCGGGGACTCCTCAAGTGGAGTCCTCGGGGAACGGCGAGAATATGCCTTAAGTGTAGGACGAAGCGTCCATAAAACTAGCAGGACATCACGAGCGTGTTCCATCCTACTTACCGTAGTTACTACGGATGACGTCACGGATCCTAGCTTTTTGGCGTTTTGGCTGGAAAATAAGTTTTTATTTTCGGCAAAATATCGTGCCGCGTGCTAATCGGACCAACCACGTCACGGAGATCGTAGTTACCACACTCTCGAGCGTGGTAAGCTACCAGTTACTATTAGTTGCTATTTCGAGAAGGTTGGAACGGTCAGCGTAATAACTTTAATAACTTCTTGGGGAACGTCGTCATGTTGAAGTTACTTTTATTTTTATTTTTTTTCGTGTATGCTCGAGCTCTGCCGTGAGCAGCGGAAAATGTTAAAGTTTAACTGAAAAGCCAACTTATTTCTGTGTCATTTAGTTGAATACACTGAATTATTTGGATTCTGCAAAGGGATTTTTTTGTTTTCCACTATCTGCTCTAGTTATGACGTTCAGAATATCTGCGGCTGTCCACACAGCGAAAATTCTACTATGACGCGGGAAATTTTTATCTAAACACAAACAAGGCTTTTCAGTGGGCAGTGGCGTTATTGGTGAAGATTGCTTAGTGCCTGGACAAAAAAAAGTAATAAATCTTTCTTGTAAGGCATACAACAAATTAGAGGTACTACAAATCACACGGAAATTCCACTATTTGAAAATCGATTATTCCTGAATAGCGGAACAACCAAGTAATGTAATTTCAGCGGGTCTTCAAGCCAATTTAAGTGAATAAATGATGGGTAACTAGATTGTCCTATCCCAGTCCTTTTCGGTTAAACTTTAAAGATAAATTTGTAAATAAGATAACCTTGAACGAGGTTGGAACGGAAATAGTAGGCTAACTAATAGTTACTATTGTTAGAAGAGTGGAAAACGGTCCACATGTGATAGTTTCCATTTTGAAGTAAATAACGTTTCTCCTTCAGCTCTGCTTATTATTAGTCGCGTTTTTGCAAATACCATGGTATCTAATACCACGGTCAAAAGGCGTTTTTGCAGTTATCGTGGTATCTGGCCAGTTACCGTGGTAACTGATCGTGGTATCTGAAAAAGTCATCTCACTTTCATCATTTTTTGTCAGACTGGTGGGCAGGGGCGTCGCTGTGGGGGGGTGTGGGGGGGTGGTACCACCCCCCCTCGAAGAAAGAAAAAAGCTAAAACGGGCGCTCGCAGAGCGCCCGACCAAAAACTTTGAGATAATCTGGGCGCTCTGCCGCAGAGCGCCCGCCTAAAAACTTTGAGATAATCTGGGCGCTCACAGAGAGCCCGACCAAACACTTTGAGCTAGTCTGGGCGCTCGCAGAGCGCCCGACTATACAAATTCAGCTAAACTGGGCGCTGGCAGTGCACCCGGGAAAAGTCAGTAAGGGTAGTTCAGGATTACCAAGACTTTTCTAAACCGACACTATGTGTTATGTACCAACATCTCTCGATTCAACAAAATGCATGTTGATTTTGCTTGTGGCGTATATTTTCAAGAATTTGTTAGTTTCATGCAAAGGTGCTTTGTGTTTTAACAGAAAAGAATTTGGTGAAAATATTTTTACTCCAGTGCGTCACATAACAATAAATCGGCTTTGTGAGTCAGCAATGAAGGAAGATGTAATGACAGGCCTGATTATTATAACCCGTCATTTGATTTTTGTTTTGTTTTTTAAGTGTAAAATGAGAACATGTCTGCTCTGTTTGAAGTTGCTTTTTCCTGAATGATCAGTACTTCTTTTTCGGAAAGGGTCACAATACCAACTTCCAGCTAAATGTGTCACTTTTTTCTGGATTTGTCGTGAACAAAGACAGACGGGCAGATCCATGCTAAATGGCCCTTACTTTCATTTGGGATTCGAAAAGACGTTCCAACCCCATCTCATTCGGGTTTGCTTGGAATTTCGCGGATTGGGTCATATTAAAAGCAAGATTTTGTTGGGGGGAAGTAGTGTTTATTCCGAAAAAAAGTCATAGGTTACTTCAAAAATTTCGCCTGCGGCGCTCATTTTCATTCCGTCTGATATGCATTCGTCATTCTATATGGTATTAGCGGGCTGTGGGTTGAGCTTTTCCGAAAACAAGTTCCTCTTATTACGAATGAGCCCAGTCGTATATTTTGAGGTAGTCATCTTCCATGCCCAAGCCGTTCAAACCGTCCCTGAGCTCGGAGATACGACTAGGCATTTCAGTCTTCAACGCTTGCAGTATCACGAGTTTTATCAATAGGATACATTTGCGACGAAAAGCTGAAACGGGCGGCAGGGCGCCGGCAGGCGCCCAGCCACCCCCCCTCGAGTTTTGGCTAGCGACGCCCCTGCTGGTGGGAAAGAAGTTTTTCTTTTGGGATGACTTCGAAAAGCGCAATTTCAGCAATTGTCGTTTTTGCAGCGCAACCGTATATCAGATACCACGGTAACTGCAAAGACGACTAATTGCAGATCCAGTTACCGTGGTATAAAACGCAACTATTATTCTTTCCGCAGCAAATTTACCGTTGTAGTGCGTGTTGCATTTAGAGCAGGGTGGATTTGATTATAGTAAAGTTTGTCAATGTCTTTCACAGCAATGGTGCCAAATTTGCGTTTCCTGTCAATATGAATATAGCTAATGAAACAAAGTCTCCGTCAGGTCAACATTTGTTGCACTATATGCAACCAAGAACAAGTAATCTGACAGAACCTGCGTCTCCCTATCTCTGTAATATGACTATGCGGAGTCGATCCCCATACTCTGTCCGCTACTAACGAGCGGCGGTTACTAGCTTCGCGCCACATGACGTTTCGTTACCTCTACAAATAGCTAAATCGCTGTCAACCCGCGGATGAGAAAAAAGTAGGAGTCAAAGCTGATTTGTTCTATGGACGCGCTCCAGAGTGGGTCAGCAAGCGGAGTACGCCTCCTGCCAGCCTCCTTCAGTATTTCTTGTGCGATAAGCAACGGCGAAGACGGAAGAGGAGTAAACGGGTATCAACATCAGCTCAAAGCTAGAGTAAATACCTATAGGTCCGCTCAGTTTTGTCGGTTTTTTTTTGTTGTCCCTGGAATTGGAGTGTACGTGTTTTTCTTTTTACCCTAGATGGCGATAGAACCTGTCGACAAGCACCTCAACCCAGTCGCTGTTCTGACAGCTCTTGAGAATAATCTTCCTGAAAACGCAATACTCGTTGCCGACGGTGGCGACTTCGTCGGCACTGCTGCCTATATCGTCAGGTAGGAGATGCGGGATGACAAGTTCTCGGCCTTGTAGGAGCTAAAGCTCCCATATTAGGTCGGAGCCCTTACTAAGCCCTCTGTCGCAAACAATTTGTCTGTATCGCAGTAATTATGAAAGCCATATGAATAGAAATATATTATACTTACACAAAAGCCAGAGTGCCATGCGGCAAAAAGATAATTGTAATAGATTAGATTATGTTTAATACAAAACCAACGCATAACATTTGTCTGCATCACCTGCAGGGAAAGTCCCGGGGGACTTGTTAAATAACAGGCGAACACAACAACAATCCAAACACTGGTTTGGATATACAGTAACAATATAAAAAAATACTCTTTTGAGTAAACAGTAGCCTACTCGGTGGCACTGACCAGTCTAGAGGAATTTCCCAAACAGTATAACATCACCAAATTGTCTACTTTTCAATATCTTAAACATCCACTATTTTCCAAACACTCCATTTTCCAAACACTCTTTGACCGAATACCTCAGATCTTAATTCAGTGAGCCGGAGACGCATCCGATGTTTTTTTTGTCGATACCAAAAGAGAAAAAATACAAAACGTATATATTTACAATTACAGTTTGAATTTGTCCGTAACGGCAATATAATTGATAACTAAAACCTTACACACCAACACTAACGTCTTTTTGTCGTTACAAAAAGAGAAAAAATACAAAATGTATATAGTTACAATTACAATTTGAGTTTGTCCGTAACGGCAATACAATTGGTAACTAAAACCTTACACACCAACACTAACGTCTTAAAATTACATCTCCAGCCTTGAGGGAGAAACTTGTAGGGTGACCTAGGGTGAGGCTTCATAACCTGCATCCCTTATGGCGCCCTCTTGTGCCAGTGTTGGGGCGTTCCGGTGGTCGATGCCGCTAGTGACTAGTTGGACTTGTATGACGTTTCTTTGCCTGGGCAAAGTCTGTCTTTCGGACATCTCCGGACGTCCGGTTTGATAAGTGGTGGGTTTGCTACTAGAGTTGTATTTGGTACGCAAAGCTTGTGGCTATACCAGCTGATCAAAGCAGGATTACGTATACAATCGATCAGTTCATCGTTTCAGTAATAATCGTAGCACAATGCATACAATATGTCGAATACATATAAATATTTCTTAGTGCCCGCTTACGAAAAGGTAAACAACGGAGTAAAATTCAAAGAAGAAAAATGAGACGAAACAAAAGAAGATAAATATAATTTAACAGTTCAATAATTCGGTTGTTGATCCGTAATATCTTTTACAAAAAGATAGTGCCTTATATGTCATCACAGTTAAATGGATCAGTCGAGAGATCTATTAGTCTACTATTCTCGATTTTTAAGTACAAGTCATCTCATTTCAAAGATTTCTAAAATCCTCTGTTATTTTCATCCATCCTAACGGCAATACGCTAATTTTCGTATTTGCTGGGTTTGGCTCCTTTCGAGGCAGATCAGGCTCCCGCTTATTGCTTTCGAGGAGCTCATTAGTCAATACCGCGATTACGCAAGTTTCTCCGTGTTTCTTATCAAAACCAAAGGAGCCGAGCGAGTTTCAAAGGAGTCACATATGTTAGACTATTTGAATAGAAACTTTACCTACTGTAACTTGTGCTTTAAGAGACTTCGGCATATTATACAACGAGGTAGTCAGTACGTTGATTTGGTAGACGTCTATCGCTGCAGCTGGAGCATTTCTTAATAGTTTCTTAACCTTTTCAGTTGGGTAAAAAATAATAAAATTGATACCGGGCTATAATATTTTTTATAGTATTTCACAGCATTTTACTGAAAGGATTATAGTTGATTTAGGAATGGTTTTGTTTATAATTTATATATTGTACTCCTCAGTTTGAGGTAAATAAATGAATAAATAAATTCCAGACCCCGTGGTCCCCTAACCTGGCTCGACCCTGGTGCGTTCGGTACCCTTGGAGTTGGTGGCGGCTTCGCCCTTGGTGCCAAGTTGGCCCGGCCAGATTCCGAAGTTTGGATTATCTGGGGCGATGGCTCATCTGGCTACAGTCTGGCTGAAGTTGACACAATGGAGAGGCACAATGCACCATGCATGGCAGTTATTGGGAATGATGCATCGTGGATGCAGATTGCCAGAGAACAGGTGCCGATGTTTGGGACAGATGTCGCTTGTGCTTTAAGGGTGAGTGATTTATTTGTTTGTATGAAATGAAATGCAGATATTGTTTCTTTCCCAAGAAAGAATAATATTCAACCTTTATGATTATTTTCTGATCAGGAAATAACACAACCCGTCTTACCGTAGCCTATATTCAACACGGATGTGAGTAAGTAAGTAAGAAACGAATTTATTTAAAAACAAACACTATCATGGCAATGCCAAATTTGGGTATTACGTCAAGTATAATGCGCATTTTATAGTATATACAATTAATCATCAATTCGTCATCACAGACCTAATATAGCATACAATAAAAAAAAAAAAAAAACACGGACGTTGGAATAATATCAAAGACCATTCATTATAAATTTTTGTAAAACTCGGAACGAAGCTTTTCTGGTACCGCGTATGTGTTGCAGGTACGGGTGATAACTTTGGAACCTTTAAACTTGCGACCCTCTCCTGTCGGTTTCTTGTGTTTTCATACGGAGGGGGAAGGATATCGGATAAAACAGGATGGTGGAGGAGTTTATGATCAACCGCTAAGCTCAGCCGCAGTCTCCGACTCTCAAGGGTATCCATATTAAACTTTTTAAGGAGAGCAGAATAGGGAGCTTAGGGTTCACATGCGTTCCAGAACTTAATGATTGTTGACAAATTGTTAAAGGACCCCTCTTGCTTTTTCTGTGTATTATAATATACCTAGCCCCCTTATGGAATTATAAGATTATAAAATCCCCACCTTTCTCTATTGTTTCTTTTTCTTCCTAGAATTATTAGCGCTTTTTCGGCCGCGCCGACTTTTGCCCGTTACACAAAGCGTCCGCTGACAACCCTTTCACACACAAGGATATGATAATCTTCTATCTTCTGTTTTTGACTTCTTTCATTTGTTTAATTTTCATTTGCTTAATTTCTAAACAATACTATATATTTTCAGCACAACAACTACGAAACAGTTGCTGAAGGCTACGGAGGCGTCGGTTTTGTTGCCAACGCAAACGCTGACTTGCAGAAACTGTTCAGTGACGCTAGGGAACAGCATGCCCAGGGTAAAACAGTAGTGATAAACGCAATGATCGGGAAGACGAAGTTCCGAGAAGGAAGTATTTCTGTGTAGAAGCTTTCATTCCTAGTCGAAACCACGGTAGTCCATGTCCGTTCAGGTAACGGGAAGCAAGCTTTATAATTCAAGTTTTGTATCTCTAATTTTCATTTCAGTTAATGCTGGGGTTGACAACATAATAATAGTAATAATAAATGCTATGACGATATGTTGGGGAATAAATGGAAAGTTATACACCTACAGTTCAGATCCCAACATTTCCTGATCGTAAAACAAAACAAAACTTAAGAAAAATCATTCTGTAACATAAAAAATCAAAATAGTAAATATCGAAATCAAGATAGTAAATTACGAATAGAAAAATTTTAAAAATATAATCAGCAATGACGAAAACGAATCAATGACGAAAATCGAAAACCAGATCTTAAAAAACCTAGACTTTGGCCCAAATGGATGCGACGTGACCTGATTTGGACTTGTACTACTGTGGTTAGATGAACTGCCAGTAGGGCAGAGTTGCGTCAACTCAACTTAGGGGATACATTTTGTTACGTTTGATTTTTGTATTGTATTTGTTCGGTCCTTGTTTCCTTTGACTTTTACCAGGGATTTGATAGGTTTATCCGGGGGGGGGATTTTCGGATAGGTTGTGCCAAACGCGGGTCAGAGTATGAGAAGGGCTTGGGCACCCTAACCAGAGATATGCGAATCGGAATCCGGATTCGGATTTGAATCCGGGATTCGTCCTTGTGGCCGGATTCGAATCTTCTGCTGTCAGGCTGGATTCGGGCGAACTATATGTCCGGCTAAAAAATGATTGTTATATACGGATTCAGCATCTCTTCTTACCCCTAAACCGGACATCTAATCAACTTCGAATAAAACTTTTACTTTTAACATACTTTCCGGTTTTGGCCGGATTCCGGTCGAACTACTTGTCCGGCGAGAAAACGGTTTTCATATTCATGTTCAGCATGCCTTCTTACCCCTACACCGAACGTCTAATCAACTTCAAATAAAACTTTTACTTTTAACAAACTTTCCGGTTTTGGCCGGATTCCGGGCGAACTACTTGTACGGCGAGAAAATGGCTGTCATATTCGTGTTCAGGATGCCTTCTTACCCCTAAATGGAACATGTAATCAACTTCAAATAGAACTTTTACTTTAAAAAAACTTTCCGGTTTTGGCCGGATTCCGGGCGAACTACTTGTCCGGCGAGAAAATGGTTTTCATATTCGTGCTCAGCATGTCTTCTTACCCCATAATCGACTATCACATTAGCTGTTTAAGAATATTTTGCTTGCCCCATAATTTGAACCCCCTCCCCCACCCCTAAATGTAGGGCTACAGAGCCCATCTACGAACTCGACCTTACTCTTGACCCAAAGAATCCTCGTACCAAGTTTCATCTATATATCTCATTCCCCTCGAGAGTTATCGTGCTCACAGACGGACGGACGGACGGACGGTTAGACGGACAACTTTTGCGATGTCATAGGTATCCCTCCACTTACGTTTTGGGATCCCAAAAAGAGAAACTTCTTTCCCACTAATTTGACAAAAAATGATGAAAGTGAGATGGCTTTTTCACATACCATGATAACTGGCCAGATACCACGATAACTGCAAAAACGCCATTTGACCGTGGTATCAGATACCACGAAAACTGCAAAAATGACCGTGGTATCAGATATCATGGTATCTGCAATAACGCAACTATTATGTATGGCGTGCGTTCCCTGCTATGAGATCCTTTTTTAACGGTTTTGGAATAACTGTCCTGATTTCATTTTGGGGATTCATATTCTTGCCGTCTTACACCGTCCCTTGGTGTAACACCATCGCAGTGTTTCTTTCGGGGTTCAATTAGAGTTGTCCCATCGTTCGTGTTTACCACTCAACTGGATATCAACAAATCTTTTTTTTCTTTGTTTCCTGTCAAAAATCACATGCTTTTTTATCGGAGTTTGAGTTTGACACTTTCAGCCAATCCGACAGTGTGAAAAAATTAAATGTTTTACGCTGCTTGTCGCAAGATCGCATAAATATTCCTTCAGCCCAAGCTGAATGCGAATCATAAGTTGTGTTTTTGCAGATACCATGGTATCTGATAACACGGTCTAGAGTCGTTTTTGCAGTTATCGTGGTATCTGATACCACGATCAAAAGGCGTTTTTGCAGTTATCGTGGTATCTGGCCAAATATCATGGTATCTGTTATTCAGATACCACGGTCCGACCGTGGTAAGTGATCGTGGTATCTGAAAAAGTCGTCTCACTTTCATCAGTTTTTGTCAAATTGTTGGGAAAAAAGTTTGGCACTTAGAGATGTGATTGGATATCTTTTTTTCTTTTGGGATGTCTTCGAAAAGTGCAGTTTCGGCAATTGTCGTTTTTGCAGAGCAACCGTGTATCAGATACCACGGTAACTCCGAAAACGACTAATTGCAGATCCAGTTACCGTGGTAACAGATACCATGGTATCTGCAAAAACGCAACTATTGTTCACCGTGCTAAACTGTCAGCTGATTTTATTGAAGCGATGTTTCGGCCCTTATTGCACTGTCCGTCACCCTTAGTGAAGAATCTTCTTTGATGTGCTAAACAGTTTTATTTGTAAACGTAAAACAGTCGGTGTTACATCTACTATCTGACTTCAGCTACTGACTCTATTGCACTAGAAACACATTCTAACGGGCGCGGAAGACATGAACCCGGGAACAGAAATCCGATACCCACAGGCCGGGTTGGTGCCGGGGTATATGAAACGGTGACATATGCCAGACTTCTTGGCAAGGGTCCTCTTCAGGCTTAAAGCTAGATAAGTGAACCCGTAAACAGTTTTCTGGCTTTGAGCTTGAAGAGGATTCTTGCCAAGAATGGCAAAAAATTCGTTCGAAACGTATCCGTTTAGCGTTGTAAACCATGATTTGTTGCATGTCGTGAAAAGCAGAATTTTGCGAGAAATCGCAGCAGTGGACCAAGGGTTAAGCGGGTTCGAACCCCCCTAATCTCGATACGGCTCTCGTCTGGGTGTGTATTGCCAGCAAGTCGAGAAACAAAACTCCAATTCGTGCCTTTCTAGACCCTCTTTACAGTTTGCCCGGCACACAGTCCCTCGTATCATCGTAACTTACCTTCACTGGAACGCTACCTCAATTTTTACCTTTAGTTCCAAAAATGTGTTTGTTATCACTGTTTCCACTAATCCCATTAGCTGGATTAAGGATTTCCACCACGAAGTTGGGATATCAGAAGCCATATGAGTTTGATTTCGTTAGTTCTATCTCCGGAATATATAAGCTGGAGAATTCTGGAATCCTACAGTAAGTCACCGAAGAGTAGGCTCTCGTGTAAGGAGTACCTCTTCGTGCTACCCAGGTAAGCTTTGTCTTTTCTGACTGTTACAAAATGCCTGTTTAGTAGTTTGTAAAGGTAAATGACAAATTTGTTTTTCGTAATGCAATGTATCAGGGGAATCGTCGGAAGAAAAAGATGAGAATTTATAAAGCTGCGCTAGACTCAATACAATAAACTAATAGTTTCGTTGCGCTCTGCTTTTGTAGCCCTCTCTTCATATAACCGTTCTACTATGGTCTATTTTTTTGCACTCTCTCCCTGTAACCATTTTCTCTCACATAACCGTTGTACTGTTGTCATCCTCAGTCAACGATTAGTTATAACGCACGTACTGCTGGAGCAAATTGATGCAACAAAAAAGTAAAAATGTAAAACGCTCTAAAAATTCTTCCGCTAAGAAGTGCAAAAATTTCTTTGTATAGTAACGTGATTTTTAGCTTGTGTATTCTGTATGTTTTGGTCCTAACCCTTAAGTGGAAACAACGGTTACGACTACTACTTACTACTTCTCTATAATGTACATGTGTACCTCTATATATATGCTGTGTCGAAAAGTCTCTTCTTTTTGTTTTTCTTCCTTCTTTTTCTCTTTGCGTGAAAAATTACATATCTACTCACTATATACTTACTAAGTTTTTTCCGTAAATTTAGCGTGTGAAACAAATTATTTAGATAATTAAGCAAGCCATTGGAACACTCGCAGTTCACCTCTTTTTTATATATATACTTTCTCCTATTGCTTAGCAAAAGAAAAATTGTTCCAAATGATCTTTCCTTGCCCAGTTTGATTTAATTTTGCGGAAATGAAGGAACATGCGAAATGACGTAGTATAGTATCTAGTTTCTTTTTCTTATGGGAAAGTTTTAATCCCTAGCAGGGTTCCAAAGAAGTACTAAATATCAATCATCTTTTATTTTTGTATTGCTTTGCTTTTTCTTTTGTTTTTCCTACTTCGTTTTCTACTTGATTTCAATAGCGATAACACTAAAAATAAGCTTATCTTATCTTACCTGGTCCAAGTTAAGACAGCGGAGTATAAAAGAGCAAGATTAAGAAACATACACTACAATTCATGCAAGATTTTGTGTTAATCCTTGTTTTATATTTTTGCAGGAAGATTTCCAGTTACCTCTTAGGTCTTGTAGCACGTATCCAACCTTAAAATGGCAAGCAACGTGTCTGCATTCGACTATCTTCGCTACGAGCGTCGCGAACTGGGCTGGAACACCCCTGCCGACTATATGGACTACGTACACCCCCACTGGAAGCAATTCGAAGCCCCTAACCCCTTCCTCCACTACATGCTTGGCTTCTTCTACATCATCTTCATGTTTTGCTCGCTGATCGGAAATGGTGTCGTCATCTGGGTGTTTGCCACGTAGGTCTTTTTACTCAGTTATTCTTATTAATTCTTAACTATAGTTGTTAATAATGAATGAATTAATGATTTGTTTGCATATTAAGCCACAAGGCCATTATACAACAAAAGTGATACACTCTATTTCATACTTATTAAATCACTATACGTACACTATATACGCAACCTCTCCACTTCGAAGAAATTTCTCAGATGCTTGAAGATAACTTGAGAAACTTTCCGAAGTTTCTTATTTCTTTAAAATCTTAACTCCCCATCATTTTTGTACTCCATCTCTTATCCACCTCCATCTGTTACGGTTCTTTCGAAATCCTACCCCAGACCCCGGATCCCGGACACCTTTGTTCCACTTCTGGTGAGCATCGTTAAGACGTGGGGGAAGGGACTCGTTACGCTCGTATGATATTTTAACCATGTATATAGTAGTGTGTTACAAAGACCCCGGACGCTTGGTGGCTCAAGTTATACCGCAAATTGTTTAACTTGCTTATGTCTAGCGATTGTAGCGGTTTCGAACCATGCACACAGGATGCTCGGTGGCTTAGTTAGTAGCGCATTGCTCTCGTGAATTGAAGGTCGCGGTCTCAAATCCCGCAACAGGAGCATTTTTGTCTTTCCCTTAAAACTCTTAACGTTTTTGCTCATTGCTGGGTATTCCAGGGCCAAAAACCTGCGTACTCCGTCCAACCTGTTTGTCATCAACCTCGCAGTTCTTGACTTCATCATGATGTTGAAGACTCCCGTTTTCATTGTCAACTCTTTCAATGAGGGGCCAATCTGGGGCAAATTGGGTTGCGACATGTTTGCCCTCCTTGGATCGTATTCGGGCATCGGTGGTGCTTGCACCAACGCAGCGATTGCATTTGATCGATACAGGTACGTTCAAGCCTCGGTGCTCGAAATCATCGTTTGTAATTACTGGCCGGGACACCCTTTTAAAGGAATTGACGGGTGTGGGCTTTGACGGGTATCTTTTGTCCTTCGGGTTTGAGACGGAGACCCTGCTGTCGTGCTTGTACATAGCCTATTGTTATTGCAACCTTGCCTGCGCTTTCGTTTAGCAAATTAAAGCACAACTCTTACTAGAAATGGTTTTTTTCCGTTAAAATGGTTCAGAAAACCGTTTTTCAAAAATATCAGCAACTGCCCCGTGAATATCGACTCTGTACAGACTTCCTGCTCCCTCCGAAACATAAAATACCGACAACACTTAAGCCTACCAAGTCTTCTAAAATGAATTTTTCTTTCTCTTAATTTTTAAAAAGTTGTCAAAGCGGACCTTGAATCCTTCGGTGAGGTTTGCGCCGCTTTACTGGCAAACTCGGCTCAGCCGAGCGCCCATAATTCGTAAATGCAAGACAAAACAATGGCAAAAGGCGGAGATTTCTGAAGCATAATCCTTCGGTGAGGTTTGCGCCGCTTTACTGGCAAACTCGGCTCAGCCAAGCGCCCATAATTCGTAAATGCAAGACAAAACAATGGCAAAAGGCGGAGATTTCTGAAGCATAACTATATACGGGATCTAGGGATTAAAATTAAAAATCTGCTCTTTCATCAGTAAGCTAAAAAAAAAAATATGAAACCTTTGGTACCGAACTATTGATGGTGATGAAGACCTGGTTGGAATTCCAGTGCACGACCGACCGAACCTGTTCCTCTGTCCGAACCATGAAGTAGGATAAAACATGTTGATTTCGATTTTTTTTTTTTTCGCAGGACAATTGCTCGCCCTCTAGATGGCAAGTTGACACGTGGCCAGGCCACGTTTTTGTGCCTCCTCACCTGGGTCTACGCCACACCTTTCTCTCTGATGCCGTTCTTCGGAATCTGGGGAAGATTTGTGCCAGGTTAGTTTATTTCTTCGTCTATATCCTGGAGTAAATAAGGTTACATGGTAACCATACTTACCCCGCAGTGAAACCGCCATTTGATCCGCCGTTTGTCAATTCCTGGCTCACCATTGGCTCAGGGAAACCCTGTATTCTAATTTGTCTTTCTCGATTGGCCGCTCAACTTTCCACCATCCCATCATTTTAGTCGTCATTCATTAATTTTCGTTCTGAAAATGATTTCAATCTTTTTACATTTATTTCTTCTTTTTACTGCACCTTTCCCCTCGGGTAGTGCGTTTATACATTGTTCACTCATTCTCGCTACATGTACGCTAAACAACCACATAGATACAGTGGAATGTGCACAGAATTCCAGTACTTTGCCTTAATCAAGTCGTCAATATTTTTTACTAATCATTTTCGAAAAGTGGGAATAGTATCAAGCCTTTCGACGCGTTTTTTGAAAAACTATTCAGCTATTTAGTTTGGGCACAACCCACTACCCAAACTGCCGTATGTGCCAGGCAGAAGAAGGAACACCCCAACACTTCTTTTTCGAATGCCGCATCCTCCAACGAAGAAGTCGACAACTGAAAAGCCTGTGCGACGAGCTAAAACTCCCGAACCAGTTTCAAGTCATCACCAGCGCCAAACTCCCTGCCCAAACAGAATTTAAAGTCTTCAAGATTTTGATTGGGATGCTAGTGGAGAACGGAGTATATTAAGCAAAACCTCTGACCGAAAGCAACCACCAACGATCAACCGAGAAGGCATCAATCGTCCGTGGCCGAATGGTTAGCGCATCGAACTCGCAAGGGAAAGGTCCCTTGTTCTAGTCTTGGTGGTGCCTTCTGTTTGGTTTCGAGCGGGGGTTAGTGGTGTAACTCTGTAAGACAAGCCAAAGTTCACCCAGCTTCAAATGGGTACCTGGAGAAATCCGGGGAAGGTGACAGGAAGGGTGTGCGAAAGCACAGGATGGCTGGCCCCCAACCCCCCATTGCACTTCCTGGCTGAGGGCCGAGAATCGGAGATCAGCACCGCCGGCTTGGCCTGTAAAGGCTGAAAGCTGACACCTTTACCTTTTTTTTTTTTTTTACCTAACCGAGAAGGCCGAAACAGATCTACACGAAGTGGAACTCAACGCCATTCAAACCTTATGATAATGATTTGACTGATTTACCCTTTGAATTTGAAAGAATACTCTAAATGACTAAGTCCAAAGCACGCCAGTGAACCTCGGGAAGCGAGAAACGTCAACTCTTACTTTCATTTCCAGAGGGCTTCCTTACCACTTGCTCCTTCGACTACATCACCGATGACAGCCGAACTCGCTCTTTTGTCGGCACGATTTTCTTCACTTCCTACGTCCTTCCCATGGTCTTGATCATCTACTACTATTCCCAGATCGTCGGTCATGTTAGGCAACACGAGGAGACTCTTCGGATGCAGGTAAGACCCCCCCCCCACCTTTCTTTTGTCTGATGATGGGGATTCCTCGTCGTATTATCAACAACATTGATAATACAATGCACAAAATATCGGCAAATTAAAGTTTAACAGAATAATTCTGAGATCCGACAGTCTAGTTACTTATCTAAAAAAAGAGGAAGTCTCGCGTCCTATTGGTCAGTTCTGACGCGTTCCTTGAAGTCCGCGTCATAACCGACCAATAGGACGCGAGCCTCAATCTTTGTTTACAAACTTTGAAGCCGTCAAACTCTCATGAAAAAGAACATTAATTTGCAAAAGTTGTATTATTCCAACAAGAAGAAGCCAGATAACTATTCCAACCACTCTCTGACTCACAGCAGCTATCTAAGGCCGGTAATTTAGTCTCAAAGTTGAAAATCCTATACCTCGTGATGTTAATTTTGTTTGCTATGATCTCGACGATGACGGTGTAGAAATATCCGTTTTCTTCGAATAGGGTGAAATCTCTCTATATTTACCAACTATAAAGGTAAGTCATTGCCAAAAAATAAACTAAATATTGGCAGATTCCTTGCAAGACATTCTTAATTTTCCTAATTGCTTCAACCGTGGCTTTTTCGGGCTTAGCGTCTTTAACCTTAGAAATGCAGGCTTTTTTAAAATTCAAATTCTCCGCGTCTGGATGAATTTTGGGTTGTCACGCCAGCAGCTCACATTCTTAAGTCACGTCTCAAGTCATTCTTAAGTCACACCAGTAGCTCACATTCTTTGTTCTTCTAAAATACTTCGTATTTTGTGTCTTACACTTTACGGGTAATAAAATTCATGCATTCATTCATTCTTAAAGTTTAACCGAAAAGGACTGGGATAGGACAGTCTAGTTACCCATCACTTATTCACTTAAATTGGCTTGAAGACCCGCTGAAAATGCGTTACTTGGTTGTTCCGCTATTCAGGAATAATCGATTTTCAAATAGTGGAATTTCCGTGTGATTTGTGGTACCTCTAATTTGTTGTATGCCTTACAAGAAAGATTTATGACTTTTTTTTGTTCAGGCACTAAGCAACCTTCACCAGTATCGCCACTGCCCACTGAAAAGCCTTGTTTGTGTTTAGATAAAAATTTCCCGCGTCATAGTAGAATTTTCGCTGTGGGGACGGACGCAGATATTCTGAACGTCATAACTACAGCAGATAGTGGAAAACAAAAAAATTTCTTTGCAGAAATCCACATAATTCAGTGTATTCAACTAAATGACACAAAAATAAGTTGGCTTTTCAGTTAAACTTTAACGTTGTTACTAGAGCCTTTAGTGAAAAATGCAAAATTAATCAGATGGGTCAAAATATTTTAGTGTATTCAAATATCAGATGTAAAGATAAGCTGCCTTTTCAGTTAAACTTTGAATAACAGTATCAAAATGCAAAATTTGTTCAGGGCTCGAACCGGATAAGAACTAGCCTAGTTCAAATACATCCAGCCCAACCCTCCAAAAGAAAATCAATAGAAATCATCTTCTCAAGGTTGGGTGTGCCCCCGAACCAAGCGGGAACACAAAGCTGCTAGACAAAAGGGACGAATTTTCTTTTGAAACTGGTATTGCATTGCGTAATACACCAATATGGTTTTCTATGCGGTTTTTCTACGGCCTGCCTCCGATTTCGCTCTGGAACTTAGGGCATCGTCAGCTGAATGGTTATGACTTTCGAGTTCGAACTAAGACGGGTTTAGGCCTGAGTTCGAATCGTCGCCGAGGCGCTCGACGGGATCGGTGGTGCGGGTCTGCAAGACTATAGCCGCAGACGACCTAGCTATAAAACGGGTTCCCAGAGAAGCGCCGGATGATTTTCCCCCAACCACGTGTCGCAGTCCCGGCCGAAGGCACTGGAACACGGCACCTGCGCTACGCGAGCCTTGAATGGTTTGAGATGAATGTGACTTATGGTGGGTTTACACTTTACACACTGCGTAAAATCCGAGCGTATTTGAAATCCGAGCGTATTTTACGCACGTATTTGGGCTTGAAAAGATCTCTAGCAATACGGACGGATCTATATAAGAAACGAACCGTCTTTACGTCCGTATTGCTAGAAATAGTTTCAAGCCCAAATACGTGCGTAAAATACGCTCGGATTTCAAAATACGCTCGGATTTTACGCAGTGTGTAAACCCACCATTAGGTGTTTTACGTGGTACACCGAGCTAGCCATGACGTAACATCTTGTGGGTTTCCAGCTTATTAATAGTTGCGTTTTGGCGGATACCATGGTATCTGTTACCACGGTAACTGGATCTGCAATTAGTCGTTTTTGCAGTCACCGTGGTATCTGATATAGCCTACGGTCCACTGCAAAAACGACTATCACCGAAATTGCACTTTTCGAAGTCATCCCAAAGGAAAAACTGATATCCAGTTACACCACTAAGTGCTGAACTTCTTTCTCACTAATTTGACAAAATTTGATGAAAGTGAGATGACTTTCCAGATACCACGACCAGATACCACGGTCGGACCGTGATATCTGAATATCTGTTACCACGGTAACTGGCCAGGTACCACGTCAACTGCAAAAGCGCCTTTTGACCGTGGTATCAGATACCACGATAACTGCAAAAACGACTTTAGACCGTATATCAGATACCATGGTATCAGCAAAAACGCAACTAATGTGATACCTTAAATTTTTAGGCCAAGAAAATGAACGTCATCAACCTCCGTAGCAACCAAGATCAACAGGAGCAGTCCGCAGAAGTGCGCATTGCGAAGGTCGCCATTGGTCTGTTCAGCATGTTCGTTCTGTCCTGGACTCCGTATGCTGTCGTAGCACTAATGTGCGCTTTTGGGAACAGGTACGGGTCTCTTTGTAATCTGTAGCAGAATAATGGAAGCACAGTAGGCACACAAAGCTTTGGCCTCGATCGCTATAGATTGTGCTTGTGAAATGTCGGTTCAACACCATATATTCAGCAGTGTTTAAAAGCAAGGGACTTAAGTATGTACAAGATCTAATCAATCAATCAATCATTCGTTGTAATTTGCCAGAATATTTTTACAAAATAGCAGTGGCATTGTCAATACATAGTTTAAAAAAAAAAAAACAGTTAAAATTAGCACACACACAAAAACAAGACGCACATTATCTGGCATTGTAGTGCTGGACAAAGTAGGGGACAAAAGATGAATTGTATCGCTCGCTGGAGTTTGCAGGTGGTTGCTTTAGGGTTACTTTTGAGGCTGCTTTACTTCTAGTCACGGGACCATCGACCGTAGGCGCCGTAAAGTCGGGTAGGATCTGCCTGTGCCTTTCAAATAGGTCTTTGGGCAGCACAGGGCTCACGGCCGTCTCTGAAAGGTCTAGCGGTGGGTCGAAACCTGACTGTTTCCGAGTGTATTGTTGGGTTGGAAACTGCCTGTTTCCGAGCAGGAAGCTTTGGCGGAACTTGAACATTCTTGTCCTGTCGCTCTTTATAATTTGTAGTATAGAAGCGGAAGTACAGAAGAGTACTGCAGGAAACTGCCTGCTTCAGTGAGGGCCGAGCGGTGGAAGTTAAATATTCTCGTCATGTGGCTAGCGTTGGCGGTAGGAACTATAGATGTAAGAAGCTTTGATATGGTTCTTACAGTGATAGACTACTCTTCTTGGGTTCCGGTCCGCCAGTTGTCTGTAACAGCTTAGTTGGGATATTTTTGCCGCAGAATAGCTGCAGTAAAGGGGTACCCACTTTTGTAGCCGTCCAAGTCAGGGTAGTGGGGCCTTTTAATAAAAGTAGCATGCCCTTCAACCGCCTTCAACATGCCACCATTACTAGTCATTTTGGATGTCATCAAATTATATCATCAAAACCGCTTTTTGGGCAATAATTGATTCCCCGTCTAGGGCTGCTATCACCCCGCTGGTCTCCATGGTTCCTGCTCTAACCTGCAAAGCTGTTGCATGTGTTGACCCATGGATCTACGCAATCAACCATCCACGATACAGGTAACGATCCGTACTGTTACCCCCCGCGCAGAAAAAAAGAAACAGAATAAAAAGTTGTGCATATGAGTCTCATTGTTTTGCTGGATTGCTGCATTTTCGGGTTCTTTTGCTCTGCTTTAGCCTGTGGTCTAAAACCACACACGAAGTAGCCAGAAATAGTACCATGGATGTAGGAGGGTACTACAAGTGCTAGATGACGCCTTGACAAGAAAACCCTTGCCACTGAGATCTTACGTTACACCAGGGACCCGTAAATTTCCTTACAGGGGGCCTGTCATTTCCTATGCTTCTATACTGGTATGATAACCGAACCATCCAGTTTCCAAAAGTCCCCGCTTGAGTCGATCGGCATTGTTTGCCTCATTGGACGTGCCAATCCCAAATTTTGTCTATCTGGTCTTGAACGTCATTGGACCGTGGGTATTTCTCGAACTACATTCCGTGCGCTCAAGATAGCATCAGAAATCTCTTATTGACAGGCCCCCTGTAAAGGAAATTTATGGGTCCCTGGTTACACCAACCGTGGCACCTAAATCGTTAGATGTCCGTTAGTTATCCTTGCTTCAGCTTTAAAACAACTGTTCTCTCGTATTCCTGCTAACAACTTCGTAACATCCGAGGTTTTTCATTGCCTTTGCCGAAAAGTACTTCATGTTTTCCAAGTTCGCTGATGAAGTTTCCTCAGGTTCGCCTAGGGTAAACCCGTAAACAGAAAGTAGATATTTTGTTTCACTTTTTGATATTACATTTTATAGGCTTGAGCTACAAAAGCGTCTACCCTGGTTCTGCATCCACGAACCAGATGTTAAGGACGACACTGCGTCTGTGAACAGCGAGAAAACGACAGCTTCTGAATCTACGTGAAACAGCGACCTGCGAACAAAATACCAGTAGGCCTATAATTATTTTTTTTTGTTGATGCAGATTGAAAATGAGAAAAAAAAATAAATGCATGACGTGATAGCCTTTTTAAAGTTTATCCGAAAAGAGCTGAGATAGACAGTCTAGTTATCCATCACTTATTTACTTAAAGGAACAGTAAACTTGACTCAAACTTGGCTCAGGGAGCTAGCTGACATATCAAGAATGTACCCTGAGTCGATATTGAGCGTTAGAAAAATTCACTGAGTACTTAATACTTAATACTTAAGTAAAATAACCAAGTACTTGAAGCCCTCAAGTACCAATAAATGTTCAAGTACTATTGCAAGTACATTTTGCTAAGATCACATTTTTTTTAGATCGCGAAAAAGGATTTTTCAACAAAAAGTGAATTTAGTTAAGAAATGGAAAAATTTCAAATTGGAGATAAACATGACATCTGATAGGTTGCCGTTTGATCTACAAGAAATGTTAAATGTTCCATAATAGCGATTGCAATGTCTTTCACTCTTTACCACGCTTGGGACTGCTAGTTCTGGCATTTCCAGATAAGCTAGGACGATGAAACTTGGTACGCCTCTAAAGACATAACGCTTTCGGAAACCCTCCTTTCCCAGATCCGACCATCGGTGGGAGAGGGGAGGGGGAATCTGGGATCTTGTGGCGTGCGCAATTTGCTAACAGGTGATCTTATTCGAGCGAAACTTGATGGTGGTAGAAGCAGATGCCCTAAATAGAATAGTGTTTATTTAGCCTCGAATGGGCCATACACAGACTTTTACATACACGACATACAAAACATTGATCCATTGAAACATAATGATCCTTCTATAAATAAATGAACTATCTCCTGTTTAAATTTCCCCTCACATATTCTACCACCATTTTAATAACGTTGTCTTTGGTCGATGTCAATATACCAGGGAAGAGCAAACCTCCCCCAAACTGAACCGGTAAAGGAGACTCCTGGCACTGCCCTAGGAGGTGGGCAACAGTGTCCTCATTGTGCTCACAATAGAACTTTCTTTTTACTTTGGCAGCAGATTTTAAGAAAAAAGTAGTTGTCGCAGGTTCTATTTCCAAGGTGACTATGACCCAGCAACACGTTCTGAGTACTTTTCTTGTTTGGTATTACTTTTTTCCTTTTGCATAGTGAATTTATTTTAGTAAAGTGGCAACCCTGTATGTTGATAACACAGACAATCGCGAACTTTTACAGTGCATGAGTGCGTAACTACAGTGCATAAGGGGCAAGGCCTGCCAGCTAGCTCTGGGAACAATAAGGAGGGGTTTCGAGATAACAAAGATGGGGGGTCCTGTCGACAATAAGTCCCTGTACATTTATCTAAGCCCCCCAGGCCGGTTTGATGGCCGAAAGTTGCCTAGTCAAGTTTACTGTTCCTTTAAATAGGCCTAAAGAGCCAATGAAAATGCGTTACTTCGTTGCTCCGCTGTTCATATAATCGATTTTCATCGAATGAACTTTTTCTTTCGGATCTGTGGTACCTCTGTGTGCTTGCTTGTACCTCTGCATGAAATATTTAGCCGTTATAACGGGAAACGAGTGCCAAAAGCTATAGGCGTAATCTTGCCGTTCCCCAAAAACTTATCGGGGAATCAAGGGAAACGGCGAGAATAGAGGGAGTCACTCCACGCCGACTCGGCGTACGGAAAACGACGAGAACACAGAGAATGCTTTCAAAATGGATTTTGTTCGAAACAAAGATATGCAGCTGACGAAATTATATCTAAGCTCTGTATCTAAGCTTATATCTAAGCTCGTGCTTGTTCTTCCAACCAAGTTTCATCCCAATCGCTCCACTCTAAGCGTGTCACAAGATTTCCGGTTCTCCCCTCCACCTCCCACCAAACATTCATGTAATTACATCCGGACTTCAAATAGGATATTTGAAACACGAGGTCTTCCTGAATGTCAAGTTTCATTGTGATCCGATCACCCGTTCAAAAGTTATAAATACATCAACATGCAGAATTCTCTCTCCCCCCATTCCCCCCACGGTGGTCAGGGAACTGAATATTTTTAAGCCCACCATGTCAAGTCTCTAATGTTCAAGCCAAGTTTCATCGTCCTAGCACGTATGGAAGTATCGTAACTTGCGATCACCTGAATTCCGGACCCCCCTCTAACTCCCACACAGTGCCCGAATCCGGTCCGGTTCTGTCACTGACGTACATAGGGCTTGTGCTTCCCATCAAGTTTCAATCCGACCGCTCCACTCCAAGCGTGTCACAAGGTTTCCGGTTCCCCCCTCTGACCCCCCCACCTTCATCGAATCCGGTCCGGACTTGAGACGGATCATCCGAGACGTGTGGCATTTCTACATATCAGTTTTCATTATGATTCGATCACCCGTTGGGAAGTTATGCATACCTCAAGATTATGGATTCCCCCTCTCTCCACTCCCCCACGATGGTCGGATCGGGAAGTTGACTATTCCCAGATTAATCTGGTCGGGTCCCTGATTTGCCTGCCAAGCTTCATGTGCTAGCCCACCTGGAAGTAACTTAACTCCATATCACCGGAATTCCGGAACCTCCCTCGAACTCCCCCCACAGTGCACAAACCCGTTCCGATTCTGTCAATGATGTACCTAGGGGATGCTTGTTCCCTCCACCAAGTTTCATCCCGATCGCTTTACTCTAAGCGTGTCACATGATTTCCGGTCCCCCCTCCGATTCCCCCACCCCACATTCATCGAATTCGTTCCGGACTTGAAACGGGACATCTAAGACATGACTTGTTTCCAAATATCAAGTCTCTCTAAGATCCGATCATCCGTTCGAAAGTTATTCATGCCACTAAATTCCGGATTCTGGCTCCCCTCCCTCCCCTCACGATGGTCGGATCGGGCAAGTGACTATTTCCAAGTTAGTTTGGTCGGGTCCCTAATATGCCTGCCAAGTTTCATCGTCCTAGCACATCTGGAAGTACCCTAACTCTCAAACACTGGACTGACCGACCGACGGAAAAGTGATCGGTATATGGCACTTATCCGGAAGGCAAATGTCATAAAATCACTGGGACTCCTTAGGAGGAGTACCGGAGAACGGCGAGAATACACCTTTTGAGTCGAAAACTGAGAAAAGAAAACTCAACTTTTGGCTTCGGTGCTGGATTAGCACTTAGCAGTGAAATCGCCTGCTTTGTTTGGCCATTCGCAATCACACTATCATCAATATCTGCTTTCTCGTGGCTTGTCAGGTCTCTTGTCTCTAGCCCGCATTAACTGTCAACTATATGTCATGACGGTAGTGGTACCTAGCGATCATTTTAGAAAGTTGCGGTGATGTTTGTCAGATAGAAATAAATCGTAGAGTCGTAAAGGGATAGAACTTTAAGATATACCAATCCAAACCAACCATCCTAAACTACAAAAGTGAACAGGTGAATGCAGATGTGAAGCTTTATGGAAAGTTTCAAGTCATACATTGTGATAGATGACGCAGAGGCAGACAAGGTACAGTTGGGAATTGAATATTATAGTACAATAAAGGTATGCCTATGTGAACGTTTGTTGGCTTTGGACTTTGCCATTTTCATGCACTTGCTGTGTCGAAAGCTAACTACCAGTTAGCCAAAGTAGGCAAGAAGGGCAGCTGAAAATACCTGTACAGGTATTTTGGATCTTCAGTCTACTATCTAGCCCAAAACTGCAGTGTTCACAATCACATAATAAAGTAACTGTGAACCGATGATGAGGTTATTTATTATGATGTTATTAAATATTAATCTTTACTTCCGAGGTCCCGCAATGAACCTTTCGTTACCGGTTCAGTGTCGATACTCTGACCGAGAGCTAAACCCGCCTTGTGAACATAACGGTAGCGTGCGAACGGTGAATCTCTCAACCTTTCAAAGGCGTATTTGGGATCGTAGTCCTTCGTTTGGTGGTTCGAGCTGACCTGCTGTATTGATAATTGGCAATCACAAAAAGGTTCACTTTACAATAGCTTTATCTTGGCTTATTTCTACCTGCTTCCGCGACCACCGCTTCCGTTGGCGTCCACAATCGGGGATCTTCCAAACCTCAGAACCCAGGATGCTTTACCAGAATGTATGTTTTTTAGCAGGATATTCAAAACCACCGTTTCCACGATGTTCTACCCAAATCTACGTTTCCAAGGGGAAATGGAGTATTCTTTTAAGTCTTTTATATTTTCTGAACTACGAATAAAATCACTTCTGATAATTAATTATTAATCACCAACCCAATGTAACAACTGTTCACATAAACATACCTCTACTGTAGTTGGCTTGGCATGGTAAAGGTGCACATAAAGGTAGCCCTATGCCACCCTATTATGCACAGCCAAATTAAATTGATTTTAAAATGTTTGATGGATAACAACTAATAACTTAATGAAAATAAGAACATAATGGGGACAGATCACACAGATGTAACAATCTGAAAAAACAGTAACAGTAGCCTGTAGCCTAGTAGTTGTTCAACCTGACGGACTCGAGCAGTTCCTCCCAGTCAACCACAAACCCCTGATTTTTGGATACCCTATGCCAAACTCTGGATATGCCTAGCGTTTGGCATAGCCTATGCTTAACCCTGGACACCCTAGCCTATGCCAAATGCCGGTGGCACCTTAACTCTGAACTGTCTCACTACAAGTGAATTCGGATTGGTTGATTTTTCAGCTTCACTCAAATCATCAATATTTGACTTGGCCGCAGTATCCAGCAATTGGCATGGTGTATCCAGTGTTTGGCATTAGGGTATATCAAACGCTAGAAATATCTAGCGTTTGGCATAGGCTTTCCCAAAATCAGGGATTTGTGGTAGACTGGTTCCTCCCTTAAGTAAAAAAGATTTCTTTGGGCTACAAATATTGTAGTCTCTTTGTTAGTTCTAATGTATGATCAGATCATAGTCACTGTCGTCGAACTGTTGTTAGTCACTTTTGACAGATATTTGTATTATTTTTCTTCTTTGTCTTTAGTTTTTGCGAGAACAGCATTATTGTCTGTATCGCCTTTCACACCACCTTATCTTGCTGGAAGTGCGATTTAAGGTAATCATCTATCCAGCTATCAAGTAATCAGGGGTGGTTCGAAGTTCTTGGGGATGGGCGGTTGATGACCTCAAAACATACATCTGGCTAATGCCTTGCAGTTATACTGATTAGAAACTATAGACAAAAAACACAGCAGCACAGGTGAAAAAATTGAAGAATTTAAGAACATTAAAAGGTTCGGCAAAACGTCAATGTAGGAATAAAATAACACATCAGTAACAGGGATTTTAACATGCCGTTCATTTAACCTGCCTTGGGAGAGAGTGAAGCCTCGTTAGCAGGTTCTAACATATGAACCCAAGACAAATTTAAATGAGTGCCACAGGCAAATGTTTTTTAATCTGACTTTTTTTCTGGCAAAATTCACTGTTTCCCATACAAATCCTAGCTATTAATGTGGCTATTAATATTAGCACCCCCTAGAATACAATATTGCATCAGAACTCCAATGATTCATATAGGCTACAATTTGTTTTGGCCAATTTAGCATTATGGTGCATTTTGCTGCATGCCAACCTCCAATTTACTTGTCTTGACGAATATAAGCAGATTTTCTTTGTTCTTATTGAATGGTTGTTGTTGTTCACTCAAAATTATCTGTATTATTAACACATAATGATGTTGAGAGTATTAACCGAGAATTCCTTTGAAGTTCTGGCTTAGCTGCAAGTAAGCCTGTACACTTTTGGCGCTTCTACAGCTTCACATCTAGATATCTGAGCTTTTCTTTGGAACCACAAACATTAGAATGTGTCATCCGATAGCATTTCATGAATGTGCAGCTACAAAGACGGTTTATTTGAGCAGCCATGCCACTCTTTATCACTCGACTCTGTAAAATGACTGGTTTTTGTGTGTGCCGAGAGAAGTCAGAAATTTTGTTTGTGAAGCATTTTCTGAAAAATAAAGCATAATTAGTGCCCATTGTACTTTAACGTGGGTTCAGATCAGAAGCCAATACACTTTATGACTATCTCTCCTTGCCTCTGCGAAATCTCCGGCCTCTCCGGGTATCTAGCGGAAGAAAGGCAGAAGTGGTGTCACAGCTGCTCCCAAAGATCGTCGTGATTGCTTGACACAGGATGTGAGTCGTTGAGTTTGAGTCGTTACGGACGCGCTTACTCCTTCTTCCTGAGGATCACTGGCGTGTTTTGGACTTAGTCATATAGAGTATACCTCACCTAAATGACGCGCCGTTCGACTATATGGAGAATAGGCTACTATGGAAGACGCTGCAGGCTAAGTTTTTGGAAACATCTATGATCAGAGTCTTTTTTGGATTCCAAACGAAAATAGTGGATGCCTATGGTATCATAGATCTGTGTGTCTGTCTGTGAACCCAGTAACTTCCGAACGGACTCGACCCTTTCCGAAAAAAGGTAGTGGCCATCCAAAATAGATACAAATAGATTTGGTCTGAATTGCCTGGACAAAAAATTGTGGAAACTTTAGGCTAATCCTCACAGTGCTTACAAAGCCGGTTTATGTTCAAACAGAAAATTACCCTGTTTAATGCAAAAATAAGGAGATTTGCACAAAACCAGATAATATTGAAACTTTGCGCCCTCCAAACATACTTCAGTCATTCTGACAAGCCCAAAACTTCCGACTGTCTCGTAATAAACTCTGGCAAGCTCAGGACATACGACTGTCATCCGGACAAACTCATAACACATAACTGTGAATCAGACAAGCTCAAAACATACGACTAGAAAATCTCTTCGTAACCATACGACTAGAAACAGGTTGGTCAGGAATAAAATTCATGTTTGGTAACTGCCATTTGTCATTCTAGTAAGCTCAAAAACATACGAGCAGGCAAGCTCAAAACATAAGACTGTGTACGACTCTGAAGCATTTTCGGGGGGGAGGGGTGCGTAGCCTGTATCTGAGTTAAAACTATATCTTTCGTTTTTCTCTCATTTCTTTTGTTTTTCTCCTTACTGTATTATTAACATTTTATGTAAAGATGGGAAATACATACATTCATTCTATCAATATGCTCAGTTTTCCAGAGTTAGTGGTCCAGTGAAGATGATAAAAAGGGAGCTGTTTTTTTCAAATGTTATAGCTCATATTTTAATTAAGCCTGCCTTAGACAAACACTATTAACTGCGCTTTCTTGGCAGATGTAATTTAGTCTCAAAATCATAGTTTGTTGTTGTTGCTGTTTAAATACAAATAAACGCGAAACGAAACCGATTTGGGATAGGATGTCCTGAGGATAGGGTTACCCAACATCTGCAAACAAAACCAAAAGTGGGAAATTGAGGCAAGAAACAACAAGAATTTTTTCCGGGGGGGGGGGTAGTCCCTCGTCAAACAGGTTCCCGGCCTGTTGCAGCTTATCATGTAGAAGATAGTCGCCATTATTTACAATAGGCCTACAAGTCTAAGCAAAAAATAAAATGTAGAATGTAGTTCGTTTACTCTCCAGTGCCTACTGTTATGTCTTTCATTCCAAGCTGAAATGTAGCCTGTTATTTCTTGCATAGCCTTAGGAAAATTGGCTTACGTGCACGCGACACTTCTCGTAAATTTTAAGCCGTGAATCGGGGAATTACCTTGTGCAAATCGCTTGGCATCACTTCTCAGTTCATTAAAATAAACTGCCCCGGACCGGATCGAACAATGCACCCCTCCCCTAATTATAACCTAATTAAGTCGGATTCAGACTTTTTTGACCAGCTTTGATACTTGCCCAGTGCTTCATTGGGTCATCACGATGGGTGTGTTACTTGGTGGTCTCGTTGAGTGGCTAAAAGCTTTATTTTCTCAGGACTCCTTTGAGCGTGTCGACGATGCAAGAAACGTTCAGCTAGAACCGAGACTACTACCTGGTGAGTTAATTTTTTTTCGCGTTTTATGGAATATTTATCGAAAAAAAAGAGGGCCTAAAAATACGCTGTTGTTGCTCAAAACCAGTACTGAATATAATTGCCGTTTTGATTGTATTTTTGTTGGCCGTTGGCTTATCCGATTTCATACGCTGTCGAAGTTCACCGTTTACTTAATTCGCGTTTTTTGGACAGATACCATGGTACCGTATGTATCTAAAGTCGTTTTCGCAGTTACCGTGGTATCTGATACCTCGGTCAAAAGGCGTTTTGGCAGTCATCATGGTATCTAGCCAGTTATCGTGGTATCAGATATTCAGATACCACGGTCCGACCGTGGTATCTGAAGAGTAATCTCACTTTCATCAAATTTTATCAAAGTGGTGAGAAAGAAGTTTAGCACTTAGTGATGTAATTGGATATCAGTCTTTCTTTTCGGATGACTTCGAAAACTGCAATTTCGGCAATAGTCGTTTTTGCAGAGCAACCGTGTATCAGATACCACGGTAACTGCAAAAACGACTAATCGTAGATCCAGTTACCGTGAAAGCAACCGTGTATCAGATACCACGGTAATTGCAAAAACGACTAATCGCAGATCCAGTTACTGTGGTAACATATACCATGTAACGTTCTTGGTGGTAATAACAGGATTAGACTTAGTGCCAAAACGCTGAATTTCATTTTCACTGAAAGATAGCGCTGACCAGCTACGGCGACAAGGGAACGGAGAGGTGACCAAAACACGTTCGAATTTGAAGGTAACCTCGAACTTCGAAAGAAAACGCAGCTAATGTATTTCGTGGAATCGTGATACACATCCGTTAACTTCCTTCAAGGGGCTAGTTGCAGATGCCTTACTCTTTCGCATACCACGTGTATGCAGTTGACCACGCCAGGGTTCATAGTTCTTTCCATTCGCATAATGGGCCATGGCCGGTGTTTAATGTTTGTTTGTTGAATTCTGTTTTCGAAACTATTATAATCCGTCTTTAGAGTGTTTCGCCGTCCTTTTTCGGGAGATGGGTTGAAAGTAAATTGGATTGAATCATTGGCGTGACGGTAATTGAAATACCAGGAGTTCGTAGTTCCTTAGTCTTTTATTTACACTCCTGTTCTGGCGGAGTTCCTTTTGGATATCGATCGGGAATGTTTAGGCTTTCTCTCGGTGGTTCCAGATAACTGTCAAAGATCAGCCTTTCTTCAGTGTCCTTTTTGATGTGTGAGGAAGCATATTCGTGTCTCTAATGACCTAGTAAACCTCAAAGCATAGTGTTCTGAAAAAACAGCTAAGAGAAGCCGTGGGATATTTGTATCCCACTAGCAGTACATTTGTTTTTTTAGTCATCAGTATCTCTTTGTAGATGGAAATAACATCGGACTCGATACAGAAAAAAAGGTCTTTGTAATATATAAGGTTCTTGCAACTTGTCAGTACCTCAACACAGTCGGAACCAATTCAGAATTGAAACTAATGAAAAGGAAATAAATCCTCCAAAATCACAATATTAATAAAATCCTTGCGAGAAAGTGGGTATTCTTGCGCGTCGGACAAATTCAAATAAACCAAAAAATAAAAAGAAGTCGCAGAAAAAATAATAAAATAGCCAACAACAGTAACCAACACGCAATTTCTGTTTTGTTGCCCAGGCCCAGATCTCCCCGCGAAAATTCTTCATGCATTTCTTTGGTTTCGGTAATTGAAATGCTTATTTAAAGCGAACGAAAACTTCAAGAAGTCGGAATAGGCTAGTAGGCAATAATCCTTTCCAAACTGAGCATGGTGGTTTGGGGATGATCGATAGTTCTTCTTAATTTGAGTTTATATGGTGTATTATCGAACCAGTGATACAGTTATGCTTTGTGCCTATACTCTGAGTGCTATTGTGAGTCTGGTGGTCATGTCGATAGTGTTTGTTTATGTGGAATACTGCCGGTGGAGGTCGCTGACTTGGTTCGTATTTGACTCCTCCCCCCTTTGATAATAATAATAATTCTTTGATCCCGTAAAGCACTCCTCGCACTGTGTAATGTTTATGTTCCAGTTGAATACTTTGAAATTACCCACAGCGTTGGCTGTCTTAGCCTTTATCCAGCCCCGTTGACTAGCACAACAGGGAACAATTTACATAACCGGTTTTTCTGACGACTGAGCTTCTCGTTTAACAAGCCCCGGTAGCATGATACTCATCGAAAATAGCGAAACAACGCAAGTGTGAAAATCTCTAGTTGTTGTTGTTGTTGTTTGTGTTGTTTAATGAAGCTTCCAGAATTTCTTCTCTATGCTCCTCCTTCTAGTTGTCGTTGCGGGGTTAGAAAGTAGCTTACCGTATTAAATTCGAGTCTCCGGTTTTGAGAATGGATGGATCGATTACGGAATTAGGCTGCAGTGGCATTACAATTACGACGTGTTCTCTAATAGCACAGATTGCTTACTGCCAGAGCAAAATAACGCTAGGGAGTAGCGCCAATACTTAGAAAAAGTGACACACAGTCGAACAGCAGCGATACTAGCACTATTAGCGGTAGTGAACGTCCCTACTGAGACTCAATCAGTCGTGCACCAGCGCTGGCTCCGATAACTTCTATTCTAAACACACCAAAAAACAGATAAAACCTCCACTGTATCCTTGATGTGTGCAGATCGCATCTTAGCTTTACTAGAAATTTTTAAACCCGGAAGTTTGTCTCGCTTTAAATGCCGCAAGCGTAGTGGGCGGCGCTATGAGTATGGCCCGTTTGGAAAGCATGGAAAGCATAGGTCTTGGCGCTACTCCCTAGTGTTATTTTGCTCTGCTTACTGCTGAACGCATGAAAACAATAGGCCTAACGCTGGGTAGGATTACGTACAATTGAATTACGTGAAGTAAGACACAAACAATGATAATAGCTTTCGGTACTTATCTTATCGTCGGTTTTGTAAATTCCTCGCCCATGGGCTGCCAGTGCGGCATACTTGATTGATGTCTTTATTTTGGAAAACAGAGCAAAAGCGTCAACACACAGAAATATTTTTTTTCTTGTTGTTTTGTTACAATAAAGAAAATAAACTAAAAGACAACACAGGATTTGTCAGACAAGCAATAATAATTCACTAAGGTATTCTGTATCAACATGAGCTACGTTTTTTATCTTAAGTCTCAGTTTTCGATTATCAATTCTCGATTCTTGTACAAATTATCGATTTTGCTCTTCTCTGTTCTCGCTTTTGACTGTAACATTATCCTGCGCGCTTGCGGAGGCAGGCAGTTCAAAACAGTTGTTTCGAGAAGTGACTATCGAAGCAACTTTTCGAGTCTGCTGAACTGCAAAGCTTTCCCCATTCTCAATTCTGAAAAAAGGCAAGAAAATTGGATCCATCTCAAGAGTCAAAACATGCGAAAAGGAGAATTGAGAGGAGAAGGGCGAGGAGAATTGAGAAAAAAACGCAACGGTTAACGACTAAACTGGAAATCATACTACTGCACGAAAGGAGGCACATAACTGCGTTCGTATCGCGCATTTAGTGGGACAGTCGGCTCAGAGTTTGGGTAGGAGTCGGCATCTCCTTTCTCTAACAACAAGGTTTTGATCTGTTTGAAAGGAGTTTATTAATATTGAAGAACGTGGGGGAGAAATCTCTACCAGTCGTCGAGGATTATTATTGTGAACACAAACGTACCTTTTGTTTCCACGAAGAACATCAGCCGATAGTATTCACAGATACTGTTCTCATAATTATGTGTAGATGGGGATGATTATTGTGAACACAGTTGTACCTTTTGGTTTCCGCAAAGACCTAGTAAAGCACTAGTCTAGATCTCCTGATACTTTGCCCTCGGCCGGGGTGCAATGCGTGGTTGGGGGCAAATCATCCGACGCTTTCCCGTGCTTTTCCCAAGATTTCTCTAGGTACCCATTTGAAGCTGGGTGGACTTTTGGACGGGGAAAACGCCACTAACCCTCTCCCTAAACCAAACGGTCGATACAACCGAGACTCGAACCAGCGACCCTTCGCTCGTGAGTTCGGCGCGATAACCATTCGGCCACGGGCGGACGAAGAAGGGCCGAAATATAACTTTAATAAAATGCAGCTGACATATCCGTATTGCACTGTCAAAAATGACTCTGAGTCAGCTTGGGCTGAAAGAAATACTTTTTGGTTATTTTTTGTCTTCTTTCAGGTGAGACCGTGATTGCCTTGGCGCCTCACGTTTTAAAATTCTCGCCACTCTGCGAAAGGAAGCATGGCGTTTCCGGCGATTTGTTCATCACAAATTTCAAAATCTCCTTTGTCACAGCTCACGATCCGCTGGACACCGTAAGTAGATGACCTTTCAAGGTCTCGTAATTTTGAAGTGGCTAATTAATCGTGAACTTCTGGGGCTTCCATGTAAAACACGTAAATGGGGATAGCTACACTGTAAAAAGCTTCTCCGAATAAAGATGTAGTATTTGCTACTGGGATTAATCTTATCTCTATTGGGATAAGATTGATCCGAATTAGGGATAATCTTATCTCAATAAAGACAAGATTAATCCCAGTAGAAAATACTGCAAGATTTTTTTGTACAGTATAGAGACCAGGGCCATAAGGATTTTTTTTGCTTGCGTCTGTTATTTATTTATTTGTGACCCGCCATTTTTGAAAACGGAGTATAATATATGAAAGAGAAGAAATAATACACGTTAAAAAATCTTCAGCCAGACCGTCGACGTAATGCCCTGGTTGGTGCCCAGTTGTCCATGGTTTTTGAGATCCCAAAACGTAAGTGGAGGGATACCTATGACATCGCAAAAGTTGTCCGTCTGTCCGTCCGTCTGTGAGCACGATAACTCTCCAAGGGAAATGATGTATTTTGGTGAAACTTGGTGAGAGGATCCTTTGGGTCAAGGGAAATGTCGAGTTCTTAGATGGGCTCTGTAGCCCTGTGTGGGTGGGGGTTCAAATTAAGGGACAAACAAAATAATTTTAAACCGCTAATAAGATAGTCGATTAAGGGGTAAGAAGACACGCTGAACACGAATATGAAAACCATTTTCTCGCCGGACAAGTAGTTCGCCCGGAATCCGGCCGAAACTGGAAAGTTTGTTAGAAGTACGGTAAAAGTTTTATTTGAAGTTGATTAGATATACGATTTAGGGGTAAGAAGGCATGCTGAACACGTATGTGAAAATTATTTTCTACCCGGACCAGTACTTCGCCCGGAATCTGGCCCAAACCGGAAAATTTGTTAGAAGCAAAAATTGTATTTGTAGTTGATTAGATGTCCGATTTGAAGGTAAGAAGAGATGCTGTATCCGTTTATGACAATCATTTTTTAGCCGGACATATAGTTCGCCGGAATCGGGCTGAAACCTGAAAAATTGTTATAAGTTAATTTGTATTTGAAGTTGATTAGATGTTGGAGATAGGGGTAAGGAGATACGCTGAATTCGTTTTTGAGCTTTATTTGTAAGTTCCGGAATTTCACCGAAACCGGAAAATTGGCAGAAGTAAGGCAGGATCGTTTCGATCGGTTTTGTCAAAATAGATATGACTTATAGGGGTAAACACACATGTTGAATCCATATCTGAACTTGGCTTTCTCAGATGATTAGCTTTTTGGCCTTAATCTGTTTATAAATTCTAAGGTTGAAAATGTTCAAGGAGTCTGGCGAAAACTGGATCTGGCGAAGACAAAACCTAATTGTCTGGATCAAATATCGAATTTTTGGGATCCCATCGAAACCTTTGGTCTTTTTGGTAGAGACGAGGAAAATTCCAAAAGGTTTACGGTTTACGCTTGCATGGAACTTCCGCCGTTGGTGTGTAGCTATGGCATAATTTGACAAATGAAGCGATAATGCGTTGGGGAAGGGGGTTTAATTTTTGCTCTGGCATTTGCTAATAAGGCGTAAAACCAGTTCTGACTTATATTTTTCAAACTCGTCTGGAATCCTTTCTGTTCCAAGGAGTATGTCGCGTTTGCTGTGAAAGATAATTCACATTCAAGTCGCTAGTTCTACCTAGGGCTCGATACACCATCTGGTGGTGCGATTCGGAAGTGCTTCGCTGGGCTCTGTCAAAATAGTTCAGAGAAAGGAAAAAACACTTGGAAGCGCTAAACGGAAACGTCAGCTGACATTTGTTCTAGATATTTCGTCCCTTCTTGGCAAGGCTCCTCTTCAGGATATAGCTAGAAAGACGAATCTGAGATCCAGATTTGTCCTCCTAGCTAGAATAAATCTCAGCTGACTTCCCCGTTTAGCGCCATCAAATATGATTCACTGACAGCTTGGGCTGAAGGAATACTTTTGAAAGAAAAAAATATTTAGCTAGTGTATGAATAAAAAGTATAATCCAGATCGGATCGCTCGTTCGAGAGTTAAGGTAGGCTACGTGCTCACCCAGAAGGTGACAATTTTCAGGTCAATCGGGTTGGGTCCCAACCACGCCTGACATGGGGAAATTAACCGTTTAAGCAATCAATCAGTCATTTATTTGTACCGAATTATTAATTGGACAGCATAAGTTGACGACAATATTGTAATACACTAGACGACAAAAGAAACAATTAGATTAGTTATGTACAATGGATATGTCGGATTGGTTAAAATAAACTATGCTAGATAAGCTAGTGAACTCGTCTAGAGTGGGTCCTGATCCTATATCCCGCTTCGATCTGATGACTGTTGAGAGAGAGAGAAATTTATTGAATAAACGAATAAACACTTCGCTTTGACAACCAACCACTTTGACTTCCAAACTAGGTTCACTAGCTCATCGGTGGCTTAGTTGATAGTCCGTCGACCAGGAGGAGGAGGAGGAGGAGGAGGCAGGAGGTCGCGGGTTCCAGTCCTGCCCGAGGAACATTTGTCTTTCTGCCCTTTACTTACTACACTTGAAATTTGATAACAGATAACACATGCTTGCGCATCCTTGTATTAAACGTTATGAGAATATATCTGTTATGGCCCTTTTATATGTTATCTTTTCGAGAAGCGTAACACAAAAGTTTTGCCTCGAAACATAACACATAAAACACTCCTTGCTCATAACAGGTATATTATTATAACGTTATCATAAGGTAACTTGTGTTGTCTGTTTCTGAATGGTTGGAAGGAAGCCCATCGCTTATCAGGTTCCGACTCAAAGGACTACTTATTCTTAATTCAAGAAATTATATTTGTCTGTTTGAAATACAATTTATAATACAATTTGTTATATAAGAATTTTGTTTATTATTAGAATGTGGATGGTTAATGGAATGATTGTTTTGCGTGTGGTTGGTTTATGCTGTACGTATTCTCGCTTACTAATGTCATATGGTTTGTCATTTTTTTTATTGTTTTTCAAAGAGGGTAGCTCTTTATTTATTTGGTAGATAGCAGGTCATTTTCTTACAGGTCAGATAAATTAAGTTATGTTATTTTTTGTGAGATTTATAGGGTATGTAGTTGTTGTTATTATAGTAAAATTTTTAAAAAGCACTGAATGTTCGAATGTTTGTTCTCCACAGTGCTTGTATAGTGTATTTAAAATTTTTGTGTAAAATTTAACAAGAGCTGTAAGCTCATATGGCACTTGCAAGGCTTGGTAAGAGGATGAAAGTAGGAATTCGCAAATTCCTGGGTTTGTTGTGATCACTTGTAAGCAAAACCCTTTAGATAAGAATGATACGGACCCTTTTAAATCACGAGAATGTATCGTTTGGTAAAAAAAAAGTAATTTATTTGTGCACTTAGCTGTGATGATGCGCACTTTAAGGGAGCTAGAAATACATCTGTAATTAAAACTCTTAAGGCAAAAATTATCCTGGGCCCTTTAGGATCATGAATATATGGTTTGGTGAAAAGTATTTTTTTTGCTTTTCTGTTAAGATGCGCACTTTAAGGGTGGTAGAAATTTATTTCTAAGCAAAACCCTTGAAGCAAAAATGATCATGGGCTCATGGGGATCATGAAAATGTAGGTTTTCTTAAAAGTATTTTTTGTACTTTGCGGTTCAGATGAGTAGGCTACTTTAAGGGATGGTAGGATCTGGGAATATAAGCCAATCTTGTCAAGTCTCTATAGTTCAAGCCAAGTTTCATCGTCCTAGCACATCTTGAAATAGCCTACCTTAAATTTCGATCACCGGAATTCTGGATGCCCCTCCAGCTCACCCCAGAGTTACCGAATCCGGTCCGGTTCTGTTACTGATTTATCTAGGGCTTACGCTTATTCTTCCCACCAAGTGTCATCCCAATCGCTGTATTCTAAGCGTGTCACAAAATCCCCCCCCCCCCCCCCCTTACGACTCCCCACATTGATCGGATCCTATCCGATCAATCCCACTTGAAATTGGACATCTGAGACATGAGTTCTTTCCGAATATCAAGCTTCATTAAGTTCCGATCACCCGTTCAAAAGTTGGACAACCTCAAGATTCGGATTCCCCCTCCTCCACTCCCCCACGATGGCCACATCGGAGAAACTACTGTTATTAAGTTAAAATTGTAAAGTTCCTGTTATGCCTGCCAAGTTTCGTCGTCCTAGCACATGTGTAAGCATCTTAAGTCGGGATCACCGGAATTCTGGAACCCTCCCTCTAACTCCCCCCACAGTACTCGGATCCGGTGCGATCTTGTCAACTGTGTATCTAAGGCTTGTGCGTGTTCTTCCCACCAAGTTTCATCCCGATCCGTCCACTCTGAACATGTCACAGAATTTCCGGTTCCCCCCTCCAACTCCCCCCAAAGTCACTGGATCCATTCCGGACTGGAAGTGTGACATCTGAGACACGAGGTCTTTCCAAATATAAAATTTCATTAAGATCCGATCACCCGTTCGAAAGTTATACTTGCCTCAAGATTCCGGATTCCCAATCCCTCCACTCCCCCCCCCCCACGGTGGTCGGTTCGGGGAAGTGACTATTTCCAAGTTAGTTTGGTCGGGTCCCTAATATGCCTGCCAAGTTTCATCTTCCTAGCTCATGTGTAAGCATCTTAAGTCGGGATCACCGGAATTCCGGAACCCTCCCTCCAACTCCCCCCACAGTGCTCGAATCCGGTCCGGTCTTCTCAACTATATACCTAGGACTTGTGCTTGTTCTTCCCACCAAGTTTCATCCCGATCCGTCCACTCTGAGCATGTCACACAATTTCCGGTCCCCCCCTCCAGCTCCCCCCAAAGTCACCGGATTCATTCCGGAGTTGAAGTGTGACGTCTGAGACACGAGGTCTTTCAAAATATAAAGTTTCATTAAGATCCGATCACCCGTTCGAAAGTTATCCTTGCCTCAAGATTCCGGATTCCCCATCCCTCCACTCCCCCCACGGTGGTCGGATCGGGGAAGTGACTATTTCTAGGTTAGTTTGGTCGGGTCCCTGATACGCCTGCCAAGTTTCATCGTCCTAGCACTTCTGGAAGTACCCTAACTCGAGAACAGTGGACCGCCCGACCGACCGACAGACCGACGGACCGACAGACCGAAAAGTGATCGGTATATGGCACTTGAGCGAAGCTGCAAGTGCCATACAAACTTGAACTTGAACGTCTGAGAGTGTCTGATTGTTGATATATAATTCTAGGACGAGATCCCGGAGCGGAATCAGCTTCTTTCTTCGTCGGACGTATGTCTGATGAACGTCGACAAAGTCTACTCACTGCATAATGGTGGAAGAAGAAAGCTCTTAGTACCTGGAAGTAGCCTGACAAGCCCTATAAGGGAGTTACAGATACTGTGTAAGGTACGTATTCTTGCACTGTCTTCGTACGGTTATAAACGCTCTGCTGATAAGCTGACCGTTTTACAGGAAACTGAGACTTTTTTTCAAGGGGGCGCTAAAGCGTTAAGACGTTTCAGAGAATTTGCGCAGGGATGCGCAGTTTCAACAGATCCAAATATTAGGGGGAAGAATAATGAATGAATGAATCAATTTTATTTCCCGCTAATTAAAGGCAAAAGCACAAAAGCGGAGTATAGGAAAAGACAGAAAGCAAAATCACAAAAAAATTTCACAACATCAAAAGAAAGAAAAAACACTTCAACTCAGGCACTCAGACATTTAACTCGTAACAACTCGACTATTTACACCCATATTTACAAACAGAAGCACAACTAGTAACGTATAGCCTCAGTGAGACTATTGTCAGACCTTAAACTTTGTCGGAACTTTTCAATTCTGTCTTCAACAGCACAGAAAGGCTCTGGGACATTATACTTCTTGCTCACATAAGTGTTCCGTGTCCACGGAGGTAAACCTAGCAGAAACTTGCAAAAACGGTAAAAGCAAGAACGAATTTTACGCTTATTTAGATCTGATAACAGGCGCCAAAATGGAGAAAGAGCAAGTATGTGCGGCATGACCAGACTTGCGAAAAGCCGAGCTCGAATATGCCGATTGTAACATGCTTAGTAAATAAAATATGGGTTTATTTTTAAAAGTTAGGTGACGTGAATAGTTAAACGTGGGTAAAAATAGATTAAATGAATGAAGTATTTTATTACCCATCAAACAACACAGCGGAAGAAAATATGGAGTATGTGAAAAGAAAAGAAAACAACAATTACAAGAAAAACAAACAGAAAAAATCAACATTAACCTAGATACAAAATCACAAGACAAAGAATCTTATCAAAAAAGAATACCCATCCAGGGGTGTTCAACATCTTTATGTCACTCAGGGATAGAGGAGTAGCCACAAAAAGTACGAAATGTGATTTTTTTTATTTTAAATAATATAAAAATAAGTTAAATTACAAAAGATGCTACGGGAAAAAGAAACAGATTTGAGGTAACACACTATCTTTTGATGTTGCAGAGTATTTCCGTTTCAGGTTCAGGCTCTTTAATTTAAAACAATTGATTGCAAAAAAAATCGATCACTGGGGGCCGGCAGGGATACAAGCTTGTTAGCTTGGCCCCATGACCTTTTAAGTCTTACTTGTTTGTTTAAAGTAACGTTGCAAACAGAGCAAAATAACAGCAGGGAGTAGCGCCATCAGAGCAAAATAACACTAGGGAGTAGCGCCAACAGAGCAAAATAACTCTAGGGAGTAGCGCCAAGACCTATCCTTTCCAAGCTTCGGAAACGGGCCATAGTCGTAGCGCCGCCCATTACGCTTGCGGAATTTAAAGCGAGACAAACTTGCGGATTTAGAAATTTCTAGTAAAGCTAAAACGCGGTCTGCACACATCTTGGAAACCGGGAAGGTTGTATCTTTTTTTTGCTGTGTTCAGAATATGAAATTATTGGAGCCAGCGCTGGTGGACGACTGATTGAGTTTGAGTAGGGACGTTCAGTATCGCTAGTGGTGCTAATGTCGCCGCTATTCGAGTGTGTGTCACTTCTTTGGCGCTACTCCCTAGTGTTATTTTGCTCTGAGCGCCAAGACCTATGCTTTATGTTCTTTGTAAACGGGTCATACTCATAGCGCCGCCCATTACGCTTGTGGCATTTAAAGCGAGACAAACTTCCGGGTTTAGAAATTTCTGGTAAAGATAAGATGCTGTCTCCACACATCGTGGAAACAGAGGAGGATGTATCTTTTTTTTCTGTGTTAAAAATACGAAGTCATTGGAGCCAGCGCTGGTGCACGACTGATCGAGTTTCAGTAGGGACGTTCACTATCTCTATTGTAGTGCTAGTGTCGCGTCAAGACCTATGCTTTCCATGGTTTGCAAACGGAAGCTTGCGGCATTTAAACCGATACAAACTTGCGGGTTTAGAAATTTCTAGTAAAGCCAAGATGAGGTCTGCACCCATGGAGGAAAAAGTGAAGGTTTCATCTTTTTTTCTGCTGTGTTCACAGTATGAAGTTATTGGAGCCAGCGCTGGTGCACGACTGATTGAGTTTCAGTAGGGACGTTCACTATCGCTAAGTGGTGCTAGTGTTGCTGCTGAGCGCCATGACCTATGCTATTCACGCTTCGCAAAACGGGCCATACTCGTAGCGCCGCCCATTATGCTTGCGGCATTTAAAGCGAAACAAACTTGCGGGCTTAGAAATTTCAAGTAAAGCTAAGATGCGGCCTGCAGACATCAACAGGGGAGGTTGTATCTTTTTTTTGCTGTGTTCAGAATATAAAGTTGTAGGAGCCAGCGCTGGTGTACGACAGATTTAGTTTCAGTAGGGTCGTTCTCTATCGCTAGTGGTGCTAGTGTCGCTGCTATTCGAATGGTGTCACTTTTTTCAATTCTTGGCTCTACACCTTAGTGTTATTTTGCTCTGGTTGCAAACATGTTTAGTCTTATGTTGACAGAAACGTAAGCCTTGAATGTTTCTGCTGGAACAAAACCCTGCAGCAGAGCAGAATAACACTAGGGAATAGCGCCAAGACCTTTGCTTTCCATGCATCAGAAACGAGCCATATTCGTAGCGCCGCCTACTACGCTTGCGAAATTCAAAGCGAGACAGACTTGCGGCTTTTGAAAATTCTAGTACATCTAAAATGCGGCCTGCACACCATCGAGGAAACAGTGGAGGTTGTATCTTTTTTCTTGCTGTGTTCGGGATATGGAGTTTCGGGGCCAGCGCTTGAGCACGGCTGAATTAGTTTCAGTATATAGGGACGTTACTTATCGCTATAGTTGTGCTAGTGTCGCTGCTACTCAAGTGTTTCAATTTTTTTTCTTGTCGCTACTCACTAGTGTTATCTTGTTCTGCTGTACGGTCACAATCCGTATTGAAGACAAATTTCGAAGCCGGATTCGAGAATCCTAATTTTCGCGTTGTTAAACCCACCCCTGTTAGAGGTGGGGGAGGGGTTAAGTAAACTGACTTTTTTTTTTTTTTTTTAACTGTTTTTAAGCTGACTATTATAAGTAATAATAATAATTTATTTTAACCCACTACAACAAACAAGAAAAAGCGGAGTAATGAACTAGCAACAAAAATAAACCAAAAAGAAAGAAAAACAGCTACATCCGGAGCACTAAAATTTTGGATAATTTTTCTATTCTTATACCACGGTGGCAAATAAAGTAAAAATCTCAAGTACCGGAAATACGCGGATCGGAGAGCTCGGATATCTTTTTTAAGAAAAATTGGAAACAACCCAGACAAAAATAAAACAGTGTGGTCGCAGTAGGTCGAGTACAGTTTCGCTAGCGCTTTGCCGTTATATTTACTTCTGTTAGCATCAATTTTTGGGTAACCAATCTGAAGCTTAAGCTTAGCATCAGGAACTGTACGCGAACGAAGTGACCGAGATTCCCAACCACCTAATAGCAAAGGTATAAAAAAGTTTAGACAAGTAAGTGATGGTCTAGAAGCAGATGTGTTTTGTGTATGTGTTTACTTCGTTCCAGGACCTGAGTTCACACCTTTTCGGCTTCAAGTTTGTCCCGAGTGGAGCAGAGAGGACGCTGACGAACGCAATACTCCACCACTGCTACCCCAAGCGAAATGAATTGTTGTTCGCGTTCGAGTGCAGGTAAGCAAGACAACAAATGCTTTTTTGTTCGATGCTGTTCGATGTTCTCGGTTCGTTTTCCGGTCGTATTTGTTTTTTTTTTAGGATTGAACTGCAGCCGAGTAAATATAATAATATAATGCAAAAAAAAACCCATTGTCCTCTACAGAGGGAAATACAACAGAGAAAAAAGACAAGCAATATGGACCACTTGCAAACAAACATTTGCACATGCGTAGTATGTCAATTTAAAAATACTCCTATAAAATATCAGTTTAAAAACATAGCCTACTGAATTATATATTTTATTCGAGTATCTATTTTATCGCAATGAAGACAAGTCGTGTTAAAAAAGAAGTGAATCGGCATTCTTTCTCATCTGTTGGAGTTATCAGTTCTTTCATATTATACTCGTTAAAACCATGACTATACTAGACTGACATCGACATTTCTTTAATGATTTATATTTATTTATTTCCATCCGTTCAAAACTGAGGAGTAAAGTAATATATACACAAAAAACATTACCTTAATTAATTTATCCATTCAGCTGTAAATGCTTTGAAAGAAGACAAAAATATACGAGATTTATACAACTAATTTGTGACTCTCAACGTCCAACTTATCGCTGCGTAGGTTCTGCCAATTTCCTTGTCTGAACTGACATGCGATCGTTATTAGGAGACATGGTCGGAATTTGTCAGTTTAAAGGAACAGAAAACTTGACTCAAACTTGACTCGGGGAGCTAGCTGACATATCAAGAATGTACCCTGAGTCGATATTAAGAGTAAGAAAAATTCTTGTTACGACCATTGCAGTTTCCGGGCAGTTTCCGAGAATTCGACTTTTGAGTTAGTAGAAAAAAAGCAAAAGGTTTGTGTGCCGGGACTAGGAATCGAACGCACGACCTCTTGCCGGTGTGTCGTTAGTCGTTGTCTACACGTACAAAGGCGAACTTTTACAGTGCATAAGGAGCAGGGGCCTGCCAGCTAGCTTTGGGAACACTAAGGAGGGGTTTCGAGATAACAAAGAAGGGGGGGGGGGCTTGTCGACAATAAGTCCCTGTATATTTATCTAAGCCCCCCAGGTCGGTTTGATGGCCGAAAGTTGCGTAGTCAAGTTTTCTGTGCCTTTAAAACGTGGAACTGGGATTTCGGCGAAATAAAAATTTACTTGACTTCCGTTTTTAGGTTACCAGCCACACAGGATGTGTCAGGGGTTACAATGTTCCGTCACGCCCAAGATTGGGACGACGAGTTACGACGATGTCAGTCTTCAACAGGCTGGAGGATCTCTTACGCCAATGAAAACTATCAGCTGTGCCCAAGGTAGGTCCGTTTTTTTTTCTCCAGTCGAGGGGGGGGGGGTAACTGTTGTAGGCTACTCTTAGCAGACTTGAATTATGTCAATCCTTTTTTTGGGTGTGGTTAAGACTGGCAGCTTTCGCACGAGAGGCTCGAGTTTCGGTCTCCTAAGTATAACGGCGTATCGCATTGCTTAATAGTGTTTTAACTGGACCCCGCAAGTGAGAACCCCCTAGGCACCTTTTATTGTTCACGGTTTGTACTGCAACTACTTTTGTGCTTTACCGGAATTGTGGTTCTACACAATAGTAGTCAGCAGTGTTTGTAGCTTCCCACATTTGTTGAACAAATGTGGTTCCAAACTACAATTCGTGAGCAACTCTAAGATTAAGATATAAGCCAGGGTGTTCGCGATAGTGAGGCAGTCTGAGTCTTAGTCTTACATGAAAGAGTGCATATCGTGTTAGACCAAGTACGGTCGTTGGAATGGATTACCGGTCGTGAGTTACATAGAAGGTCTATCATTGCACAGTGCGGTGAGTGAATAAAACTATATATATATTATACTCTCTAATACTGCGTTATCGCCGCTAGACTGAAGAGAAGCTGACTTGCCCCCTCGCTACCCATATAACCATATACCATTTTTGTTTATTTGTTCGCTACAGCGCTTTTGGTGCAGTCCAAGGACGCGAACGTAAGGTTATGGCATAAGTTAAGCAGCCTGTATTGTGATTTGTGTTCATAGTGTAATTCTTACCAGGAAAAGAAAAGAGAGTTAAGTGGTGAACTAGCAAAACAGAATGATACACTAGAAGTTCAGTTCATATATTATTTTTAAAAGGGGTACAGCGAGAGAGCTCTAACCAATGTCAATTTGATCTTGTGGAAGTTTGGCAGCATCTCCACACGTCAGAAAATTCGTGCCAGATTTTCGGTTTCGGCGAGATTCCAGGAACTAATTGTCCGGCAAAAAATTAAAGCTCAAAAACGAATTCAAACGAATTCAATCTCTAATCAACTTCGGGTAAAACTTTTAACTATTCAGCCGGATTCCGGGTAAACTATATGTCCGGGTAGAAAATGATTGTCATATACGGATTCAGCATGTCTTGCACTGTCATCAGATGTTCAACGTTTCACTCAACGTTTGGCTACCTCTAACGGGTGTTACGGGAAAATAACGGATTGACGTTTTGCAAACGTTGAATCGAAACGTTGCCAAGATTCGTTGATTTTGACAAAACGTTACGGCGGTCCGTTGGGTTGCTCAGGACGTCAGAAAAACTAATTTTGAAACGTCGCGACCATACGTTACAAGAAACGTTTTGTTGCATACGTTAGTTCGATCCGTTACAGCTCAGTTAAGCGTTGTATCCCAACTAAACGTTACGATGCTAAACGTTAGCTGGTCACCCAATAATGCATTTATATGGCTGCTTTGTTGTGGACACACTTTCCATTGCTGAACGGCTTTATAGTGGTCAGTACTGCTAGTTTTGTAACTAACAGCACATGCGGGATTGTTCTGTTGGATCCATAAAATTACAATTAACTATTTGCCTTGACTTTGACTTTATTTGCTACATATATATACATATGTATATAAAACATTATACATATGTTCCCAAGAACATTTCGTTTTGTAATGCAGGTTTCTTTTATTATCGCAATCAACTGAGAATGGCTCTGTCCGAATTGGTTATCGCCCCCAAAAACATATCTCCATATAGTCTACTCTATTAGCTTGTGTGCATGAGTCCTAAGCGTAGAGAAAAAACGAAACAAAAGGAAAATTGGCTTCAATAATCAAAAACTTTAGATCCTACCACTAAAATAGAAATAAGACGGTGATATTTCAGTCTCGCTCTGATTCAAAATCATTTTTTTTTTTATTACAAAGTCTAGTTACATCTATAGAGGTTTCTTATACTGTGCCTGATGGGCTCACTTACAGATTAAATAAAAAAAACATAATATTAGAACGAGATGGACATCCGATTGAGAAGGGTGGAAATTTGACTTCCAAGAGGCCCCTGAATAAGTTCGAGGTGACCTCGCGAATCGCGCACTTCCAAAGAACATCCACGCCCCTTTTTAAGGGCCAATATTAAACAATCACTCTGTTAGACCTTTGAAGGAAAACGCGATATAGGCAAGATCACTTGATAATAATCACTTATACAGTGCCTTTCGGCTTGACTGCCTGCGTGCCGGCTGATTCTCTGCAGCTCCCTGTCACGGACCTGGGCCGTCACACTCCCCTATCCTCCTTTGTCCTTCACACATCTTTCACAACACTCTTCGGTAATCTTGGCATCAGCAAGTCCGCCTTCATCTTAGCTGCAAGGGCATCTCTGCCTCCAGGGTTGGCGGGCATGAATATTCTTCAAATTCTGATATTTCAGGTCCCATATCACTGGTTCCTTTTAAACGACTGGAATCAATCTTAAGGGATCCTGTACCACCGGCTTTTATCGATACTGCACTTGTACTGGCATCACTTGTTTCTGCTTTTTTTTTTCTCACTAGGTTCTGTACGAAGGGTTTTCGAGCGCATGCCAGGCGGCAGGCTTTGTGGACATGCATTCTTGGCCGGAGCAGGTTCTTCAAATAGGTGCTGATCGGCTACATGAGTGACCAGAAGGCCTGAATTCTGGTTGCTCTGGTTCCGGGAATTAGTTCGAACCAAACGCCCCCACATATTGAAAATCCTTACGCCAACAACATAAACGCCTGTCACAAGCCTGTAAGAACAAGTTCTGTTTTTCGAAATTCGAATTCTGATGACGTTAAAGCACAACTCCAACTAGAAATGATCTTTTCCCTACGAAGTGGATCAGAAAAAAACGTTTTTGAAAATACCATTACTTTCAACCTAAAATTAGCTATCTTTTTGTTGGCGCTTGTCGACTCTATCCAGCCTTCCTGCTCTCCGATGCGGCGGCTGGGCGCAAAACATTTGAAACTGAAGGTGCCATGGTTAAAAATAGAGAAAACTAAGCAAATGAAAGATTCAAATTAATAAAGATTATCATATCTATATGTGTAAAAGAGTGGTCAGCGAACATAAAAGATTCCAGCAAATTTTGTTTTGTGATGAGCGATACGCACCCTCTCAATATTCTCTTTTTCATCACGAAGAAAATGCCTGTGCTGAAAACCATAAATCTATTCGTACCATGTCACAGGCTCGACATAGTGACTTTGCTCCATAGCCTTTGAACCGTTCAATATCTGACAGAAAGGGAGTGTCATCTTTTACATTATTTATGTCTACAAGGTGAACCCTGAAAAATTTTCTGACACCCTTGGCTGCTAAATACACTCCATCTCTGAATGAACCAATTTCAAGAATAAGAGAGGCTTATATATCCACCATCCACGCTTTTGAAGTTTGCAGTAGTTGACAAAAAACAAGCGGGAACAAACACAGCTTTCCCTGGAGATGATGAGGACCATTTATTATTTCCATGTTGAACATAGTAAAATTATGACCTGCTGTATGTTTGCCAATGGGATTTGTAATTCCTAATCCATCACCCCAAATGGCTACTGATGAATATGTCAGGAATGTCCTCCTGCAAATTTGCCAAGGAATTTTCCTTACAGAAAGAGCCATCTCAAAAACCCATCAAAACTGGAACACTATGCTTTTCATTCATGAAAGTTACAGTAAATAAAAAGAAATGTGTTTACAACGTGTGTTAAATGTGTTTAGAACAAGTGTTAACAATCACATTTCCCAGGAAAAATTCTGGATGATAGGATGATGAAAGGCCTCTAAAATGACAGACGCAGTGCATCTGTTGCAAGGTTGGAAAACAGAACCTGAGAATTGGACTAGTAAAGTGGCACAGGTTTCTGGACACCTTTGATTTTAACTTAGTTGCTGTTTCATTTACGTTCAGCCGATATTGTAACTTTAATAAGAACTCTGCTTCCAACTCTTTAACTGACAGGTCGTCCATGCCAAACTGATAGGATACTGGGACTATTACCACCACTGATGGAATTTCGTGGTCAGCAGTAGGTTTCTCTGAGGGAAAATTATTAGTAGCATTTTCATCCAAATCATTGTTATTATGACAACCATCAATTGTATTATTTAAAAAAACTGTTACTGTTATATTCTGTGGATCCTGACGTTAGGGTAGCTACTAAATAAATAACTATCAAATTCTGATCTTTTGGTCACAGGTATGATTCTCCTGAGCTTTAGCTTTGGTTTGGGTTGAATATTACCTCTCTAACTTGCTGCTAAGTATCCCAATTCTTAATTAGAAAACACTAATAACTATGGGAGCATACAATCGCTAAAAAATCACGGACCCTTCATAATTGGCGGAATTCTGAAAACCATGTAGTAATATAACGACGTTGGCTTGGCAGCCGCCATTTTATCTTGTAATTTTTGCTGAAACTGGTTGTTAGTTTTCTGCATTGGATATAGCTGCAGATGGATTCATAAAAGAAGTGTGAATATGATGCTCAAGTGATAAGAACATCCATTTAACTGGTGTTGGCCATGATATTCAGTCCTTGGTATCAACACCTGAATTTACAAGTAAAACTAATGATAATATAAGCTAGTTAGGACATCTTACTGCTGACCTCAGCATTTTTGGAAGCTGTTTTAGATAGAAAAAACTGAAAACAAATATGATAAATTCACAGCAATTGACCTTTTCATGACGGAAAGTCAGCAAATTTAAACTACTGCCAATGGCACTTTTTGTGGCAACCCTACTGATGTATGTGCAGGAAGATCAGCAGGGGGTATAATTCCTGACCAGGATTTCTAGACCTCTTACGAGGTTATCTTTCACGAACATTTTGGATATGCCTATCCATACTTTGTTTCTAGCATGACTTTGTGGGACAGTATGGGCAAAGGATATCTTGAGCCGGGGCGTCACTACTAGGGGGGAGGGGGGACGCCCCCCCCCAATGTTGTTGGCCAGTCGGTAAAAAATAGCCGAGTCAGCGAGAAGCGCCGCTATTTTTCGTAAAAACAGTCAGTTTTTCTAGAAATAGTTGATTATTTCTTAAAAATAGTATTTTTTTTCTCAGAATCAGCCGATTTTTCGTCAACAGTCATTTTTTCTCAAGAATAGTCGTTTTTATCTGCAAAACCAGTCGGTAAAAATGACCAGCCAGTCGGTAAATACCTTGTCCCCCCCGAACATTTTGGCTAGTAACGCCTCTGACCTTGAGGCTAATGACCTAGCTGTTCAACACAGGTTCAACATGCTTCTCACAAAAAAAAACTTGCGTAAATGTGAGAACAGGCATACCTGGCAGTAATATTTGTTTTTGGATGTTTTACTAGATGAAAGTCAACAACAAAAGACCCTGAACAGACTCAAACCTTGGACAAAAACCTCCAGACAACCAAGACTAGCCTAAATATAAAAAAATGAGATTATAAACCTTAGCAGAAGCTAACAAGTTCTGGGAAATCAGCCAATAAACTGAATCAAGCTGACAGTGGCTCCATGCTCTTGTTTTTATGGCACTTGCAGCTTCGCTCAAGTGCCATATACCGATCACTTTTCCGTCGGTCGGTCTGTCGGTCTGTCGGTCGGTCGGTCGGTCGGTCGGTCGGTCGGTCGGTCGGTCCGGTGATCGCGAGTTAGGGTACTTGCAGATGTGCTAGGACGATGAAACTTGGCAGGCATATCAGGGACCCGACCAAACTAACTTGCAAATTGTCACTTCCCCGATCCGACCACCGTGGAGGGAGTAGAGGGCGGGGGAATCCTGAGAATTTAGTAGTTTTTGTAAAACCCCTACCCCTTTCTACACACTAGTAGGTCTGCGCGCGGCGTGACGTCACTCTTTGCATCGGATCACTCTGTTAACATTGGAAAGAGCTAGTGCATTCGAGGGTCAAAGGGGTTTGTATATGTGGTGCAGTGCGGGGGAATATGGAAAATTGAGTGTTGTGTAACTTTCGAACGGGTGATCGGATTGGGACGAAACTTAATACCTGAATGAATGACATATCTCTGATGTTCCATTTGAAGTTCGAACCGGATTCGACAGCTATGGGGGAGTTGGGGTGGGGGAAGACCGGAAATCTCGAGAAACGGTTATAATGGAGGGATCGGAGTAAAACTTGCTGGGAAGAACAAGAATCTGCTCCAGATAAATCGTTTACACGTTTGGACTGGACCCGGACACTTGGGGGGGGGGAGGTGGAGGGGAGTTTCCCGGAATTCTGGTGATGACGGTTTTTGGAATTTTCACGACGAAACTTGGGAGGCGTATCAGGGACCTGATCAAACTGACTTGTAAATAAAAATTCACTCGATCCGATAGTCGTGGGGGGATCGGAGGGAGGGGGAATCCGGAATATTTAGCCATGCGTAACTTTGGAACGGGTGATCGGATTCGAGTGAAATTTAATAACTGAACAGAGGGCGTGCATGTGGTGATCTTTTTCATGTCCGGACCGGATCCGACAACAATTGGGGGGGGGGGGGAATACGTGACCGGATTGGACTGGAGAGATCGGGGTGGAACTTTGTGGGAATAACAAACAAGTCCAAAACTGAACCGGATTGGCTCCGGCGACTGTGGGGGGAGTTTGAGGGGCGGGTCCGGAATTCCGGTGATCGCGAGTTAAGGTACTTCCAGATGTGCTAGGACGATGAAATTTGGCTGGAATATTAGAAATTCGACAAGATTGGCTTAGAAATCGCCACTTTTCAAATCCGACCATTCCTTAAAGTACCAATCATGACCGCAAATTAAGAAAAATACTTTTAAGCAAAATATGCATTTCCATCATCCAAATGAGCTCATGATCAATTTTGCCTCAAGGGTTTTGCTTACAAATGAAGTTCTAGCTCCCTTAAAGTGTGCATCTTAACCGCAAGGTCGAAAAGTACTTTTTATCAAACGATACATCTCAACCCATGATCAGTTGTCCCACAAGGGTTTTGCAAAAAATAATTTCTTGCACCCTTAAAGTGCGCATTTTACCCGCATTAGTGGAAAAAAAAATACTTTTGATCATACGTACATATCAATGATCCCTAAGAGCCTGCTATCGTTTTTGCCTCAAGGGTCTTCCTTACAGATGAATTTCTAGTGCCTTTAAAGTGCGCATCATTACAGCCAAGTTCAACGATAAAATACTTTTTCTCTAGCTCCCTTAAAGTGCGCATCTGAACCGCACAGTCAAAAATTACTTTTGATCAAATAATACATCTCAACCCTTGCAAGTGCCATATGAGCTTACAGCTCTTGTTTGTATTTGCCGCCTTTTGCGATTTGATTTCGTCTTCTTCTTCCGAAACCGGTAAATGGTGATCATCATCGATTCATCGTGTCGGGCGCGAAACTTGCGGTCGAACCACAGAATTGAAGAAATACTGCATCATGAATACAAACATAATAGAAAATATATAAATTCTTTGATGTAGGCAAGATGTACATCATGTATCATCAACAAAAGCCATGTTTGGTCTTAAGGTGAAGGTACTGAGACAAAAATAGCAAGAATAAAGTCTGCTTTGGGATTCGCAAACGGGTCTGTCGGAAGCAGGTCGGAAGGTTTTTTCGAGCTTGCTACACAAATATCTTCCGCAGATTAGTCGATGAACACTGAATTTCATACTATTGAGTATTGAGTGTCTATTCTTCCATTAGTTAGAGCTTCTGGAAACGTTGGGAGGACAGACGTTACGATCGTTACCATTTTCTTGTGTCATGCTCAGTGTTATTAAATTAATATAACGGTAAATAATGGAAAATATTGACGGGAACAGTCGTATGCTTCGGAAAAAATGAGAGCAAGTTTCTAGATGCATGAAGGAAATGTTGAGCAAAACGTCACGAAGCATCAAAACGTCAGAGGACATAAATTTAGTGTTCAGCACATATGCTTGTAAAGCAGTGCAGGAGTTTGATCAATACGAATCAATCTGCTCTTAATTTAAAACAATTTTAATTTCTCTGCAGTCCTTTTGCAAATAGCGACAATTAGCCTTTGAACTTTCGTACTCGACCTGCTTCTGTATGGTGAGACAAGACACCCGAGTCCAGCAAAGTTTTTTCGTTATTATTGACAAACATGACAAAACAGAATCAGCCAACCATGATAAGACTCTATTTGATCATCCTGCTAATGTTATAACTTCCTCTACATGGATCCAGACCTTGTCAATTCAAAACTGGACTAGTTGGGATAAATACCGTTAGGAAAAAATGCTATGGACGGAATGTTACGATCAAACATCTTAATTGCAACCGCCGTGATGGTAAGAACTGGATATCTCTAGAACCGTTTATCAGGCATGTGTCAAGAGTGCGTTCAAGGTGTCTCTTCTGACGTTGTGTATATAGGCATTTGCCTAGAATACCTTCAAAGTGACAAGAAGACGTCGTCTATTACAACGGCCTACTCTTGCCGTACATAAACGACACGGAATAATGGGGAACGTCTTCGGTAAAAGTCAACCGATCAACCGTTTCTTTGAGCTTTTTTCTTAGAATATGAATAGTAACGATCGAGCGTGACGTTTGACTCCAACGTGGCTATTCGTGTCCAACGTTTCTTCCGATTCACAACGGATGGTAACGAATGATTGTGACGTTTTGTTTCAACGTGGCTTCACATGTCCAACGTTTCTTAGAAGTCATAACGAATGGTTTAGACACATACCCGAAAAACGTGAACTGTGGGTCAAGGGAGTGTGTATGTATAGAAAATAAAGTGGAAATATTCAGTTAAACATTGTACCAAATTTGAGACACAGTCTAACAACGTTTTGACAGCGAAACGTTGGGACGAGGCTGAAATAAACTTCTAGGCAAACGAGAATTTCTCAAAATAAAAGGCATCATGACGCCAATAGAGAACCATAAATGCAGATCCGACTTAACAGAATGATCTAAAACACAAGACATATACCGCCCTGTCCAAACGTTAGTGCGAAACGTTGACCTCCTTGTGACAGTGTGGTATTGAGAAGGAAAATAATGGAATAGTATCAAGTTTCCGTTCCGCTTAAAACAGCAGGTAATTTTTTTTTTTACAGTCTTCCTGAGGTGATTGTCGTGGCGTCTGACCTAACCGAAGATGATATCTCCAAAGCCAGTTCTTCCTTCCGTGGAAGTCGACCCCCTGTCTGGTGTTGGGGGCACAAAAGCGGGTGCGTCATAGTTAGGATGTCAACCGTCATCGCTGATGCCTATGCAGCATCCGGAACTGCTCTTGATAGGTAAGAAAAAGAGCACGTAAAAAAGCAAATAAATAGTCCGATGAAAATTTTTCGAGAATTAGTCGTATGGAGCTGTACGAAACAGTAGCATGCAGTAGTAACTGTTGCCACTGCATGCTACTACAGCAAGATTGGATGCTATCGGATACTACTACTTAAGATTAACCTAGTCGGAGGTACGTTAAATCAAAGTATTCCATACTACTACATATCAATACACGCAACTTTTTCGTACAACTACCATACAACCTTTGGCATGTTGGCAGTTCCGGAATTCATCTGTTGATTTTTTTTTTCGTTTTTACAAATAAAGCAATCTCGAAGCAAAAGCAATCTCAACTACACAGTTAAAGAATTTGTCATCGGGAGAACAAGAAAACTTTTTCATGCAAATCGGTAAGGTTCTCGTAGCGCAGGTGCCGATCTCTTGATACTCTGCCCTTGGCCGGTAGTTTGATGCGTGGTTGGGGGCAAATCGTCCAACGCTTCTCGTGCTTTTCCGTAGATTTCTCTAGGTACCAATTTGAAGCTGGGTGGACTATGGGCTTATCTCACGGGAAAACGCCACTAACCCGCAGAAATGGGCTTATATCTCACGATCATGAAAGGATTTTGTATCCGGCCTGGGCTAGGTACGAAGCCGATTCCGAATCCACCGTTTGATGCTGAGGATTCGAGTCCGGATTCGAATCCGACCTTCGTGAAAATCAAATCGTGTAAACCGCATAGGTTACACTTTGACAAAAAAGTACTGATGATTAGGGCAAATGAGATAGTAACTGGACGATGTAAACCATATTTCTAGGTTTTCATGTGTGCTTGATGTTAGTATGGAATGAATTTGGGGCTCGTAAAGCCCAGTGTATAAAAAGTGGGAAAATATTGGAATTGGAGCGGATTCGTAAGATTCAAGGTTTGGATTCCGAGTTGAAATCCGAATCCAGTACCACAAGCAGAAGATTTGAATCCGGATTCTAATCCGGCAAAAAGGGCGAAAGCTTTGGCTTTTCATTAATGACCTATAGTTGCTTTATCCCAAACTCACGTACTCTGCAACTCACACATAAAATGAATCACACTTTGTCTAGACACTAGGACACGAATCTTCGGTTTCCCGCATGCTCCTTCCTCCCTCAATGGCAGGCAACCCCCTTAGACTAACTGTCAGTTTTAGTTCTTCTGTATGGTGAAAAACCCGCCTTAAAATGAATGTTATTTTATAGGAAAGAGGAAAATGAGAAAACTGAAAGCATCATGCTCGAGAACATCCGAAAAGCACACCCGAAACGAAAGCAACCCCTCATCCTTGAGCTAGACACCCTCCTCCCCTCGACCCGAGAGGTTCAGTCGAGTTTCACGAAACTGCGCGACCTTATTTGTGTTCCTCCCGACTCCATGCAGATACTCTGGGATCAGGATGACCGGTTTTTGAGTCAGCTGGACGCCACTAGATGGCTCCACATAGTGTCGTCGTGTTTGAGGCTGGCAACAACGGTGTCCAGGGTTATTACGGATCAGAAGGTGTCGGTGGTTTTGCAAGGTGAGTACGCGTGCGCACTACTTCCCAGTGTCAGCTTTTCAAGGCCATGATCAGTCTAACACAAACCCCTGATTTTTCATACCCTATGCCCAACGCTGGATAAGCCATGCCAAACGCTGGATACTCTAGCCCAGTAAAATATTGATGAAATGAGGCTCAGAAATCAACCAATACGAATTTCCTTTATAGTGGAGTAGGTCAGGGTCAGTGTAAAGTTGACAGTCCTATATTTTCATGTTGTGAAACCAGATATTCAGGAATAAATATGATGATTGATTGATGCATTTAACGTTTGGCGTCGAGTATCCAGAAATCAGTGGTTTGTGGTAGGCTGGTCATGGTGTCCCCATCGTGGACGGGAGAGGCTGTGTAGAGAGTCCCCCTTCTAACCTCACCGTAAACCGCAAAGAGCGTGTGCGGAGCAAATCCCCAATCTGACACCCCCCCTCTCCTGTCGTACTGAGCGGTATCAAATTAGTTTTTGCGTTTAATAATGAGTTTTTGGTTTTAGAGTGAGTTCATACTAATCTTGTGAGTACAGGAGGGGTTGCCGACCTCGAATTACATAACTTCGAAATTAGCTAAAAAATGTGTAAAAGAAAATTTCTGTGCAATCTTAACTAGGTCCTTGATCATGAGATTTAGCCTCTTGGCAGATATGACTGCAGAGAAATTTCCATTTAACATTTTTGAGGTTAAGCTTCGTGACCTCTCCTGTATAAAATGCAGGTGGGACCCCGAAGGGTTCTGAGGTTGGCTTTCCCACTATTACCTCGCATTGCAGCTGCTGTGTCCGACATAAATGAAAGCGCCAGTGAAATGGGATCAGGGGTGAAGGCCACGAGTTTCACCCGATGAAAAATATCCGAGAACTAGTAGTATGGAGTAGTACGAAGAAGTAGCATGCAGTAGTAACTGTTGCTATTACATGCTACTACTAGCAAACTGGATGCTATCGGATACTACTACATAAGATTAACCCAGTCGGAGGCATGTTTATGAAAGTATTCCTTACTACTACATATCACTAATTAAACTACTACATACCATTCCATGCAACTTTTCCGTATAACTACCATACTGCTACACAGTCAAAGAATCTTTCATCGGGCAGGTTTGATTTCATTTTTTTTTTAGACCTGACACATTTTCTTTCTTTCAGAATCATCTGGCCGCGACTGGAGTGCCATTGTCTCCTCTCTTGCGCAGATCCTTCTCGATTCCCACTGCCGGACAATTCAGGGCTTCCACAGTTTAGTACAGAAAGAGTGGGTAGCTTTAGGCCACCCCTTTGCCACAAGGCTGGGTCGCTGTGCGACTGCCGAGACGGAGCAGGTGTGTATGTTTTTTTCAGGAACGGGGGGGGGGGGTAGGGGGAACCAGAGACGTCGTGAGGTAACTGATTAGTCTGCCACAACCTTTGACATTTATCTCGCGTGCCCCCCCGGGACCGACCCCTCCGGGCGACCCCACCTCCTCCCTGTATACCAAACCCCTACACCCAGTCTGTAGTCCGTTATCACACATGTCTAGACGTGACTTTGGAAATCAAATATGTTTTTATAAGAAGTATATATAGTCCGTCACGCGTTTACATTTAACTCGCGCGTCTGCGGAAAATCCGTAAGTGCTTACAGTCAAAACTGCAGTTTGTAAAAAAGATTTTTAAATGTCCTATATATTGGCATTCGGTTTTGTTGCTCGAGAGGAGGGGGAGGGGGGTTGATACCGGGGGCGTTTTCGCCGGGGGGTGGGGCATTGTATTATAAAAATAGCGTTTTTTATTTTCTTAAAGACGAAATATGTGATCTTAGTTATTTTGACAAGATTTATTGTTTGCGTTATGCTATGCTTGATGAGTACCCCATGTTTAGCTTATCCACGAGTTGAGTACCAGTAAAGACTATTCTGCATGAGACTTGTAGCAGACGAGCAAGTCTCATTGGTAATTTTTTAAAAGGGAGGAGTGTCTGGGTAGCTTTTTAGCGAGTACAGCGAGCACATATCCATATTTTTTTTCAGAGTCCGCTTTTCAACGTCTTCCTGGATTGCGTATGGCAGATTCTGCAGCAATTCCCTGCCCAGTTCGAGTTCACCACAACTTACCTGATTACTATTTGGGACTCGGTGCACCTTTCTATTTTCGACACGTTTCTGTTTGACTGCCCACGGGACAGAAAGTTCGCTGTTCTGGTAAGCTGAAAACTTCCCTTTTAAGTTGTAAAGTAACGTGTGATGTCGAAATCTAATTACAAGTTCGCATGTGATTCTGAATCTGTAAAAGATGTTGCATTCGCTTTCGAAGGTACATGAGCGTATAGAAAATGGATGGTGCCACAAACTAAGCATTGTATTATTGTTATATATTTATAATCCTTCAGATCTGAAGAGCTGGTATGAAATTGGAAAGTCAGTCTTTTCACTAACTATTACATAAATATCAGAGCAAAATAACACTAGGGAGTAGCGCCAAGACCTATGCTTTCTGTTCTTTGCAAACGGGTCGTACTCATAGCGCCGCCCATTACGCTTGCGGCATTTAAAGCGAGACAAAGTTCCGGGTTTAGAAATTTCTGGTAAAGATAAGATGCGGTCTCCACACATCGTGGAAACAGGGGAGGTTGTATCTTTTTTTTGCTGTGTTCAAAATACGAAGTTATTGGAGCCAGCGCTGGTGCACGACTGATTGAGTTTCAGTAGGACGTTCACTAACGCTTAGTGGTGCTAGTGTCGCTGTTATCCGAGTGTGTGACACTTTTTTCAAGTCTTGGCGCTACTCTCTATAGTGTTATTTTGCTCTGATAAATATGAGCAACTAAAAAAAAAACTATAGGCTAAAAATATTAATAGATGTACATTCAAAAATAAGAAAAATAAAAAAATAATCTTGGGGCACTTCTTCTTCAAAAAAAAAAAAGGAATATGTTGTGGTCATCTTCTTTTTTTTAAATGTTGGATTCTTCACTTTGAAATTAGAGCCGAGTCCGCTGAGATTTATTCCAGCGATATTTCGACTCTTCTTGGCAAGGGTCCTCTTCGGGCTCTTAACGAACCTGCGGGTAGACCTCTTTATTTTCCAGGACAACAACACCCCTCTTACCTCTCGGAGCGTGTGGGATTGGTCCCTCCAGTATGATGAAAACGAGCAAGAACTCTTCTACAACCCCCTCTTCCCGATCTCAAAACGGGTTGTTGAAACCCGCCAATCCCTGGGCCTGCCGCCCACCGACCCCTCACCTAACCCACCAATGGCCTCCCAGCTCACGTCGCACCTTGCCCAGAACCTTATGACGTCATCGTTGAACTTGGGGTATCCCAATGTGAGGATGCGCAGTGGCAGTGTGTCGAGTTTAAATAATGCCCGGCACTCGTCCTATTTGGAAGAGATAGATGGCTCTGAGACACTGGGTAGGAGCTGGATGAAAGCGGGATCCAGGACGTCGCTTTTTGGTGCTGGTTGGAACAAATTAAAGGTAAAACTGGAGCTTCTATGTCTTTGTTAAATATTTCTTGCTGCAGTTTGCAGGGCTTTTGATGTTTTCCAGGATTAACCACCAGAGCTGCCACGGGTGGCACGAAAGTCTTACTTTTGGTACTTTTTTACTAGAAAGTAGCATTAAGAAAACGTAGCACTATTAGGGCACATTTTAGCAGAACCAATAATTTTTCTTCTAATCAATATGCTTTTTTTTCTGTTCCGACTGCTTTTTGCTTTAAAGTTTAACCGAAAAAGCCAGGGATACGACAATCTAGTTACCCATCACTTTTTCACTTAAATTGGCTTGAAGACCCGCTGAAAATGCGTTACTTCGTTGTTCCGCTATTCACGAATAGTCGATTTTCAAATAGTGGAATTTCCGTGTGATTTGTGGTACCTCTATGCGCTTGTTTGTTGTTGTATGCCTTATGAGAAAGATTTATAAAAAAAAAATTGTCCAGGCACTAAGCAATCTTCACCAATCTCACCACTACCCACTGAAAAGCCGCGTTTGTCTTGAAATTAAAATTTCCCGCCTCATAGTAGAATTTACGCTGTGGGGACGGCCGCAGATACTCTGAACGTCATAACTAGTGCAGATAGTGGAAAATAAAAAAAGATCCCTTTGCAGAATCCAAATAATTCAGTGTACTGAATTAAATGACACAAAAATAAGTTGGCTTTTCAGTTAAACTTGAAAAGCACAATAGGCTATTAGTTAGAGGAAGAGTTTCTTTCATAAGTTAATAAATACTCCTTGAGCCCGACCTGACTGGGAAATATATATTCGTACGATGGATGAAAACGGAAACCTCAGCTACGATGCTTTGGCAGCGATTTTTCAGCCCTTTTTGGCAAGGGTCCTCGTCAGGACGTCGAACTTCAGGGATAGCGCTGTTGAACGGAGCCTGCAATCAACGCAGATTGCAGGTTCCTAGCGCAGAGCAAAGTAACAATAGGGAGTAGCGCCGAGACCTATGCTTTCCATGCTTCGCAAACGGGCCATACTCGTAGCGCCGCCCGCTACGCTTGCGGTATTTAAATCGAGACAAACTTGCGTGTTTAGAAATTTCTAGTAAAGCTAAGATGAGATCTGCACCCATTGAGGAAAAAGTGAAGGTTTATTGGAGCCAGCGCTGGTGCACGACTGATTGAGTGTGCTAGTGTCGCTGCTATTCGACTGTGTGTCACTTTTTGCAAGTCTTGGCGCCACTCTCTAGTGTTTTTGCTCTATCCTAGCGCCTGCGTTGGAGCGTCTGGAGGGTACATGCCGCTCGCCAGTAGCCAAGTCTGAATGACGGTTTTCCATCTGAGGAGTTCCGACAAAGAGTGTTGCCCGAAAAGAGTGTTTCCGCGACCAACAAGGTTTTGTGGCTCGAATTCGACAAACAAGTGTTTGTGGCTCAATATTGGCGGGAAATTCAAATTTATATGTTCAGATCCAAAATTAGAAAACTAGATATATATACTGTACTGAGCAGATAAACATAACACCAGGGACCCATAAATTTTCTTACAGGGGGCCTGTCATTTCCTATGCTTATATATTGATATGATGACCGAACCATCCAGTTTCCAAAAATCTCCGCTTTAGTCGATCGGCATTCTTGTTTGCCTCATTGGACGTGCGCGCCAAAGAGACTCCTCCCTCAAGGCGCCAGCAGCCAATCCCAAATTTTGTCTATCAGGTCTTGAACGTTATTGGACCGTGGGTATTTCTCGAACTATATCCCGTGCGCTCAAAATAGCATACAAAATCTCTTATTGACAGGCGTAAATAAGTATGACAGGCCGTAAAGGAAATGTATGGTCCCTGATTACACTGAGGATCCTTTTTGTATAGAATGGTAAGGACGCAAGCCCGAAGATCTGTTTAATGGGATTGTGTCCGGGTTATATTTTTATTGTTCAGACATTTGACATTAGCGCAAACAAAACTCAGACAAAACGGCGTTTCCGCAAAAAACATTCAGGAATGTGTGTCACAAATATGCCGCGGAAAAACGCCTCTAGTTCGTCTCCAGCCGTAAAAAATGGCACATAGGGCTATGAAAAAACAGACAATTCCCGAACTCCGCTAAAAAGATTACCATTGGCTTTCTGTCTTCATTTTCCTTTAGTGGTCATTTCTCGAGTTCTTAATTATCGAAGCACCTGTGAAGCAGGTTCTAGAGATTGTATCTACTATCTGACAAGGGAAAGACCTGTTGTCTTGCAGCGGCTCGATATGTATTCTTGTTACAAGACGGTTTCTCTATAAGATCTTTTTTGAAAGCTAGAGAAAGAAAGCAAAAGCTAGGAATTAGGAGTAGGGAACTAAGCCACCAAAACCTAGTACAGCTAGTCTATATCTGCTTTAAAGGACCCCTCTGCTTGTTCTGCTTTTTATGGCACTTGCAGCTCCGCTCAAGTGCCATATACCGATCGCTTTTCGGTCGGTCGGTCGGGCGGTCGGTCGGGCGGTCCACTGTTTTCGAGTTAGGGTACTTCCAGATGTGCTAGGACGATGAAACTTGGCAGGCATATCAGGGACCCGATATAACTAACCTGGAAATAATCAGTTTCACGATCCGACCATCTGGGGGGGAGTGGTGGGCCGGGGAATCCTGAAAATTAAGTAGTTTTTGTCACACTTTTTCGAGTTGGGGTACTTCCAGATGTGCTAGGACGATGAAACTTGGCAGGCATATCGGGGACCCGATATAACTACCCTGGAAATAATCAGTTTCACTATCCGACCATCTGGGGGGGAGTGGTGGGCCGGGGAATCCGGAAAATTAAGTAGTTTTTGTCAAACTTTTTCGAGTTGGGGTATTTCCAGATCTGCTAGGACGATGAAACTTGGCAGGAGCATCAGGGACCCGATCCGAATAAACTGGAAATAATCAGTCTCCTAATCCGACCACCTGGGGGGAGTGGAGGGCTGGGGAATCCGGAAAAGTGGAGTAGTGTGTAACTTTCGAACGGGTGATCGGATTGGAATGAAACTTAATAACTGAATGAATGGCATACCTCTGATGTCCCATTTGAAGTCCGGACCGGACTCGACAGCTATGGGGGAGTTGGGGGGGGGAGACCGGAAATCTCGAGAAACGGTTAGAATGGAGGGATCGCGGTGAAACTTGCTGGGAAGAACAAGCATCTGCTCTAGATAAATGGTTTATACATTTGGACTGGATCCGGACACTGGGGGGGGGATGGAGGGGAGTTTCCCGGAATTCCGGTAATGGTGGTTTGGGGGATTTTCACGACGAAACTTGGGAGGCGCATCAGGGACCCAATCAAACTGACTTATAAGTAAAAATTTACATGATCCGATAGTCGTGGGGGGAGTAGCGGGAGGGGGAATCCGGAATACTGAGTCATGCGTAACTTTGGAACGGTTGATCGAATTTGAGTGAAATTTGATAATTCAACAGAGGACATGTCTCTGGTGATGTTTGTCATGTCTTGATCTTTGTACACAACCGGATTGATTCCGGTGATTGTGGGGAGTTTGGGGGGGGCGGAATTCCGGCGATCGCGATTTAAGGTAGGGGTACTTTTAGGTAAGGTTTAGGTACTTCCATTAGTGCTAGGACGATGAAACTTGGCTGGAATATCCAGAATTGGCTGGAATATCCAGAATTCCGGTGATCGCAATTTAAGGCGCTTCAAGATGTGCTAGGACGACGAAACTTGGCTTGCACAGTAGAGACTTGACAAGATTGGCTTAGAAATTGTCACTTCTCTGATCCGATCATCCCTTAAAGTACCCATCTTAACCCCAAAGTACAAAAAATACTTTTAAGCAAAACCTACATTTTCATGATCTCCATGAGCCCATGATCATTTTTGCCTCAAGGGTTTTGCTTAGAAATGAGTTTCTAGCACCCTTAAAGTGCGCATCTTAACCGGAAAGTTAAATAAATACTTGTCACCAAACCATATATATTCATGATCCTAAAGGGCCCAGGATCATTTTTGCCACTAGGGTTTTGATTACAAATGACATTCTAACTTTTTTACATAACGATACATTCTCTTGATTTCCAAGGGTCCGTCTTCATTCTTATCTCAAGGGTTGTTCTTACAAATGTTCACAAAAAACCTACGAATTGGCGACTTCCTACTTCCATACTTTTACCAAGCCTTGCAAGTGCCATATGAGCTTACAGCTCTTGTTTATATTATCCCTAGCTTTCTTATGGAACTAGGCCCCTGCCTTTCGCCATTGTTTTGTTTTGTACCTACGACTATCAGCACGTCTTCGGCCAAGCCGGATTTTGCCAGTCACGCAACTCAAACTTCGTCGAAAGCTTCAAGGACCACCGACAACTCTTTCACACATAGGAACATGAGAAGCTTCAGAGTGTGGTTTTTCGTTTTGGAAGACTTGGTAGGCCGTCAGGTCTATCTTCTGTTTTGGACTTCTTTTTGTGTTGCTTGGTTTTCCCACTTTTAACCACGTCGCGTTCAGTTTTCAAAGATTTTGCGTCCAGCCGCTGGACGAAGAGAGAAGGCTGGATCGAGTCGACAAGCGCTAACAATAAAATCGCTAATCTCACATGGAAGTAAAGGTATTTTCCAACAATGGTAAACCTGATTCATTTCATTGGGAAAAGATCGTTACTAGTAACAGTTGTGCTTCAAGGATGCTAAACTTTACATTTTCAGGGCGTCACGTTCGGGGCTACCCCCCGTCCTGCTAGGATCCTTGAAGAATACGAGAAGAACATCTTTGACGGAGAAATCATCGACACTGTTGCCACCTTGCGCCTTCAAAACTCAACCAGTCGAAGTAGCCTGAAAGACAGCAACGGCTCTGGTGTACAAATGAGACAGAAAAATGGCAACTCGCAACGCTGGACAGCGGTGGACGGTGCGCCCCTGGTGGGAAGCCGAAGAAACTTGCACCGATCCGAAGACGAATTAAGGAATGTGCCAGTTGCGTGGCATAAAATAGACTGGCCAGTGTATGCAGTGTTGCCAGTTCTTCCATTAGTGGCAAACTTGAAATTCTGGGCGCAGTGCTATGCGCGGTTCATCCCAATGTTTGACATCCGAGGCGGGGGGGACCTGACAAATTTCTGCCAAAATTGGGGTCATGTCGACGAGCTGATGCAACTAGAAAATACGATAATGGGTTTGGAAGCTGAGTTAAACTTCTACAACCAAAAATCGCCAAAATCGCGGTCCGGGTCGATATCGCGACGTGTATCTTCGTCCAACTCGAGCATCAGAGCTCGCACCCCCTCACCTATCCAAGAGGAGGTTATGGACTATAGTTCGAACCCTAGTTTGACACTGTTGAAACAGAAGCCGCTCAGTAGCCTGTCTGCCTTCTACCCCTTCACAAGCCAGAGGGGGCTAAATGACAAAAACGGACATGTGAGATCCTCGGTTGAGTTTGATATGAGGCCTAAGCAAGAGGAGGAACGGTACGAAGGTGATTTTGTCGTTATATCGTGATGATATCAGTTGTTAAACATTTTCGATAACTGAAATTCAAAAGTGCACCCCGAGCGGGATTTGAACCCTTGTCCTTTGGTTTACCATACCGACGTTCTAACCGTATGAGTTGTCTTTGTGGATAGAGTTCACAAACCACTACAGTCGCCAGTAAGGAAGGGGCTGCAGTGATCCCAAAGTTTGTTCACGTCAGTTCACTACCCCACGTCACTGGAAGGGAAAGAAGTCCCACTTAACCTGAATATTGAAGCAGCTGCGACTGTCGTGAGTTTGAATCAGACCGCTTGACATCATCCGGTCGAATTTTTAGCATTGCTAGACACGGAGCTATTTGATGGCGAAGGGCTGTGGGAATCAGTCTCACGAATTTTTGATCAGCAAGCCGGACCAAGCTGAACTACCGAAGGGTCTCGGGCTCAAATCTCATGGACGCAAATCCTTGTGTTAAATGCTATATGTCGATAGTTGAGGGATTGCACCCAACCGACAAAAACGGAAAAAGCAAAACAGATAACATTGCGAGGTATAGGACTTTCAACTTCGAGACTGAATGTGAGCGTGTGGTTGACAATCTAAACTTGTAAGCACTTGGAATCGTTATCTGACTCTTTGTTGATTGAATACATATAGTTTTGGGTAAAATGTGTACTCGAAAATGTGTGAGAAAGCTTCAAACGTTACGTCACAATGAAATCTCATGTCCTTGTCGATTTTTCATCTTTGCGTCATAATTTGCCGACCAATAGGATGCGAGACTCCTTTTTTGTAGCAAAACGTTGAACTCCCCTGAAACATAAATCGATTGTTCTTTGTGATAAAGCTGTGTTTTCATTCAAGAAAGGATGGGAAAAATTAATGCAGGCATTCACAAGCTTAGCACATTTACCGAACAGCAATAATTCAGTCTCAAAGTTTAAGGTCCTATACCTCGTCATGTTAAAGTTGCGTTTTTTTTTTATGTAGTTTCGCTTAACAGCGTTTTTTGGGGGAAAAAGTTTTGCTTCATGCCGTTTTATTTGTCCATTCCAAGGGCTGTAGTTTCGAACCTGAAACTACTTAGCTCAAACTATAAACTACCTCGCAAATGTAGTTTGACTAGTAGTTTGAGTTTCGGAAACAAGAACTCAACAAAACGTAAGTAAGACAAAACAAGAGCCAAACTACAAACTTTGACGAAGCAGAAGTGAATCCAAAAAATCGCAACTTAAGTTCTTCGTTTTATGTTTCTGAGGTTGGTGTGATATATCCGTTTTCCTCGACTAGAGTGCAATGTCTCCATATGACCCCTTTTATGATGTTCCTTGAAAAGATAACATAAAGGTCATGACATCTATAAATAACATCACATTTAACACATGTTGCGCATCCATGTGTTAGATGTTATCAAACTTGTGACAGTGTAGGGCCACGTTCTGGGTACCTTGACCCTAGATCCTCTTCCACTGGAGCGTGCCTCTTAAAAACAAAATTCGCATTAGTTCGAGTTGTTCCCCTGTGACCTTTGTTCCGTCACTTACTGACATTGTATTATTTACAAACTTATTCAGTTCAATTCGCCGTATTTTTCCAAAAATTCTTCTTATAGAAAAATAGCATCGGAAATGTCAATACAGATTACAGCGAGTACATATTGTTTTTGTTAATTCCACACCCCAGGAGCCTTAGCTTCACTATCCTTTCCTACCACTCGTCCATCTTTACTACAATGGTATTTGTATTGGATGCGCTAAGGCTTCATTAGTAAGTTCAGCTTTTTTAGTGTTTTTCTTTTGATTAGTCTTTAATTAAGAAAAAACCTACAATATACATTGTAAATTGTTAAGTTTGATTGGTATTTGAACGGTTGATGGGTGATACTTTTATGGTTTAATACAGTTGAGTAGTGCTGTACATATTATAACAGAGCTTGTATTCCTTTTCGTAACTTATAATATTATTTTTTTTAAATCTGTCTACGCGTGTTGCAAAGTTAGGGATTCGACGCACGCCAGGGAGACCACTAACCGCAGTCTCTGGCGGGCGAATACTCTATCTGACCAAGTCCCAACACGCCAGGGATCCTACCGAAGAACGAGAAATGTCACCCACACGAATTTTCAAAACTGAATCAAATCCCGTGCAAACCAATCAACAACGTTTGTTGTGGTGACGTTTCTAGTTCTCGCTGGGCAGCCGGCGAGTCTTCATCGGCGCGAAGAGTTAGTCATCGAGAGTATTGGAAATGGTCTGCAGTTCGTGATGAGCGGGTTGGAAACCCCTCACGAGCCCGGTTTTCACAGTCGTAAATTATTTTCGGAAAATAGTTCGCAGTTTGTGATGAGGTGGTTGTCTCACCCCAGGGCCGTATCTAGGGGGGAGGGGTGTAAACTTCCCGAAACATACAAACATTTTCGTTTTTTATAGGCTTTAACCTCCGATCTGTGTCTTTTTTTTGTACTTTTGGTCCGACCCAATGGCAAACTCCCCCCCCCGAAATAAATTCCTGGATACGGACCTGCCCCCCTCGTGATTCCTTTTTTCACGGTTGTAAATTTTGTGTATGCGTATGCGCTACTCACCGAAGAAATTTCGCGAATAAAATTTTCGGGACGATAAGTGCCGAGTCATGATAAAAGAATTTCGTTGCGTAGTGAAGTACTCTAGTAGCAGGGGACTTGCACTATGTGCTACATTCCAAACTTAGTGAAAGATGGTTTCAGTTTAGGTTAATTTAAAAACACGTAGCGGACAAGACGATGGGTGTTTTTTCGTCGTATAAACATTTCTGCGGCATTAATACTGACGTCGTACCACCAGGGGCGTTACTAGCCTAAAGTGCAAGTTTCAGAATTTTACCATGACTCTGTCTTGGGTCAGGTCTGAAAGGGTCAAGACGATAAACAAATAACATTGAGTCGCGAGTACAACATATTTACATACGACCTCGGGGCCAGCGATCGGCATGTGGCGTTGTGGCCAGATCGCTTGCCGATCCGCGACTAAAACAAACCAAAATGAATTACTCTGACTTGTCAATCGACAATGATGAGTCACGACGGCGAGCGCGAGGGGTTAGTCCCTTCTGCAAATCGGAAGAAAGCCAAAAGTTGTGCTTGGCACAACACTGCTAGTGGTAGGCTACTAAAAAAGACAAAAGTTTCATCCGACAGTATTCGAGCAATTTCGAACCGCTACCTAGGGTGAGTCGGAGTTTTTTTTAGGCATTTTATGAAAAATAAAGTGTAATTAGTGCCCATTGTATTTTAGTGAACAGGAAAGAGATGCTTCCGATTTCCAAATAGGAGGGTTGTGAAAAATGAAGCTTTCGATTTTTAAAGAGGGGGATAGTGGACACAGTTTTCATAGTTCTCTTTCTTCCGCGCTTCCAAGCAGACTACTTTCTGTCCACCATGTTTCATTACCAGCACTTGCGCATAGATATAATAAAATAGATCCACAAGCTGATCAGCTAAAAATCTGCGATCTGCTTCCGAGCAATGGAAGTTTTGCACTTTCTTTGGAGTTGACAGCGAAAGCTATCATTTTCTGCTCATTACCATTATTTATGGATCTGTATTTTACCAGGACTTTGTGACAAGTGTTGACAATGAAACGATGGGGACTTTCAGAAACTATGCGCTTGGATCGCTGAAATGGAATAAGGCGAACTGCGGTTCTTTGCATGTCCCGTGGCCATTCTTGGTCATACACGGATGCTATACGGTGACATCATCCAAGACGTGTAATGCACCCAAACAGGAAGAGAAAAACAATTTTCTCTAAATTGAATCTACAATTAGAGTTCACATCCAACCCGAGGGGTTACCCACTCCCCGGCACCTGCTGTACACTCTATCTCGGCACCGGCCGGCACCGACCGAAATTAGCGGTGCCGGCACCGGTGCCGTCCATAAGTTGAATGATTTCGCTTCTAAACATGCATATTTTAACGTTCTAATACGTGGCAACCGGTGCCGGCTGATGTCGGTCGGTGCCGGCACCGGCTGGGAACCGCGGCACCGGGCACTTGCTGTACGCTAAAATCGAGAGTGGGCAGCCCCTCGATCCAACCGTATCCAATTTTCACCATCGGATATTTCTGTAGAGCTGGCTGAGATCGTAAACGAACTGTCATAGACCGAAAAGTTATCTACGTCAATTTCCGTCGATTTCCTGATCTACCAGTCTGTGAAGGTTACTTGAGTTTGATGCTGTACCGGACTGTATTGCTCAGTTTACACTCTTTGATGAAATGAATGACTAAACCTTTGGATATCACAATTTATTTATTTAAAAATAGGTAATTATCTATTGTGAGAGTAGACGAACAAAAGATGGCTTAATTTGTCGGATTTGTTTAGCTTCGTCCGCCTTTTAAAAAAGGCCATGTTTAGAAATTTAGGATTATTTAATTAGCATGGTTTTCACGTCCCGTCTTGTAATTTCCCGAAACTGTACTGTAAAATTCTGTAGGATTCTAACCAGGTCATGTTTTAACCTGACGTGGAAAAGTCTGGCAAATTCTAGTAATGTTATTAGTTTATGAATTACTCAGTTTTATTGTTCATAAGCTGATCCGTGACTCGGTATTATATAATATGATTTTTAACTTTTCTTAAATAGCTTAAAATTCGTACACCGGCAGAGTAAGTTTCGTTTCCTGTTTAGCCCCTACTTCATTTCACTCCTCCCTTCTCGGTGTTCGTCTGACTTGGTAAAGATAGTGTGAAGGTAATGGGGATGAGGATAGTGTGATCGTTGACAGAAAGGAGGCAAGTTTAATTATTTGATCCTTGTTGGACATTGTGGTTAACGTTGCAAAACAAGGCTCCGAACATCGTACTTTCTCAAGGAGAGCAGGGTTCCTGTCTCTCAACTCTTCAGGAGGGTTCGTGCCTCCCTCGATTTTTTGCGTCGGCGTGTTCGTTAAGGCTGCTGTTTTTGAAGCCTTTTGCGTCTGATCGGGATTTGAGCAGATGGCTGACGATTCAAGTATTTTACGATATGAAGGTCAATGTCGGACCTGCGGTAGTGGGTATAAGTGAGGGTTTGACAACTCCCGACCTCGTGGCACATGTATGTCGTAGCCTAGCTCGATCACCGAGTTAGACCTTTTGGTTTGCGGAAATACCATTTAGGGAATTCTGTGGGAATGGCCCCACAAGACCCAGCTGTAATGTTGGTATCGGGAGAAACCTGCTGCTATGGTACCAGGGACCAGCACCTGCCGTCTTCGCATTCTTTATTTTTGGTATCCGGAAAGCGAGTGATACCTGTGATATCTCGAATTCTTACCCGAAGATGGGATAAGGTTTTGGGAGGGGCTTAAGATTTAGGGATGAAGGAATTAAGTTGATTAGAGATCGATAACAGGAACGTTGCACTAGCTCGTGCATCAAATTTGCCTCGATGGATAACCTGGTTGGATCCGGTCATTACTGACGATAAGTCTGATCAATTGGTCGATCGGACAGTGAAAGAGCAACCATAATCTGGGATGTCGTTATTCCATATTGGGTAGATAATCAGGTTGGAAACGTCGTAAGCCTAACGTTCATTCTCAGGGAAACTCGAGCGGAGTCGACAACTCCGAGAATTGAGTAGAATCTACATTTTAGTTTTGTCTTGGTCGTATAGGTAGTGTAGTAGCCACCGTTCTCTCTTTTTCTCTTATTAAATTTTAAATAGATTCGAGAACGGATCAATGAAAGAGGAAACTGGCCAGTTATGATATTTTAAATTAATTTAAATTGCACCTGTAATCAAGGAGGGCTTATCACATTCTCATTGCAGACTATGACACATACTTTTAGATTTTTGCTTATTTGGATAGTCCGGCCGGAATCCGGAGAAAACCGGAAATCCCAAAGCTTACTAGAATTCCATACTGGAACTGAAGAAATAGATATGCATAGGGGCATGCGGTATCTTATTGGCCTGAATGAATAGTTGGCCGCAAGGAACGATTTACAGGCCTACAAAATTTTACATGTGAGCAGAACGCCTGCTGAACCAGGGAAGCTTTTAGTCTTTGCCCTGACTTCATAGGCCGTGTTGATGAACATTTTCGAACGATCACTCTGTGTGGTGAAACTGGTAAGACCTGTTTTTGGTGCGTTAGACAGGAAAGGCTGCGAACACTTATAATGACCGTGTTTAAATGGTGGATTTACCCCCGTTTAGGATCTGCCGAGGCTTTTCGCTGTTTCCTACCTCGGGGTTTATACCCATTGACAGGCCCGTATCCAGGAATTTATCTCGGGGGGGGGGGTCCCTTCGGGGGGGGGGGGTGCCTGCGGGTCGGACCAGAAAGTACATAAAATGAAAAGATCAGATTTTAAAGCCTACAAAAAATGATTACTTTTGTGGGTTTCGGCGGGGGGTTCGAACCCCGTAACCCCCCCCCCCCCCTGGATACGGCCTTGCCCAGTGGTCTTCGGGATTCTCGCTTGTTGGAAGCACTCTAAGGAGGATCCATAGGCTGAACATAGAATCCACGGCCCCTAGACAGTTAACCGAGTTGGGGGCCCTTTTTCGGTAATCTGACAAGAATTTTTTTTTTTTTTTTTTTATTTAACATACGGGGCTTCGGCATTATAAAATTGGGCCTATTCCAAGACGCCTTAAGGCAGTAGCCTAGTTTACTGGACAGTAGTTCGTCACTGTCCAGAAAAGAACATATTTCTTCTTTTCCATGACAGAAATGCGACCTGTGTCCAAAAGATCAAACTGAGTAATATGGACCTAGTAAACTGGGAATTAGCTTCTGATTTTTCCCGTCGAGTCCCTCTGGTGTAAAAAAAATGGTAAATGTTAGAGGTTTAGTAACACACTATTTATTTACAAACTAGCCAAATCACAAAAGCATATAATATGACCTTTCTCTGGCCATTGGCACGGTACTTCTCATTCATTCCATGTTAGCTTCTCCCCTCTCGGTGTGGCTATTTCTCGGATTGCCTCTAGCGGAGAGTCAATCGTAACAGTAAAGAAAGGTGCAGCATTAGCCTTGTCAGAAAATAGTGGGTGGTGCAGATCTCCGATACTCTGCACTCAGCCAGGGCTTGCCATGGACGGTTGGGGGCAAGCCATCGTGGGCTTTCGCATACCCTTCCTGTTACCTTACCTAGATTTCTCCAGGTATCCACTCGAAGCAGTTTGGATTTTGGTTTGTCTTTCAAGGTCTCACCACTGATCCCTGCCCCAAACCAAACGGTCGGCACCACCGAGATTCAAACTAGTGACCCTTCGCTTTTTTATTTACTCATTTTTATTTATTTATTTGTGACCCGCTTTTTAGATAACAGCGGAGTATGAGTAGAATACACAAAGTAAAATAAACATATTAAAACACTAAAAAAACAATGTAAATAAACATGACTACATTATTTTCATATAGTTTAAAAACACACTAAATAGATTTAAATATTTTTACACAGTGACAAGCACATTAAACGGGTTCACGATTGAAAAACTGGCTATAATTTCGTGGACTGACAGTCAGGCCCGTATCCAGGAATTCATTTCGGGGGGGGGGGGGGGGTTTGCCCGCGGAATTTATTTCGGGGGGGGGGGGGGTTTGCCCACGGGCCGGACCAAAAAGTACAAAAAATACATAGATCACAGGTTAAAGCCTACAAAAAACTATTACTTTTGTGGGTTTCGGGGGGGGGGGTCGAACCCCCTAACCCCCCCCCCTGGATACGGCCTTGCTGACACTGTATTGATACTATCCTGAACATTAAAATTCGAACCAACTTACGATTACGGAAGGATTTTGGAAGATACATCAGAAATTTACAGTACTAAAGAAACAGCTTCTCAAGTTTTGTTCATCTTTTTTCCTTAAAGGACACCTGAACAGTGAAACCATACTTGAACACACCATGGAGAATGCATTTACAGACATGGCCACGGAGACCCTTCTTCTCCAGAGCGTGACGTTTTCAAAATAGGGATGTTCGTTTCGGGAGGTTTGCACATGCAGACTCCAAGACAAAAAGCGCAATTCATTCAAATTTTGTACGGCGCTGGCCGGATCGTATTGGAATTTCTTCTAGATATATGTTTGGGCTTAACTGGTTAAAAAATATTCCAGAAGAAGGGTTGATTGGAGACATTTGTTCGGTAATGAAATAAGGACAGATGCAAAATGGAGCAAAAATCATAGCTTGGACAGAGTATTTCGTATTTTGATTGGGTTTTCTGCAGGCAATGTTAACGGAAGTCATATATATATTGATGATACTTGGTACTCTTCATTCAGGTGTCCTTTAATAGATATATGGCACTTTATACAAGGGACTTTTACCGTGACTAATAATCCAAGGTCTAATCTTGGTTTATTAGTCACGGTAAAAGTCGCTTGTATAAAATGCCATCTATGTATTATGATTTCCGTGACTTGGGGATGTGAACTGATTAGATGAATTTGCCTTCGGCCGGGATCACTGTTCCTATGGCCGGCTTGTACCGGACTATTGTAGTGGTTTGCGAACTCTGTTCACAAGCCCCTCGGTAGCTCAGACGGTTAGAGTGTCTGTCTTTTAAGCAGAAGGTTCTGGGTTCAAATCCCGGCTGAGGAGCATTTTTGTCTTTCAGTTCACTACTTCTACAATATTTCTTTTTTCCTTGGTGGTAAAAATGTGAATATATGGGCCGCAAAAAGCACTATACAACCTTTTGAGTTCGACGCGCTAACCACTCGGCCAGGACGGATATCCCTGTGGTGTAAACCCATTTCGGAAGTTAACAGCTCCTCGCGTACGATTGCGCTATGTCGTGGTGCGATAGATGACCATGTCTCAGCAGTTAAAATCAGTCAAGCAGTTAGCTGACAGTTGGGAGTGGTGAACGTTTTGTCGGTATAATCTTTAGGGTTTAAAAATGACAGATTTACCATCTGTCATAGACAAAACGAAAAGTTATTAGTGCAATCGGCCTAAACTCTATCTTAATGGGACTACAGGAACCATTGGCACTCGGGAAATCTTAGAATCGAATCTTTGGGTATTTCACTTTTTTCTGTTGATTCTTTCTGTTTGTTTTGTGTTGGCAAACATTTTGAATACGAATAGTTTACTAAACTTTTATTTTTGTTCTGAAGGTAGATTCTTTTACATGAAAGACGTTCAAACTTGGAAATCAAGATTCACCCTAAGCTAATTTAAAGTAACCTTAATAACACTGTAGCCTAATAAAAATCTCTGAGTAAGGATTCAAGTTAAAGGCACAGTAAACTTGACTAGGCAACTTTCGGCCATCAAACCGGCCTGGGGGGGCTTAGATAAATGTACAGGGACTTATTGTCGACAAGACCCCCCATCTTTGTTATCTCGAAACCCCTCCTTATTGTTCCCAGAGCTAGCTGGCAGGGCCTTGCCCCTTATGCACTGTAGTTACGCACTCATGCACTGTAAAAGTTCGCGATTGTCTGTGTTATCAACATACAGGGTTGCCACTTTACTAAAATAAATTCACTATGCAAAAGGAAAAAAGTAATACCAAACAAGAAAAGTACTCAGAACGTGTTGCTGGGTCATAGTCACCTTGGAAATAGAACTGTAATCTTCGATTAAAGACTTATTCTAAATATCAGTCAATTCGGTCTATTAATTATTCAAGATAAGTGAGAGAAATCGTAGCTATGTTTCTTGCAGCATTTTGTCAACAAGTAATATTTCACATCGGTGCATAAGCACCCATCTAGATCAGTGTGGCGAAGGTTTTCTTGAAAGTATAAAGTGTAAACACATAGGCTAGGTATAGCCAAGGCCTTCTTGAAAATATGGCCATAAACATAGACAGGCCAACGTTGCCTCAAACCAACAATAACAACAGCTTTCGTAGGCTTCGTGTGGAGAATCCTTCGGCAGACTTGTCTTGGCTCTCAAAGAGTTCAGTTCTCTAATAAGATGTAGTTTATAGGTAACGTAATTATCTTTTCACATATAAAATACTTGTCCTTGTATACAGTAAAAATAAGCATTCATTTCTAAGACTGTTAAAATCATATAAATTGTTATTTCTAGTTTATTCCTGTCTCTCCAAATAAGGCGTTAGTGTTTTTCTTGTTACATAATTGTAGTAATTCTTTTTGTCTGGGTTCCTTGTGTTTTTCCTTTTGGATAGTGGGTATTTTTGTAGGAGCAGCAAATACCATCAGTTAGGGCAGAGCCTTTCTTTGCACGGGTCCTGATCGAGCGCCTTTCGGTTCTTCAAGCCATCTTCGTACCAAGGGTGGGCATATTGGTCTTGATTAACTAAGGTGCTCTCGGCCCTAACTCTTTCCGTCCGTCCGTTCCGTCTTGTACCAAGGGTGGGCATAGCGGCGCTGATTCGCGAGAAAGAGTTCCTGCGTACGTGCTTATCAAGGTTGTCTGCGTAGGGTTAAACTCATTGGGACGTAAAATCAGTGACTTACCGTGATTACTCTTTTGTTTCTTTTTCCTCTTTTTATTTCTCGTCGCTTCGTTTTATAAATAAAACTAATTGCCGGTATCTCTTCTTCTTATATGGTTCTGCTATAATTCCTGGGCGGAGGGGTGGCCTTCCGGGAGGGTTTGATTATCCGGGGGCCTTGCTCGCGCTACCTAGTTATTTCCCCCGTCCGGCGGTTATAGAACCTGACAACTACTTTTTTCTTAAAATCTGCTGCCAAAGTAAAAAGAAAGTTCTATTGTGAGCACAATTGTACTACCGGTGGCAACCCTGTTGACATACATTGTATTACTTTGTTTTTGGGGCAAAGATCGTGGGTTCGAGTCCTACTCCCGGCACACAAACCTTTTGCTTTTTTTTGTTTTTTTGTTCTACTAACTCAAAAGTCGAACTCTCGGAAACTGCCCGGAAACTGCAATGGTCGTAGCAAGAATTTTTCTAACTCTCAATATCGACTCAGGGTACATTCTTGATATGTCAGCTAGCTCCCTGAGCCAAGTTTGAGTCAAGTTTTCTGTTCCTTTAACTTGCAGTATTTGCTACTGGGATTGATCCATCTCTATACGGATTATTCATACTACACGGAATACGGATTAATCTTATCTCTAAAGTGATAAGATTAATCCCAGTAGCAAATACTGCAGGTAACTTTAATCCTGTCTCTGAAAGTTTTTTTTACAGCGTTGTCATCGATAGCTGAGTGGTAAAGGCGTCGGACTTTAATCTAAGGCAAACAAAATGCCTCGTTGTTCGAAATAAATGAACATTCGTAAGAAACGAGTGAACGAATTGTAGCAATTTAATCGGATTCTCCATCGGAAAAGGCGATGTCAAAGCAGTCCACAGCAGTTTTTGACTGGCTTGAGAGGAATCGAACAAAGAACTCGTTGGAAAACGATCAGAACTGAGGGGTTGCCACTACTGATTTTGGTGCACTTAGATAATAAGATAAGATAAGCTTTTATTTTCACCAAAATTTTCATGGCACTGCCAAATTTCTTTGGTATAGTCACATTAAAAAACGACGCAAAGAAAGAAAAAAACTAATCAATCCTCCTGATTTTCGTTATACATTTTTACAAAACTAGGTATAAAACTCTTCGCTAACCGCTGATGGGCACAGCGTACCGGCTGAAGTTTCTCAACAGGCACTGCAACCCTGCGCGGGAGTCGTTTTGTTGTGGATTGAGGGGGGAAAAGGGATTTGTGGATTGGGTGGATCAGAGATTTTCTTCAGAAATCCATGCAGAATTTCTCTCTTCTTTTTTTCAGAGTTTGAATTTTAAACTTTGTCAGCAGCTCTTCATACAACATTTCTGCCTGCTTCGATACTATCATTAGAGCTCTTTTCTGAACTCTTTCGAGCCTGGCGCTTTGCACTTAAGCACTTGCCGAAGTTATGGCCGGCACTGGTGCTGGGTCGGTGCTAGCAAGTGCCGGAAAAGGATGTGATATTTCCTTTTTCTCTAGTATGACGCCAACCCGTAATGACCTGGACTGGCCTGAACACCTTTGTCTCGATAGCTTGAGGCTCTTTTTAACTGAATAACATTTCATTGCCCTGATGGGGAAATTAATTAGATTTCAGACGTGAGCGAGAGCTTGAACTGTTTAGGCTCTGGAAAAGATAGATTACATAGATTTAATGCATAAAAGCCAACAAGGGCCATCGCAAAAAAAAAAAAAAAAAAAAAAAACATAGAAAACATGAACACTATGCCTATATTTGAAACTACAGGGATATACAACTTTCCCTGTGTGCTAATCCAATACAGAGGAACCTTCCCAACAGTTGAATAGCCTGGAAAATTGTCTCTGTCATTCTCTCAAAAATTTCCTCCCACAAACCTTCACTCCAAACAACTCTTGTCTCAACCCAATCAATTCCACACACTTTTTCACAAAATGACTCGAACTTTCTTTCTCGCATCCACACATAGGGCAAGAGTCAAGGACCAGTTTTAACCCTAACTCTACCCAGATATTTTCTTCTTTTACCAAGAGGTAAATTATCCCCTGTCATACACGGTCAATAAAACAAGTTCCTCGTGACAGACCTCGTGACAGACCAGACTCGTGACCTGCCTTGTCCTTTTCCGTGTGCCATGACTGGATTTCCTGATCTTCCTCCAAAAGTAAGTTTTTATGGCACTTGCCTTCCCGCCAAGTGCCATATACCATTTCCATGGTCCTTTTCCGTCGGTCGGTCGGTTTGACAGTCGGTCCGGTGATATGCAAGTTAGGGTACCTCCAGATGTGCTTGGCAGTCGTATCAGGGACCCGACCAAACTAACTTGGAAATAGTCATTTTCCCAATTCGACCGTCTGGAGGGAGGGGGAATCCGGAATCTTGAGGTATGCATGACTTTCGAACGGGAGATCGGATTTTGATGAAACTTGATATATTATGAAAAGATCTCGTGTCACAGATGTCCCATTATACATGTCCGAACCGGATCCGGTCACTTTGGGGGGAGTTGGAGGGAAGAATCGGAAATCGCACGACACGCTCAGAGTGGAGGGATCTGAATGAACCATAGTTGACAGGAAATAGTTGACAGGACCGGACAGGATCCGTGCACCGTAGAGGGAGTTGGAAGAGGGTTCCGGAATTCCGGTGATCCCAAGATGAAGTACTTCCAAATGTGCTAGGAGTATGAAACTAGCCACGCGTATCAGGGACTCGACCAAATTGACTTAAGAATAGTCGTTTCCCTGATCCGACCATCGTGGGGGGAGTAGAGGGACGGGGAATCCGGAATCTTGAGGTAAAAATAACTCTGGAACAGGTGATCGGTGACTCAGAAGTTTCATTTCAAGTCCGGACCTGATCCGATGACTTTGGGGGAGCTGGAGGGGGGTGGGGGGGGGAGCCGGAAATCTTATGACACGCTCAGAAGGGAGGGATCGGGATGAAACATGGTGGAAGAACAAACACGAGCCTTAGATACATCGTTTACAGAGCCAGACCGAATCCGGGCGCTGTAGGGGAGTTGGGGACGAGGGTCCAGAATTCCGGTGATCGCGAGTTAAGATACTTGCAGATGTGCTAGGACGATGGAACTTGGACGATGGAAAAAAAAAAAAACATTTTCCTGATTGACAAGGGCCCATGATCGTCTTTGCCTCAAGAGTTTTGCTTACAAATGTACCGCAAAGTATAAGAAATACTTTTGAGCATTTTCATGATCCCCAAGCCAAGGGTTCAAAAGGGTTTTGCTTGCGAATGATGTACCCGCAAAGTGAAAAATATACTTTCGAGCAAACGATACATTTTCGTGCCCTATGAACATTCGTGCCTCAAGGGTTTTACTTGCTATGAAATCGCAAAAGCGTCCGTCTGTCCGTCCGTCTGTCAGCACGATAGCTCTCGAAGGAGTTACGTACTTTTGATGAAACTTGGTGTGAGGATTCTTTGGGTCTAGGGTAAGGTCGAGATCGTAGATGGGCTCTGTAGCCCTACATTTAGCGGTGGGGTTCAAATTAAAGGGCAAACAAAATATTTTTAAACAGCTAACGTGATAGTTGATTATGGGGTAAAGAGACATGCTGAACACGATGATGAAAAACCGTTTTCTCGCCAGACAAGTAGTCCATCCGGAATCCGGCAAAAACCGGAAAGTTTGCTAAAAGTTAAAGTTTTATTTGAAGTTGATTAGATGTCCGGTTTAGGGGTAAGAATACATACTGAACACTTATGTGAAAAGCATTTTGTACCCGGACAACTAGTTCGCCCGGAATCCGGCCAAAACCGGAAAATTTGTTAAAAGCGAAAGTTTTATTTGAAGTTGATTAGATGACAGATTTAGGGGTAAGAAAAGACGCAGAATCTGTACATGGCAATCATTTTACCCGGAAATATAATTCACCCGGGATCCGGTTGAAACCGGATTTTTTGTAGAAGTTAAAGTTTTATTTGAAGTTGATTAGAGATGATCTATCTAGGGATAAGGAGATACGTTGAAGTCGTTTCTGATTTTTTTTGCTGGACAAGTAGTTCGCTCGGAATTCGGTCGAAACCGGAATTTTAGCAAAAGTAAAGCAGGAAGTTTCGGTCAGTATCGTAAAAACAGATATGGCCTATAGAGGTATATCTGAACTTGGTTTTCTCAGATGATTAGCCTGGCGAAAACTGGATCTGGCGAAGACAAGTCCCAGTTGTGTGGATCAAATTTTAAATTTTTGGGATCCCATCAAAACCTTCGGTCTTGTTCTAAACGTTGGTGATGATCAGATATATGGAATTTTGGATCACTCCAGGATATCTACTGGTGGGATTTAGTAAAACCGACCCATAAAGCCCTATCATGTACTCCAGGAGCAGGGGAGTGGGGAAACTCTCGGTTCGAACTTCCTTACCTGATTTCAACATGACGACTGTTGCGCCTAGACTAACTCTGAGAAATCCAGAAGATTTTCAAACGAGTCACGTATGTTAGAGTTTTGGAATATAAATTGTATCTTCTACAACTTGTGCTGAAAAATGTTGTTTTTTCTTACATGCAACATGACTATATGATATCGATCTATGGAAATTTAGCTAATCAGGTCCAAAGTCACTTGGTAGCTATAGAACCACTGCAAACATGTTTCAATACCAGTCTGAACCCTAATTCTTAACAAGAGCTGTAAGCTCATATGGCACTTGCATGTGTTGAGATGTTTTGTTTGATCAAAAGTATTTTTCGACTTGTGGTTAAAATGCGCACTTTAAGGGAGCTAGATAAAAAGTATTTTATTTTTGAACTTGGATGTAATGATGCGCACTTTAAAGGCGCTAGAAATGCATCTGTATGCAAAACCCTTGAGCCAAAAACGATCACAGGCCCTTAGGGATCCTTGATGTATACCGTTTCGTCAAAAGTTTTTTTTCGCTTTTCATTTCAAATGCGCACTTTAAGGGTAACAGAAATAAATGTTTAAGCAAAACCCTTGTGGCACAAATGATCATGGGTTGAGATGTATTGTTTCAAATAAAGTACTTTTCGACCTGGCCGTTCAGATTCACACTTTAAGGGAGCTAGAACGTCATTTGTAAACAAAACCCTTGAGGCAAAAATGATAATGGGCTCATGAGGATCATGAAAATATGAATTTGGTTTAAAAATATTTTTTGAAATTTGCAGTCAAGATTAGTACTTTAACGAATGGTCGGGTTTGGAAAGTGGCCATTTTTTAGTCAATCTTGTCAAATCTCTAATATTACAGCCAAGTTCCATCGTCCTAGATTATCTGGAAGTACCTTAAATCGTGATCACCGGAATCCCGGACCTCCCCCCCCTCAAACTTCCCCACAGTCGCCGGAGCCAATCCGGTTCCGTAAGTGTTTATCCAGAGCATCTGTTTGTTATTCCCACAAAGTTCCATTCCGATCTCACCAGTCTAAGTCGGTCACGTATTTTCGCCCCCCCCCCCCCAATTGCTGTCGGATCTGTCCGTCAACAGAAACATGTCCTCTCTTCAATTACCAAATTTCACTCAAATCCGATCAGCCGTTTCAAAGTTACGCATGACTCAATATTCCGGATTCCCCCTCCCGTTACTCCCCCCACGGCTATCAGATCATGTAAATTTTTCTTTATAAGTCACTTTGATCGGGTCCCTGATTCGCCTCCCAAGATTCGTCGTGCAAATCCCCAAAACCGCCATAACCGGAATTTCGGGAAACTCCCCTCCAACCCCCCCCCCCTAATGTCATGAGCCATCCGAAATGTATAAACGATTTATCTGGAGCAGATGCTTGTTCTTCCCAGCAAGTTTTAATCCAATCCCTCCATTCTAACCGTTTCCCGATATTTCCGGTCTCCCCCCCAACTCCCCCGTAGCTGTTAAATCCGGTCCGGACTTCAAATGGGACATCAGAGGTATTTCATTTATTCAGTTATTAAGTTTCATTCCAATCCGACCACCCGCTCGAAAGTTACACAGTACTCAAATTTTCCGGATTCCCCAGCCCTCCACCCCGCTAGTGTCCGGATCCAGTCCAAATGTATAAACGATTTATCTGGAGCAGATTCTTGTTCCTCCCAGCAAGTTTCACTCCGATCCCTCTATTCTAACCGTTTCTCAAAATTTCCGGTCTCCCCCCCAACTCCCCCATAGCTGTCGAATCCGGTCCGGACTTCAAACGGGACATCAGTAGTGTGCCATTTATTCAGTTATTAAGTTTCATTCCAATCCGATCACCCGTTCGGAAGTTACACACTACTCCAATTTTCCGGATTCCCCAGCCCTCCACTCCCCCCCGGGTGGTCGGATCCAGTCCAAATGTATAAACGATTTATCTGAAGCAAATTCTAGTTCCTCCCAGCAAGTTTCACTCCGATCCCTCTATTCTAACCGTTTCTCGAAATTTCCGGTCTCCCCCCCCCCAACTCCCCCATAGCTGTCGAATCCGGTCCGGACTTCAAACGGAACATCAGTAGTGTGCCATTTATTCAGTTATTAAGTTTCATTAAAATCCGATCACCCGTTCGGAAGTTACACACTACTCCAATTTTCAGGATTCCCCAGCCCTCCCCCCCCCGGGTGGTCGGATCCAGTCCAAATGTATAAACAATTTATCTGGAGCAGATGCTTGTTCTTCCCAGCAAGTTTCACTCCGATCCCTCTATTCTAACCGTTTCTCGAAATTTCCGGTCTCCCCCCCCCCAAACTCCCCCATAGCTGTCGAATCCGGTCCGGAATTCAAACGGGACATTAGAAGTATGCCATCTATTCAGTTATTAAGTTTCATTCCAATCCGATCACCCGTTCTAAAGTTACACACTACTCCCATTTTCCGGATTCCCCAGCCCTCCACTCCCCCCCGGGTGGTCGGATTGGGAAACTGAATGTTTCCAAGTTAGTCCGATCGGGTCCCTGATGCTCCTGCCAAGTTTCATCGTCCTAGCACATCTGGAAGTACTCCAATTCGAAAAAGAGTGACAAAACTCCTTAATTTTCAGAATTTCCCCGGCCCACCACTCCCCCCCAGATGGTCGGATCGGGAAACTGATTACTTCTAGGTTAGTTTGGTCGGGTCCCTGATTTTCCTGCCAAGTTTCATCGTCCTAGCACATCTGGAAGTACCCTAACTCGAACATGTGGGACAAAAAAATTCGGACAGACCGACCGACAGACCGACAGACCGACCGACGGACGGAATTGCGATCGGTATATGGCACTTGAGCCAGAGGCTGCAAGTGCCATAAAAAAAAACTAAAAAAAAACTATTGTATTTACAACGCTTTAACGCAAACTCACGATGAGCGATTTTTTTTTAACTAAGTTTTTACTCCTCGCCACAACACCTTACTTTGTGCGAAACAATTAGGATAAATGGAGAATTAACCGGATGACGAAATATTTTGTGCTTGGTCAACCAGACTGTATATTGTCAGTGCCCTTCGATCCAACAGACAAAGGCTTGCCATCTTTTGTGGCAAGCCTTGGGCTTTTCTCAAAAGCCACTTGGTTTAGAATACACCAAGGTCGTGGATACAATAGAAGGTGTGTTCTAGTATGCTGTAGAGATATTTTATTCTTGGTTTAAGTTAATTTTTAGTTTTAGGAATTTGTCAGGAAGATAGCTCAAGGCCTTCGTTTATTTATCTTCTTAAAAGGATTAACAATGTTGTTGTTTAATGAGGCTAAACTTTGATAATTGCTTAGTAAAGACCAGACGTGACAAACTACATTATATTTACTCAACTATGCTAAAATGTTTTGGCAAATTAGTTTCGAAAGCATTCTGCGATACAGTGTCGATTTGGGTGGTCCGCTTGTGTGGATGCTGAATTGCATCTTGAACCTACGGTAGGCCCATTTATGGTGAAGATAATTAGCGATAAAGGTATAGGCAAAGAACGAACAATTTTTCTTTTTTTTAAATTAAAATTAAATGAATCGAAAGCATTCTGCGATACAGTGTCGATTTGGGTGGTCCGCTTGATCGGTGGATGCTGAATTGCATCCTGAACCTACGGTAGGCCCATTTATGGTGAAGATAATTAGCGATAAAGGTATAGGCAAAGAACGAACAATTTTTCTTTTTTTTAAATTAAAATTAAATTAATCGAAAGCATTCTGCGATACAGTGTCGATTTGGGTGGTCCGCTTGATCGGTGGATGCTGAATTGCATCGTGAACCGACGGTAGGCCCATTTATGGTGAAGATAATTAGCGATAAAGGTATATAAGGCAAAGAACAAACAATTTTTCTTTAAAAGCTTAAAAGTCAAATGAAAGGATTAAAATACTTCTTCTCGAATCTCGATAATTTCTTTGCCTACAATACTACCTAGATAACCCACGAATGAAACACAACTGCGTCTATTATAGATTCTTTTGGCCGTTACACCGCAGCGATAATTACTTCTAGGCTAGGAGAAAGAGGGTTTGAAAAACAACCCAAAATAACTAATATAGTTCTTCAGCTCTACTCATGAAACAAACGCGGACAACTTGTAGCAGCAGTTGTTTATTACACTATTTATTACATCACAAAATCATTTTTTTTCCACTGTGAACTGGATTGTTTGCGTTTTGCAGTTTATGTTTATTCTTTAATCACATAATAATTTCCTTAGAAAGAATTTTACCAACCATCAGTTGAGTTTGATTGGAAGGATTTCGGATGGATTGTCGGTCGGTTAATAATAACCTTTAATTTCCTAAATAGCTCGTACACTTCACTCGCTAGCATTGGACCGTCATAAAGTTAACAACTAATACGTATAGTAACACCATATAAAACATTTTGATGACAAGTTTAAAGATCCACAATTTACACTTAATATACACAATTTACCTTGTTAATCACAGCATAGAATTAAAGTGGTGTACGAAGTAGGGTACAAAGGACTTGAGGTACCTGTCCGTTGAATGTGTGTTTTGGCGAACAAGTTTCGTACAATTTACAGTTGCTGCTTTGTGCCTGGTGTTCGGTCGAGTTGGGTTTGGTACTTCGTAGTCCGGTAAGATGGTTCTGTGAAGGTCTGAGGTCAGGCACTTAAGTCCGAAGTCCATAGTCAGTTTGTGTCGTCTATCAGAGAGAGTAGAGAGACCAAGCTTGTCCAGTTCGCCTTCATAAGAATTGCAGGTTGGGCCAAGGATGATCTTCACGACTCTCTTTTGGATACTTTCCAGTCTGTCCGTCTGTAAGTCCCGGATGCGGGTGGAGTTCAGTGGGTTCGAGGGGGGTTTTCGCGCCTTCTGTTCATTCACAGTTTATCTTTTTTTTGCTAAATTTGAAAAAAAAACAAGAACATTTTATCGTTTTCCTGGTAAGTTATCGACACGTCGCGCAAAAGTTCCCCTGATTGGCTGATTGCCAAGGTTGCGGATAAACGGTCTACTTAGACAAATTAGCTACGAACGTGGCCAAGGCTTTCCTAAAGACGATTCTGGCGGTCTCGGAAGCTCCGCTGGCTTGTCCACCGTATGTTCTTGCGACTGTGACAAGCTCACTTCGCTTTCCGAGGCGGTTTTGGCGCTCCGCTAGTTTTGGAAAGTTAGTCCACTCTATACGTGGAAACTGGAATCGGCAAGCCAAGCCAGCGAGCAGTTATAAAGGCGCAATGACTTTCCGTTTGGGCTGGCGAAGCGAATCCGTGAGTTTGCCCTCTAAGAAAGCGAAAGTGGATGTTTTTTGGTGTGAATTACTCGTATGGATGCGAAATTAGGTTCCTTTCAAATTACAAGGCAACAAATCGCGTGTCTTATTTCCGTTTTTGGAAGCGGGCGAGTTTCTCAACAGGTGGGCGATTCGGTATCAACCGTTAGCTTACATACCTAGAGACCTTCCAGCCTGTCAGAACTTTGCTGACCGCATCTTGGTCACGCGAATCGTTTTTTTTCCGGATACGGAAGTACAAAATCAGCACAATCAGAAAAACGAAAATTGTCTGTGAATTTAGTCATATTTCGCTTGTTCAAGGCTTTCCAGGTATGAATTTTTAGCAGGTACGATTTGATTTTTTTTTTTGTGTCAGTCAGGCTCGTGAGATTTTCTTTACTTCGCCACTTGTTATTATTGGCTGTGTTGAATTGAGTGTGTATTAAATATATATGCGAGCCCACTCAAATAACATATAAAGAACATTGTGTACATATAGTGTGTCTTTAAACCAAAAAATGGTCGGAACGGGACAAAACCTGTCTTTTTATAGAAAGGTGCTACAAAGTTTCTACAAAGTGTTACTTTTCTTAAAAAGTGTCGAAATGAGTAATTTCGTGGTGATCGTGGCACGCCTGGCACGACACTGGTCGGACTCCAGGATTCTATTTTTTTTTAATACAAATAACAATTACATATTATTTGTATTTTAATTAAGATTGGACGTATTCCCTTCTTTCTCGTTTTTTTTGGTGGACTCCCGCCAGAATTGCTGCCTTACTGTTATCGTTCCCACCGTCCGTGTTTTTAACTATTTTTAAGGGGGTCGTTGGATTGGTCTCGCTTTGTGTTAGCGGTTGTTTGCGATGATTGTTCCACTTAGAGTTGACTATTCGAACTAATTTTATCCGGTTCAAATCCCGAAATAATTTGGTTCCGAAAATGCTATGTAATTCACGTAATTCTTTTGCTATTTTAGTGGTTTATTATGATAAACCTTAAACCTTCCGTGGCCAGTCAATAAATGGCAATCGCGTACGTTTTCAAGATCACCCCATAAATAGGTCATCATTGTGGACATTTGAATGTCTTCATTTATTTGTTTCGCTACCAGTTCAAGTTCTGTTCATTATTAAATTAAATACACAATAAAGAACCAATTTGGCAGAGAGAGGGCTCGAGGCCAAATGGTGGTGTCGAAGGAAGGAGGGTCCTTTGGATCACCAATTTTGGGGTAAAAGTGGGAGTGGTTTAGCAGACCATCATGCCCAACATCACGGGCGTAGGCTACGTCAAACAAATTGCGTAATATTAACATGAATTTCGTATCTCTGTTATTGACTCCTGAAATTAGCGGGGAAAGTTGCCAACGGTTGGGGGTTTGCTTCCGTTTGGAGGTTTGGTAACTTGCTTGCATTTACCAAAAAAAACAAACTGTTTTTTTTTCACTAAATTGGTGATTTTGCTGTGTTTAAAATCCCCAAACAAAGAGGCATGGGATCGGCCTCGCAAATTCTCTTTAAATGTATTGCTTATTTTTACCAACGAAAAATTCTAATTAGCACATTTTACGACAAAAGAGTAAAGATTAACACTAAATTACTTTGTTTTACTTTAGTACCAACACAACTTTAGACATTATCACTCATCGACTTTTGTCTGGTGAAATCTTTCAATTCGTCTTGAAATGTTATCTTGATCGTTTTTAGCGTGGCTCTCACAAGAAGTGGCTGAGCTGAAGATCGGAAAGGATTAAAAGGTCAAGGCTTGGATAAGGACTTCGGGGAAAAATCAGTAGGGCAACTTAAGGCAGAAGAGGGATCATTAGTATAAATACTAGACTTGCATTAAAGCCTCGGCGATTGCACGGCGATTCGCCCAGAGGGAAATGTATTTTAAGACACACTTCTGACGCTGACAATGACAAGTTTTCTGTTGTGTTAATATAAACAGATAACGAGTTAGTAGCGGCTACTGAGTTTTTTCGGTTTCAAGCAAAATCCAAAGCAAAAATCCTTAATTTCACGAAAAAACTGTTTTTAGGTAAAAGCACAAAAATCACCACCAGGAGAATGTATCGTTTGGTACACTGTCAGAAGTTTCACAACAGATCGCACGTAACACTTTCAAGAATAACACCTTTTCACTTAGAAATAAAGTGTTATGACCAATTAAGTTTACAACATTTCGTGCCTAGATCTCCAACAACACCTTCAATTGGTAAAAATACTAACGAGAACGAAAGAAACATAACAGATAACATCCCAAAAGTGTTATCTGTTGAAACCGAGCATCCTTCTGTTGTCGTTATCTAACTTCTGACAGTGTAGTATTAAAGTAAACTGTTGTGAAACTTCTGACAGTGTACTGCGTTTGGCTGTGATGATGCGCACTTTAAGGGCGCTAGAAATCCATCTGTAATCAAAACTATTCAAGCAGAAATGACGATGAGCTCATCGGGAGCACGAAATTGTATATTTTACTCAAAAGCATTGTTTGTACTTTAGGGAATTCAGAAGTAAGCAAAACCCTTGAGGCAAAAATGATCATGGGCTCATAGGGATCACGACAATGTATATTTTGCTCAAAAGTTTTTTATGTACTTTGCGTTCAGGATTAGTACTTTAAGGGATGGTCAGATCTGGGCAATTTCTAAGCCGATCTTGTCAAGCGTCTAATTTCAAAGTCAAGTTTCGTCGTCCTAGCACATCTGGAACTACCTTAATTCCCGATCACCGGAATTCCGGGCCCCCCTCCAACTCCCCCCACAGTGCCCAAACCCGGTCCTATTCTGTCACTGATATATCTAGGGCTTGTACTTGTTCTTCCAACCAAGTTTCATCCCAATCAAATTCAAATTCAAATATTTTATTAACCTCCAAGACCGGAGAGTATAAATGAAATAAATACAAACTAATTCGCCTAACATAACACTACAAAAAAAATACAATCTGGCCAAAAATACTAGATACACAAGAAAATAAAATTATGCACACGCGTTAAACTATAATCCACTCTAAGCGTGTCACAAGATTTCCGGTACTCCCCTCCACCCCCCCAACATTCACCGGATTCAATCCGGACTTTAAATATGACATTTGAAACATTAAGATCCGATTACCCGTTCAAAAGTTATACATAACCTCAAGATTCAGAATTCCCCCTCCCTCCACTCACCCTCACGATGGTCTGATCAGGGAACTGACTATTTTTAAGCCAATCACGTCAAATCTCTAATGTTCAGGCCAAGTTTCATCGTCCTAGCACGTCTAGAAATACCTGAACTTGCGATCAATAACTCCCCCACAGTGCCCGAATCCAGTCCGGTTTTGTCACTGATGTACGTAGGGCTTGTGCTTGTTCTTCCCACCAAGTTTCATTCCGATCGCTCCACTCCAAACGTGTCACAAGGTTTCCGCCCCCCCCCCCACATTCATCGGATCCGGTCCGACTTGAAACGGGACATCCCAGACATGTGGTCTTTCTAAATATCAAGTTTCATTATGATCCGATCACCCGTCCGGAAGTTATACATACCTCAAGATTCCGGATTCCCCTCCCTCCACTCCCACCCACGAAAGTCGGATCGGGAAATTGACTATTCCCAAGTTAATATGGTCGGGTCCATGTTTTGCCTGTCAAGTTTCATATATCCTAGCCCACCTGGAAGTAACTTAACTCCGGATCACCGGAATTCCGGAGCCCCCTCCAACACCCCCAGAGTGCACGAATCAAGTCTAGTTCTGTCAATGATGTACCCAGGGCTTGTGCTTGTTCTTCCCACAAAGTTTCATCCCGATTGCTCTACTCTAAACGTGACACAAGATTTCCAGTTCCCGCCCCCCAAACATTCGCCAGATTCGGTCCGGATTTGAAATGGGACATCTGAGACACGACGTCTTTCCAGATATCAAGTTCATTGAGATCCGATCACGTGGTCGAAAGTTATGCGTGCCCCTAAATTTCGAATTCTTCGGTCTTCCCCTCCCCCCACGATGGTCGGACAAATGACTATTTCCAAGTTAGTTTGGTCGGGTCCCTGATACGCCTGCCAAGTTTGTTTTGTCCTAGCATATCTGGAAGTACCCGAACTCGAAAAGAGTGGACCGACCGACCGAAAAGTGCCATACAAATTAGTGATTCAAAGGACACTTTGCTTTACTTATCCCAGTCAGATCAGGAAGGCTTTCTGAAGATGCGGTACAGGGATTTGTCTTTGTGGGGGGGGGGGGGAGGAAGCGTTTAGTTGAGAGGCTTGGGAGGAAAGGGATTTGGTTTCAAGTATGGGAAGTAATTGTTTTGGTGGCATCCGAAGGTTGGGTAGATTCCTAAAGCCTGCTTTGGCCCTGGGTGAATTTATTTTATTATGATTTTTACTATTTTTTTTCAAACGACTAGAAAGTCCTTTTCATTTCTTCGCGGTCTTTCCCCAACTTTGAAGATGATGGATCTCCACATCCTGAATTCTTATTATTACTGTTTTGAAAAAATGCATCCTCTCACCAAATTTCACGACTCAGTATTCCGGCCATAGAAGGCCACAAAAAGTGCCAGCAACATCCCATCTGAGCTTCCATATATGGCATTTCTATCCTTCTGACACACTTTTAACGTTTGTCATGCACTGTCAGAAGTTTTACAACAGATAGCGCATAACACTTTCAAGAATAACACCTTTTCACTTAGAAATAAAGTGTTATGACCAATTAAGTTTACACTATTTCGTGCCTAGATCTCCAACAACACCTTCAATTGGTAAAAATACTAACGGGAACGAAATAAACATAACAGATAACATCCCAAACCAATTGAAGTTGTTGTTGGAGATCTAGGCACGAAATACTGTAAACTTAATGGGTCATAACACTTTATTTCTAAGTAAAAAGGTGTTATTCTTGAAATCGTTATGCGCGATCTGTTATGAAACTTCTGACAGTGTGTCTTCTTTTTGTTTTAACTTTGTTCTCCGCTGTTTTTTTTTACTATATATTGAGAAAAAATACTTCGTTGGGAATTAATTCATTCAGTCGTTCATAACAGATAGTAAAAGATACCTACAGGTGCCTATCATGTCGTTCGGGGCATGACAATGTTGCACACCTCAGGGTTTTCTTGGGAAAACTGTTTTTTTTTTTCTCTTACCTGGTATCTTAAAGGACCCCTCTTGCTTATTCTGCTTTTTATTATATATCTAGCTCCCATACAGAATTATAAGCTTCTAAAATCCCAACTTTTCTCCATTGTTTCGTTTTGTGCCTACGAAATTTTAGCGCTTTTTTGGCCTTGCCGAGTTTTGCCCGTCACACAACGAAACGTTTGCCGGGATCATCAAGGTCTGCTGACAACTCTTTGACACATAAGGATCTGAGAAGCTTTTGTTTATTACTTCTTTTATTTGCTTAGTTTTCACACTTTTGAACCATGGCGCGATCAGTTTTCAAACGTTTTGCGCCCAGCCGCCGCGTCGGAGAGCAGGAAGGCTGGACATAGTCGACAGGCGCTAACAAGAAAATCGCTAATTTCAGATGGAAAGTAATGGTATTTTAGAAAATATTTTTTTCTGATCCATTTCATAGGGAAAATATTATTTCTAGTAAGAGTTGTGCTTTAAAGTCCGTCTTGAAACCTGGACTTTTTTTCTCTCAACCTGACCTTCATTTTTTGTTACATGTAAACCCACCGTCGTTTAATCCGTCGTCAAGGCTAAAGTAAAACTAAGAACAAAAACCAACGGCTGTCTACCACATGCCTTTTATGGTATACCTATATTGTAAATAGCGTGCTCATATCTTTTTGTTCAATGTCCTTTCCATTTTCAATTTATTTATTAACTCCTTGTGAAATTACCTACTACTTACTAGACACGATTTCGGGCAGCAAGCATTCCTACCGCAAGTAGCAACTGATTTCATTCAAGAAAAATTATAAAAAAAAATAAATAAAGAAAACTTTCGTAGCAATTGAAGTACGACGTAAGTGTTTACAAGATGGTATCGAAAACTCACGTAGCCTATGTGCTATTATTAACTATTCAGCTGGAATTCAGAATCCCGGACCTGCAGAACAACGTAACAGAGTGACGAGAGGTGGGAAAGGGGCTAGAGACCCGAAGGAAGTGAATGTTTGTGTAGTTACGGCACCTGGCGGAAGAAAAAGCTTGAATGTATCACGAACCATACAAAGGTTCAAAGAGCAACAGCGCATTTTGCGGCCTTTTTTATTTATTCTACAGCAGATGGTGCAGGAAAGCCAAAATTGATCATTCAAGTGTCGTGTCAATGGATGCCAGTCAACGTTTTTCTTTCTATTCTAGTTTCAATACATGACGGAAATGACAGCCTAGACGTTATCGACATGATCAAGTGGCAAGGACGGAGTCACGGAACAAACCGTTCCGACAAGACAAGCTCGGTCCGCTCCAAAAAGAATCAAGTAAGGCTGTAGTCGGTTGAGTGATAGGTATTTGCAACTCACGTGTCGGATAACTGATCGAATGGATATCAGTTCATGATAGGTCAATGACAATCTGATCGGTCATAGCAAACCAAACAGAATGGAGAGAAGCAGGGGCGGAATGAAAGTCAGAATGACACGTGTTGAGAAAAAACATGACCTTTCTGATAAGGACAAAGAAACCAATGATCGTAGCCAGTGTCGCATTAAACTGTTCCCTTAATTCAAGACAGCGGGATCTCGGAAGAGTACCGCATTCTACCCTGTGGAGGTCATTACGCAGTGGAATTCCGGGCCCCCTCGCAGCTTAATCTCTTAAAACGTTTTCAGTTTTACCAGCCAATGATAATAACTTAGTAATACAGAGTACATGTATATGTCTGTCAGATTTTAAATCTATATAAATCGTGCAACAAGGTCTCGATGCACGGAACTAAACCCTTCTTCTGACAAAGTGCACCCCCCCCCTTCCCACACCCTAAACGGCAATCTGCTTCGATACCCCTTACATGAGTAGTTCGTGTAAAGGACAGCGAAAGGCTAACGATTCCAATTTTTCAGATACTAACAAGTGACCCCTTAGCCGCGCTTCAAGTTGGAACGAAATCCCGTCGGCTCGGATCGCGTAACAAGGAGGAAATATATTCCGTCACAAGGTGAGTTGACCTAGTTCCGCCTTGGAACGGATCTTATTGGATTGCGACATCCAAGTGTAGATACATCTCAGAGTCCGTATTAGAAACTGGACACTGGTCCTAATAAAATTTTAAGGACATATTCAAACCTGGAATTGCGAAACCTAATCCACGCCCCAAAGGTTTCTATCCTGAATTCAATTCAAAATTCAATTTATTTCTTCAGCATATCCAACATTCAACATATTCTTATACCAATAGCCCGTCTCAATATGTGACAACATGTCACCTGTGCAAGACGGACAACAAATTACCAAAATCTATTTATCAATATTTTTTTTTATACACTTACTTCAACTCACTCCAAATCAACTTTCTTAACTCGAACGCATCCCAAGCCAACATACCTACCAAATTCCCATTCCACTCACCAATCTTCATTAAACAACCAACTCAATTAGCCAACAAATAGTTTTTTAATCTATTCTTCAACAATAAATGATTCTCAGATTGTGAATAGCAAATGTGAATAGCATCAGATTTCGAAAAATAAAACGAAGACGTGCTCAAAACTCAAAGTTCAGTGCTTTTTTGTTTTAAGTCGTGCATTTCTTGTTATGTGTTTATTCCTAATATTTTGTTGTTGCACATGCCTATAATTACTAGGCTCAACATCATAAAATCATTGGTTTTAAGGAATGTTGGTTTTTTTTTCAAATTTTTAGCGAAAGTGTGACTGGTGTGAGTCGGGTCGTTGCTCAAAAAATAAGAAATGCGAACGAAATCGGAAAAGATGCTACGCAGGCTTAACAAACAAACAAAAAGGTTTCAGGAGCTTTCTGAAAGGTAGTCCGTCACAAATAAATGGATAAAATAGTGCACTATTTTGACCCGGGAGCAACCTGGGCGAGGTCCAGTAGATTGGCTTGGCTCGCCAAGTTAAAAAAAATAAAAATAAAAATGCTGGAATCGAAATTATTAGTAAGATAGGGAACAAATGATTGTAAATGCTTTTCACTTTAATGGATAGCTGGGCTCTGCAGTTGTGCTTTGTTTTCTTTTGTTCTCTCCAGGTTCACTCTAACCGGGTTCTCGGTCGTTTTTTTTGTATCAGTTCCGACAAACACAGGTAAAATCTCATGATTTAGACTGGAGCCCAGTTTTGAAACTGATGACGACCCCCATCGCTAGAAGAAAACTCAGCTGATGTATGAGTTTAACGCAGTCAATTGTCTGTATACCCCACCCTGACTAAATGAATAAACCAAGAATACAAGAACCAAAACGAGATTTTTCGGGGGTTGTGTTGATCAGCTAATTATCCCTCTAAGCTGTTATGCGTTGGATAAATGCAAGTTCGAATATTTCTGCTGCACTTCCGGCAACCGTCTTCATTTGAAGACCCCCGAATGATCAGCTTGACTTTAAACCTAACATTTATATGAATAAACACTATTATATCCTATCATATACTATTCAATCATAAGGCTCGACCAAAATTTCTGTTTAATTATCTTTTTCAATACCCATCTTTTGTTCGCAAATTAACCACTACTGTCATCATGACTAATTATTTTTATCGTTAAGCAGAAAAAAATCCCACGGAAGTACCAGCAAGAGACCAACTGCTCACTCAAGCTCATCGGAACACATGTCACATTTTTTCAAATTTTGCGCGGGCGTTGCTTCGGTTGCGGTAAAGTTTGTTGCCTTGTCTTCGTTCTGCATGAGGGATTTTTGAAAGAGTGAACGTGGCTACCCTTTATTAAGACATTTTTATTTGTGACGTGCTTGAAGTGTGCTTGGATTTTAAATGATTGATTCTGCCTTTCCGGAAGCTGAGATGTCAACACTGCCCCGCCCTAGATCAAAGGTCAACCTTTTTCTTTAATTTGGTACAGTAGAGGTATCTTATTTTGGACGACGCTTTACTTTGACCTGCGCAAAAGGTATTAAAAAAGCTATTTACGTGTCCATCTCAATAATCCACAAACATATTAGAATCACTAAAACTTTTAAAATAAAAAAAACTGGTATTCAAACCTGCCAAATATTTTTGCACAGTAATGAGTGCGAACGATAATTTGAGTTGGCCGAAACCTGGACAACATTCGGAAAGTGGACAGAAAAGAATAATCTGGTTTTGGGGCTTTGTAATAAAACGATGTCATTAAACTCGAACGTCTTTAAAAACCACGTCGTACTTTTCAGTAATCCCTTCTACTTCAGTAGTAGGTCCCTCCTTTCTCGTTGCAGAGTTTTTACACTTTGTATCCCATCACCTCGATTAGCATTACACTGATTATCACGCTTTCAGCGTTTGTTCTCTTTACGTGACGTAGCAGGCTCCTAGTTTCCGATGCGCTTATTGGTCCGAAGACCTGTTATGCAAATTTTGCCAAGTTTGTGATCGAAGGCAAGGGACATGGAAAGAGGTTAAACACAGCCGAAGCATGTGTAATATTTCTATAAGCGTAACTAAGTTTTAGTCGAAACACTATGTAGTGTGAGGTGTTCTTTAAAACTCTGCCTCTTGTGGTAGGCTATACCAAATCTGGGACTGGGAGGACTACAATCTTCTCGATCATTATGAATTTGAATGGAAGATAGTGGTTTTATATCTTTGCTTCGTTTTCAAAGTCGATGAGTAGTTCAACCGTAATCCGGAAAAAACTTAAAGCTATTGGAATTGCGCACATGGACTGGAAATCGCATATAAACAAGTTCATCCTTGCACAAATTTTGAATATCTTTTTTCATTTTATTTCTGTTCTTGCCCGAAACGTATTGCTATGTAGGAGAAAAATATCTCATGCCTGGAATCTTGACGATGACTAACAAGGGGGGGGGGCACACTGTCAGAAGATTCATAACAGATAACACGAGGATGCGCCGTTTCAACAGATAGTGCATAACAGACAACACTTCAGGTATTATCTGTTGTGTTTAAAAACGTTACTCATGAAATGTCATGCATAAGAAGCTTTGCCAGGAAGAGCCAAAAAACAGCCAAAAAAGCATCTACTGACTTTTTTGTTTGTCGTCATTGTCGGAAAACTCAATAGATGCTTTTTCGAGGTTTTTCGACTCTTCCTGATGGCAACGCTTAATATGCATAACATTTTGAAATACAACAGAAAACATCCGAAGTGAAATAACACTGAAACAACCGCGGAAAACAACCACGCATCCTCGTGTACTGAATAGTGACGACCTTAGTGATGTTGGTCATTCCCGCATTCCACCGGTAACGTCATCACAGCGCTTAGATTCTCTTAACTTTGTGCTCGAAAGCCTTCCATCCCATCAAACAGTGCCCCCACCGATTTTCCCCCGCGAAGAATTCAAAGTGAAAGAGCACGACTTGGCAACACCGAGCGATGCCCTGTCGTACACAAATCCGGCATTTGTTGCGAACGTGTTAGTCCCTCGTAAGGCACCGTTAATAGACGAGCTCATTTCCGACTCCCTTCTTGAACTGACAAGCTGTTATCTGTTCTGAAACTTCTGACAGTGTGGGTTTCAGTTAAGCTTGAACTGAAGATTGGGTTAGTATTAGTCGTCCAGGTATTGATTCGCACTTCTAAGTTGAAATTCTATATTGTGATAAGTCTCTTTAACACATTCATTTCATAACACATTCCTTTAATTTTTTCTTAGGGAAAATCCAATATTCAATGATGATGCACCAACAAAGCTTGAGCAAAGCGACAACGACGATAGCGAACAGAATCTCTCTGAAAGTTCTGGCTACGGCAGCGTTGCCGGTCGGAACACGAAAAACCTAAAAGGCACCTTCACCAAGAAAGAAGTCCTTAACGTCAGCCTCGACCTTATCAAGTACATCGAGCCGAGTTTTAACGAGCCTGAAGTCAAAATGGAGAGCGGAGCGCCAAGAAAGGAAACTAATTACTCCCGACAAGACTCACTCTCAGCGCTTGAAAGTTCACTATTTGACAAGTTGAATGAGCCGGATCGTAGCTCTTTATCCTCCCAAAGCAGCCGGACATCAGACAAGGAAAGTAGATACGGACATATTTACCAAAACCCGAAGTTTGTGAGAGCAATTTCTGTCAGTCAGCAAATGGCAACTGCAGATATCTTCGGAAATAGTGACGACTTTAGTGATGTTGGTCACTCCCGCCTTCCGCCGGTAACGTCATCACAGCGCTTAGATTCGCTTAACTTTGTGCTCGAAAGCCTTCCATCCCATCAAACGGTGCCGCAACCGATTTTCCCCCGCGAAGATTTCAAAGTGAAAGAGCACGACTTGGCAACACCAAGCGATGCCCTGTCGTACATAAATCCGGCATTTGTTGCCAACGTGTTAGTCCCTCGTAAGGCACCGTTAATAGACGAGCTCATTTCCGACTCCCTTCTTGAACTGACAAGTTACACGCACATTTCTGGCTATAACTCTGAAAATGAGCTTTCCCAAGTTGTAGAAAGTGGAGAGGATGCAATTAAGGAGCTCTCCGAAAGCATTGGGCATAGTAGGAGCCTCCGTACACTGACTAACGCTCTGAAAGACTCTCAGTATATGAACTTCGAGTCGTACACCTCCCATTTTTATGCTTTGCCTCAGTCTGATGGGGACACGAAAAAGCTTATTGACAGCGACGATGACACTCCGACAAATTACGTCGAGGTGGAGAGTGCTGCCACTAGGAAGGTGACTTTCTCGGAGGACCCTAGAAGCGTGGAGAGAATGTCTTATGACAATGACGTCTTTTACGAGAATGAACAAAGTACTCCGAGCACAGTTTACGGTGGACCCCCAGTGCAAGAGCACTTAAAACTGTCCCACTATGGAGTCGTGATGACCCCGATCAAAAAGGACAAGTCCGAATTCGTTGAACAGCAGCAAATGTGGGAGAGCTATTACGGTGTACCGACTTCAACGAAGGACTATGGAAGATATTCTCATCATCCGGTGCGTAGTCTTTTTTTCTCATTTGCATGATGTTGCGATGAATGAATTAATATTATTATTGTTTATTTGAAGTCTTTCTGAACTGAAGAGTAAGTATAAAACTGTAAACTTATCAACACATAGGTCAATTCGCTAACAGTTACATAAAGACGCAGCAACAAACACACATCGGCAATTAAAGATACAGCTAAGAAACACACAAACTAATAAATCTGCAGTTATTAACAAAGCAAAGAAAAAGTCATCAGGGCCCTTTTTTTAAAACGAACAAAAATGTGATGTACAAGGAAAGTTTACAGTGAAAGTTTTTTTATCTTTGCCTTAAAATCTTTCTTTCAAAAAGTTAGAAAGGAGTTACGAGTGGAAATAGGGAAACCAAGAAGTAATTTAGAGAATGAATTTATTGCTCGGAGGTAATATCCCAGCAGGCTATCTCAGATTTGATGCTGTACAAAACAAAAAAGAGAATAATTAAATGAAAAATAGAAAAGAAAAAAAAGGAAAAAAATACCATTGCTGGCAAAAACATAAACGTAAATTTGAAGTACGAATTGAAAAATTAGGATAAATAGACCTAAGTGAACGTTGAGTTAATCTCGTAATTCCAGAACTGAAGGAGTGGGTCGTGTTACTTCATACTTGCTTGACGAGTTACTTGTCCAATGCGGAACCCTCAGCAAATGCTTTATATTTTTTATTCTTTCTATTATTTGTACCCGAGATTTACATCAAATATTATTTATGTCTGAACAAGAAAGCAGCTTCCAAAAATGCGTCAAAGCAATAACGTCTGGAACTGCAATAAAATAAATTATACATACCTATTCCTTCAGCCCAAGCTGACTACGAATCATATTTGACAATGCAAAACGGATGCGTTAGCTATATTTCCTTAGAGCTAGATTTCGGTCGTTCATGGCAAGAGTGTCCTCTTCAGGCTCAAGCCGCTTAAGCTGGAAAATAAACTTGTGCAAAAAATGAGCTTTTGAAGAGGACTCTTGCCAAGAATTGCCCAAGAAGGGCCGAAATATAGCTCTAATAAAATGTAGCTGACGCTACTGTTTTTTTTTGCCTAGACCCTTTTTGGGATCCCAAAAAAGCAAGTGACGGGATCCCTATGATTTCGTAAAAGTTGTCCGTCCACCCGTCCGTCGGTCCTTTCATCTGTCAGCACGACAACTCTCGGAAAGGGTTGAGATATTCTATTCCAACTTAGCATGAGGACTCTTTGGGTCAAACCCGTATAGAAATAATTCAAGTCACTGTATTATGGGACATTTTTCCAATCGTAAACAATTTTGTTTACGATTGGAAACAGTTGTTTGCGACTGGAAACGGTTGTTTCCAATCGCTTGTGATAGTAAAAACAGTTATATTTTTACGATTGGAAACAGTTGTTCCAATCGTAAAATTACGATTGGAAGCAATCGGTTTCAATCGTAGAAAATACAATCGTTAACAACTGTTTACAATCGCAAACGATTGGAAACAACTGTTTACAATCGTAAACTACTCGTTTCCAATCGTAAAAAAAAAATGTTATCAATTGTTTACGATTGGAAATATATCCAATAATATAATGACGTGAATTATTTCCATACGGGAAGTACAGGTCAAGTTCGAAGCTGGGCTCTGTAGCCCTACATTTGGGCGTGAGGGAGGGGTTTCAGAATGTAGCTGACGTATCCGTTTTGAATTGTCAAATGTACATATCAGCCAGAATAAGTCTATTTTAGCTTTGTGGAGACAAGAATTCCATATATTTTGCAAGCTTTTTTCCGACAAAATGTTTTAAGAACTGAACTGGTGGAACGGAGACTGGTTAGATAAGATATAAAACAAAAGAAAATATACAATCGACAGGAATACACAACAAAACAATATATTCACTGAACTAGTGACGCAAGGGGGATTGGAAAAAAATAGGGAATGGAAACGGACGGAAGGATACTCACAAATCCTAGAACTTACTTAAGTTCTAGGATACCATATACCACTACAAATAAATAATCTTTGAACCCAAACTGATCAGGAAACATATATTCAGACAGTGCCTAAAACGGATACGACAGCTACGATACCTTAGAAGCGATATGTCGGCCCTTCTTGGCAAGGGTCCTCGTCAGGCTGTTGAACGTCAGGGACAACGTTGGGGAAAAAACGAGCCTGCAATACAAAAACTAAATAGATAAATAACCAAAATATCGCTGCCAAAGCACCGTAGCTGACATATCCCTTTTATGCGTTGTTTGACTATATATCCCACTGTTTTTTTTTTCTTAAGTATTTCTTATTCAAAGATGACTACGAATCGTATTTGATTGCTCAAAACGGATAAAACAGCTGAGGTTTTTTCTAGCGATATTTGGGCCCTTCTCGACAAGGTTACTGTTCAGGCCCAAACTGGAAAATGAACCGACAATCAATAGATATTCTTTCAGCCAAAGCTGACTGCCGATTATAGTTGATATTTTGGCCATTCTCGGCAAGGGCCGTCTTCAGGCTCAAGCCGGCAGTGAAGTCAGCTTGACGAGCCTGAGTCAGCTGACGTACCCGTTTGTCAATATGACCGACGATCAAGGTATAAACCACTTCCAAAAACACATGGCAGTATTTCTTTATTCAGTGATTGTTTTGAGGTTCTTAAGTCATTTACTATCAGCCAACTTTTCAAGAAGAAAAGGCGCATCCGCTAAGCAACCCTCTGCTTCTTGACGCACTAAATAATTCATGAGAGACGAATTGACGGACTCGTTTTTGTGAAGAATTTATTCGTTTGTCTGTTAGCTCCAACTAATTGTTGGTTGGTGTTGTTGAGATTTTTCAGAAAAAGTTACATTAGTATTTACAATAATCATTTCTTTCGGCTGGTAATGATTGTCGATGAAGTGATTTTGAATTTTTCGGGGTGGAACACCCCTCATATCCCTTTCTCCGTTGCTATACTTCGGTGTTTCTGAAACTAAACAAGAGCTGGAAGCTCATATGGCACTTGTAAGGCTGGGTCAGAGGATGAAAGTAGAAATTCGTCAATTCGTGGGTTTGTTGTGATCATTTGTAAGCAAAGCCTTTGAGATAAGAATGAGCATGGGTCCATGGAAATCACGATAATGTATTGTTCGGTAATGCATTTGGTTGTGCGCACTTTAAGGGCGCTAAAAATTCATCTGTAATCAAAACTCTTGAAGCAAAAATGATGACGAGCTCATCGGATGCATGAAAATGTATATTTTATTAAAAAGTATTGTTTGTACTTTAAGAGATTCAGTTGTAAGCAAAACTCTTGAGGCAAAAATGATCATGAGCTCATAGGAATCACGAAAATGAATATTTTGCTTAAAAGTATTTTTTGTACTTTGCGGTTAGGAACAGTACTTAAGGGATGGTCGGATCTGGGAACTGACAATTTCTAAGCCAATCTTGTTAAGTGTCTAATTTCCAAGCCAAGTTTCACCGCCCTAGCACATCTGCAAGTACGGTACCTTGATTCGCGATAACCGGAATTCCGGACCCCCCCTCCAACTCCCCCCACAGTGCCCGAACCAGGTCCGGTTATGTCACTGATAACAGTGACATACGCAACGCACTAGGGCTTGTGCGTGTTCTTCCAACCAAGTTTCATCCCAGTCGCTCCACTCTAACCGTGTCAAAAGATTTCCGGGTCTCCCCTCCCCCCAACATTCATCGGATTACATCCGGACTTATAAATAGGACATCTGAGACACTAGGTCTTTCCAAAAATCAAGTTTCATTAAGATCCGGTCACCCGTTCAAAAGTCATACTCACCTCAAGATTCAGGATTCTCACTCCCTCCACTCCCCCCATGATGGTCGGATCAGAGAACTGACTATTTCTAAGCCAACCATGTCAAGTCTCGAATTTTCAAGCCAAGTTTCATCGTCCTAGCACGTCTGTAAGTACCTTAAAACCTGCGATCACCGGAATTCCGCCCCTCCCCTCTAACTCCCCCTGAGCGCCCGAATACGGTCCAATTCTGTCACTGATGTACATATCGCCTGTGCATGTTCTTCCCACCAAGTTCCATTCCGATCGCTCCACTCCAAGCGTGTCACAAGGTTTCCGGTTCTCCCTCCGACCCCCCCACCTTCATAGGATCCGGTCCGGACTTAAAACGGGACACCCGAGACATGTGGTCTTTCTACATATCAAGTTTTATTATGATCCGGTCACCCGTTCGGCAGTTATACATAACTTAAGATTCCAGATTCCCCCTCCCTCCACTCCCCCCAGGATGGTCGGATCGGGATGTTTACCATTTTCATGCTCATCTGGTCGGGTCCCTAATTTGCCTGCCAAGTTTCATTGTCCTAGCCCACCAGGAAGTAACTTTACTCCTTATCACCGGAATTCCGGAACCCCCCTCCTACTCCCGCCACAGTGCATGAATCCGGTCCGGTTCTGTCAATGATGTACCTAGGGCCTGTGCTTGTTCCTCTCACCAAGTTTCATCCCGATCGCTCCACTCTATGTGTATCACATGATTTCCGGCTCCTCCCTCCGACTCCCCCCACATTCATCGGATTCGGTCCGGACTTGAAATGGGACATCTGAGACATGACGTCTTGCCAAATATCAAGTTTCATTAAGATCCGATCACCCGTTCGAAAGTTATGCATGCCACTAAATTCCGATTCCGGCTCCCCTCCCTCCCCCCACGATGGTCGGATCAGGCAAGTGACTATTTCCAAGTTAGTTTGGTCGGGTCCCTAATATGCCTGCCAAGTTTCATCGTCCTAGCACACCTGGAAGTACCCTAACTCGCAAACACCGGACAGACCGACCGACGGAAAAGTGATCGGTATGGCACTTGGCCGGAAGGCAAGTGCCATAAAAACGAGAAATTCCAAAGTGATATAGCGCGTCCATTCCAAAACTTGTTATTCTTCAGGTTATTTACACAAATTAAATCGTGAATACAGCCGTCTGTACTTTAAAACTTTTCTGACAGAATCAAGGTGTCCTGATCTACCGTTCCTATCCAGTACAAATCTTATTTCTGCTTTCAAAAATCTGCTTTAATAAAATGAAATACAGCGAACGAAACTTCTGCTTTTGCTAGTGGATGTTATTATGCTCTCAGGATAACAAGTCAACGCGGATCCTTTGAAGCTCATAGAAATGTTGGTTCTTTGCAGAGACTTCACTCAGAAACCGCTCTCCAATTTGGGTGGCTCTTTCTTCCTGTGGAATGTTTTCGTTCGGTGTAGAGTCAGAAAGAGGAAAGTTTTGTATTATTTTTTCAAGGGAAATTTTACTGTCTCTAAATTTAAATTTCAGCTACGCAGTTCGCGGTACACTTGCTTATTGCGAACTGATGTTCGAGCCCGAATTTATGAAGTTTCTTCCTCACTCATCGTATGCCCCACTTTCGCTATTGGGCTACTTAGTATAGGCAAGTGCTTGTAATGCTACTGTACCCCCCTCCCCATTTCTAAATGACTCTGCACTCCTCCAATTCATCAAGTTTAAATATTATCAAGAACAGATTATATACTAAAACCTCGGTCTCCTATCTCTGTAATACGACCATGCGGAGTCAAATATATTCTGATATCCTACCCGATGCAAATGATCGGAGAAGGAGCTATGCAGAACATCATAATTTGATACCTCTACAAAAAGCTGTATCGTCGCAGAAGAATACGAACGCCGTCTGAGTAGTCCTTTATAGCTGATTGGTTGTCTACCATTGTGACGTCTCACCTAACTTGCTGCAGACCGGGTTCTCCACCCCTGCAGGCATCCTACTGTTTTTCAACTGGCATGGGACCAACGACGGATGTTCTTTAAGTTAATATACAACGGTTTATTTTTGAAACTTGTCAATACAACAGCTGAAATGAAGAGAAGCGGTTTGCTCTGGAGGATGGATACAATTCGTTAACGTTAGCAACATTTATATACATCTGTAATGAAAAACCGAAAGGTCAGATACAGCATGAACAAACAACTCATAATAATCCAAGATAAAATAAGAAACTAAGAAACGACACTTCTCATCGCCTTTTCAGAACAATACGGACAAATTTTATAAATATTTCGTCGCTGTTACTTCTAAGGCCATGCACCGTGCAGCTTGGTGTGCCCTAGAGCTAGACCATGACCGAGATTGACTTTAAGGGAAATCCGACCCGGCCTTCTCGCAATGAATCCTTAATTGCTCCGACTCTGAAATTCCTAGCCCAAATGAGCGATATTGTCCTTATTCGTCTGCATGGACTTTGCTGTCAAACTTTTGAATCACCTCATCCATAGAAGTATTGTCCCTTCTAATAATCTGGCGAAAAGGCTCCCTCGCAAGGTAACAACTGCGGTCGAAAGATTGCAGTCAATGTGCTAACTTTCTTTTGTGACCTTATATGAATGAACGAATTAAATTTTTGTATTTCCCCACATCTGTAAAATAGAAGTAGTGGAGTACATAGAGATTAGATTAGATTAATTTATTGCTAAATTACATAATAACCCATTATGATAGGTAACCGCCAATGAGAAGACATATTTTTTTGTAGTTTTCTTCAGTTTCCATTATTTTCTTTTTCTTTGTACTCCGCTTTTTTCCTTTTGGAAGCGGGCAAAAATAAATATGTATATATAAATGCACTGGCACTGGGCGGTTACCACAAACTACTTCAACTTAACTTAAACAATAACTTAATTTCATTTCAAGACGAATCAATCAAATTTTATTTTTTTCACATAACACACAAAAGAAAAAAGAAAAAAAAGAAGAAGAAAGAAAAAATAAATAAATAAAGGTGATAAAAAATAACTAATAAATTATACCTTCATTCTCTGAATCGTGACTCCTCACCCCTCCAACAAAAATTTATTTATTTTTTTTTAAACAATTGTTGGTGCTCAGCCGCCTTAACACTATCTGGGAGTGAATTCCATACCGCCTGGCCCAAATGTTTCATTAAAAAGCCAGTTCGTCTACCACTACTATACTCCGTCACCAGATTGTAGCATTCCTTGTAAAATAATCATGCAAATCATTATTTTGTCTATAAAAATCTAAAAACACAGACGGAGACACTTCATGCAAACACTGGTAAGTAAAAACCACAGGTAAGTAACTTGGCCCACATCCATCACCTTTAGCTTCCTAAAACATGCTACTATATTATTCGTCTCTTTAACGTAGCCACCTATCAAACGGACTGCCTTATTTTGTAAAATCTGTACACGCTTAAAATTACTGAGCTGGTGCTGGTACGAAGTGTTTCAGCCAACGTATGATTCAAAGGCTTCTTGCAACTTTTGATGCCACAAGATCACTGTGACGTTTCCAAGATATTTTACAATCTAGGTAAAAACCTAGATACCTTACCGAATCAACCTGTTCAAGGGACTTACCAGATAATAATGTTCGCCCACCTTCGAGCGGCTTTGAGCCTGAAGAGGACCCTTGCCAAGAAGGGCCGAAATATAACTCAAATAAATTTCAGCTGACTTATCCGTTTCGCACTGTTTCATACTCTTTATTAGACAAACCAATTTACATATACCAAACTACATGAAAAAACTTTTTATAATACTCTTACCATTCTTTATAGGCTACATGTAGTCATACCTCTGGGCTCTGACTGCAGGAAAGCCCTAATGGGCCTGTGGGGGCAGTCAAAAAAAAAAAAAAAATCACTTTACATTAATTTTCAATACACTTTGTCAAAAAAAGAGAAGAAAACTGAAAGAGGAAGAAAAAAGAAAAGAAAGAAGAAAAGAAAGAAAAAAACACAATAAGTGGGATACCATGCCGTCGTACCAAAAACAACCACTCATCAAAACAAATGGAATAAAATTTTATTCTGTCAATGATGGTCTGTCAAGAAATGTTTCTTTAATCGGTCCTTGAACTGAGGTAAACTTACCGAATTCTGTATTTCACATGGAATCGAATTCCAAACTGTAGTTCCCATATGCTTTATTACGAATCCTGAACGTGTAGTTTTTCTCGCTTGGCTTACCAGTAGTTCTGCATTTCTTGTGTTATACTCGTGATTGTTTATTTTAAATAAGTCCGAAAACACTTTTGGTCCAAGTCCGTTCAAACACTCGTATACAAATGTACCAATCTGGTAATCTCTAATTTGTCCAACATTTAAAATATTAAACTTCCGAAATATAGATTCTGTACTCACAACACCTCTTTCATACTTACCTATTGCCCGTAGAGCTTTGTTTTGCTGGATCTGTATTTTCTTATAATTACCGTAAAAATTGCTAGCCCAAAGTGAACAACCATAATAAATATAAGGTGTTATTAATGAATGATATAACATAATAAGAACGCTGGTAGGAAATATATTTTTGAAACGACGCAGCATTCCAACTCCTCTTGACACTTTAGAAGACACAACATCACTGTGCTTTTTCCAAGATAAATTACAATCAACTACGAATCCCAAATAACGTGTTTCTTCTATTCGGTCAAGTGTCACTCCACTGAATGTTATTGGCTGTGGCAGTTCTTCATGTGTTCCAGTTCTTTTGAACACCATATAGTTTGTCTTTTTAGCGTTGACTGCAAGTAGACTCTCGGACACGAAAGTATGCAGACCTTGGAGTGCTCTGTTTGCATTGTCGACCAGTTCCTGTATTGTTTTCCCTGTTATTAAAATTGCAGTGTCATCCGCAAAAGATGTCAGGAGTCCTGCTATATAAAATCTCATACAATCTACATAAATTAAATACAGCAAAGGACCTAGGACTGAACCTTGTGGCACACCGCATGACACGTCTACAACACTCGATGTTTTATTCCGTATACATACACTCAATTTTCTTCCATGCAGGTAAGATTCAAACCATCTAAGGCATGTTCCACGAACTCCTAAACCACTCAACCTCTTCAAAAGTATGCTAAAAACCACTGTATCAAATGCCTTTTTAAAATCAATGAAAATAGACAAAACATACAGTCCTTTTTCAAGAGCATCGTTCACAGCATTTACCAAATGATGTACAGCATGAAGTGTTGAGTGTTTCTTGCGAAAACCAAACTGAGATTCAGCCAAAAATCCATTTTCTGTAAGGTGCTCGTATAACCGTTTATGCACTACTTTTTCATAAATCTTTGAAAGCAACGGTAGGACTGATATGGGTCTCCAGTTAGAAACATCCTTTAATGCACCAGATTTCGGGAGCGGGATTACCTTAGCTAGTTTCAGCGGATCTGGAAAATCACCTTGCTCCATTGATAAATTAATTAAGAAAACAATACAAGGTAGGAGATAACTTGCCACCACCTTAAAAGTTTTAAGGTTGAGGCCGTCAATACCTGCACTATTCGACCGAATTGAACTTATCACTTTTTTTACTTCTGATTCGTTACATGGTTCAAATAGCATTTCACGTCCATCACCACGGTCTTCAACGAAAGTTTGGGCTGGAACAGAACTTTCAGACGAAATTTCAGAATGAATTTTATCACCAACTGTTGCAAAATGAGTTGCAAAATTTTCACTTATTTCTGTCAGGTCACTTATTACTTTGCCGTTTACTTCAAGTCCATACTCCTGACATTTTCGTTCTCCTTTTACCATATCATTTATAATGGCCCACGTACCTTTCGGGTCACCTGCCTTTTCTTCAAACTTTATCTTGTAGAACTCCTTTATTTTCTTTCTCTTTAATGAATTTGTTATATTTCTTTGGCCAATAAAATGTTTCCGCCTCTCGTCATCCGGAAATTTCAGATAATCAGAGTACAGTTCATTTCTTAAATTTATCATTGTAAGGAGTTCATGGTCCATCCATGGCTTTCTTGGATCCATCCTTCTAGACCGCAGTTGTTTCAGAGGACATGTGGACTTGTAAATTTCCGTCACTATAGTGTTGAACTTATTAAAAGCTTCTGATGAACTTTTCTCCTCAAAAACTGTTTCCCATGACACTGCACTTATTTCCTCTTTAAATCTCCGAACGTTTTCACTTTTCAGGTCCCTGATAAATGTTCGTTCTTTTGTCTTTCGTTGTTGGGTTACAAACTGAAACTTTGTTAAAACTGGGAAATGATCAGACACTGGCGACAATATCACATCTGCATATGTTGTGTTAATTCTCCTTGATGACACAAAGATATTGTCAATAAGTGTCGCTGTCAACTCAGTCACTCTTGTAGGTAAAGTAACAACGGGGTAAAGGTCGTTGGCAAACATAAGGTTTAAAAATTCTAAATTATCTCCACTAATATTTAAAAGATTATAATTAAAGTCACCCATACATACAAATTCATTTCCAGACTTTTTGACTTTCGGTATCAGGTACTCAAATCCATTAGAAAAATCCTCGAAGCTTGCTGTCGGTGGCTTATATGCTACCGTAAAGACCGTCGTTGTTCCACCTTTTTTTTCGTTGACACCTACCTCAATTGAAAGAGTTTCGAACTTACCCTCTATCCAAACATCCAGATCTTCTCTTAGTTTGTATTGCAGCTCATTTTTGACCAAAAACGCAACTCCACCTCTTGACAGACTATCACGACATCTCACAACCAATTTATAACCTGGAAAATCATAAGACGACAGCATGGTATTCCCACTTAAAAATGTTTCACAAAGGGCCATTATTTGTATATCCGGACAACGCGCAAGGAAGTCAATAATCTCATCATATGAACTCGTGACGTGGCAGTTCCAGCTACATACCAAAAAACCAACGGATCTATCATGTTTACTTAGGTCCGGCATCTCAACATATGTACTCATTTTCATAGGCTTAAAACTCAATCCTCTGTCGTCTGCCGCAATATCAGACGCTAGAAATGTATCAATGATTAGAGGATTTTTTTCCAGTACTTTCAGGCGCGAATGCATATTCTCAACTTCTAGGCCTAGCACGATGATACAGAAAAATGTAGAAACGGCTTGTAAGTAGCAACGAGGAAAAAACAGCAACTATAAATGTCCTTGCCGCTATTAACAGAAAATGAAAAAGAAAACAGATAGAAATGAAAAAGAGGACAAACATAGATGTGTTTACCCTGTAAAGAAAAGCAGGAGGAAAACATAAATTGATGAAAGGAAACCTTTAAAGACAAAAAAATAAATAGGACGTAATTATGTAACCGTTCATTCAAACACAATCCGCTAGCGACTTAATTCTACGCAGTGTTGATTGGCCGGGAACTTTCGCGAGTATTTGTCCCTTGTCGGACCACGCATTGAATTTACCGTAGTGATCCCTGGCGGCACTCAGTAGTTCCCGTTTTTTCCGTGTTAGGGACTCTGATAGGAACATTCCACTCTTCGCCAATGCAGACTTTTCTTTGTATACCGACTGTGCAGTGTTTATGTCAGAGAACCGGATTAGTACTGGAGCAACTTTAGTAGAATCATCGTTAGCGTTACTTAGTCTGAATCTGTAGACACTAATAATTTGATCCTCTGCCAATCCGTCAACTCGCAATTTGTCTTTCATTAAAGAGTACACTTCACGCTTAAGCTCACTTCCTGGTCTCTGTTTCAGACCATGTAACACCAAACTGTCTAGTAGCTTCTCTTGATCATAATCATCAACCTTTGTTTCCAGTGACTGAATTCTCGTCTCGAGACTTTTGGCCATCGCACGTAGTCCTTTAAGCGCTAGTTCAATTTTCTCAAATTTCGTGTTGTACTCCAATGATATCGCGTCATAAACTTTCGTGATTATATCATTTGCGTCGAGTATAGTACCGCTCGATGCAGTTTCCGAAATTTGTTGACTAACTTCCCGTGTGATTTCTGAACGAATGTTTGCTTTCATCTTCGTTAATTCGTCTTGACTGAATGCGATTTTCTGCATAATTATGTCCGGAGTCACTGGCTCATTTTGCTTGCTATCACGAGCGTTAGCCGGGAACATGGCTAGGTAAGTGTTCGAAGAATCTTTATAAATGTCCGGAAATGACTTAAGCTCTGAGAAAGCCTCCTCCACACCCTTGCCACTGTCAACTATGATTCGCCCACCGAGGTCTACGGGTGTGCCAATTCGACTAAAAACCATAAAGTTTGTCTTTTTCACATTGACTGCCAACATACTTATAGTTGTGAACACATTTAAATCACTTAGACTATATTTACTTTATTTATCAAATCATCAACAGAAACACCACAAAAAGAAATAGCCGTGTCATCTGCGAAAGATGTAAGACACGAATCATGAAGGTAAAATCTCATAGTATCCACATAAACCAAATGTAAAAGCGGACCTAAAACAGAATCTTCAGGGACACCACAGTTCAAAAGATATAAAAAGATAAAAGAAAGAACACAATTAGGATTAGAGTACAAATTTACACTTCGAACAAATTATACGTCAAACAAACGGACAAGACCGTGATACGGAGAAAACATCACGACCGACAGATTTATATGCAGCACGTCAAGTATACCAGTTATATTTGTGACTGAAAATTTATTTATCGTTTTTCTGTTTTTATATCAAATTGGGAAGTAGAGGAGGAATTTACAGTACGAAGCGTAAGCTGAGAGTATTGAACTGTTAGTTCCGTGGTTTCCTGTTAGTTGTGTGACGTTACTAAACAAATTTGGCTAATTTATGCCTGAATAAAAAGGACGTTCGCTATCGCTGGTGGTGTTAGTGTCGCTGCTATTCAAGTGTGTTTCACTGTTTTCAAGAATTGGTGCTATTCTCCAGTGTTATTTTGCTCTGATCCAGACATCCGCCACATCCAAACGGTCCGCCATAGGTGGTGGACCTTGAAGCCTTTGGCGAAGGGCACTACTTCACTTGTAAACTCGGGTCGGCCGAAAAATAAGAAAATATTTGTATGAATGAACTAGCTCGCGATTCGCTGAACAACGGAATAGAGTGTTTGGCGATGATCAAAGGGAATAGAGACTTTGCTGTTAGCAGCATAAAGGATGTGCAAGTTTGTGTCATTTTGGTCGAAACTTCGGGCATGTATCCCACTACAGAGAATGCTGTTGCTTTGGACCAGAAACATCATGTTTGAGGGTTTTTTTTTAAACGAGAGTGGACGCAAGCGTCAACTTTTCGTGACTCCTAGGTCCTTTCTTTTACTAATCGATGCGCCCTAACTAGATGAACCCATCTTAATCGGCTTTCTGTCCGTCTTTTTTTCCGTTATTTTATTTCATGAAAATATCAAACCAAATTTCCTTCTTTCTTAAAAAAAAAATCTACGTACGTTCCACAGCGTTTTAAATTGCTTTGATTCGGATGAAAATTATACCATGCTCGGCAAATTTCTTCGCAAATCTTGAAAATAATGGTTTCTTAAAAAAATCAGGAAATCCAAGTCGACTTCAATTAAAATAATTAATTTGCAGCTACATCCTCATTATTCTTTCGTGTTTTATTTCTTCCGCTTTGTAAGCGGTTGCATCTACGGAGCTGGAAAACCGAGAGCTTTATGGGATTCGTATTTTTCCCGCATCGTATTAATCAGGCTTTTTAGAGATTTATTCCCATGTTGAGCGCAGTCTTTTGTAAATACATGCCTCGATGATCGTACTAATGAAAAAGAGGAAGGAAACCTTCGTAGACTTTTTTTTCTATTACCCCCTCTTAGAGACTTTGGTCAGTTATATCAACAAGCAATAACGAAGAGAACTGAAAACTTGCTACGATCGTGTCACAACTTATTGGCCAAATCGGAATCGTAGACATTCCTAGGACTGGGAGCGTTCACCTCTTTGTACGGATACCTTCCAATTTGTTGCTTTTCTTCTGCTAAAAGTTAAGTAGATGCAGAACAAGTAGAAGAAAGGATATGCGTAGATGAGAGATTTTAATTTATAAATATTGTTGAATATGTATCTCAAGGTATACCTTTGTCGAGTGCCAGCGAGGCACATGACGTTTTTTACATTTATGATCCATTGTAGGTACAATAGAAAACCTCATATTTAGCTCCTCCAACTGATGACGTCAAACTTGCTTGGAATTGAAAGGCAAACGCTCCCAGTCGTCCGGAAATCGAAGATTCCGGTGTGACTAATCAACACCATGTCGGCATACTGGATGTAAAAACTCCACTTTCCGTTTACCGTAGGGTGAAGCGTAGCGGTAGCGCATAACCTATGCTGCAATTAAATTCCTTAGTGAACCGGGGAAAGTTTGCCCACTTACCATGCTTTTTACTGAAAAGCCATAGCAACAACAGATACACTCAAGAAGAAGAAAAAAATAGCAAACCAAATGCTCATTATAACAAACATTTTTCTTTACATAAAGTCTTCTCGATGTTTTGCTACTATCCGGATTTACCTCGTTAAATTTTTAATTACCCAGAAACATTTAGTCTCCATTAACTTAATTTGTCTCTCCTCTTCTAAAGTTCCTATTCCAGAAATCGTCAGATCAGCTCGTAGCATTGAGACATAAAATAACATAAACTTTCATCAATCAATCCACACATGGAGCAGAAATAAGGATCACCACTTACCCTATTAATTCCTAAATACATTCCTTTCTCCTTCCTTGTCTCTCCTCAGCTGAAAGTGCCCGTTCCGTCTATTTTGAATTTCCTTGTTTCTTGATAACGTGATACGTTCGAATCATGTGGTCCTTCCAACTAGAACATCTAGGAAGATTAGAAAAAATACGAAGTGTTGGTCACGTCGATCACTCTCTTTCGTTCTAGGTTTGCTGTACAGCTGTTACAAGACATCTCCTAATTAATCTCTTACTCTTTACATATATTCGTTCTCTACTTTCTAAATAAGCTTACTACTCATATAACTACTCGTGAAAGGTGTACTTTCAATTCAAACCCATGAAAAGACTTCAGCTGTTCAAACCTCATTAATGCCTTCCGGAAATTTCTTGGAAGGCACGTGCCGATTACTGAAAAGGGTCTTTAGAGGAATGGAACAAAATTGCTTAGCATGCAGATTTGCAATTAATTAAAGTATCCTAGTGATGGAGTATATTTTAATTAGTTTCATAGGCCATACTTGGTACAAATAATTTATTAAATAAATTTGGCCTTTTAGCTTGTCGCCATCACTACATATATTATAAACGTAAATGAAGAAAAAAAAAACAGTTTATCACACAGCATAAACTTCTGAATAAAAAGGGTTGTCTACTAGCCTATAGCTCGCTTAAACGTCTGGACGCTCCTTAATTCTACTAACTCTACTGATAAGCTATTCCAGGCTTTAGTTTATTAACGAACGAAAACTGATCTATTTTTCTAGGTGGTTGCGTAAAATTATAATAATAATTGATCTGGAATACGCTACGAAATTCGGCAGAATATAAAATATAGTAAAAGGTACTAAATTAACACTAAGTCGGACAAAATAGCTAAACTTTTGTACATCACAAAAAAAAATTTAATGCACTGAGACAAAATTTTGACATAGAACGCTAGAGACCATTTGAAAATTTCACTGACAGCTAGACTCAAATAAATGTGTCTCTATTCGTTTATCATCAGAAGCACTGATATTCCTATTTCTTTCATTGTGTTGCGGAGCAACACTACTGCTTTCGTAGTTTATTTTTTTTTCTTTTTTTTTTCACCGTGATCAGCGACCTGTAGCTCCGAAGTGGTAAGAGTTAAAAATTTGAGATTTTTCAGAGGGAAGGGAAACGTGAAACAGAGTAAAAAAGTTCCAGAGAAGTTCGTAAAATTTCTAACAGTTTTCCAGAAAAAAAAATAAAACCGTTTTTTTCTTAGAAACTCTGCGTTCGATGTTTGGCGTCAAGTTAAGACGACCCTAGCTTCGGAAATAAACTTGTTAGAAATACAGTTATGCTGAACTCATTTAGAACTTTCATTTGTCTCTTCGAGAACCGGAGCACAAAATTCCGTAGCTCTTACCGATTTCCCGGAAATAATTCCGGAAAAGTCCATCTCGTTCCGATTTTTTTTTTGAATTTTCTCAAATTTTCGATTTTGATGTTTCTTATATTTTTATCAAGTAGTGCTATGAAAAGTATGCAAGAAGAAGTGAAGTGTTCTATATACCAAGTTTCTTCGTTCTCTAAGAAATAATTTCCGAAGTTTCGACGTTCTAGAGGTAACTTCTGCTCTGGACCAGCTAGAATTTTTTTTCCAACGCGGTTCGACAGGTCTCGATCTCCTAACAACTGGAGCTTACAATAGTTTCTCCGAAATAAAATTCCTTCTTTGGGTTTTTCTATTTGGAAGTTTTGTCATTCCCTCGGGGCAATTTAAATTTTTTGGTGAATTTGGTTTGTTTTATATTTTCCTAGCTTAGACCATCAAAAGTTAAGCAGAAAACTATAAGACGTTATTTCCGTATCTCTTTCAGATTTCCCGGAAATAATTCCCGAAATGTGCGTCTCGAAACATAATACTTCGAATTGGCGTCAAGTTAAGACGGCCCTAGTTTCGGAAGTAAACGTTTTAGAGATAAAATAATTATGAACTCGTATAGAACTTTTATTGATCTTTTCGAGAACTGAAGCATGAAATTCCGTAGCTCTTACAGATTTCCCGGAAATAATTTCGGAAAAGTCCATCTCGTTCCGATTTTTTGGAATTTTCTTAAATTTTTGATTTTGTGTCTATTTTATTTTTATCGAGTAGTGCTATGAAAGTTATGCAAGAAGAAGTGAAGTGTTCTTTATACCAAGTTGCTTCGTTCTCTTAGAAATAATTTCCGAAGTTTCGACATTCTAGAGGTAACTTCGGTTCTGGGCCAGCTAGAATTTTTTTTTCCAACGCGGTTCGACTTGAAACTGTAATTATCCATCCTATAAATATTCAGAATTGTCAACTGTGTTATTGTGTTATTCTCGTTTATTTCTGGACCAGCTAAACATTTTACCAAACTCAGTTTAGTAGGAGCTCGAAATAAAACCATATCAAAGATGCTTCAAGATAACAATCGAAGCCGCATTAGAAAAATGTCCTCTGAAGGACATAATGGAGACTGTTGCTCCGCAACTGTGCCCTAAGGAACAGGGCACAGTTGCTGCAACACTTCCCGTTGCACAGGCAACGGAGGTCTAGTTTTACATTGTTTTATGAATCTTTTAAAGTTTTTATTTTAGATTTTAACTTAAACATTTATTTTAAATACTTTTTACTAATAAATATTCCTTCAGCCCAAGCTGACTGCAAATCATATTTGACAGTGCAAAACGCATACGTCAGCTAAATTAATTTTTGAGGTTTTGAGCCTGAAGAGGACCACAATCATTATAAACCTGTAGAACGTCCGATTTCGGCCATTTTCTAGCGCTTTTTTCAAGCAAATATTCGTACTCCTAACCTGTAGCTATCGCAAGAGATGAACACGACGACTAGGAAATGCAATAGTGTTCTGCATTTTGTATTTATGCTGGGATCTGTAATCCCTGGAAACCCTTCCTGAATCGTGACAGATCTTGTGATCATGTCCAAAATAAAATGCTAGTAATACAATGCGAAAATTAGGCCATGGTACTTGCGATACATATTTTGTTCAAAATAAAAGTGAAAATCAGAAATAAAACAAGGTTTGATGATCATTTGACAACTAAAGCGGATTAATCATGAGAAGCTTGAAAGAAAATGGAAGAATAGATCCAACAATACAATACAATACAATAATTTTAATCCAGACAAACGGCTATACAAAAAAAAACACAAAAGGAACATAAGGAAACAACAACAAGTTAAGCAAAGTACAGCTATACTCTAGCCGATATCATGAGGCTCATACAACTTTTGCCATATTGGCAATGAAAGGCGTAAGAGAGGGGCACATAATACTTCAACAAGCTCATTATCAGATGCCAGGAGACGCTCACGCAAAGAACAACGAGCAGAAACGTGGAGCTGATCAAACGTTGGCAACCGAAAATCAGTACACAGCTCAGTAGCACTAACATAACGAGGCAGCTTATGTAGGAAACGTAGGGTATCATTGTACGCCACTTTAATTTCACATAAACCACGAATAGTGTGACAACAAAGAATAGACAGCCCGAAAATATTAGCGCAATAAGCCCGAAAAAGAAAGTTCTTAACCTCAACTGAGCAATCATAGAACCGACGGATCAGGAGGTTACCTGAGGTACACTGACCTCAGAGCATGGCGAATGTGAGCATCATCAAGCAAGTGATCATTAAAGATAAACCCTAGGTAACGGAACTCCTTCACAAATGTCAGGTTATTTCCGCATAATAATAATTTATTTCTTACCCACTTACAAAAGGAAAAAGTGGAGTACAAGGAGAAAAAACAAAGAACTATAAATAACACAAAATACAAGAAAAAGAAATAACAATTTAGCAAAAGAGGCGGATAAGACGATTGTTAGGACCAAGACGGATTGGCGCTTCTTCAGTTAATTTTGAACTTAGTTTTTCCACTGAAAGAACAATATCCGTTGCCTGATATTGACTAATTAACCTTCGGTTCCGAAATGATCGTGGTAAATAAAGTAAGAACTTACAGTACCGATAGTAATCCGTCTTGACCCTCTTTACGTCACCTTTATTCAGAAGCATATAAAACCCAGCACAAAATAACACAGAATGGTCGCAGAAACTCGAGTACAGCTTTGTAAGTGCTTGTCGCCGGAAATGTCCACGATTTCCAACAATTTTAGAATACCCCAGTTTAAGCTTAATCTGAATAATCTAACAGGCGGAATCTTAATCTGAATAATCTAACAGGCGGAATCAGTGGCACCAGAGAGTGCCGCGGGCGAAATCATACACATTCAGTCTTAGACGAATTGTAAAAAATATCATGATTAGCAGCGAAACTGTCACAGATCTTAAAGTAGTTGATTCATGTGGGCCGAGAGGGTGGGAGACACTATCATTTTACGATGGGTCGAATATTTACGAACACACAGTTACCTTTGGTTTCTCCAATTTCTTCATGGTATCCAAGGTAATCCACAAATTACTTTCACTCTTGAAAACAAGGTTGCCAACTCGCCATTACTCATTAAGTATTCACTGATCTCCTGACGCGTGTCAGAGTTATAGTAGAATCTTCGAGAAGATCGAGGGGCGTGTAAGAGGATTGAAACAACGAAGTATATCACCCTGTGGACGTTTAGATATGTCAGAAGTAGAAACCCTCGGCCAGTTTGACAATTTTTGGTCTCGGAAGCTGAATATTATTTAGCTTACTTTCAAAATCTCTAAGAAATCGTTATAACGAATTTAGTATAATTTACGGCGTTTGTTTATTGTGATCTGGTTTACATCCTTAATTCTTTCGACTTACGGGAATTATCAAGAAAAAAAACAGAAAACAAAATACTCAAAGAAATCGATAATGCAAATAGTTAGTTAGATTTTTCTACACATTTTCCATGTGCCTGATACAATAAAAACAATTTGTTAGATCCATAGTCAATATATGATCCCAGCCTCCCCATGTCGTGCACTTCCGACCCGCACCACTAGATGACCCGGCGGTCGGATCGAGTCGTGTCTTCATCTTGGGTCTTGGGTGGGGGGGTTCTAGACGTTGCAAGTGCTAGAATGCTATGATGCATCTCCGTTAAGTAACATTTTGAGAGTAGTAGGACAAGTGTCCAATATAACCAGGTCATCAGCATAACTTAAAATTGTTTATGCAGACTGAGGCAACGTGGCATCCAAGTCCACTAGCAGCAGTAAGGCGTTTATTGAGGTCATCACAATAAACCGAGAAAAGGAAAGCAGACAATACACCACCCTGGCGAACGCCATTTCCTGCAGAAAAAGGTGGACTCAATTCACAACCCCATCGAATCAAAAAGCGCTGTCTAGTAAACCAAAAAGAAAGTATTCTCAAGTAAGGCATGGCGGGACACCACGATCTTTCAGAATATTAAGCAATTTCAAAATGTCACGCGATCAAATGCTTTTTGCATATCTACGAAGCAAGCGTAAACATACGTAGAAAATAGCCAGTAATACTCAATAACAGCACGTAGAATGAAATTCGCAAACTCCACTGAAAGGCGTTTCTTATAAGCAAACTGATTGCTGCTTGTTTGTAGAAAAGAATCCAGGCGAACAAGCAGCAGATGTTCAAACAGTTTAGACACTGTCGACGCTAATGCTATAGGCCGAAAATTATCCGCATTACCAGAATCACGCATACGGTTCTTCTGGATAGGAACCAGGGTAACCGCCATTAAAGATTCAGGAAGTATTCCATGACTAATAATCATAGAAAAAACAATAGCAAGATACGGAGAAATAACTGCCGCATAATTTCTTAAATGTTTGGAAGATATACTATCAGAACCTCCTGCTGAACAGAATCTAATAAAGGTTAACTTCAGACATCGAGGCTGATATCGGAAAATAACAGCGAGATGGACATTGAAAATAACCTGTCCGAGCCGAAGGCGAGGCAGGTTATGGAAAATATCAGCCGAGCCGAAGGCGAGGTTGATATTTTGAAATGGCCGTCGAGCTTGTGATTCCGATATCAGTCGAGATGGAGGTATGTTAACTATTATAACTTTTTCGAACAGAATTTCCGCTTTTTGGGGCTGAAAATAATCCAGCCAATCACGTTTCAGAATTATTCATAACAGCCTCCGGGGAGGATGATATGACAAATAACATCCTCTCCAGCAGGCTGTTATGACTAATTCTGAAATGTGATTGGCTGGATTTTCCGTGGCGTTTTCATTGTGAAGTTTATCGTAATATAACTGACCGTGGGTCATAGGAAGATATGCATTACACGCCTGTTCGAAAAAAGTTATTGTCAATTATCTAAAACAGTCTGTTAATTTTCCCCAGAGTCATCGAAGGTCATGTTCCAATAGCACATGTCTGTGCAGAAAATTAGACTCGATTCTGCGCATATGATCTGCGAAGGAATCAGCGCTGTTTAAATAATCGGTATTTGTCTACGGTGCAAGGCGATTCTCCCCCCTTGTCACAGAGGTAGAATCTTAAAGGACCCCTATTGCTTATTCTGCCTTTTATAATATACCTAGCTCCCTTGTGGAATTGCATGTTTCTAAAATCCCCACCTCTCTCCATTGTTTCGTTTTATGTCTACGCACTTTTAGCGCTTTTTCGGCCATGCCGAGTTTTGCCCGTCACACAGCACAATGTTTGCCGGAATTTTCAATGTCCGCTGACAACTCTTTCACGCGTAAGGATATGAGTTTCTTCTGTTTTGCACTTCTTTTAGTTGCTTAGTTTCCCAAATTTTTAACCACGGCGCGTTCAGCTTTCAAACATTTTGCTCCCAGCCGCCGCGTCGGAGAGCAGGAAGGCTGGATAGTGTCGACAAGCGCTAACAAGAAAATCGCTAATTTCAGGTGGAAAGCAATAGCATTTTTGAAAAACATTTTTTGTGATCCCTTTCATAGGGAAAATATCATTTCTAGTAAGAGCTGTGCTTTAAATGTGAAAAGCCGTGCGCTAGCTTCAGCGAAGCTCCAATCCCCATAAATCAGAAGTTAAGTTTTTTACATCCAGCATGCTGACATGTGAGTTTATGGAAGTTGTAAATTCTTTTTTGTATTTATTCTTGATATTGCAAAAGAATACTCAAACTGGAAGAAAACCACGGAATTTTTAAGAGTAATGCTCGCGAGGCCCCGTGGTTAGCTAGTAACAGGGAAATTGGAATTCTTTATTTCCTGTTTAGTTCAATTTAGATTCTGAAGTAGGTTCCATGGAAGATGATTTTGGTCTCCCAAAAGTGAAAGATAGTGGAAATGTTGCCGTTAATCCTTCCTTTTATTTCAGTCAGCTTAAACCTGGGCTGGACAAAAATAATTCTTGCACAAATTTATGTTAAAGTTTAACCGAAAAGGGCTAGGATAGGACAATCTAGTTACCCATCACTTATTCACTTAAATTGGCTTGAAAACCCACTGAAAATGAGTTACTTCGTTGTTCCGCTATTCACGAATAATCGATTTTCAAATAGTGGAATTTCCTTGCGATTTATGGTGCTGAATTTTTGCAGTATGCTTTACGAGAAAGATTTGTGATTTTTTTTTGTTCAGGCACTAAGCAATCTTCACCGATCTCAAAACTGCCCACTAAAAAGCCGCATTTGTGTTGAGATTAAAATTTACCGCTTCATAGTAGAATTTACGCTGTGGGGACGGCTGGAGATATTCTGAGCGTCATAACTAGGGCAGATAGTGGAAAATCAAAAAATCCCTTTGCACAATCCAAATAATTCAGTGTATCCAGTTAAATGACACACAAATGAGTTGGCTTTTCAGTTAAACTTTAAGAATTGTCGTGCTGTTTATTTCATTCAATTAGTCACAAGACTCCCGATGGTGCCTATTTTGCTTAGCTCTTACTTGACAGCAGAGCAAAATAACACTTGGGACTAGCGCCAAGACCTTTGCTTTCCATGTTTTGCAAACGAGTATGGCCCATACTCCTAGCGCCACCCACTACGCTTGCGGAATTTAAAGCGAGACACACGTGCTGGCTTAGAAATTTCTAGTAAAGCAAAGGTGCGGTCTGCATACACCAAGGAAACCGTGGAGGCTGTATTTCAGAATATGTAGTTACCGGAGCTAGCGCTGGTGAACGACTGAATGAGTTTCAGTAGGGACATTCTCTATCGCTGGTATTCTAGTGTGTGTCAATTTTGTCAAGTCTTGGCGCTTCTGCCTATTGTTATTTTGCTCTGCTTGACAGGGGGCCTTCGGAACGTTGATCAAGAAGACTACGATTGAACTGGCTCAAAATCAACCCTATTCTACTAGTGCTCCAAGCGAACTAATTCTGGAAGTCCTCCATCATCTCATTATAATGACAGATATATAGTAAATTATGGATCCGTAAGTTAATTAGCAGAAAGTAATAGCTTATACTGTCTATCCAGACACAATACAAAATTTCCATTGCTCTGGAAGCAGCTTGCAGATTTATACTCATCAGTTTGTGTATCTATTGTACTATATCTGTGCTGACAATGACGCGGTGATGACCTACAGACACTAGGCCGATTGGAAGCGCTCGACTGGAATGAAGCGAGTTAGCATAACGATTTAATCTGAACAAAGTTCTGTCATTTGGCTAATAGATGCCTTTACTGGAGAGCTCCAAACTTTCGCTTTTACCTTGATACTACATTAATATATTTTTTTTCTCTGCACTGGTTATTTTTATGGCACTTGCAGCTCCGCTCAAGTGCCTTATATCGATCACTTTTCGGTCTGTCGGTCGGTCGGTCTTTCAGTCAGGCCAGTGTTCTCGAGCTAGGGACTTCCGGATGTGCTAGGACGATGAAACTTGGCAGGCGTATCAAGGACGCGACCAGACTAACTTGGAAATAATCATTGCCCGATCCGACCATCGTAGGGGAGGGGTAGACGGCGGTATCCAGAATTTAGGGGCATGCATAACTTGCGAACAGTTGATCGGATCTTAATGAAACCTGGTATCTGGAAAAATGTCATTTCTCAGATGTCCCATTTTAAGTCCGGACCGAATCCGATAAATGTGAGCGGGAGTCGGAGAGGGGAACCGGAAATCTTGTACCACGCTTAGAGGGGAGCGATTGGGATGAAACTTCGTGGGAAGAACAAGCACAAGCTCTAGGCACATCATTGACAGAACTGGACCGGATTCGTGCACTGTGGGGGAGTTGGAGGGGGATTCCGGAATTCCGGTGATCCGGAGTTAAGTTACTTCCAGGTGGGCTGGGTCAATGAAACTTGGCAGGCAAATCAGGGACCCGACCAGATTGACCTGGAAATGGTCATCTTCCCGACCCGACCATCGTGGGGGGAGTGAAGGGAGGGGGAATCCGGAATCGTGTGGTATGTATAACTTCCGAACCGGTGATCGGATCGTAATGAAAACTGATATTAAGAAGACCACATATCTCGGATGTCCCGTTTCAGGTCCGGACCGGATCCGATGAATGTGGGGGGGGAGGGAGGAACCGGAAACCTTGTGATACGCTTGGAGTGGAGCGATTGGAATGAAACTTGGTGGGAAGAACAAGCACAAGCCCTATGTACATCAGAGACAGAATCGGACCGAATTCGGGCACTGTGGGGGAGTTAGATGGGGGGTCCGGAATTCCGGTGATCGCAAGTTAAAGCACTTCCAGGCGTGCTAGGACGATGAAACTTGGCTTGAACATTAGAGACTTGACATGATTGGCTTAAAAGTAGTCAGCTCCCTTATCCGACCATCGTGGCCGAAGAGTGGAGGGAGGGAGAATCCCGAATCTTGAAGTATGTATAACTTTTGAACCGGTGATCGGAGGAACTTGATATATGGAACGACGTCATATCACATATGTCCTATTTAAAGTCTGCATGAAATCCGATGATTTTTTTTGGGGGGGAGGAAGGGGAGAACCGGAAATCTTGTGACACTCATAAGTGGAGTGATTGGGATGAAACTTGTGGAAGAACAAGTACGAGCCCTACACTGTCAGAAGTTTCATAACAGATCGTGCGTAACACTTTCAAAGAATAACACCTTTTCACTTCGAAATGAAGTGTTGTGACCAGTTAAGTTTACATTATTTCGTGCCTAGATCTCCAACAACACCTTCAATTGGTAAAAATACTACACTGTCTGAAGTTACATAACGACAACAGAAGGATGCCCGGTTTCAACAGACAACACTTTGGGATGTTATCTGTTATGTTTCTTTCGTTCCCGTTCCCGTTTTCGTTTGAGTTGACAGAACCGGACCGGGTTCTGGCACTGTGGGGTGGTTGGAGGGGGGTCCGGAATTCCGGTAATCGCGAATTAAGATACTTCCAGATGTGCTAGGACGATGAAACTTGGCTTGAAAATTAGACACTTGACAAGATTGGCTTAGAAACTGTCAGTTCCCAGATCCAACGATCCCTTAAAGGTCTAATCCTGACCGCAAAGTACAAAAAATATTTTCAAGCAAAATATAAATTTTGCGTGATCCCTGTGAGCCCATGATCATTTTTGCCTCAGTGGTTTTGCTTACAATTGTATTTAAGTTCAAACAATACTTTTGAGTAAAATATACATTTTCGTGCTCCCGATGAGCTCATCATAATTTTGCTTCAAGAGCCCTAAAGTGCTCATCATAACAGCCAAATTATGTATCGCATTACCAAAAGATACATTCTCATGATTTCCAAGGACCCATGATCATTCTTATATCAAGGGTTTTGCTTACAAATGGTCACAACAAACGCAACGAATTGACGAATTCCTACTTTCATCCTCTTACCCAGCCTTACAAGTCCCATATGATCTTCCAGCTCTTGTTTAATTGTATGAAGGAACATCGTTAGCTTCACTGTAAAAAGTCTCTCCTTTATCGGACATTTTTATTCCTAATTTGGAGAATTAAAATCCGAATTCGGAGAGTTATAATCCGATGCAGGAGTATACTGCAGTATCCTGCGGAATACTGCAAGATTTTTTTTTACAGTGTTATGTTTCCTTTCGTCCTAGCTTGTAATTTTTGGTTATTTTCTCTTATTATTTATTTACTCTCTCATTTCTTTTCCACTTCCCTTTTCTGCTCTTTTTGGTTTGTTTCTTTGAAAATGTTATATGAAAAAAAGTCCCACCCGTTGTCTGAGGGGGGAAGCCTTATAATGTGTGTAAAAAAGTGAATGATATTTTCCCAAATAAACTAAACTTTACCAGAAAAAGAAAAGAAAAAGCACTACCAGACAGACACTAATTCAGCTCCAACAGATGCCACCAACTTGGAAGAAAATTGGTTTCGTTGCCAGGAGAATGAAACAGTTGCCATAGCCTCAGAACCTGAGATGAAAGAGCTTTGCGTGCAAGCACAGCAAGACTACAGTAACGATTCGGCAGAACCACCAGACTCTATCTCTCTGGAACAGGAAAGGGAAGACGAATAACAATACATTATTATAAATAATAGAGCCTTAAATGTTGCACCGACGGATATCACTCGAAACTTTTCTGCACACGGACACGTTTCACTCTCGGCAGAACCACCAGACTCTATCTCTCTGGAACAGGAAAGGGAAGACGAATAACAATACATTATTATAAATAATAGAGCCTTAAATGTTGCACCGACGGATATCACTCGAAACTTTTCTGCACACGGACACGTTTCACTCCTCAGTTAATTTACTACAGTGCTCAAAGTTCTTACCTAAGCCTAGTCTTTTAATCCGAGTGCAATCTTCAGATTTTGTTTCACGCTAACGCCCCTTTTTGTTTCGAGCCACATCGAAAATGAGGCCATTTCAGGCCTCAAACATTCCATTCATAGAAAGAAGAAGAAACGAAGCTTGTAAAACCGCACGAAGACAGAAATTTGTTTAAAAAGGATGACCTGTTTACGAGACGGTATTAAAAACTCAAACCACCGATTTATTTATACAAGTGATTCTTTTGACATTGAGGGAACTTTAGAATCCTGGATTCGCGAACTTTTGACCTGCCATGGCAAGAGACGCCAGCGAAAAAAAATGAGCTCGCTAATTTTCTGTAGGGACTTTCTATAATAATAATACATATGATTATAACTCTATTTCAGCCTAATGATTCAGATCAGTAAAAAAGTTCATGGATCACGCTACAGATCTCTAGATGCGGCGAGCAATACGATTGAGATGGTTTGAAGAGACCTGGGGAACTTCATTTTCTTGTTTTAGCTGCTGCCAGAGGAGGACCCTGGCTAAAAGGTCGAACTAAAATCGGAGCAGACCAATCCGTTGGTCTCCGCTGGTCCATAAACATGTGATTTTATGGAAGTTTTAAGTTCTTTTTTTGTATTTATTCTTGATATCGCAAAAGAGTACTCAAACTGGAAGAAAACCACAAAAATTTAAATTTAAATTTTAAATTTAACGAAGTCAGCCCAAGCTGACTTCAAATCACGGTGGGCTAACCGATACCTAAGGTGAGTTTATTTGAGTGGTATTTCGGCCCTTCTTAGCAAGGTCTTCGTCAAGGCTACTTCCTGACTGGGATCGACTAAAAGCAGGAAGGGAAGGGAACACGAGAAAAGCAGGAAGGCATACTAAAACCAGGAAGGGCATACTAAGACGAGGAAGTATGTCACCAGAATTCATGGCTGCAAAAAAAAATGGAAAGTCGCACCGTTCCCTTCCTCTGTTTAGTACTCTTTAAGGGGTCGGTAACTTTTCAAATTCAAAGTTTACCATCCCTTCCTCGTTTTAGTATCCTGAAATGGGTAGGCATTAAAGCCAGTGAGGGGTTCGCTATTGAATTTAAGGTTTACCATTTCTTTTCTCGTTTTAGTAGAATCTCACGGGTAATGCTAAAACGAGGAAGGAGATTGTGAATTCTAAATTCTTTGAGGGGTCGGCAACTATCAAAATTTAAGGTTCACCATTTCTTTCTTCGTTTTAGTAGCTTGTCACGGGTAGTACTAAAACGAGGAAGGAAATCGTGAATTCTTAATTCGTTGAGGGGTCGGCAACTATCAAAATTTAAGGTTCACCATTTCTTTCTTCGTTTTAGTAGCTTGTTACGGGTAGTACTAAAACGAGGAAGGAACTGGTGGACTTGAAATGTCTTAGTTGCCGACCCCTTGCTGGACTCGGAGGGTTTTTGTCGCCTATACCGTCAGAACAAGAAATGAAAAGGTGAATTACAGTTTCGATAGTTCCCGACCCCTCACTGAACTTAATGCCTGCCCATGTCAGGATACTGAAACGAGGAAGGGATGGTGAACTTCAAATTTGAAAAGTTGCCGACCCCTCAAAGAATAATAAACAAAGGAAGGGAACGGTGCAGCTTTCCAGTTTTTCTCAACCTTGAATTCTGGTGACATCCTTCCTCGTTTAGTATGCCCTTCCTCGTTTTAGTATGCCCTTCCTGGTTTTAGTATGCCTTCCTGCTTTTCTCGTGTTCCCTTCCCTTTCTGCCTTTAATCGATCTCTCCTGAACTATCTAAGCAATTCCTACGAAGAAACTCACGAAATCAGATACTTATAGTTGCCAGAATCTTTATTTATTTTATCACAGGCTCACTTTTCTAGCATTGAGTCTGAGGAAGATCCTTACCAAGGAAGGCCGAAATATTGCTCAAATAATTCAGCTGACGTATCCGTGAGGTGCAGTAAACCATCACGCTAATCCGTTTAGTACCACCAAAGACCAGACTTTTTAAAGTTTAACCGAATAGGAATGAGATCCGACAGTCTAGTTACACTTCACTTATTTACTTCAATAGGCCTGAAAACCCGATAAAAATGCGTTACTTCGTTTGTCCGCTACCCAGAGGTATTCGATTTCATCGACTGAACTTACTATTTCGGATTTGTGGTATGTCTGAGTGCTTGTCCCTCTGTGCTTAAAATATTTAGCAACGACTAAGGTAAGCCATTGTCGATAAATGACACATATAACAGAAAGACATATCTGATCATCTCCTTCCTACTCACTTCAGAGGAGTTGCTTTCTCCAATTTTTCGAGCTTAACGTCCGTCACACATGGAAAAACAAGCTTTTGTTGAAATTCAAATTCTCCGCGTCTGGATGAATTTTATTCTGGGTTGTCGTGCAAGCAGCGCACATTCAGAGCGTTATTACTAGATCCCCAGTTGAAAAATAGCACATCCGCTGGATGAGTCAAAATAATTCAGTCTTTTCAAATATCAGACGTAAAAATAAGCTGCCTTTCAGTTAAACTTTAAGATACAAGGGTCAGAATCCTAGAATCAAAAAACTGGAAAGGACTCAAAGAGAACTGTTTTTCAGCTTCACCAGTTCCCCGTTGCCCAAATAATACTTGGAAAATGCGTATTTCGATCTTGTCAAAGCCTAAGTGAAACAATGACACTTCTTGGCCTTTAAAAGCCTCTAGGCACAGAATTTAATCCCGGCTTCGGAAAAGCTGATTAGACTGACAGAAAGCCGTCTGAAACCAAATCGATTAGATTTCTTTCTTCACTTTTCGAAAAGCGAACGATTCCAAGTAGTTTGTTTGACTCATTTGGTGGCTGGAATGCGTCCTTTGAGCGGCCTTTGATTAAGCAGTTTTGAGGCTAGAACTTTGAATAGGAAAACAGTGGAGAGATCCAGAAATGTTTTTACCGACTAAAAACCTGTCGTGGCTTTACGCCAAATTTGTTTGGTAACCTTATATATTTCCTTTGTAGAGTAGAGTAGGTAGAATATAGGTTTAAAATGACTTTCACTAAAATGATGCCGATTTTGCATTTAACGTATAGACAATAAATAATAAAAAACAAAACATAGTCAATTAATCAATTACAGCAGATTTACTGATTTAAATGTTTATATAAGAATAAAGAAAAAACAAAGTACATAAATTCAATCGGAAGAAAAAAGTCGTTTTTAAGTAAAAAGTGTCATGAAAAATACAAATTGTTGGTGTTGATTTGGAAACTTTCTGGGATTTTTCCGGGGGGGAGGGTCTACTTTTGGGAAGATCATGAAAGTATAAACGAAGAGACACGGAACCTAGGGTCAGAAAAGCTCGAGTTTTTTAAGTTTGTAAAATATCTAATAATAATTTTATTATTATTAAAATAATAATATCTAGCGTGAGTATAGTCCGTCGCAATTGCTACATCAAATAATACATACCTACTTTATCTATTATTGTTTAGCTTTTTCCTCCACCAAAATAAATATCCTGAACAACAGTGCAAATGGATAAAAAAAATTCTTTCAAATTGCTTCTAACATTCTTCATTCGCTTGCCTTAGTTTCTGCTTAAAGTGGATCTCACCTAAGATATTACACACTCGATCGGTAATGTATACAGTTGTATGAGCCATCTGCAAATTCTGATTTGGGATGTGTATTTATGGAAGAAGCATTAAGGACGGCAAGAGTCGAAGAAGTGTAGTGTTTCGGGATTTTGATGGAAGAAGCGAGTTCGTCAGCGTCTTTTGTCTAACAGCTAAAGTTTGAAGTTCATTATGAACATCTAGTTTGTACATGTAGAAATGTATGGCTTGTGCCAGACCATCGGCACCATTGCATTAATCAATATTGAACATTGGTATTCTTATGTCTGAAAGTAACAAGAGCATTTTTCAGATAGACCACAGCAGAAAGTCGGTTCGTACGAAGTAAGAGCCGAAAGTTAGATTAGGATGAGGTACTCTGGGACTGTGTACGGACTTTGACTAACGCTTGCACTTTTCATTTAGGATAACTCCGATGTTTGCATCGACTTCACCTTGGATGCCCAGCGCTTAGCCCTCATTGCCGAAAAGGAGCGTCGCGACACAGTCTGTCGGAGGCTATGCTGCGGGTCCGTCGTACTACTTGGCATAGGCGTATTTGTCGTATTAGTAGTTGGCATAAGCTTCTATTTTGCACAAGGTCAAAAACAGTACTGATTTGTGATATTCCATATTTTTATATATTTGATGAGTATATTTCTTAGATAGCGAGTGTACTCGTAGACTATACCCCTGTTTCTCGCTTGGGCCTTTTGCCATTTCATTGTTCTCACGATACACGGCCCCGAAAATCGCTTTGTCGGGGATGGCGTATCTTATTTACGGGAAGATGCACGATTTAGGAGACTAGGACCACGGGCCCTAATGTGATCATAGTGTCGAGGGGTTGCTCACTCCCGAAATGGTTGTAAAGTGGTACCCGGTGCCCAGGTGTGCCCAGCCGGTGCCCAGCGGTGCCCAGCCGGTGCTCACTCCCAAAATGGTTGTACAGTGGTGCCGGGTGCCCAGGTATGCCCAGCCGGTGCCCAGCGGTGCCCAGCCGGTGATTACTCCCAAAATGGTTGTACAGTGGTGCCCTGTGCCCAGCCGGTGCCCAGCCGGTGCCCAGCCGGTGCCCAGCCGGTGCCCAGCCTGTGCTTACTCCCAAAATGGTTGTACAGTGGTGCCCTGTGCCCAGCCGGTGCCCAGCGGTGCCCAGCCGGTGCCCAGTGAGGGTGTACAGTGGTGGCCAGAGAGTGAGCAACCCCTCGCAAAGTGTGAACGCTTTGGGGAACATGAAAATTTATTATTTCGTCAAAAGTAATTTTGACAGTAAAGATGTAGACTTTATAGTTGAACTGAAAAGATACTCATTTTTGCATCATTAACTGAATACACTGGACTAATTGGGTTGTATTAAGGTATTTTTTTTTTATTTTCCACTATTTGCTCTAATATGACGTTCGGAATATCTACGGCTGTCCTCACAACGCAAACTTCTACCAGCGCGGAAAATTCGAATCCCAATACAAACGCGGCTTTTCAGTGGCCAGTGATCAGCTCGTGTAAGGTAGCCCACTGCGTGAACACTTATTTTTCGTAAATCGTTTCGTCAAGCATACACACAGGTACAAGCGCATAGAGATACCATAAATCCTACGGGGAAATTCCACTATCTAAAAAACAATTAATCGTTAAAAGTGGTGCAACAAAGTAGCACATTTTCACCGGGTCTTCAAGCGGGAACTGGATTGTTCTATCTCAGCCCTTTTCGGTTAAACTTTAAGGGTGCCTAGCTGCCAGCCCCTCACAGGAGCCTGAACAGGAGAAAAGGTACTGTGAAAACGTAGTATGCTTGCCTCCTGGTGCAACTTTCTCCGTATGCCTTTCTCATTTTTAGTAGTGTTCATTTATGAATAATCCGCCCTTGCTCAGCATCAGATCCCTTGATCTGCAGTCAGTATTTGGGTTTCCGTTTTGGGGTTTACTGTATTTGTGGAGTTCCCAATTCCTGAACCGTTTCAAGTGTCAAGTTTAAATTTAGTTTACTTGTTTAGCATTGGGGTCTAGTTTTTGTGTGTCTCACCCCCACATCCACCCGGTTGAGGCGCAATTGGGCCAGATTCCATCAGACCTACCACACCCAAACACTCCAAGGGCAACTGAGCCAAGTGACTTATCTTTGCAACTTGACCACTTTTGAAGTAAGTACGATGAACATTTTTTTTGTGTTTTAGGGTTGCTAAAATATCGTCCCACAAGGGCGTCACTATGGGGGGGGAGGGGTGATTCCCCTCGACAAAGGCCTTGAGAAAGTACTTTCGTCGGGCGAAGCGGAGCGCTGAAAAACTCAGAAGAAAAAAAAATGTGTATAGCATTGTAGGGCGTCGGTCGGCTCGTCGACATGTCGGGTTCGTTGTAGACGCAAGAAATCATATTCTGCACACATTTGTCGTGCAAAACACAGAAGAAATCGACTTCTGTGTGCTTTTGTCGTATCCTCGTCGGCACATCGGGTTCTTTTTATTCACATAAGAAATACAGAAGAAACAAAATTTTGCATGCTTTTGTCGGATGACGTTCGACTCGTTAGCACATCGGGTTCTGTTTAAACGCGATAAATCAATTTCAGAAAACATTTGTCGGGCACACCCGGGAAGACCTGGGAAGTTCAAATTTCGTCGGCACTTGTTTATCGGGCGCATCCCGAAAGTTTGTTCGACTTCTACATCGACTTCTATTTCCACGTATGAAATCAAGTCCTTTACAGTCTTGTCGGGCAAAACAAAGAAGAAATCGAATTCTGAATGTTTTTGTCGGGCATCGGTATTCTTGTCGGCACATCGGGTTCTTCATACACGTAAGAATTCGAAGTCTGCCAATAGTTTTCTGGCGCACCCGGAAAGTTTAAGCCTCGTCGGCAGATTGAGTATTACGAATCCTGGAACCCCGAAACTCCGGATCTTCCGCCACTGGACCGAGTGGCTAACGAAAACTGGACCCTCACACACGAAAACTGGAACGAGCGGCTCGGGGGACAAAATAATGACGTAGCACATGAATCCTGGAACCTCACTATATTCGTAATAAAGCACTCCATAATTTTCCGGACCTTACGAGGCGGGCCCTTTTAGGTACAACTCGGATTACTATGACCATGGTCTCACTTAGAAAGTGCATTATTCCAAGAAGTCAGATCGTAATTTGCCAGAGCGTACCACTGAACAAGTGTTACCGCAGTTCTAGTTCACACGAATCCTGGACCCTGTCATTAGAGCTATGATATATTAAAGCTATGATAGTGCTGAAAGTCCATTATCTCAGATCATTTTGGTGAGCAACAGCCTAAAATCCCGGATCACTTATAGGTTCTACCCCTGGCGTGTTGTTATTCACCCCTTTGTTGCGGTCTCATGTTAAGGGCCCGCCTCGTAAGGAGGGTTCGGAAAATTATGGAGCGCTTTAATACGATTAGTGTGAGGTTCCAGGATTCTTGTGCTACGTCATTATTTTGTCCCCCAAACCGCTCGTTCCAGTTTTCGTGTGTGAGGGTCCAGTTTTCGTTTAGCCACTAGGTCCAGTGGTGGAGGGTCCGAATTCGAGTTCCGGGGTTCCAGGATTCGTGATACCCGGCAGATTGGGATCCTATGGCACGTAGTGAATCAAATTCACAAGCTTTTGTCCAATCCCGAAGCTTATGTCTCGTCGGCAAATCGAGATTTTCTACACACAAGAATCAACTAATTGTGCCTACTTTCTTATGGATGGCCACTACTTTTTTGGCGGCGCAGCTCGTAGTATTCTCTATTTGGAAGAATGGTGTTTCATTTAGTCGGCGTTTTAGGATTTTAATTCTTGGGGGGTTTGAAACACATTAAAAGCTAGAACAGCCTAAAATTTTCCAAAACAAAGCCGAATATGTAAATTCAAAATACGAATTTACATTAAAGGAATAATCTCAATTGATGCATTACAGTTAGTTTTACACAAAATTTCGCCAGCGGCGCATTTCGTAGCATTCTTTACTTTGAAGAACGGTGATTGAAATTCTTGGGGATTGGAATCACGTTAAAAGCTAAAGCTCGTAAATTTTTTTTAGACAAAACGACAGATTTAAAAAAACTTCGCCTGTGGCGGTAAATTTAACTTGTTCTGGGTACAGTCGTTGGAAGCTTTGGTTTTTACCGAAAGCTGCAATGAAAACCCGAATATGTGAATTTAAATATATGAATTTACAGTAAAGGACTAATCTTAACTGAAGTAAGAATGATTTTTCCAATTATAGTAACCAGTAAGTTTTACACCGGTTCGGCGTGTTTTGTCGGCACATTTCTGAGTCCGTCGGCGTAAACAGGACGTCCTCCCCGGCCAAAGGTTAAAGGATAGTGACGCCCCTGCCCTCCCCCTCGTTTGTGGATAATTGAGCCCAGATTGCACAGTGAGTCAAATTCGTGAAGGACAATGGGTAACCTGTCACTTTTAAATTTGGTGTACTTGCCCTAGATGTGTCTTTCGCGGGTCTCATCCGTTCGAAGTGCAACTGTTGAGGCTATTTGTAAAAAAAAATCAGATAAGCCTTTTACTTTCGCACTCCACGTTGGATATCTTCAGCTCTTGTTAGTAGCCTATCCTTTCCCGTGTTCACTGGTCTCCCCCCTGCACAAAGCAGTCGATCGTTTATGTACAGGAATATCAATATTTATTGATGATTCAGATACTTGTGCCGATGGTCTGACACCAGCTGTACATTCTTGTAATCACAGACTACATGTTCGTTGTACAGATTCGAACAATAACTGTCTAGCTGTAGACACTATTTCCAACTAACTCGTTCATTTCATCAACAAACCAACAATGAAAATCCTAAACTTAAATTTCTCTGGCGTTTCAGAAAACGAGATAGTGATGTGATGGGGGGTTAGCGAAGGCTTAGAAGCTCTGCAATAAACAATCAACATAAGTTGATATTTGTTGCAGTTTAGTGGAAGAAAAACTCCTACATTAAGTTAGTACTCCCCCCCAGCAGAGGCCGTAATCCTTTTGGGACCCAAAATTTAGTGACGGGATACCTATGACCTCGTAAGGTATAGCCCGCCTATCGACCCACTCGTCTTTTGTCAATAATAACTCGGCGGACAAAAAATGTGTGTGAAAACTGGAATTGTTATTGCCTGGACCAAGAACAACATTCGCGATCCCAAGAAATCTATGATCTTTTCTGTATATTAACTTTCCGGACCCCAAATTCCTAACCGTCTGCAGATGTTCTTAGATTGACCAAAAGAAGGCACTGAATGGGACTGAAGGACTGAACGAGCTCTAAAAAGAGTCACAGATACTTAGAAAGAGGTATGACATACTTAAGGAGACACGCAATGATCCCGTTCCTTCTTTTAGGCTTCGGAGAGATGATTAAATCGAGCAAGTCCACACGAAAAACTGCGAGGGGCCGTTCCGTTCCTTCTTTTATACTCTGGGGGGAGAGCAGGAGGTACTGAGCGGGTTCACGCAAAGCACGACGAGGGGCCTTTCCGTGCCTTCTTTTAGGCTCCGGTGGGGAAGGCACGAGGGGCCGAGCAGTTCCAAAAAATTACAAAGGTCCGTTCCACGCCGGAGGGAGGGCATCTGAGGAATATAGGGGTTAGCGAGCAGGTCCACTCGAAATATGACGAGGATCTGTACCATGCCTCTTTTAGGCAGGTGGGTGGGCACGGATTATCGAGAAAGTCTGCGAAAATGACGAGGGGCCACTCCATACCTTCTTGATAGGCTCCAGAAGGAAGGCACAGGCTATCGAGCTGGTCCACACGAAGAATGATGAGGGTTTTTTCTTTGCCTTCTTTTACGCTCCGTCACGGATTCTTGAGCAGGTCCACACGAAATGACGAGGGTCCGTTCCATGCCTTCTTTTAGGCTCTTTTTAGCGAGCCTCTTTTAGGATGCGGAGAGAGGACTCGAGTTATCGAACAGTTCCATGCCTTCTTTAGGATTGCACACGCTATCGAGCTGGTACACACGAAGAATAATGAGGGTCTTTTCCTTGCCTTGCCTTCTGTCACGGATTCTTGAGCAGGTCCACACGAAATGACGAGGGTCCGTTCCATGCCTTCTTTTAGGCTCTTTTTAGCGAGCCTCTTTTAGGATGCGGAGAGAGGACTCGAGTTATCGAACAGTTCCATGCCTTCTTTAGGATTGCACACGCTATCGAGCTGGTACACACGAAGAATAATGGGGGTCTTTTCCTTGCCTTCTTTTACGCTCCGTTGGGAGGGTACGGATTATCGAGCAGGTTCACACGAAATGACGAGGGTTCGTTCCATGCCTTCTTTTAGGCAATTTTTAACGAGCAGTTCCACTCGAAATGTGACGAGGGTTCGTACCCTGCCTCTTTTAATATACGGAGAGAGGACTCGAGTTATCGAACAGTTCCATGCCTTCTTTAGGATTCTGGTGGGAAGGCACGGGCTGTCGAGCAGGACCGCACATTGATAACGAGGGTCTGTTCCATGCCTTCTTTTAGGCTTCAGAGGGAAGTTACGGGCTATCGAACAGGTTTACACGAAAAACGACAGGTAGGTGGGACTCCACGCCTTCTTTTAGGCTCAAGAGGAATGGCACTGTTTTTCTGACCTGTGCTTTTTCATATGACTCGTTCTTTACTTAAACTTCTAATTGTTTAACGATAAAGCTCCAAGACTCTTCGTGGCATCAACCTAACGACGACATGTCTCCTTCCACCCATCACGTTTAGGGACAGGTTAGGGGGCATCCTATCGTCTCTCATACTTTCTAAAGCCTCCAATGGGTTCAAGATCCATCTTATGCGAGGTTCACTTTTGTCGAGGTCCATCCTCGTTTCGCCTGCGTCGTGTCGTGCCTTTTTTTAGTCGACCCCGATTCTTCTTCCTTCCATCTGTCAAAACCGATGAAGCAATCGGTACTTTAACCAACATTGGAACAGATAGGTAAATTGCCTGTAGAAAATCAGAATCTTTTCAATTTGAATGTTAAATGACTTGAAGAATGAATCTGCATTCTTCTATACTGGGGAGGATAAATGGCAAGTCATGCGTGAAAATAAAGTGTCCCGAGCCACTTCCTTTTATTACTTTTCTCTTGCTTCCGGATTGATAATATATTGCTACTCGGAGTAACAATCGTCTACATGCATCCATTTCCCCCGACAGTTGCTTGAGGATATAAAAAACAGTGTCCAGACCAACAAACTGACAAAAAACTGAGCACAACTCTGATGCACATACTTTGGTATCACAATTAACTCATAATTTCAGTTTACCTGCTTTTTACGAAAATAAAACTAAACTTAGTTCTTTACCGAATATTAGTATCTTATTATTAGTATTATTATCTCCTCGTCTTGTGGAAAGCTATGAGTTCGTTTACTTAATGTAGGAGGGGGTACGTCCGTTAAGGAAGCACCGACGAGAGAAGGGAAAGAAGTATCAAGTAAAATAGTAGCAGCTATTCGAAGACGAATCACAGTTCTTCACTGAGTATTAGGCCTGCCTATAACACTTTACTGAAAGAAAACATGCCACTAGAACTACTTTTAGCAGCTCCGAGAGACTGATATTTCTCCTATGAAGGTCAAGAAATAACGACGAAGAACTAGCAACAGCATATTTGTGACTTGATGCCACGTCAACAGTCCTTCGTTAAAGCCATGTGAACGTATATTTTTTTTTCTTTTCTTGCTCAAAACGCGTTACTTCACGGGATAGCAGCGCTTACTGTCTGAAAGCTTGTCTAGTATTTGTCGTGGAATAAACTTAGTTTTCTTGAATGGTGTTGTCTTTAATGCAGTAGCAGTTGTTTGATTCTCGTCGTAGTATGTATGAGTCTGTATCTCAAATATAATATCTACACTTTGAAAGCCCAAACGGCCATGGTACATAACACACCATACCGGATAAACAAATTAATTCTTGCAAGGAAAAAGATACCAATAAGAGTATTCTCGCCGTTCCCCGAGGACTCCTCGGGGAATCGAAGAGAACGGCGAGAATAGAGGGAGTCACTCCACGCGGACTCCGCGTACAGAAAACAGCGAGAACAGGGGGAATGCTTCCAAAATAGATTTTGTTCGAAAAAAAGTTATGCAGTTAACGAAATTAGTCTGGATCCACTTTATTTTTGGTTTTGTTTCTTCTGATTGTTTGTAATTAATTTTACATTGCACCAACACCAGCAAAAACTGATTCTCCTCCGAACCTGAAAGGGAGCCCTTTTTATATATTCATATAATATATACAAAAACGGATTCGTCAGCTGTGATGCTTATGAAGCGATATTTCGGCCCTTCTTGGCAAAGGTCCTCTTCAGGCTGTCATTCTTCTGGGCCAACGCTGGGGAAGGAAACAAACCTGCAAGCCCTTTTTGATGACGGTGATGATAATCGGACCATTCCCGTCCGTGGGGACTCGCGAAAATACGGGGAATGAGTCCCCGGGACAAACAAAAACGCGGGACTCCAGTGGAGTCCTTGGAGAACGGCGAGAATATGCCTTTTGTCTAAGTCCTAACCTAAATGCTAAACTACCTCACGACTGCGAGAAATTACAGAACCCTGAAATACGACGAATCTTCGCAATGGCCGTATCTGCTTGATTTGGGAAACTCCAGAACCTGGAGGACAGCGGCGACCAGGAGGCCCTGTGGGAGGTCATCAGAGAAACGTACAAAGAAGCTGCCGAAAAGACCATCGGCCATAAGAAAAGACCAAAAGACCAATGGATCTCAGATGAGACATTAAGGATCATTAGCGAGAGGCAACAAATAAGGAAGCAGCTGATTTTATAGAGATGAAGGCCCAGATGGCAGAAGGGGCATCACAAGAGGGGACTCAAGAGCTGTATACTTAATCACGAACGAGATAATCGGGAAGCGGCCTTGCGTGGACGGACCTGTAAGGGATCCTAGTGGCCTCCTAATCACTGACCCCGAAAAGATTTGCGAAATTTGGGCCACCCACTTTGAAAGCCTGCTTAATCGACCGGCACCAACTGAACAACCGGATGTACCTGATGAGCCTTTCATCAGACTAGCAGTAATCTCTGACCCACCCTCTATAGCCGAAATCACTTGTACTCTAAAGAAGCTAAAAAACGGCAAGTCGCCCGGAGAAGACCGAATCGTATCTGAGATGTTGAAGTGGTCTGTAACCGCCTGCCTAACAGTTTGGACGACACTTTTTAACCTAATATGGGAAACCGAAAAGTCAGTGGACAAAGCGTCTTCTAATCAAAATCTTGCAGAAAGGCGATTCCAGTTTGAAAACTGGCGTGGAATAAGTCTTCTCTCCGTTCCTGGCAAGCTCCTGGCCACCATATGCTAGAAGAGTGCAATTAATGGGGGGAAAAAGCTGTGTCTGGTTCAAGTTCTTTTTATTGATACGGACAACACAACTAATATAATACTAACATAACAAAAAAAATCTATTCATTTAAAAAAAATCTCAAGGGCTCTATGGCCCGATGGTATGGGCTATCTTCATAATAAAATGAGATAACTCACCAAGTGTTCTCGCGAATACAACCGACCTCCACATAACCACACAACCATAAAAAAATCGTGCTACACTCTGGAGAGTGCTCCGGTACTATGGCATCCCGGACAAGCTCGTAAACCTGATAGCAGTCTTTTACGAAGACAGGAGAAACAATTATTTCCAAGACAGCCTGTTCGGGTCCCTGATATGCCTACCAAGTTTCATCGTCCTAGTACCGAACTCGTGGGACCACCGAATTCCGGCCCCCCTCCCAACTCCCCCCATATTGCCCGAATCCGCTCCGGTTATGTCAACGGTATATCTAGGACTTGTGATTGTTCTTTCCACCATTTCCGGGTCTCCCCTTCAGCTCCTCCAAAGTCAAAGGATCCGGTCCGGATTTTAAGCGGCTCGTCTGAGGCAGGAGTTCTTTCCCTTTACACTGAATGTGAAGTTGGTATATTGTAGTGTTTTTGTTTTGTTTTTGTTCACGGCCCAAGGGCTTAAACAAACATCTATCTATCCATCTAATCAATTTAATTAAGACCCGAGAAGTAATAAATACTTTAAGATTCCGGATTCCCCCTCCCTCCACCCCCCCCCCGGATGCTCGGATCGGGGAAGTGACTATTTCCAACATAATCATTTGGGGTCCCTGATATGCCTCACAAGTTTTATCGTTCAAGCTTATGTGGAAGTGCCCGAACTAGCAAAACCCGGACCGACCGACCGACAGAGTGACGGACGGACAGAAATTGTGATTGCTATATGGCACTTGGCCGAAGGGCAGGAGCCATAAGGATACCTCTAGCCTGAGTGATGTACACTTGTCAATAAAGTTTTTGATCGATCGGTTAATCGTCTCAGACATTGTTGAACCAAGTTCAACGTTTTCGAAGTTTTAAAAGTTTGAATTCATGAAAAAACTTGACTTACCTCCGATGAACCTAAACTTAAGTAAACGAACTCATAGCTTTCCACAAGACGAGGAGATAATAACAGGAACCAAGGGTATTTCCCAGAATACAACTTTCTAGTTAGGGGGAGGGGTACTTCCTTTTAGGAAGTACCGTCGAGAGAGGGGAAAGAAGTATCAAATAAAAGAAGTAGCAGCTAAGTAGATAATTTTCTTTCCTTTGGATGTAAACTCTGCTGGGTTATCGAAGTTTATCTGGTCATGACGAGAAACGCAGAAATAACAATAAACTCCTCGGAAACAAACAGTAAGTGATACGCCTCGAAAACTGCCAAACACGGAAAAAAAATCAGCGTAGTCCCGTTAGGGCGGATAAAAGTGTGAAATGTTGCACAGTAGAATGGAGGAATGGACTTAGAGGGAATCAGTAAAATAGGTTAGACTAGATGCAGCCCCAAACATTGTTGGCCACTCGAAAAACAAACAAAACAGCGCGAAGAGCTGCAATTTTTCTTAGAAACACTCAATGTTTCTTAAAAACTTTCGAAAAAAAATATCAATTTTTCTAAAAAACTGGTCGGTAAAGGTTACAAACCAGTTGATCATCGTCCCCAAATATTTTGGCTAGTAACGACACCGGGTTGAACCGGTCTTTTACCGGTGACGGCTTTTAAAGCCATACTTCTGGGGATTTAACAATGAGCCAAACCCCTCCCCTAGATATATGACATTGGGCCAAATCTTAGGAATCCTTCATTCTGCTTTCCTTAGGTCTTCACTTATCTTCCATCTTTGACAAATCCTATTATTTTTCTTGCACTTCTTTCTTCTATCTATCACGTCGACTTGACATACGTTCTGCTCCTTGATCAGATTAGCTTGCTCTGTCTAACGAGATTTTCAAGTCCTCAGTCCGGTCTGTGTCAGGTCGTCCTAATCTCCACATCAGGGTTTGATGGATGAAGGGACCATTTGAGCTTCGCTGAGATTTCATCACTGCCTCATACATCTCTCCTTCTGCGAATGGGACTGAGGTAGTTTCTATTGATCTCTTGTTCCTGCAGTCCTAGGAGTCATAAAAATAACGCGTTAGCTATCACCAGAGGAAGTCCTCGGATGAAATTCCAGACTCTAACTAATGAAATAGTTCATCGGAGTTCAGCTTTTCTGGATGTTATAGAAGGAAGAAATTATGAGCCGTTCCTTGTGGCTGCGTCTGTAGAATGCAAGGATGGAAAGACTGATCGAGGGCAATGAAAGCATGCAAGTTCACTTTCAACGGCCATTTTTATAGAATGGTATGGTATGGTTGGATAGCGTGTACCGTTGCATGTAAAGTGGCATGCAGTGAAGTGCGGTGAAGTTACTAGATCTTAGGTTAACATATGGGATTTCTTTTTAGACCGATACTAGATATTGCATGTCCCAATCTGGGTAGATGATCATGGTGTCAACTGACTAATTTGAAAGGCAAACATTATGTATATCCCCTAAGCTTTTGAAGGAGTGGCTTGACTGAATGAATAAACGTGTATGACACGCTAATATGCCTTAACTCCATGACGTCATATTGAGATTTATCCAGCGTTTACACGCCGATGAAATCTTTTGGATTTATGTTTGTAAATTTTGCCAATATTTTCTGCTTGGCGAAACATTATTTACTTCATCGGCGTGTAAACGCTGTATAAATCTCAATATGATGCCAGAGAATCTTCACTTTTGGAGTTATAGTATATTAACGTGTCATTCACGTTTATTCATTCAGTCAGTCAGTTCAGCCAGTCCTTTATAAATTTACAAACATGGATCGAAGTCAGTCATGGAGCCAAGTTCAGTCATTCAGTTCAACCAGTCCTTTATAAATTTACAAACATGGATCCAACTAACGTTATGGTTGGAGCTTCGTCACCAGTACTGACGGCTGCTGCTTTCAAAAGCAAATTATGAGTCCTAGTCCTCGTCGCCAACGGAATTCCATTCAACTAGACCGGAGCCAAATTCAGCCAGTCTTTTATAAATTTACAAACATGGATCGAAGTCAGTCATGGAGCCAAGTTCAGTCAGTCAGTTCAGCCAGTCCTTTATAAATTTACAAACATGGATCCAACTAACGTTATGATTGGAGCTTCGTCACCAGTACTGACGGCTGCTGCTTTCAAAAGCTAATTATGAGTCCTAGTCCTCGTCGCCAACGGAATTCCTTTCAACTAGACCGGAATTCCTGTCTAGCTCGACTTTATTCTAGTCTTCTTTTTTAATTCTTTTTACCGAGGCCGGAATTCATGTCTGTGTAAACACTGCATTAGTAGGATTGGTGACAATTTATGCTTACGTCCTATGGTTCAGTTCAACAAGAGACACTGACAGCACTGACATCGTACTTAAAGGACCCATCTTGCTTATTTTGCCTTTAACAATATACCTAGCTCCCTTGTAGAATTCTAAGCTTCTAAAATCCCCACCTTTCTCCATTGTTTCGTTTTGTCCCTACGAATTTTTAGCGCTTTTTTGGCCATGCCGTGTTTTGCTCGTCACACAAGGCAAAGTTTGCCGGTATCTTCAACGTCCGCTGACAACTCATTCACATGTAAGGATTTGAGAATCTTCTGTTTTTACTTCTTTTATTTTGTTATTTTCCCAACTTTTTACCATGGCGCGTTCAGTTTTCAAACGTTTTGCGCCCAGCCGCCGCGTCGGAAAGCAGGAAGGCTGGACACATTCGGCAAGTGCTAACGCGAAAATCGCTAATTTCAGGTGGAAAGTAATAGTATTTTCGAAAAACCTTTTTTCCGATCCATTACATGAGGAAAAGATCATTTCAAATCAAATCAAATCAAATCATTTAATGTAAACAAGATACAATCTCTCATAGGCATAGCCCAAATATGGTATCTTTCAGTCAAACACTTAATACAAGAAAGATTTGTCAACGAGAAAAACAAAAAGAATAGGATAAAACGCACAAGTTACGAATTGTTAAAAGTACGAACAAAACTCGGCACAAAGCTTCGAGAATAACGCTGTGTCCTGGAGTAAACCGGTGTCAGTTTTGGAACTTTCGCAGCCGCTTCTCTGGGGAGTCGGGATCTGAGGGGGACAAAGGGAGGCGGGAGGAAGTTCTTGTAGATGGGGTGGAGGAGGAGGGTTGAGCCAAATTTTAGGCACAGTTTCTCTCGACGGACAAAAAGGGGGTCAAGTTTGTATTCTTTTAGATAAAAAGAGTAAGGCAGTGGGGAACCTCCGTAGATGATTTGTAGAGACCTCTTCTGAACCCGTTCAATTTTATCACTTTCTTCTTTTGTAAGAGCGAAATGCCAAACAGGACATGCATATTCTACTAGTGGGCGGATGAACATGCAGAAAATTAATTTTAGTTTATCCTTAGGAACCCGGAATTTCTTTAGAGTCTTCAGCATTTGGATAGCACCATTTGCCTTTTTTACAATCAACCTTGTGTTTTCATGCCAAGTTAGATCAGAAGAGATCACTACCCCTAGCAGGGTAGTGCTGTTACTGAGGAGGTTTGGGTCTATAGGTGGTTCGAATTCAGGTAGGCTTTTCTTGAGAAATGAAAATGTCATTACTGAAGATTTATCTTTGTTTACCACCATATTCAATTTTGCTGCTTCAGAGGTAACTTGTTCAATATAATTGAAAGTTTGACTTTTACACGCTCCAGATACTACCTCTGCTAGGGAAAGATCATCTACATACTTCCATCTTTCCTCCAGCCCGACAGCTTCTAGTAAGAGTTGTGCTTTAAGGTCACCAAAATCGGACGAATAGAATTCTAAAGTAAAAATAGAAAGAGTAGGTGCCACACTTGTTTCACTGAGAGGAGGAGGAGGAAAAAAAAATCTCTGCAGATCGTGATTTCAGCACAGTAAGCACTTTCAGTAAGACTGGCACCCGCAAACTGCTAGGCGCTAGCCCCTTTGATCGTCACATGGACGCGGGTCGGCACCGACGATATTCATCCGTAAAATTAACTATCATTGTACAAATAGCACTGTAATATTTTTAATTTGTCAATGTTTGCATGCAATAAGTTCAACCCTGAGAATATTTCAGTGTCTACTTCCATTTTCACCTCTATTCTTGATCGAAATTGGTTGCTCTGTAGGACAAGAATTCCTGAAATCTTGGCTAGTGTTAAACACAGGAGAGGGCAGGGCCGTATCCAGGGGGAGTAGGGGGTTCGACCCCCCCCCCCGAAACCCACAAAATGATAGTTTTTGTAGGCTTTAACCTCTGATCTATGTATTTTTTGTACTTTTTGGTCCGACTCGTGGCCCCCCCCGAAAAAAATCCGAGGGCAATACCCCCCCCCCCCGAGATAAATTCCTGGATACGGGCCTGAGAGAGGGTTTAGGTCTGTGCCCAGCAGAAATTTGAAGCTTGGATGAGGAGTAGCCCACTATGTCAAGGTTATGTACGGACTTTCATTGAGCTTACTTTTAAAATGAGCATGTCACTTGAAATTCTATTAATCGACTTGACATGCACGGGTAGTCTTTTTTTCACTCGTGAAGATACTTGTATCGCAGTCGTGATTTTGGCTTCCTCCTTGGTCAAACGGAGGGAGTGGAGATAAAAGAAGATAAGAGAAGACACGTCTTCCTTGACAAATACTCCCCAAGGCATAGAATATTTCCCGAAAACTGAATATTAAAAAACCTCTGGAGATAAGGACAGTCCATAACCCGATTTTCTTTTGAGACCCCAGACGGAAGCGAGGGAGATCTATAGTATCTTCCCATCTTTTCACCAGTATGTCTGACTATTTCAATTTTCCACGAATTGTACGGGAAGAATATCATCCCGTCATTCGTAGAAGGCTTTAATGGCGATAGTAGTTCATTGCTCCGTTATACCCAAATAATGATTTTTTATTTGCGAGAAAGATCTTTTGATGTTTTGTGATGTTTGTTTTGTGGGGTAGGCCAAACACTCTGGCCGAAACTCAGGCCACACATGGTACATTGTCTCAGTCGCCCAATATACAGTAAACCATCATTCTAAATAGAATTGATGGTGAGCCATCACTCTAAACACAACTGATGAAACACCACTATTTATTGGGTGTTTTCCCTCAAAATTATTACTGATTGATTTGCGGGATCTTCCTGCATCTTTTGGACAGTTTTCTTAGCCAATGTGCTGGATTCCAGCTCAGTCTTGTCAATAATCTGACTCTTAAACGGTGGATTCTAATTGCCTTGGATCTGAAGAAGGCATTTGAGTCATTTTCAGCTGACAGAGCCCCATTGGCTTTGATTGAAACAACATTGCAGGCAACTGTTTCCACCACTGAAGCCTTCAATTCAAGAGGTCCAGATTATGGACCACATCCAGCTGCCAGCCTGGCCTCCAGCCCCTGCCGGAGCGGGGTAAGTGTTGGTTAGCGGGCTGAGAGTGGAATCGATGGGCACAACTTGTATCTCTATGCAGTTTGAAATATTTAAGACACACGAAAGTACCCAATTGCGAGCTGTCAATATACTTACTTGCTAGGCTGCCAGTTCTGACATAACAGACAATACAAAGATACGCCGTTTCAACAGCAGACAACACTCAACGGACTACACTTGGGATGTTATCTGTTGTCACGACAAACATTATGCATGAAATGTTGTGCAGAACAATCATAGCCAGGAAGAGCCAAAAAACTGTCAAAGAAGTGTCGGCTGAATTCATGACGACAAACAAAAAAGTTAGCAGATGCTTTTTTGACAGTTACGACGTTCTAATTGAAATTCAGACACTTGATAATACTTTCATTATATTTAACGAAATACTTTATTGGAAAACCACTATGCTGCGACAGTGAAATTGTTCCTTAATTTTTGACGTGTGCACGAAAAATTAAGAAGAACCCAGTATTAGGCTACAGCGTACTTCTTTGGAGCTGCGTTTTATTATGTGATAACTTGTTTTGTTCAAAGCTGCAGTTTCCTTACATTATTTTCAGATCCTTGTTTTAACTGAGGGAAGGGTATTCTACGGGATCGACTAAAAGCAGGAAAAGAAAGGAAGGAGAAAAGCAGGCAAAAACGGGGAAAGAATTACCAGAAATCAACGATTCGAAAAGTGGCAAGCTGCTCCGTGCCTTTGCTCTGTTTAGTATCTCGTGATGGGTCGGCTAAGATATTTCAAGTACACCTTTTCCTGCTTTTAGTATCCTGTCGGTAGGCGTCTGAATCCTCCGAGTCAGGCGAGGGGTCGGCAACTAAGATATTTCAAGTACACCTTTTCCTGCTTTTAGTACCCTGTCGGTAGGCACCTAAATCCTCCAAGTCCAGCGAGGGGTCGTCAACTAATATATTTTAAGTACGGCATTTCCTTCTTCGTTTTAGTACCTTTTTTGTTAAACTTTTTTGTTAAACGGTTAAACTTTAAGTACTGCAATGCCGACGACTAATCTGAATAAATCCAACACTTTCCTTATTTCCATTTGACATCACTTCCATTGGAGCTCTTAAAGAATCGCTGAACATTGTCTTTTAAGAACTGTCTGGTTCCTTGATAGAGTACAATCTGAAACTTTCCGCGTTCATTCCATGTTTACGCCATCTAGTGCTTTCTGTGTGAACTGAAGAATTAGCAAGGACAGACAAGAGTCCTGTCAATTCTCTTGCCCGAAAGCAGTCAACATATTCGGAAAAGTATTGCCCGATGTTCCGACAGACTTTGGAAAATACTGATCATTTTCGGTAAGCTTGTGAATAAACTATACCATTAAGGAGGCAGTTTTCTGGAAAAGAATTCGGGACAGGAATGACTGGTACGGACAGTGCTTCCGTTTCCCACGTTCAAAATCAGCCAAAGGTTGCTAAGAATCAGGAGATAATCGGAAGACACGAAGAAAATATCGGTTGAAAGCGTCGACGAAAATTTTGCTGAAACAGTCTCTAGGAATATCTCTAAAAACAAGTACACACCGGGATCAACTAAAAGCAGGAAAGGAAAGGAAAGACAAGAGCAGGCAAGATACTAAAACCAGGAAAGGCAAGAAAAAAAACGGGGAAAGAATTACCAGAAATCGAGGATTCGAAAAAGTGGCAAGTTGTTCCGTTCCTTTCCTCTGTTTAGTATCTCGGGATGGGTCTCGTGATGGGAATATCTCTAGAAACAAGTACAATCCGGGATCAACTAAAAGCAGGAAAGGAAAGGAAAGACAAGAGCAGGCAAGACACTAACACCAGGAAAGGCAAGAAAAAAAACGGGGAAAGAATTACCAGAAATCGAGGATTCGAAAAAGTGGCAAGCTGCTCCGTGCCTTTCCTCTGTTAGTATCTCGTGATGGGTCGGCAACTTGCATTTTGTATAAGTAGAATTTTTCTTCCTTTTAGAATCCTGTCGGTAGGCAACTAAAATCATGCGAGTCTAGCAAGGGGTCGACAACTAAGATATTTCAAGTACACCTTTCCCTGCTTTTAGTATCCTGTCGGTAGGCGACTAAAATCATCCGAGTCCAGAGAGGGGTTGGCAACTAAGATACTTCAAGTACACCTTTTTCTGCTTTTAGTATCCTGTCCGTAGTCGCCTAAATCCTCCGAGTCCATCGAGGGGTCGGTAACTAAGATATTTCAAGTCCACTATTCCCTTCCTCGTTTTAATACCCCTCAACTGGACTCACTGAACCCTCACTGGACTTTATGCCTACCCATGTCATGATACTAAAACGAGGAACAGATGGTGAACTTTGAGTTTGAAAAGTTGCCGTCCCCTAAAAGAATACTAAACAGAGGAAGGGAACGGTGCAGCTTTCTAGGTTTTCGCAGCCTTGAATTCTGGTGACATCCTTCCTCGTTTCAGTATGCCACCCTTTTTTTTAGTATGCCCTTCTTGGTTTTACATACCTTCCTGCTTTTCTTGTGTTCCCTTCCCTTCCTGCTTTTGATCGACCCCGAACGTTAATGGTGTTACTTTACCAAACCTCATATGATACCTAAATGATACCTAACAAAAAAGGTACTAAAACGTTGTTTTACTAAATTAGTTGACGACCCCTCGCTGGACTTGGAGGATTTAGGTGACAGGGTACTAAAAGCAGGAAAAGGTGTACTTGAAATATCTTAGTTGCCGACCCCTCGCCTGACTCGGAGGATTTAGACGCCTACCGACAGGATACTAAAAGCAGGAAAAGGTGTACTTGAAATATCTTAGCCGACCCATCACGAGATACTAAACAGAGCAAAGGCACGGAGCAGCTTGCCACTTTTCGAATCGTTGATTTCTGGTAATTCTTTCCCCGTTTTTGCCTGCTTTTCTCCTTCCTTTCTTTTCCTGCTTTTAGTCGATCCCGTAGAATACCCTTCCCTCAGTTAAAACAAGGATCTGAAAATAATGTAAGGAAACTGCAGCTTTGAACAAAACAAGTTATCACATAATAAAACGCAGCTCCAAAGAAATACGCTGTAGCCTAATACTGGGTTCTTCTTAATTTTTCGTGCACACGTCAAAAATTAAGGAACAATTTCACTGTCACAGCATAGTGGTTTTCCAATAAAGTATTTCATTAAATATAATGAAAGTATTATCAAGTGTCTGAATTTCAATTAGAACGTCGTCGGCATAGTAGTCACAAATCGGATTCTTTTCGATAGATTATTCTGAGATCGTGAGATTTTATTTCCGATCGTGGGAATTGAAACAAGTCATCTCACTATAAATCGGTAAAAGTGGAAGCACTGAATACGGATGCTGAGAGAAAAATCTTCTGTGGCATTTCGAAATATCGCACAGAGAGAGCTTTCTGTAGGAATGTCCAGTTTTTCCTTGACAGACTTTTCTATGTCTGTTGTTTTTCAAGGCCGCCAAGGCTTTAGAGCAATTAAAATTACTTACTTCCACATTGAAGTGGTTTTCTGCGAAAGAGAGAATGTAATCTATTTCATTTATTATTGATTGCATAGTGGAACAACAATGGTTCAGCAATGATTACTGTATATACAATTCTGAGATTTTTCTGCGTTGTCATTAAGCTGCATGTTTATCTATAGCAACCTCTGAAACTTTAACTAACGATAGAAGCTTCATGGTGCAAACTAGGTCATTCCCAACAGAGCGGATCAATGAAACCCTACATTAACCCAGTTTGTGATCTCACCGAAACCTTTGACCTAGTTTATTCATTGTTTTTCTCCTTTCAGAATTTAATCACCATTACCAAAGACTTCCTTATATTCGTAGATTCTTTCTTATTTTGCATTCTAAATAATATTATTGAAAAGGATGATGTTTCGCCAATTGCTATTGGCAATTTTTCATGAAATATAAAACCTTTTACTCGGCTAGGCTGACAACATCTCGTGGAGGGAGTCGACTAAAACGAGGCATGGCATGGTACAGGAGGCACGCCTACTAAACAGAGGCACGGCAAACTAAAAGAAGGCACGAATGCACCAAGTGGCATTCACCGTCTTCTTTTAGTTCTAGAGGGGAAAAATTCTAAAAGGGACAGGAACCATGTTCTAACGTGTACCTTCTATGCTTTTTTTCTGGGGTATGCCTGCTTTTCGGTCTTGAGCGTGTTCACGTGCCTTTTTTTGTTCTCTAGCTTATTCGTGTGAAAAACTGGACAGGACCCGTGTTCTAACGTGCAGAGTTCATAAGAACGGAATTGAGTGGTAATTGCAACTCCAGAGCCAAAAAGAAGGCACGCCAAAATGCGGATTCATAAATCTAGAGTCTAAAGAAGGCACGTTAGAACACAGGTCCTGACCCTATTCCCGCGAGAACTAAAAAAGGCATGCCAGACCACGGGTGTCCGAACATGGCTCCTGTCTTGATGCTTGCGGCTAACGTGCCTAAAAAAGGCAAGTTAGAACACAGGTCTTTCCACTCTTTTAACGTGAAGAAGCTCGAGAACTAAAAAAAGGCTCATGAACACGCTCAATAACTAACAGAAGGCATGAATCCTAAAAAAAACGGCATAGACGGTGCATGCCTTCTGGTGCAAGCATGCCTTCTTTGAGTATGCCCTGCCTCTTTTAGTCGATCCCGAAAGTTTTCTTCTAATCCTAATATGTTTTCTCTTCTTTTTAGACTAGATCCAACTGAAGTCTGTGCGTTCTAACTTCTACGATCTCTGCCTCTACCATCTCTTGTTGTGAAGCATCTGACTAGTCGAGTCCCCCCACGTTTCAGAATAGACAGAACAAGGACATCTGCTATTGACAGGACGTCTGCCACCCATTGCTGTTTTCTACCTCAGTGCTCAAGTCGAATACATAATAACATATAATTAAAAAAAATGGGCCAATTATATGTGTTTTTCCTTTATGTAGAATGGCCTCTAAATATAATGGGAAAATAAATGGGTTTATTCCAACCCCCAAGAAGAAACTTACAGTAGGCTTACCTGTTAGGAATTATATATAACCTTAAAACACCAACGAAAAGAAATTACTTGCTAGAAGTCCCGTGATTTTAGACGTTTTGCTGCTTTTCATCACAGAATCGCTGCCACGTGTCCTTTACTGAAACTCATCGTCGGATTACCACCCCGGAACTGGCACTAATTTAAGATGCTAAATTTTACTCCTTTGGGACATATATTTCCTTTATGCCAGACACGTCCCGGTCACGTAGATCATTCCAACACGTCTGTCGCCTTAAGATTGCCCAGAACACGGCTATTACAGATTCCAGACCTTCTCCGAACCGGCATTGCTTAGATAAACAGCTTCAGTCACCAAAATCCTTTCAGGGATACTCTAGCCTAAAGTCGCCTGCGCTCTGACACAAAACCAAGGTCCAATTCCAGTGGCAAGAGAGCCAAAGCTTGGAAATTCAGTATCTTTTCCAAAGTTCAACAGAGAATCGAGGCTTGAGGGAATATCAAGTGAATAATTACAATAAAATTATAGAAGGTGTGTTTTTGTGATCTGACTGTTGTGCACGTAAAGAGAAGTGAGCATCTGATAATGTGAAGTCATTGGATGAAAAAGTGTAACAATATGGATAACATAATGGTGAATAACGGTAAGCTCGCTTTAAACCATACAATAATCGAGCAAGTTTACTGGTTGTCAACTGGTTAGCTGATCGCATGGGTTCAAGTGGAATTACGTTGTTTCGCATATAGGAATGAGTTTAAACCAAATATTCTAATTTTAGAATATTTACATGGAAGAATATATAAAAACGAAATGGCACTTACACAATTATTGTTATAAAACCAGTAGGTGTCGATTGACTTCAGAAATCATTGGGAGGAACAAATAGTTGGGCAGGACAGGGAACGCTTCTCGTCAGATCGGATTTGGTCCCAAGCTGTGTTAAGGTGCGTGCACACAAAGTCCGATAAGATTTCGAATGCGAGAAAACACATGCGCAATACTCTTGATGACTATCTCTACTTGCCGTTACAAATTGCCAGGTATACCTAGTGGAAGAGCCAGACGCGGTATCACCTCGGGTATCACAGCTGCTCCTAAGAACGCCGTGATTGCTTGACACAGAATTTGAGTTGTTGAGTTTAAGTCGTTGCGGAGACGTTTACTCCTTCTTCCTGAGGATCACTGGCGTGTTTTGGACTTAGTCATATAGAGTATTGGCGTCAGCTTGGAAAGCCTGCATGCGATGGGTCAATATTTCGGAGATATTCGCACCCGGCTGTGAAAATTGGACTGTGTGTGAACGGACCTTTACTTTCGACTGCTCTTACTGTTCACCAGCTCAGGTGACACATCGCTCTAGATTCAATTCCGCGCGAACTCCATAGCGAACACATGACACCTATCGGAAAGGGATGTGTCAGCTACGGTGTTGCGATATTCTGACCCTTCTTGACAAGGGCCCTCGTCAGGCTGTCGAAGGTCGGGACAACGTTGGGGAAGAAACGAACCTGTAATGAATAACTGAAGCTTCTGCCGGGTATAAATATCCTATTCAGGGGAAAAAAATTACTTTTGGATACCACCGTAGGGAAAAGCTAGTGCTGAGATTACAGTTTTGACATGGCTGCTGTTTCTGCTGATCGACTCGGGGCGATGGCAAGCTTCGGCTAAACACAGCCCTGTTAAATATGAAATCTCAAAACTAGTTTTCCCTGCAGTGGTATCCAGAAATAATTTATCTCGACTCTCTTAGTAATGGGAGTACGCGTGGCAGTGTGAGGGCGTAGAACAATCTTGCAGGCTTTCTTCTGCATGGATTCCATCGTGTTAGTAAGTAATATACTTTTCAGCCACCGGACGAAGAGACTGAGTAACCAAAAGGAACATAAGAAAACACAAAAACTTTTTTTTTTTAAACTAGACGTCAATGAGGAAACAATGAATCATGTCGCGTGCAGAACGGGCCAAGCGATAAGACAATTTTCTGAAGGGACCAAGAAACTTGGACCTTGCGTTTTGAATGGGCAGCCTACAGAAGGTGTTGGAATAATTATAGTAACCGGTTCCGTCTGTTCCACCGTCGGTCTGTACCTCTGTACTGGTTTTGCTAGTTTGGGCACTTCCACGTAAGCTAGGAAGATGTAACTTGGCACGCATGTAAAGGACTCGACCCGCTACTCAATGAATTCTTCTTTTCCGAGATTAGATCATCCGTGTGGAGGTGGAGGGAGGGGGAAATCAGGTTTTATGACCGGCGTAATTTACAAACGGGTGATCCGATTCGAGGGAAGCTTTAAGGGTGGTAGGAGTAGATACCCGGAATGTTTTACAAATGAGTCCGAATCGTCCTAGACTTGACATAGGATCTCGATACGGTGCTGGAGTTGGAGGAGGTCCCCGATTTTTTTCTTACCCCCAGAGGGACCAAAACGAGTTGTGACGAAACTCTAGAATGGGCCATTAGAGGTCTGGACCGGATCCGACCTCCATAGGGGTGATCAAAGGGAAGATTGTCCGGAGGTCCTCAGATTCGAGTGAAACTTTATACGTGATAGGAGCAAATGCTCTAGGTGTGACAATTCTGTGTCCAAATCGGATCCGATCTCGGCGTGAGGGAGTTTAAGGGGATACCTGGAATTCCCCCGGGATCTTTTGGCACGCTCAACTCTCCAACATGTCATCCGATCCCGATGGAGCTTGATAGTTAACCAGAACACAATCCTAGATTTTCTATCTGTATGTCTGGACCGTTTGCGATCCTTAGCTGAAATACATGCTACCTAGCCTTGCAATTAAGTGCCATATGAGCTTTCAGCTCCTGATTCTTAGAAATGACGAACATTGGACTGTTTGTTAAGAGTCGCTTCAAGTCGCTTCCAGAAATTAGTTGCCTTTATGATCTTTGTCTTCTGCTGCTTTGAGAAATGAGTCGCCTTTATGCCCTTTATCTAGAGGACAGCATTCTCGAGTCAACGGATCTATCTGCTGGATGACATGGGGAGGGGACTAGGTGGCATATTATTATTATTGTTATTATTAATCTTTATTTTAGCCAACAAAGCCATAACTAACTACAACAACAACAACAAAAACGTAAAAAAGAAAAAAAACAACTACAAACTCCTCACTCTGTAGAAAGCAAATGCTTCCATGTACAGAGATTATGGAGGAGCGAATGAGCAACAACCCGAATCAAAGAGTTATCACTATTCATAATTCTCGTGAGGAGAGATGAGCGAGCTTTACGCGCAATTTCCGGCACAGTAGAGCATGAATTCCGCACATAAGCCTGCGTCGTGCTAACCAGTGGTGCTAGACGGAGAAGGCGACGAAAAATTCGACGGTGGCAAGCCTCAAGGTTATACCTCGCAGCTTAAGTGTGGTTACACACAAGGGCAATGGCATAAAACTGGCTACAATAAGTACGAAATAGATGTATCTTAACACTCAAAGTAGTATCACCAAATTTCCAAAGGAGCATATTACCATATTTACATAGCGCATTAGCCAACTGTTTCAACTGTAGATCATCACTCAGTTTCTCTGAAATCACAAAACCCAGGTATTTGCAATCCGCAACGTACTCTATAACTCTACCCGACAACAGAACTGGCAGCTTAGGAAGATGACAACCTCTAGGGAACAAAGCCCATAGCTAGTGTTTTTTGTATGTTGAACTGTATGTCATGCTCCACCGCAAAAGCATCACAAATCTCAAGTTATCCCGCCAAAGGATGGTTCTTGTTGTGATATCTCAAAATGACTGTAACGGAAAATCTTTGATTTTCTAAAGTTTGACCTCCTATGACTTCCTAAAGTTTATCAGTCCGTTCGTCTGTTAGCAGGATAGCTCTCGAAGGAAACGAGGCATGTTCAAAATTGACGTGAGATTCCTCTCCAACGAGTTACATGACAATCGTATCGTACCCATCTTCTGATTCACTCTACGTCCTTCCTCTTTCACCCCATTATCATTTCTGAGGTTTCGAACTTCCGATGTCCTTTTCTTCAATCTACGCAAACTGCCCTATTGTCGCATTTGCCATCTCTGGCTCTTTCGAGACCAGGCTCCCGCCAGCTGATTTTATTGCTCAGAAGAATGGTTTTGCAATTTTGGTCCGTATTTCTTAGCAAGGTCAGGGGTAGCGCGTGGCTCCAAATTTTTTCGAAACTAATTTTTCGAAAAAAAAGCACAGTGTCGAAGGAGTCACTTATTTAAAAATAGAAGGTGTCAAGTACATTAACATATTGGAACATGTACTGCATCTAAGATTTCTGTTTAAGGTGCCAAAAGATCTCTGGGATTACACTGTCAGAAGTTTCATGACAGATAGTGCATAATACTTTCAAGAATAACACCTTTTCACTTAAAAATAAAGTGTTATGACCAATTAAGTTTACACTATTTCGTGCCTAGATCTCCAACAACACCTTCAATTGGTAAAAATACTAACGGGAACGAAAGAAACATAACAGATAACATCCCAAAGTGTTATCTGTTGAAACCGGGCATCCTTCTGTTGTCGTTATGTAACTTCTGACAGTGTAGTATTTTTGCCAGTTGAAGATGTTGTTGGAGATCTAGGCACGAAATAGTGTAAACTTAATTGGTCATAACACTCCATTTCGAAGTGAAAAGGTGTTATTTTTGAAAGTGTTATGCGCAATCTGTTATGAAACTTCTGACAGTGTAGTTCTCATTTGGTCGAAATTTTCTTTGCTTTTTGAGTGCTCTTTTGATTTTCCTATCATCCTTGTTGGCCTTTGTAGACGTAGCTTTATTCCAATGAAAAATGTTTCTGTTCTAAGGAAACCGTCGGAAGAAGACACCTCAATTAACTTAATTCACACCTCGGAGCAAATGAGTTGCATGATGGATCTGTTATGCTCCAGTTTTTCCTGGTTTTCTTATTGAATAGTCTCGGAATGTCAAGGAGGTTTTGTTGTTGAATTTGGAGAGTAGTTCAACAGGATTTATCATCTCATTGATATTTTAATGTTTTTTTCTCACTAGTTGTCCGAGTTGTCTGCATGAAATTTGAATATTGTCATGGATTCAGACGAGCTGAGAGCGTGTTCCACCCTACTTACCGTAGTTACTACGCTAGTTACCGTAGTTACTGCGCTAGGCTGGAACGCTTTTTCAATTTTTCGGTCAAATATCAGGCCGCAGGCTGATCGGACCAATCAAGTTTCAGAGATGCGTAGTTACTTATACGCTAACTACGCTCCCGAGCGTGGTAAGCAAATAGTTACTATTAGTTACTATTTTGAGAAGGTTGGAACGGTCAGTGACTTTTCGTGAGGCTGGAACGAAAATAGTAACTAATAGTTACTATTGGTAGAGGGGTGGAACACGCTCTGAGAGTGTCAAGTTCTTTATCGCGCATGTGTCCGAGTGGGGGGTTTCTGCAGCTATTCTGGAGTTTCGTTTTGCGGGACGGGTAGGGAGAAGTGGGAAGAAGAAGAATATAACGTAACAGAACAGCATTGGAAGTTTATGACTGGCACCATATGTTGAATTAGGCTTCAGTTCGAGTCCTCGGATCCTCTGAACTTTTTATGCTTCTGGGGTAGCATAACAGAAAGAAATGCGTTACCATGGCCAATTATGAAGCTAAAAGAAATAAGCGAACATATTCTGCCACCATCCAACCGCCTTCCTGCCCATTGCCCAATGCGCCTGCTAATACAGTAAATGTATTGTTCTTTCTCGTGTTTAGCTGTGTATTTCTTGTTTTGCGTTTATTTATCTTTTGTTGTTGTTGTGGATTTTGCTGTACCATCTATATTTATTGTTAAGCGTTCATTTCCCTTTTTTACTCTGCACGTACTGTGCAAATGCCTTTATTAGGCTGCACGTAATAAATTCATTCATTCATTCATTCATACTAACAGATAGTTCTTTTTTTTTTGCAAAAGAGCAGTTATATTGAAATATCGGCATTTTTTCAACATCGGATAGTCAGAGCTTGATCTCCTACAAAGTTTGCAAAAAAGCTGATCCTCCCACCAAGCTTATTTTCAGTGACATTCAGCTAGTGCTGCCCTCCCCCCCGTCCTAGTCTATAAGAATTGGACAGGGATGATCTGTGAAAAAAAAAATGTTCTGTCAGCCCAAGCTGACTGCGAATCATATTTGACACTGCAAAACGGATACGTTTTGCCCCCTCCACGATTCCAGGTTTTGCTTATTCAAATTATTTTTGTTTTAATTGAACGTGTAGACCAAGGTCTAAAGTCTCTTATTGCTACCTCCCAACGATCGTAAGTCCAGCTTTAAGACACTTCCTTCTGCGATCTACGGCACAATTCCAACACCTAGCGTTTACTGCTTCAATTTAGAGGAAATATGTCGGGGAAACGTTTCACTGCAATTTGGGAAAGGGCAGATATCGACCTTAGTTCTAAATTACCAGAAACGAGCGAGAGAAACTCGTTAAACTGACAGTAGTTAGAGTTCGCTATGCTGGAGAATTGTGGGGGGTAAGGTAATTGCCGTGTTCCCTTTAGAGGACTAGTGACGGAAGTGGTTTGTAGGCCAACCTTGATTTAACTCGTTCAACTCAAATTTGGTGGTCTAAAAAATGACTTACCTCAAATTGCACTTGCGAGCAATAAAGACGTAGTATCCCGATGAACAGCTTGTGGGGGATTATGGTGATTATTTCCTGGTTACTGTTCCTGGGGCGCCCCAATCCTCTCTACACGGTTGCGCGCGCCAGTTCATGCAGAGTTGCTTTTTGAGCCCCTCAGGGGTATCGCTGGTCATAGGTTATATTTGTTCTTTTTTACTGCACTTACGCCCTTGGGGAGTGCGTCATAAATCCTTCATTCATTCATTCATTGTTGATTCAATTCGTCAATCAACAACTTGAATCCCAAATAGCTTAAGCTGGAAGAGGTAAACAGCTAAATATTTGCGAAATACATTTAATGGACAACACATTATGACCAGAAATAAAGTTTGGAACGAAACTGTCTAAGGAATGGGCTGACGAATAGGCAGTATATTGTTAAAACCGATTAAAACTGACAAAAGAGCTGCTTGGTTTCTGACGAAGTGCTGGCGAACACGAGCGGGGCAGGATGTTCGGAACAGCTTCCGGGAGTGGCCGTCGTCCGCGATTGGTTGTCAGGAGCGAAGCGGGGGAGTGGAGGCAATTAACTTCCTAAAACTGTAAATTTAGCCGCTTTGCTGAGAAGGTCCACAACTTCGCTAAATTTCAGCTGATTTATCAGTTTGGCATCACTAGACACCTTGGTGCTTCAACACATCTTGTTTCAGTTGACCTCCGACAGTAATACCAAGAACAAAAATCAGATAGAACTTCTGTCTTTAGTCGCATGCAGCGACTACGAAAACCCCGACAAAACTGAGCGGACCTAGAGGTATTTACTCTAGCTTTGAGCTGATGTTGATACGCGTATACTCCTCTTCCGTCTTCGCCGTTGCTTATCGCACAAGAAATGTTGAAGAAGGTTGAAGAAGGAAGGATACGTGCTGTCACTTGCAATGCGAATGTTTGATACCCTGAAATATCGCCTCTTTACGGTGTGCCACAACAGAGAGAGAGTTCAGAGTACTGAATTAGGATTAACACTTTGGATACGTACTTTTAACAAGCTCTTTAGTGGCTCAGAGCACAATGGCAATTCGAACCAAAATTTCCTGGTTCAAATCACCACCGACGGATAATTTTTGTCTTTCAGTTCACTTGTTACAATATTTTAATATCAAGGGTGGCCTACCCTTCTTTATTCTAAGATTAAAGTCTTGGTTTCTTGTATGGGTTTCCCCTTGAGGATCTACCATCATGGCTGCGTTGAGGTCCTTTTCAATCCAAAATATTTCAGGTTTTTGGTCTAGGTTAAAAAATCCTTTTTATAAATCCTGTCGCGGGGAAAATTACAGCGACCTGCTTCGATAAGAAATAATAAAAGTTGTTAGTTCAGTAGCACAAATCCTTCCGATCGATTTGCAGGTTCAGAGACTTTCCCGACAATTGCAGTTTCCTTTTGCATTTTGCGGAATTCCCTGTTTCCATGGTGTCCTTTTTTGGTACCTAGATAAAACATCTAAGCGATTTTCACTTTTTTTGCGGTGTGTCTCAAGCGGAACCATCGGTCAGGTTTCTGGAAAATCTGAGAGCAATTACTCCGTCAGTAAATCTTGATTTATTGATCAATGAGCGTACAGTCATTTGTATTAATGTGGGGACCAAGGTAACCTTTCTTCACCTTAGCTGATTGGAAGAACTGCAAGCTACAGGAAACGATGCTCGGTGAAAGGAAGTCATTAATGAATAATCGTCTGTAGATGAAAGGATTGTGACTTGGACTCTTCCATACACTCAGTAACTTGCTCATGAAAAATAATACTAAGAATCATTTCTTTTTAACCCACCTTTCGTAGTTTCTCTCGGATCTAATGCAATGGAAAAGCTTGTCACCCAAAAGCACTTGGAACAGCACTATCGGGGAAAAGAGGGGTAGAGTTTTCGAGGTTCGGGTTATGCTTCCTACCTTCGAAAAATTAGGTCATATAAATCACAGTATTTTCAAGTTTAAAATTTCGGAGATTTGTTTCCATATTTTGGCTGAAACTCTACGCATAAGTATGTAAGTAAGTAAAGTGTTTATTACCCGTATTTTTCATCAGAACAAAACGGAGTAAATAAGAAAATAAGAAGGAAAAGGGAGACAAATTTAAGGCACATAATTCAAGTCAGATTAAACTAGTTTATTCCAATTCCCTTTGCAAAGCCTGGATCCACCGAACTTTAAATTACACTAGAGCACAAACGCTTGTTTACATTTTACAGATTTAACAAATTACTCAGGCTAATTAGTATTTAAAGATACCCTAAATGAATTTCAACTTATACTAACCTCGTGAAACTATGCGAACAACCCTATTTAGATACCGAATATTTATCATTAATTCATTTTTTTCACACTTCCGTGAGAGGCAGAAAATGAACGCGAAAAGGAATACCGATTCAGAATTTACTTATTTCGAAATTTGTTATGATCACTTCCGCCTTCAATCCCACATGCTTTTCACCAAGTTTACATTCCCTCTGTCGCCCCTGGTTAGGTAGATTTTTCAGAATGCCAAAAAGGATCTTCACGGTTCCCAAATACGAATGCGTTCCGCTCCTGGATAGCCGACAGCAAAACTTTTCTTTCTATAAAACTTTCCGAAGAAGTGGGTTACTTGGAGCTATAGAATCAGCCAATAGCATGGTTGTACAGTTGAAGTAAATCAATATGGCCCGCTTTCTTGCAATTGCTTGCAACACTTGTTTCAATCAAAATGTCGCAGTTACCTGGTAATCAGAAAAGAAAAACAAAGGAAGTTTTCGTCAAGAGCAACGAAAACAGCCAAAAGCACGGTTGTACAGTTGAAGTAAATCAATATAACCTGCTTTCTTGAAATTGCTTGAGAGCACCTGATAGTCAGAAAAGAAAAGCGGTGAAGATTTTTGTCAAGAGGTATATAATCGATCAGCCAATAGCACGGTTGTACAGTTAGAGTAAATCAATCTGATATGCTCTGATCCCATTCAATTGCTTGCATCACATGTTTCAGTCAAAATCTCGGAATTACCTGGTATTCAGGGAAGAAAGATGGTAATAGTTTTCGCCAAGGATAAAGTTTCAACCAACAACCAACCATGGTCGTTTACTTGGAGCTGGTGTACTTGGTGACGACCTTAACGCCTTCGCTGACGGCATTTGACGATGAAGGTTGTACCACTGTGCAGTTTAAGTATACCAATATTACCTGCTGTGCTTTCTTGTAACTGTTTGCAATATTTTTTTGATCAAAATATTGGAATTACCTGGTAATCATAAAAAAAAAGTGACGATTTTTGTCAAGACCCGTATGTCCATGTGACAGTTGGAAGTAGCCAAAACCACGGGTCACGCATCTGGCAGATGTGAAATGAACAGATTGAAATTTACCAAAAATAGTTTTATCGTCTTTGCTTTAACTACAACCAAAGAGATGAATTATCCCTGGCTTCTAAAGTCGAATTCAGTTGCCTCTTCCACACCCATGACCCTCCTCTTTACGGTTGCTGAACGAGAAGCGCAGTGCGGCTAGAGCTAGCCAAGGAATCCGAAATATTTAAGGGAATGATCAAGGTCTCAAGCTTTTGTAGAGACAGAATGAAAGTGGACCATAATAATGCGGTAAGTTTTTAACGGACCAACGAGATGAGTACTAATAGCTTATGAACATTAGTGGGTAAATGTAATCTTAATAAATACATTTGGCACAGTTAGAAGAGCGGAGTATGGAGAGAGACTATAAAAAAACAAAAACACAAAACTATCCTCAAAAGAAACAGCACCGTTTTGCTATACGGGGAGCTCTCCTTGCTAAACAAACGGGCATAGCGACAAAGCAGATTTTGGACGGCCAAGTATTGTATTAATATTATTTGAAGCACGCGCTCTTCCACCCCATTGGCTCAAAAGGACTGTTGTTTTACTTCCATATGGCTACGTAAGTAGAGAACCACACGGTTGTTGGTCCTTCTTCCAACTCCCCACGATATGTCGGGATCGAATAAAAGCAGGAAGGGAAGGGAAGGGAATGGTGCACGAGAAAAGCAGGAAGGCATACTAAAACCAGGAGGGACATACCAAAACGAGGAAGGCCATACTAAAACGAGGAAAGATGTCACCAGAATTCAAGAATGCGAAAAACTGGAAAATTGCACCTTCCTCTGTTCCCTTCCGATTTTCGATTGAAGAATATGAGGATTTCTGTTGAAGAGTTGTACATTCCCAACAATCATGCCCATTCCCATTTTCCTAACAAGTGTCCCCTTACAAAACAGCTTCAGGGGATCTTGTGTCTTTTCACATAGGTGTGTTATTTAGTATGCGTAGTACACCAACAAATGAATGAAAGTCCGTTTTCTAAAGACTCGCAGCGTTTTGTTGTATGTTTGTTGAATCTTGGAATTCCCTTAAACAAATCTATACCAATACAAATTCAAGGATAGTGGCCATTGAAGGTTAAATCTTTTGCGTGTTAACTACCAGCCCGTCAAAACTAACCCTTTTTTGGCAACTTTTAACGTGGTGATTTTTGAAGCAAAGGGTAGGGCTAGGTTTTTTCAGGCAATCTTGGTCGATATAATAATAGGAAAAGGGATTTTTTTTTCGGGTATAGGCCAGATTGTCAGGAAAAATTGATATTTTCAACAAACTCGGGGACAGCTGTAGGCTACTCAAGAAGACAAGTAAAATAGTACTTCACAGCCCCCTATACTTTCCGAACTAGATTGCTTGACCTCCCGCGCTGGGAATCATCAGTTTCTTAAAAAGGCCCCCAGGCTTCAGAAATTCTCCAACATTTCTTTTGGAGTGCAATACTTTCAAAGGGGGAAGCAAACGATAGATTTCACGGGCATGGGTGATCAAAGGCAGGCTAATAAACAAAACTCCGTAAAAGCGACATCAAAGCTGAGCCACCCTCTCCTCTGGCAAAGAAAAACTGATCTGTCCTCAGCGACTCGGTATACATTTTTTGAATTGCAGAATCCATTTCGAAACAGCGTCCGAAGTACTGAATAAATTTCAGAACAATTTTCTCAAGACTGCACATGAGAAAGCGGTGTAGAAAAGGAAAAACAGCACAAAGAAAAATTAACGAATGAATACAGAAGACATAGACCGAGTTCAGTATTTTCTATATAGTATATATTGAGTTTAAATTAATTAAGGTAAAAGTAGCAATAGGAACAGTTTCTGTCCCGTTGAGAACATGCATACCATGCCTGTTTTGAAACTCTCCTGTGTTTGAACCGAAATGGGCTGAGATAGCACAATCTACTTACCCATCATTCATTCACTTAAAGAGGATAAATATTCCTTCAGCCCAAGCTGACTACGAATCATATTTTGACAGTGCAAAAACGGATAAGTCAGCTGAAATTTATTGGAGCTGTATTTCGGCCTTACTTGGCAAGGGTCCTCTTCAGGCTCAAAGCCGCTCAAGATGACAAAAAAGAAACTTGTTATAACAAGTTATCACAAGGTTATCACAAGTTTCGTTTTTTCCATCTTGAGCGGCTTTGAGCCTGAAGAGAACCCTTGCCAAGAAGGGCCGAAATATAGCTCCAATAAATTTCAGCTGACTTATCCGTTTTTGCACTGTCAAAACACTTAAAGAGGCTTGAAGACCTGATAAAAAGCCTGATTAAAAAAAAAACATCCCGGCTGTTTTCGGCCTAGCTTGGCCCCCTTGATTTGACGAACAAGTAAAGCAAATTTATGTACCGACCAATGAGCTCCTCGAAAGTAATAAGACTCCGTATAATAATCAAACACGGAATATGTAAGTACCGATAGAGTGGATAGAAATGAGATAAAAAGCTCGTAATTTTGGAAATGATAATGGACGAATAAATTAAGGTCGTAAAGTAGTAATGAAGGTAAGACTACATTAAAACGGAATAGCAAAGGTGTAGTCTCTACATAGTTTCATTAACCATTTCATTAACCAACTTCTTCAAGGAAAAAATTGTACAGAATGCCTCACCAACGTTGATTTGGTGGGAGGATTCTGACATTAAAGTATAACTTTTCTCGAACAGGTATCCAATGCATATCTTCCTATGCCCCACAGGTTGTTATATTTTGACAATAAATTTCAGGGAGGTTCAATAGGTTGGATGAGATATCGTATAAGCCTCCAGAGAGGATGATACGAAGCCGTATCAGCCTCCAGAGAGGATGATACGAAGCCGTAACAGCCTCCGCAGATGTTCTTCGGACACTTTTCCTCAAATACTGAATTCATCGAGCACTTTACCTCAAATATGGAAAAGTAGAAGCTGACCTCCAAAAAATAAATTAAAAACAATACTTTCAATAAAAAAAAATACTTAAAAATATACAAAAAATTAAATAAAAAATAAAATAAATTTTGGCTCAGGTCATACCTTGTCACAATCAGATTCCACTTAAAATACAGTTTGTCAACTGAAACAACATCCTACTATCCTTTGATTTCCAAAAGCTAGTTATTCAGCACTGAAAAAATGACAGAACATTTTACGCTCTTGAAAACCAGCCTATGCCTTATGTCATACCTTTTCACGTTCAAATTTCCACTGAAAATACAGCTTGTCAACTGAAACAACATCCTACTTTCCAAAATGGTAGTTAATGAGCACTTCACTATGTCTTTGAGTGAGGAAAGATCTCAAACACCACGAGATTATCGTAATGCATGTTCTCGCTGGAAATCAAACTTTTCGCGCGAAGCTATCAAGTCTTCTGCATGGTATCAAATATACTAAACGCGTGTGAACACAGTCGGAATGTATTTAGACCCTTGGTCACACTAGGCCAGCACTAGGCTCATAAACGGCATAGATTTGAGGAACAGAGTCTACTGTTTTGCGCAGATTCGCAAAACGTTGTGCGGTCGCCCGTGAGGATTTGAAACACCAATATTCAGACTTTGGTAAATTTTCTTACTTTTTCTGCAGCCCCGAAAAGCTTTTTTTTTTGGATCTACTTGTCTACAGACACTTCGGTGCCCTATTTTGGGCAGACAAAAGCATAGTGTAGTTTGACCATGATCTTAGGGAATGCTGCGTCAGTAGGAACAGAAAAATATGTTAAAAAAAGATATAAAGCATATTGTAAGTGTCAATACCTGTTCGAAAAAGTTATAATAGTTAACATACCTCCATCTCGGTTGATATCGGAATAACAATCTCGACAGCCATTCAAAAATATCAACCTCGCGGCCGTCTCGTTGTTATTTTCGATATCAACCTTGATGTCTGAAGTTAACCTTTATTAACTGAAAATCCAACCTATTTGTGTGTCATTTAATTGGATACACTGAATTATTTGGATTCTACAAAGAGATTTTTTGATTTTCCACTATCTGCTCTATTTATGAGGCTCAGAATATCTCCGGCCGTCCTCACAGCGTGAATTCTACTATGACGCGGGAAATTTTAATCTCAAAACAAATGCGGCTTTTCAGTGGGCAGTGGTGAGATTGGTGAAGATTGCTTAGCGCCTGAACAAAAAAAAAAATGATAAATCTTTCTCGAAAGGCATGCAACAAAAATACAAGCGCATAATCACACGAAAATTCCACTATTTGAAAATCGATTATTCGTGAATAGCGGAACAACGAAGTAACTCATTTTCAGCGTGTCTTCAAGCCAATTTAAGTGAATAAGTGATGGGTAACTAGATTGTCCTATCCTAGCCCTTTTCGGTTACACTTTAAAACATTTTGAAGGGAGGAAAGAAGGGATTAATTAGTTATAGTACAAACAGTCTGCCACTTGGGGAAGAGGAGTTCCGGTTTTTACTTATGTTCAATGTGTCTTAAAATGGATGATCAAGAACTGTAGGCTATGCATTTGATGAGTGAATGGGAAAGTTTGGGTGAACTTGGATAAAAATATTTGAAGCGAATGGACGGGTGGCAAAGAAAGATCGGATGCGCAATATAAAACAGTCAGCGACGTTCCGTAGTGTAGCCCTAGGTTATAGGGATACTTGCCCTAAGGGGGTATCTACATGTTTTCATGTTTGTTTAACTGTAGTTATTATTCATGGCCTTGCTTTGTATATGTTGGCTCTTAAAAGAACTATAAAATCTTATATCTGCTTGTACAATCGTAAGCAAAAACTAAGGACTAACTAGAGTGATGACAATCATTTTTTTCTTATGTTGCAAAATCTTGAGTAACCAGGTCCCAAAGTCAAGATCCTTGCCAAATTTAGCTGCCACAGATAATCTCTTTTGACCGAATTCGTCCTTTTACCGAATCGAGTATTCTTGGAAAGGCGCTTTCAGCCTGGAGGAAAAAGTGTGGTTTCTGAAAGCTGGAGGAACAAAGGATGGAGCAACTGAAGGAAACCTGCTGGTCAAATGTGTTTTTTCTTAGAAAAATCTGCCGATTTCTCAACATCCAAGGGACAGAAAAACCCGGAAGATTTCTCGATATCTTTTGATCATCTCCGGTATATTCCCTCAGATTGTCTGTTCCTCGAGGGGGGGGGCTGCTTACTGGAGGGGAAGGGGTTGGGTGTGTACAGACTTAATTACTAATAAATCTTGTAAGCGACAATAGAGACGTGAGCTTATATAAATCATATTTTGTCTGTTTGTAAACATTTTACCACTGTCCCGTCCGTCGGAACCTGGCTGATCTTTCAACTCATTTTCACACATAAACTCACAGAACATCATTTTGGAATGTAAATATAAACTGCACATCAAATAATCTCAAAATTGCAGTCAAACCTCTCTCTTTATTGCACATCAAATTATCTCAGTCCCGAATCCTGCTCAGTTTATTCTTGCTTTCATTTAATACTCTTAGTAATCTTTAAATCAGTGTATTAGTAACAATCGAATAATCATTTTATTTATTCATAACCAATTTCTTGTAATCATTTTATTTATTAAATCTGTTCTTCAGGGAAGAAATTCCAGATTGGAATTGACGTTCTAGGCCAAAAATTGTCTGTCTTGTGTCAAAGAAAAAACATTTTCGCTATTTTTTTTCTGTTTAACTTTTTTGCTCTTGCTTTTTTCTATGTGTTCCTCCAATGTCCCTAAACAAGTGGATTACGGTTAAAGTATCATTATCATTTAGAGTTAAGCTTTGGGCGTCGAAGTTCGTGATCGAAGTCGGAATGTCAATCTAGAAGTCGTAGCATTTGGTCTATAAACAGTCAGGCTCTATTCCCTTGCGGCAAAAAGTCCTGGACCCTGTTTACATTTGTGGAAGGACACACGTCAGAAACCATTACCGTCGGTCCCATTAAGAGTGAAAAGCGTCTCAGGTGTGGTGGCGGCTGCCGGAATTAATGTTGAAGCCTTTGACGGCCTAACCGTTTATTTACCGAGGGCGGCACAGAGAGTGAGATATAATGGCGATGAGTGGAACCTCAAATATTTCCCAGGGATTTAAAAAATGGAAGAAGATTTTGAAGTCTCTACGCAATAACGTGAAAACCGCTTGCAGCATACCAGTATTTCAAAGTCCACTGGGTAGTGCTGAAACACGAAATATTCCTCGAGTCCAAGCTGAATTTGAAACATATATTCAAATAATGCATAAGACGGATGCGTCAGCTACGATACTTATGGCAGTGATATTTCGGCCCTTCTTGCAAGGGTCCTCGTCAGGCTATTTGACGGTCAGGCTGTTTGACAGCCTTACGAGGACCCTTGCCAAGTAGGGCCGAAATATCGCTGCCATAAGCATCGTAGCTGCGGCATCCGTTTTATGCATTATTTGAATATACGAAAATCTTGTTACCAATCACTTCCACACTGATACTGGTTTGAAAATCCCGACGAAATTCCGCTGATCCATTGTCCCACAATATTCTATATGACCAAGTCCAAAACATGCCAGTAAACCTTGGGAAGAACGAAAAACGTCGCCCGAACGTCAAATTTTGTATCAGCCGATCAACGGCGTGTGTTAGGGAGAGCTGTGGTGACGCATCCGGCTCTTCCGCCAGGTACACGGCGATCCTTCGTCGGCACGAAGGGTTAGTCCTCGAGAGTATTCCCGGATAACATTTTTTGTCATTTGTTTAAAGGTCTATTTAAAGTTGAAGTAGCTCTATGTCATTTTTCAAAAATTTAGCAGCAGCGAGAGTATCAAGTTGCTTGCTGTCGATGAAAAAACCTGCTCGGCTAATTGGGCTGTGTTCAGGGTTGCCAAGAGCTGGACCCAGAAAGGGGTCAAAATTCGAGACAATAAGGTGCTTTTTTATCCCTCGATTTTTTTTGTCGCAATGCGCAAATGTGAATAATTGGTAATTATTCTGAATCTGTAAGAAAAATGGTCGAAACATTTTTTAATTCTTAAACGACAGTTTTCTAACAAATTTTAATCGGAAATGAGTTTATAAAAGGCTTCAGACTGTTTTTGGCGAAAGACAGGGCGAAAGGCGGAATAAATTTTGAATCTGAAATCTTAAATACTAAAACCTGGTCTTCTTTTTTATCTTTTATCTTCAAGTTTTGTTTCCTGCGGTGGGGGCTGGAACTTGGAAATGAGTTAAAGATTCTAGATTAATGCTAGATTATCTTCCGGATTTAGGCTCCGAATTTATTTTTTTGGTATAAGAGTTTTAGGTGGAAAGTGGAGATGTAAGAAGTGTCAATTCATGTTCAGCACAAGCTCTTAAGGTTTGTGCTGCAAAGTTTATTATTTTATTCTTCATTAGTATGATGGGTTATTTTGTACTGGTGCCCAAAGCGGACAAACCAATTAGGCGGATCTTGTCCAGCAGCAATAACCTACAACGGACAATAGATCTTTTCAAACTAATTAATTTTAAAGAAATTTCATATTAAAAACAAAAAATGCAACGAATAAGCAATACGCAATATAAGAGTACATTTATGATGAATTGCAAAATTTTTCGTGAGATAAAAACATTCCTCTACCGGTTGGTTTTTGCACGGACAGTTCGATTTTGAATCAAATCTAGCTCATGAAAATACTCATGACGATACTCAACTACTACAATACTAAATACTCATGAAACGATTTAGAGCTATATATTTTATGTTTAAGTAATTTTTAATCTACAATAACCACCAAGAAACTTAATATTCTGAACATTAGTAACGAGGTACAAGACCCCATGTTCTCGCTAGAAAAATTATATTAAATTTGTAAGGTCTCCTTTTTTCTTTGAAGTTTGTAACCTTTCACGTCCACTTAGTAACTCAGGTCTACAAAAGGCGGGGATTGAACAGTAACATATTCTGCAATATCGGTTGGATTCCACTTCTGGGTAGTAACGTAACAAGGATCGGCTCACATAGGCTCTTTTTTGTATTAATTAATACCCAGATCGCGGACAAGCCAAATAGGCGGTTCTTGTCAATTAACAGTTACATGCGATTTATAGCTTTATATTTTCTGTTTAATTAATCTGTAACGTACAATAACCACTAAGAAACTTAAAGCACAACTCTTACTAAAAAGGATCTTTTCACGGTGAAACGGGTCAGAATTTTTTTTTTTGAAAATACCATTAGTTTCCAACTGAATTTAGCGATTTTCTTATTAGCGCTTGTCGACTCTATCCAATCTTCCTGCTCTCCAACGCGGCGACCGGACGCAAAACATTTGAAAACTGAACGCGCAGTGGTTAAAAAGTGGGAAAACTAAGCGAATGAAATAAATCAAAAATAGAAGATGCTCATGTCCTTACACCTGAAAGAGCTGTCAGTGGGCGTTGAAGATTCCGGCAAACTTGGCACGTGTGACGGGCAAAACTCGGCACAGCCGACAAAGTGTTAAAATTCGTAGGGACAAAACGGAAAAATGAAGAAAGGTGGGAATTTTAGAAGCTTATAATCCCATAAGGAAGCTATGTATATTATAAAAGGCAGAATAAGCAAGAGAGGCCCTTTAATGTTCTGAGCATTAGTTACGGGTTCCCGCTCCACGCTCCCAATCCACAATCCCACTAAAAATACTATATTTGTAAGATCTTCTTTTTCTTTGTAACCTTTCACAACCTCTAACTAACTAGACACTCTGCAAAACTCGGGGATTGATTATGTAATATCGGTTGGATTCACGTCAGGATAGCAACGTAACAAGGATCAGCTCACATATCCTAGTTATCAAAAGCTTTAAACCGAGTTGCTCTTTCTGTTTCTGTCGTTAACCGTAACGTCGTTTGTAACCATAACAACCGGTAAGTAGCTAAATATTCTGGGATATTCCTGGAATCGGTTCCAACCGGTTGGATTTCATTTTTGGATCTCCGAAGATTTACACCATCAGGAGGGTCGGCTGATCAGAATGTGACGTTATTGGAGCCAGCGCTGGTGCACGACCGATTGAGTTTCTATTGGTGCTAGTGTAGCTGCTATTTGAGTGTGTCACTCTTTTCAAGTCTTTGCGCTACTCTCTAGTGCTATTTTGCTCTGCTTTTCTTACTGTCAAGCCACACTCAAATGGAGGCGACCTAGCTTTCCAAAAAGTAATGATAAGTTGATAATTTTTCCCGCAAAGAAAAACTTCACTGACGCACTGCAAATATCCGACACTTTCCCATCGCCAACACTGAAGAGAACGGAACTTTCTCATTCTCAAACTTGAACAGCCTAAGAGGCTAGAAGTCCGAACTTGCCTCATGGCGCTTCAATGTCAGGTGAAAGTTTAGAAACTGCATTGAGAACGAACTACCGTCACTCGTAGTTGCAAGCCCAGGCGTCAATGTCTTCAAAAAACACTTGGCGAACATCTTGGAAAAAACAAATAATACCGTACAAATGACTTTCGTAAAATTGTGTAATGTCTTGTGACTCCTTTTTTGCTTTAATATTAGCAATAGTAACCTTCCGACTTGGAGCTGAAACGGTGGGGCGGGAAATTTATTGCGTGGCGAAGCGAATTTTTTCCTACTGCGACGTCAAATTCGCCTAGTGAACGCGAATTCGCGTTCTGTGGACACCTAAGCGAATACGTTAACTGAATTTTATTCGAGCAATATTTCGATCCTTCTTGGCAAGGGCTTTTTTTTTTTTTTTGTTTTTTTTATTCCCGCGTAGCTTCTTTTTCATTCGTTCTTGCTTTAGATCGAACTAAAACAAGTGGCTACGTCTCCACCTCCAACTCAGTGACGTTAATACAAACAATACCTAACAGTTTAACCTACTTTAACGTCACTTACACTTTCGTCTTAAACCTACTATCTTTTTATTCCTTATGAACTTTAAATTTAACTTCTCTTTTCTAAATTCATCTTCTCATTTTTCAATCACTAAATTTTTTCATAAAAACTCACTCCTTCTTTCAAAAACCCGTCCTCCATAATTTCTCCTATCCGTATCTAACTTTAAAAAAAAAAAATTTAACACTACTACTTTTACCTACGATATTTTACAACCATTAAATATCTTTTTCTCTTTACCATTACATATTTTTAAAACCTTATCAAAACCAAAACATATATTAATTTTCTTCACTTCGAATCAAGCAGTCAAATTTTATAGGTTCGATCAGGAATAAACAACCAAAAAAAAAAAAAAAAAACTTTAACTCACGCACTACCTGTTTCAAGATTCTCTACCGTCCTTAGAGCATCTGTCTTACAAGGGCTCAAGTCAGAAAAAATGAAGCTGCAAACACGAACCTGCATTCATCACAGGTGGCTCCGATCATTCCGAAAATACCGAATGAAGTCTTTAGCTTACGTGGTTGAGTATGGGTCGGACAGCTCCAGTCATAACTAGAGATTTTTGTAACGATGTCCATAAATGTCCAATATACGCTGTCCAAAATATCCAACCTGCGTTATGTGGGAATGCACCGCACACTAAAGAATAGCTTCGGAAATAATGTCTAGATTTTAGTGGAAATTCTTTTAATTAAAGTCTATATCCAAACCTAGGCTTTTGAGTTCTAATCTGCAGTTCTTACTTCATACAACCCCAACCTTTGTTGCGGCTTTACCATCAGAAATAAATCGATTTCACTTTCCAAAGACATTGCTTGCTCGAGAAGCAGAATGCAGATTTTCTACTCATCAACGTGTGGACCTATTTCATTATACCCGTGGACAAGTGCTGGACTCTGGCTGGACTGTATAGTTCGCTTGGAAGCGCTGATCTCGGCGAATTCTGCTGGCCTTGCCAAAACATGGGAATTCACCACAACTACAAGTTCTCTACAAGTCCCTCAGTCGCAAAGTTGCACCCCACTCGTTATTAATCTTATTTTATTTTCCTGCATAAATCATTCAGTGATGATCGGAAACGCAGTCAGATCACGAAGTCCGTCCTGGATGGGGTCCTGTACCGCTTCCGTAACAAGTGCTCACTAATCAGGGGAACCAGGGGCGAACCATTAGTTACTCATTCAGGAAGCACAAACGACTCGAATAAGGGCATTAGCGATGATAAACACGGCCTGATTAGCCCCGGGGCACAGCCAAAGTGCTGACGGAAAAGCCAATTGATAATCCAGATAAAGCAAATAAATGAGAAAAAGTGATACGTGGGCGCACTAGGTCAGTGTCGTAAAGAAGAAATATTTGAGTTATTAAGACAAGTTCTTGGCTATACAGCGACTACATTTAGTGATATGAAAGAAAACAAGAGCTAGAAACTCATATGGTACTTGCAAAGTTGGGTCAGAGGATCAGGGGCCTCCTGAGGGGGGGGGGGCGCACCCCCGCCTACGTTTTGGGCATTCGGTCAAATTTTCGCCGAAGGCGCGAATTCGGTCGAAAGGGTGAAGTGGGTACAAGTCTTCTGTACCCACATTTCCAAATTGGGTGATTTACGTGTTTATTGGCTCCCATTCTTTATCGAATTCGGCAATTCATTCAACTTTTGTTCAGTGCGCGTCGATTTCATCACATTCGGTCCGTCCCTTGGTAAATTCGGTGATTTAATGTGTATATTCTCATTGGTTACCGAAATTGGTAATTCTCTGGACTTTTCACAAGTCCAAATCTATTTTTATCGAATTTGGTCAGTCCATTTCATAATTCGATGATTATTCAGATTTATTTGGTTCTGATTCGTGATCGAATTCGGTAATTCAGCGGATTTTTGTTTAGTCCGCATCTATTAACATACTTGTCACATTTGCTTGTTTTGCGCACCGGATTTTGTTTGTCTTATTCGTGACCGAGTTCGGTAATTCACCGGATTCTTTTTCTCATCTTTTTCCAGACTTGCCACATTCAGTTGTTTTAAGTGTTCGTATCAAGAGTTCCATTACGAAATTCGGTTGTTATACCGCTGCCGATCTGACTTGTGACCGAATTTGGTTATCTACCGGATTTTTTTTTTTTTTAGTCCGTATGTAGGCTACTACCAGATTTGCCACATTCGGTTGTTTTAGGTGGTTCTAACTAGAGTTTTATTCCATTACAAAATGCGGCTATTATATCTGTTCGTTATTTTTTTTTTAGTTTTTTGGTAGTACGAACTAATTATTTTTTTCACCCCAGCTACCGAGTTCGGTAGTTTAAGTGGCATTTACTTAGCTAATGTTCTTTATCATTTAACAGTAGTTTCAGCTGGTTGTCATTCATAAGTTAACTTTGACTTCCCATGATTGCAATACTTCAGGAATAAGCACGTCTCTTGACTTGAAAACTAGCCTACTTTTGTTTGCTGCAAATTCACAATAAAGCTCCTTTTTGTTTCTACTTTACCCTGGATAACCCCTTTTTTTCACCAGACAGCTTTGTGGTGTAATAGGTAGTCTTGGGGTCGCAAAAAAGCACTTTGACCATCAGTTTTTCCACAAAATTTCGCATGCGGCGCAGCTCGCAGTCTTCACTGTTTAGAAGAAGGTTGCATCATTTAGTTAACGTTTGAGGCTTGGAACTTTTGGGGGCTTGGACCACAGAAAAAGCTAGAATTTTCATGGAAAGTATTTAACTGTTGTCAGAAAAAGAGGCGAATTCAAAATTTTGCCTGCCGCACCTTAATTTATCCTGGGTATAGCCTGTTAGTGACGGCTGATTACATGTCTGATCTCCTAGGATTCTTATATCATCATTGTTAATCACCAGGTATAGAGGGTAGTCAAAGGGATTACGGCATTGCAAGCTAAGTTTCGAGATACTGTGCTCCGCAACTGATCTCCTCAGTTCTTGGCCTTTTATTCCTCGAAAGAAACGGCGATAGGTAAGTCACATTATCTGATGATAAAAGTTGGTCTTCTATGATTCTTATCGCTCTTGTTAATGTGTATGTGCAGAGTGTAGTGAGAGTGTTTGCGGCATTGCAGGCTTATAAGTCTCAAGATACTGTGCTCCGCAACTAATTTGCTCAGTTCTTGGCCGTTAATAATTCCTCTAAAGAATCGGCGATAGAGAAGGGTCTCGTACAAGGTTCTGAACTTTTGCGAATTCTTTCATCTACATGCATGCGCACATTATACACGCTGTCCCAATGCAATTTAATCAAATTCCCACATCACTAATCTGCAGCAGTGTTGCCACTCTCCGTACAATTCTACGTCTTATTCGGCAAAGCGAGCAAGAATTATACGACCAGTATCACCGTTAAAAAAGCAAAACCACATGCCTATGAAGCGGAAAGAGCACGAGTTTCGTAGGCGCAAGAATGTCAAAGATTTGTTAGGTCAAATATCAAGTGTTCCGTCAGAGAAAAGCGGCAACACCGCTCTGCAGAGAAACCTTAAACGGTTGAAAAAAAAGTGCTACCATACCATGCACGTGGTTTTTATCGAGTTTTTATCCAATTTCTTCACTTTTTTTTTCCCTTTTGCGCTGGGCCTTTGCCCCAGCTACCCTGTGCTTTGCGCATTCACTATGAACTGGTTTCGCCCGTGCCTCCGAGGGTGAGAATAGTACTATATTCACACCCTCGCATGCACGGGCTGGTAGTATAAGATATGGAGTCAACCTTAACCCCATCCAGTGCCTCCCTGTATTCTTCGGGCCTCAATCTCCTTCCTTCCAAATCTCAAAATCGCATAAATAGTTGTCAACTATTCATCGTGTGCACACTTGCATCAGTATTCTCGAATAAAACAGAACAGGGTCTTTACGACTAGTCTGAGAGTTTTGTTGTATAATATCCGTGGGGAAGTAACATTCATTACCAAGTACGGTGTTACTGACGCTATACTTTGAACAGAGCTTTGTTTTATGACACATCAATCAACAAGTAAGGCGTTGCTGACACTAGAACTCAAATAGAAGTTTTTATATTTAAAGTTCAAAGAGTATTACGGTATGTTGTAAAAGTACCCTTCGATCGCTAGGTACAACGTTGTTGACGCTTTGATTGGCTGTTTCTATTGCATGGGCAGAAGGATGGCCCAGAAAATGGCGACTATGTTGATTTCTTCACTTCATGTTTTATTCCTTGATAAGAGGGTTTTATGACGAGTCTTGGGATGTTCTTCTGTTGAAAAGTTTATAGTAGCTCGGGCGCTTCCAAAGGTGCTTATTGCAACCAAAACGGGTCGCCACTGTCGCCAGTCGTCCCTTGGATAAGCCACTGCCCGGATGTCATCCCATTCCGGCTGGATGGTTCGTAGTCTGACTAGCAGGCTCGGTGAAAAGTTTTATTTTCTATTTTATCAAACTCTAATTCGGAAAGTTTTATTCTTTACTTTACCAAACTTTAATTCGGATTCTCCGCGCTTTTCCGTATTAGCTCTGCCATCTAACGGCTGGAGTAAATTTCAGCAGTAGAGAGTCTTGATTAGAGAGTCGCCAGTTTGGCTGTTCAACACCTTCAGCAAGGTTAATGGCATAATATGGTAGTTGATTCTGTTCAAATGACTTTGCACTCCTTCCTGCCATGACCATACGACTCACTCGTGTGAACTAGTTTGTTGAGAGTGGATGATTTGTTCATACTGTCTGGAATTCCGAGTGAAAGTTTCCGCGTTTTCTCGGGAAAGTGGTTGTAAATTAGTACCTTATTGTACAGATACACCAGTTTATTGTAAAAAATCAAAGAACTGTATATACACATTTTAAACACGCATATTTTTATATTTTACCTTTGTCGTAGCCCGAATCGTTGACTTGTTTTTCTAGTCGGCTTATAATTTGTCGAGTCTGCGTCTTTTCCTCTGTTGTTGTTGTATTAGAGTATGTAATTTAGTTTGTTCTTCGCTGAAGACGGTTGCCGGAAGTGCAGCCGACTACCCGAATTTATCTTTATCCTTCACACAACATCTTAGAGGGATAATTCTTATTAGCTGGTTTACAGAAAACCCGAAAATCTCGTTTTTGTTTCTTGTATTATGGATGGTCAGCTTGGCTTTAAAGCTTACATCTGTAAATAGCAAAACGGAAGTTCTTCGGTCGCCCTTTTTGTCTGGATCCCTATTGTTGCCAGTTCGGGATAGAATTTGGTTGTCGTCGGTCGTTAACGCTGTGATTGCCAGCTTATGTTACATGACTTGGACGACTTTACTTCGGCAAGGCGTCGAAGAGAATGTTCAGTGAGTGGAAGGTGGAGGATTCGTTAGTGCCTTTTTGGTTACTACGTTGCCATATACAACTTTTGATCGACGATTCGAAAACCATTCGATCCTTCTTCAGTGCCATGGAAACAGAACACATTTATTTACTACGGCTGAAGTAAATAAATAATTAGATAATTGCGTACTGGAAATAAGGAGTATTCTTTCGTTATATGCGTCTGTTGTTTAAGTGAGCATGGTTTTGCACAAAAAAAAGGGAAAGGTTAATCTCTAAGAAATTTGGAAGACAAGTTCTCAAAAAGCAAATCTCGACCTAATTCTTCTAGCTATCTCATGAAGCTACCGCGTGATAATGGGTTTAGCTTAACTTTCATTCATATTTTGTGTTTAAGAATACGAATCGAACGATGTATTAAAATAAAAGAAAAATAAAAATAAAAATAAAGGGGAAACAATATTCAATTTCGTACAATTTGTTTTAAATATTAGGCTATCATTGTAAGGAGTGAAAAGACATTGATGGAACTGTCGGGATGTTTGCTGATGAATGGGTGATATCTCTACCTCAAATCTGCCATTTGTCTGTTTTTTGCCTTCGGTCGAGTATTCTGGCGTCGAGGAATCGGCTGGTGGCCTTGTCGGGACCACAATTGCGCATGTCTCTGCATGTGAGGCAAGCTCAAGGGGGGGGGGGCTTTACTGTGGGTTCTAATTGACCCATCCTGATTGAGGTCTGTGTAATCCTTCAAAACAGTTAAGTCGAAAGAAGGTTGTGTGCCTTAGTTGTATAGGTTTCTGTGCCTCGGTAGTTGAGGCTTCGTGCCAGCCACATATTTTATTTTTCTGCGCATGAAAATTTAGGAGTTCTGGTTGTAATGTAGCAGGTCCAGTAGGCTTTATTTTACTGCTCCTGCTAATCCACTGGTCGATTAGGAGCCGTGGTGGCCGCAGATGACCTTCGAAGGACCCCCCCCCCCCGCAACAAAAGCAAAAGAGAAGAGTAAGGGACTCGAGGTACAAACTCAAACTTTTTACTATTATGGAAGGAAATCAGAGAAAGAAAATGTTGCTGATAACACGATATACAGAGTATATGTATATGCAGAAACTTTTTGTTGTGGGCCCCTCTTTTAAATAAACAGGATTAGGTGAATTCAAAGCTGATCAATAAAGTTGAAAGGGTATAGAACACGGGAAGCAATTTTCTGCAATCTTCTTAGACCGTCTTCAGCGAAACTTTGGGCCTTAAGCTTGTGGGGAAAGGCGCCCCGTTTCGGGAGTCATTTCCGTCTTCCTCAATCCCCTTGGAAGTATCTTTCTTCTGTCAGAAAGTTTTGGCAAATTCAAATCATTCAGCGTCATTCCAAAAAGCAATTAACTACAAAAGCCATAATAACTGCTCTATTTAGGAAAGATTTTATAAGGTCAGAAAGTTTATTGGCAAGATGAATGCAAACTGGGAAGGGAGCGACTAAAAGAGGGGACGGAAGGGCATGTTTCCGGCGGAACGAGTGCTAAACGAGGAACGTGTACTAAAAGAACGGCAGATTAAAAGCAGGAATGATGCACGGTCGACATTCTTCTTTCAGTCGAATGTTTGGGCAAAGGTTTTTACAGTACCTACAAACAGCTAAAGAATTAATAACACTGCTAGAACATATGTCGTGGTCAAAAATGCTCTAAAACTCGTACCCAAAAGCTCTTATGCAACAGTGCATCGTTCCTCTTCTTAACGGGCGTTCCTCTGTTTGACACTCGTTCCGCCGGCACCGTGTCCTTCCACTCCAGTCGCTGTTTTATACAATTCCAATGGGGATGGGCGGGGGGGGGGATTCAAAATCGGTGTGATGTAGGGCGTATAGAAAATTAAAGTGCATTAGATCCTTAGAACAATAACAGCGAAGGATTTATAGTTGCCATGATACCTTCCGATAATTTGGCAACAAGTTACTGATATTCCTAAGAACGAATTAAATTTATTTCGACTACTAATAGGCGATAAACTGAAAAGTAACTAGTTCTTACAAATAATTGCAAGCAATGATTTTACTTAATGAGGAACTCAAATCATATTCCGCGTACTGAAATCATATACTACAGATATTAAATCGCTAGTAGCAGTGCTCTTATAGTCGTCAATTATCAGAAATAGCTACCGTGCCATCCACAAAATGTCAATAATTTAATCAAAACGTTAATAAGTTACTTCGCTTCTGGAGTAAGAAACTTTTCGACCATAGCCAGTAGCCTACAGGGGACGTAGTTTTTATGGCACTTGCCTTCCGGCCAAGTGCCATATACCGATCACTTTTCCGTCGGTCGGTCTGTCGGTCTGTCGGTCGGTCGGTCAGTCCGGTGATCGCGAGTTAGGGTACTTCCAGATGTGCTAGGACGATGAAACTTGGCAGGCGTATCAGGGACCCGACCAAACTAATTTAGAAATAGTCACTTCCCCGATCCGACCATCGTGGGGGGAGGGAGGGGAGCCGGAACCCGGAATTTAGGGGCATGCATAACTTTCAAACGGGTGATCGTATCTTAATGAAACTTGATATTTGGAAAGACGTCATTTCTTAGATATCACGGTTCAGGTCCGGATCGAATCCGATTAATGTGGGGGGGGGGGGAGTCGGAGGGGGGAACCGGAAATCATGTGACACGCTTAGACTGGAGCGATCGGGATGAAACTTGGTGGGAGGAACAAGCACATACCCTAGGTACGTCATTGACAGACCCGGACCGGATTCGTGCACTGTGGGGGGAGTTGGAGGGGGGTTCCGGAATTCCGGTGATACGGAGTTAAATTACTTCCAGGTGTGCTAGGACAATGGAATTTGGCAGGCAAATCAGGGACTCGACCAGATTAACCTGGAAATAGTCAGCTTTCCGATCCGACCATCGTGGGGGGAGTGACGGGAGGGGGAATCCGGAACCTTGAGGTATGTATAACTTCCGAACGGGTGATCGGATCATAATGAAACTTGATATGTAGAAAGATCACATGTCTCGGATGCCCAGTTTCAAGTCCGGACCAGATCCGATGAAGGTAGGGGGGTTGGAGGGGGGAACCGGAAAACTTGTGGCACGCTTGGAGTGGAGCGATCGGAATGAAACTTGGTGGAAAGAACAAGCATAAGCCCTATGTACGTAAGTGACAGAACCGGACACGATTCGGGCACTGTGGGGGAGTTAGAGGGAGGGGGGTCCTGAATTCCGATGATCGCAAGTTAATGTACTTCCAGACGTGCTAGGACGATAAACTTGGCTTGAAAATTAGAGACTTGACATGATTGGTTAGAAATAGTCAGTTCCCTGATCCGACCATCGTGGGGGGAGTGGAGGGAGGGAGAATCCTGAATCTTGAGGTATGTATAACTTTTGAACGGGTGATCGGATCTTAATGAAACTTGATATTTGGAAAGACCTCACGTCTCAAATGTCCTGTTTAAAGTCCGGATGTAATCCGATGAATGTTGGGGGGGAGGTGGAGGGGAGAACCCGAAATCTTGTGACACGCTTAGAGTGGAAACTTGGTTGGAAGAACAAGCAGAAGCTCTAGTTACATCAGTGACAGAACCGGACCGGGTTCGGGCACTGTGGAGGGAGCTGCAGGGGGTCCGGAATTCCGGTGATCGCGAATCAAGGTACTTCCAGATGTGCTAGGACGATGAAACTTGGCTTGGAAATCAGACACTTGACAAGATTGGCTTAGAAATTGTCAGTTCCCAGATCGGACGATCCCTTAAAGTACTGGTCGCAACCACAACGTCCAAAAAATACTTTTTAGCCAAATACACATTTTCGTGATCCCTATGAGCCCATGATCATTTTTGCCTTAAGGATTTTGCTCACAATTGATTTCCTTGAAGTACAAACAATACTTTTGAGTAAATATACATTTTCGTGCTCCCGATGAGTTCATCATGTTTTTTACTTCAAGAATTTTGATTACAAATGATTACAACAAACCCACAAATTGACGAATTCCTACTTTCATCCTCTGACCCAGCCTTGCAAGTGCCATATGAGCTTCCAGCTCTTGTTTCTTTTTTAGTTCTGTTTTCCAGCCCCCTACCGCTGAGATATGTTTCCAGTACCAAGCTCTTCTAAAGATCGTAGCGTGGCAGCCAGCCAAGATAGCAAATCAGTCTCCACAAAGATAATCTCTAAAAGAACGTCGAAACCACCGCCATGTTTTCCATCCAAAACCATTCCTTATTTGACCAATTGTTTTACGCGGCTGGGCAGACTTCCAGGAATAGTTTCTTGCAAAAAACAACGATTGTCGCAATCCCCTTTCTGATTCGATCGATCTCGATGTTCTGCTAAGGTACGTGAGTTTAGAAACCTGCGGGGTCTGCTCATTCAGTTATTTTATTATTGGTGGTCTTGTCGGAAGCTTTCATCCCTCTACCAGGATGTGGAGTTGCTGATCCTTTTCGGGATCGACTAAAATCGGGAACGGAACGGAACGACACGGGGCAGGAGGAACGCGTGCTAAACACGGGAACGCGAAAATCGGGAATGCCCGTCCCCTGTTCTTTAGCAATTGGTTCCAATTTCGTCAGAAGCCAGTACTAAAAAGAGGATTGACAGGATCCCTGTTTTTTAGTACTTCGTGTTCCTAACTCAGGAGGAACAAGTACTAAAATCGGGAATGCCCGTTCCCTGTTACTGGCTTCTGATGAAACTGGAACCGAGTACCTAAAGAACAGGGGACAGGCAGTCCCGATTTTAGTACTTGTTCTTCTCGAGTATGGAACCAGAAGTACTAAGAAACAGGGATCCTGGTCTTCCCGTTTTTAGTACTGGCTTCTGATGAAACTGGAACCGAGTACTAAAGAACAGGGGACGGGCATTCCCGATTTTCACGTTCCCGTTTTTAGTACGCGTTCCTCCTCCCCCGTGTCGTTCCGTTCCGTTCCCGATTTTAGTCGATCCCATCCTTTTCTGGTTCTAACCTACCGATATGGATGTTCTTTTAAGATCCAGTTTACTCATTGGTTATTTATTTTTACTTTGTTGGCTGTGTTTCTTTTCCGTTCCTGTCCGTTTCTTTCAAGATCCACGACTTTAGGAGACCACTCATTCAGTGAGTTTAGTGGCTGATCCGTATGTGTTCTAAGTCGTTCGGTCTCAACAGTCTTTCGGGTGTGTCGGAACATTTTCTGTTGGGTTTGTACTTATCCGTTTGTCTTCTTAATCTTTTGATCTAGATATTCTTTTAAAATCCGTGACTTCTGGATTCTTGTGAAGACCGCTCATTCAGCGAGTTTATTCTTGGTTAATTTTCACCTTTATAATACATCATACGACAGTTAGGCTGGATATTCAAACACAAAATATGGTGTCGCTGATCCGCTTATGGGTCAAACGGATCCAGTTGTGTGTATTTTGGTTAAAATACTTAGGTAGCGTTCCAGTAAAGTTATTACACGTTACGATGATAAGAGGAGGGGCAAGCGCCGTATTTTGGTAGTTATCACGCTCTCTGGAACGAAAATAATAACAACGCGAACATACGTCATCACTCTTACGGGAGTTCATGCAGAACCGATAAATATTATCACTTATGATGCTCGCGACCATCATAAGTAAATTGTAACGATTGTAACAGTCGTGGAACGAAAATAATAAGTGGAAGGAGCCAATTTACTTATTACGGCGGGATCTGGATCGGCAATAATAACAAGAATAGTAACGATCGTAACTAATAATAAGTCGCTGGAACGCTACCTTAATTACTGAACTTGATTTTCTTGGATATTTTTAAAGTATCAAAGTCGATGTCCAATATCCTTTTTCGCATTTTCCCAGAACAGGGATCCGTCCCTTCACGACCACATCAGCCAACACACTCCCGACGTTCTCCGACCACCGAGACGACGGGTGTCACTGACACTTGGAGACGACAGGCAGTTGGAGGCCCGTCTAGAGCCCTGTTCTTATCAATCAGTGGACAATGTGAACATCTAAACAGAAATTCAGAAGACTTATGCCTGTTTCTCAAAGGTAGTTATCGTATTTTAATATTTCAGATTCGGGACGACGATTATGATTGAGATAGGATTCGGATGGGTGAACGGATGTAGAACAGCATGATTCCTTCATTTCGTCGACGTGCTAGCCTGGAGGAGTCTATTATTATTTGCTTCCTAGCCATGACCTGCTCTGCTCACATTTCAGGTAAATATTTGTCGTTCACTTCGCTCAAGGCAAGGTTTGATGTTAAATTAAACGAAGGTCTGATGTCACAGAAGATTGAAAAAACTGGTCGGAAATTCTTCCCTCTTCGCAGAGGAAATTGCCCTAGAATTCTTTTCTCTTTTTCCATGCAATTTGCCTAACTAATAGCAATTCCCAGCTCGGCTTGTCCTTTTACTCTTCATCAGCCAGTTCCATCAGTCCGATGGGAGACATTTTCCGTCTCTGTGTTAACTGCTTTTCCCGGCTCCGGAATCTGGCCTGGCAATCTATCCAAATTTCAGTTTCAATTCTAATTTATTTTTACCAAACATTCCAAATAACAAAATCCCCCCCAAAAACGCCTTCACTCTGAAGAAGTCTCTTGGCCAGTGTAGAGTGATTTTTTTCACTGACAACCTTCTCTCGTCACATCATTTACCCACTCCATCCCTGAGCCATCCCCCACACTCCAAATCTCTCCCGGAGTCCTCCGCCACACTATTGACCACCCCAAAAATGCCCTTTTTATTTACTCTTAAAATTATATAGGTTTTCAGCCTCCCTAACGTTGAGTGGAAGCTTAATAATAATATACCACACTATTTCTAATCACAATCGTGCTCAACCTGTATTTCTCTGTTCATACATCAACATGCCCGCACTTCTCATAGAACAGAATATATTCGAACTAAATGGAAAAAAAAAATTCATTATTACACACAACCACTATATTTTTTATCACTTGACACACGAACACTGCCATTTGATGATCACGCATTCGCTGGAATTTTACTTTTTACCCTGTATTTACTGTTTTACGAAAATTCTGCCAAACTATCGATCCAGAGAAATATCAATCCGGAGAATAATTAAGAGTATTTCCCAAATCAGCATCTCCATTTAAACCTTTATTAGTCTTCCTGTCCCGAAATTTGTAAGCTTCCAGTCCTAACTGCTGGAGTAGAATGAGGTCCTCTTGACAGCTAGATCTTACCCAAAATGACCCATCAATTAAAATGTCCCAATCCTATTACAGGATTTAGTATACCATCAATATCGTCAAAAAAAAAAAAAATCGCGACGTGACAATGGCGTGTTGAATAGTCAACATAAGTACACACTTCCAATAGTTAATAATAAACACCGCAAAGAACAAACTAAGCTCACTTTTCTAATATGAATGACTACCTATGCTTTGACTTGATAACTAATAGATGATAAAACTGTCAAGGATACATAGGAAACAACACAAACTCAGAATAACAAAATCAACTCTACGTGCACGCACTGTCCTTTAAAATGTCACATGTGAGAATACCTTTAAAGTTTAACTGAAAAGCCAACTTATTTTTGTGTCATTTAGTTGAATACACTGAATTATATAGCTATGGCGTTCAGAATATCTGCAGCCGTCCCCACAGCGAAAATTCTACTATGACGCGGGAAATTTTCATCTAAACACAAACAAGGCTTTTCAGTGGGCTTTGTTTATTGGTGAAGGTTGCTTAGTGCCTGAAAAAAAAGTCATAAATCTTTCTTGTAAGGCATACAACAAATTAGAGGTACCACAAATCACAAGGAAATTCCACTATTTGAAAATCGATTATTCCTGAATAGCGGAACAACCAAGTAACGCATTTTCACCGGGTCTTCAAGCCAATTTAAGTGAATAAGTGATGGGTAACTAGATTGTCCTATCCCAGTCCTTTTCGGTTAAACTTTAATGACTAACTCTAAGAGCCGTTGAAGAACCGTCGTGTACCTAACTGAAAAGCCGGAAGCGTTACCACAGCTGTCCCCCAATGAACGCTGTTTATTGGTTGACACAGGATTTGAGTCATTGTTCATCCGATGTTACTCGTTCTTCCTGAGGATCATACTGGCGTGTTTTGGACTTGATCGTATTGAGTACACGCATGTTAAATTCGCGCCACTATGAGGAAACCACTACACGCGTCACGCGATGCGATGCGTCGAAAGATGCGTCACAGCGCGGCATGGTGCGGGAGGCACGAGTTCTTAAAAGAGGCATGGCACAAAAAAGGAAGGCATGTTTGCATCAGGAGGCACGCACAGTCTAAACTTTTTTTTAGGATCCGGAGTTCTCGAGCACCCTGCTGCACAATGCCGTTCTGTGCCATGCTTTTTGTCTATCTCAAGTTGGATTTCGTGTACACGCAACTTAAATCTCATTGCTGAAGCATGTGAGCAACTGAGGACATAAATACCGAGATGATATTAATAGTACAAGACGAAAGAGAAATTAAAGAACTCGGCTCATCAATTCCTAAGATTCACAAAAGAAGCTGCATTTCCGTGCTCGCCATCTTGGTTTAGTTTTATTTTCACCCACTACTTCTGCTGCAGTCTCGTCGGCTTTCTTATGGCCATGTAGACAACGTGACACATTCTATCTCGAACGACTAGAGAGCTGAAGCTCTTCTCCGAAACAGACCTGATTTTCTGACATTTCCTTAAATCCTGTCTCAACAGACCGGTAAAACCACTCGGCAAGAGGACACAAAATGAAATGCCAATTCCAGTTCTCCAAGAAGAAACGAAGACGGAAGCTATTACTCTTGTTCTTACTTTATTCAATAATGGTACTACGACCTTTTTTATATTGCAGATTCCAAAGACAGACGGGAAAATCAGAAATATGGAGGACCTGTCACTTACACAAAGCTGGCGACGACACCAGCTAAAAGCAGCTCGGTGAGCATCTACTTCGAAGAAGACTACGCAGATGACGACTCTTTACATGTAAGTTGCAAAGCATGGTGCGGATAGGGGCCGGTCGAAAACCAGACCCCGGAGCCTGAGTCGTCTGGGGTCATCGATTTCAAAATACTAAACGCTTTTCAGAAGTGTAAAGTAGTTGTTCGGGGTCGGGAGACTGGGGTTTGGTTTTTGGCGGAACTCCGAGTACGGGGTCCGGCAAGCCCACCCATCAGCTCAGTTATCGGTGAAACGTCAACCGATATAGATATATATATTTTATTTTAAACCCGCCAAGTACACGAGGTGATACCGGAGTAAATGGATTAACGAAAAATAACACAAGAACAATAACAGATTGAGACAACACAATTTAGACATAATTTCTAACTGGACCTGAAAAATTCATGAGAAACATCATGTACTCGATGACCTGGTTGACGAGATGTACATAGTAGTGACACTGACGTTTTCTCAAATGAACAGGGCGGCGAACTTCTGAACTAATTTGTGGTTGCGGTAGGAACGAGGAAGGTATATAAAAAATTTACAATGATTATAATAACACGTCTTCAAAGCTTTAGCTAATAACACGTCTTCAAAGCTTTTCGCAGAATGTGATAAACACCGGAACAATACAAAATGCAAGGAGTACAGAAAGCGCTATAAATTCGCCCAAGTGCCTTCCAGCTGCAGCGACCTTTGTTTGGACATAAACGACCATATGCAATACGAATTAACATAGAGGTATCCTGAACAATAGCCGAACAAGTCTTGGAAAATATTTTTTTTTAAACTGAGGCCAAGCAACTTTAGCGAATCAGTGGCTGGAATCGAAGTAGGTCCCACGGACAATGGCACTGATTCACAAGAGCATAAAGCATTAAAGCACAGATGATCACATTTCATGGCAAGGCCAATTTTTGAAAATTCTGAAGCTAACATTCTTTTCAATTGTCGCTTTGCTTCTACTGACGAGCAACACGTCGTCAATGTCCTCTTTTTTAAGGAGGTCGGCAAAGAGCAAAGTGGAAAGGGTTGTAAGAAAGGGAGTGAAAGATCAACCATTCAAACAATGGGATACGGTTGGGCCAACAATCAGCTTGGTTCATCTGGGCTGGTTTGTCCCAGTTGTACGAACCACGATCACCGCGTCATAATATGCTAGTCAGAAGACCGACATAGACTCTTTTTTCTTGTGCCCAGAGAGTGGATTTACGTCAGAAAGCGAGTGCCACCCCGCTTAGTGGACTTAAGTCGGGTCTTCACCTTCCGGAATCTGGGTTCCCAGATTTTCCGAGATTTATTTTAATTTCTTCTGCGATACTTAAAAATTCCGGAAATCTGGAAGTTCAAAAGCCCCTTTTTCCGGATTATTTTGATGTACTTTCGGACCGGTTCATATTCCAGATGCAATTTACAGAAGAAGTCAAAGAATAATCTGGAAGCCCAGATCCGGAAGTTCCGGGAGGTGAAGACCGGACTTTACCGTCTTTTTTTTCGCGTCGCAAATGGGATATTTTTCGCGTTCTGAGGAAACTTGGCTATAGACTTCAATTTTTGCAGTATTGCTCATTTGTACGGCATAAGACTATCTTATAGAAGTTAAATCGGAAACGTTTTGGCGTTTGCGACACCAAGATCAAACCCATCCAGTTCGTAGATTCAAACCAAAACTCTATTCGATCAATAGTGTTCGCCTCATCGATAGTGAGGCAGAAGTACCCACATGAGAAAGCTCAAGATAGATTTTGTCAAGAGTTGTAACGGCTATGACGATGTTATTAAAGTTTAACCGAAAAGGGCTAGGATAGGACAATCTAGTTACCCATCACTTATTCACTTAAATTGGCCTGAAGATCCGCTGAAAATGAGTTACTTCGTTGTTCCGCTATTCACGAATAATCGATTTTCATGTAGTGGAATTTCCGTGTGATTTGTGACTTGTATTTTTGCTGTATGCCTTACGAGAAAGATTTATCAATTTTTTTGTTCAGACACTAAGCAATCTTCACCAATCTCACCACTGCCCACTGAAAAGCCGCATTTGTGTTGAGATTAAAATTTCCCGCGTCATAGTATAATTTCCGCTCTGGGGACGGCTGGAGATATTCTGAGCCTCATAACTAGATCAGATAGTGGAAAATCAAAAAATCCCTTTGCAGAATCCAAATAATTCAGTGTATCCAGTTAAATGACACACAAATGAGTTGGCTTTTCAGTTAAACTTTAACCAGTCCAGTTAAACTTTAGCGTCTAGAAGCGGTGAAGGTTCGGTGAAGGTTCACGGTACACTAAATACAAAATGAGACACGAAAATCTAACAGGCTGGTCAGGATACCCCTTATTTCAAAATTTTACACACAATTTTCTGACCGGACACATATATTCCTTGAGACAATTTTATAAGACAGACCAAATCTGAGTCCAGCAAGGAATGGACTTTTCTGAACCTTGTCTGTAGTCTCCTAAAAACCTGTTCTGTAATCAAAGTCGTCAGTATTCTTTTGCAAACATCAAACCTAATATTATTTGGAATTCCCCTTACCCCAGCTCAAATGTTCCATCAAATCCAACCGGTAGCTCATCACCTGCCAGTTATGGAACTGGAATGATCCCATTGCTTGCATACTTCCGGTTACGACAATGGAATGATCCCATCTTTCCCACTATCCTCCGTAGTAACAGCGACACCTACATTGTTTCCAGAATGCTGACAAGAGTTACTCAAACGATCAGCCACACTGATCATCCCCCCAGTAGAATAAGCCCTCGATCTAATCTCATTGACGGTGTATTCTTTTATCTACCGACTCTTGAGAATGAAAAGCGTTTTTCAGTCTCTGCATTTGACAGAGTATGATCGATTCTTGATGCCGTCGCCGAAGCCATTGTTATGCTGATAGACGATGCCACCGTCGCTTCCGTTCGTGAAAATTGGATTTCAGATGCTCTCAGGCCCTACAGCTCGAGGAATTGTAAACAACTTGTACATCTCCAGAGAGACGACGGAATGCTTGAATAGGTAGAGAAAGACGACGCGTCTCCTTGAATCGCATTATAAGACTTGAGTGTAGCCCCCTAAAGCCTTCAAGTCTCGCAACACTTTCGGAATATTAAAGACAGTCTCAGAATACGCGATTTTTAGTTGAAATCCGCTCTACTCCTCGTTATACTTTCATACACTTGAAAGATTGGCTGAAAATATGCCATTCTTGCTTACATTTAACTGTACCATCGATTTCCTGTTACGTGTAATTTTTTTTTCCTCCAAAGTGTCAACTTGCAAGCAGTCGCTCTATGCAATCATCTGAAAGCATTCTTTCCCTATTACATATTTTCTTCCTTAAAATGTGTTGCTATGTAGTATATCAAGAGTACATAAATGTCCGATGCCGGAAATCACGTCTCGTCTTCACAGTGGGCGTGGGCCGCACCAAGGGGTGGGTTTGAATTAAGCGAAACTTGAACCTTAGATCAAGATTAATTTGCCGGTTCAGCACATTACCCCGATACCCAAACGACTTAGGGCAATTCGCATGAAAAGTAGGTTATAATATTGGTGAAAATAAAAGAGAATAAATCAAGCGACAGAATGAAAAGTGGTTGCGTGATTGTACCAGTATTATAGGACCAAATTAAGATGCTTCCATTTTAACATCAAAAACAAAGATTTGATTTCAGGACAACGTTTATTTACATTATTGAAGGACAAATTATACGTTTTCCGAACGGTTACAGTTATGACAATACTTTGAAAATACACAAAGAGCGGAACTAAAGATTGAATGTTCATCCCTTCAAAAATACTTCGCACATCCCTATCGTTTCGTTATTTTAGCCCTGGTAATAGCAGCCCGTGGTCCCGGTACCGGTAATGAACAACAGACTGCTAGACCTTAGTGACCCAGTGTCCCAAAACGGACACAATGACCTCTAGATTACTTCCTAAGATAAACACTCCCTACCCCACACAGACTGAAGTCCCGTACAGCATCGGATCTTTGTCTGCCGAGGAGCTAGAACCAGTGGGTCCCCCTTGAACTCGAGGTCCCCGGTTACAATACCCCTAACACCACCCCCTACTCATCACAGACTGAGGACTGAGGTCCCGTATGGATCTTTGTCTGTCGAGGAGCTAGAACCAATGAGTATCCCCTTGAACTCCAGGTTCCCGGTTCCTAGGGTCTTTAACCGAGCAAGTTAAAAGCAAACTGTATTATAGTTGTTATTTTAAGAAATTACGGAGTTAAAGTTCCTTCACAATATGAGTGAGATTGTAGGCTTATTTTACCAAAAGAAAGAAAATGCTTAGCAAGAATTTAGCCGCAACCTACTATGATGATACGATATGATATTTATTGCAAAAAGCCAACTGGCCATAGCAACTGCCACACAACAAAATCACTTACCAAAAAAACAAAACAACAAAAATGAAAAGAGAAATAGATATAACTTAATAACACTTAGGCCTACATTAGATCCTCCCGATGCTTCGCTGCCAACCGGACGAACACCGCCAAATTTCTTGTTACTACAAAACACTTGTCTCCAATCAAATCTATTAACTCTTCCTCCCCTAAAGTACTCCTCCCAAACATTTCCTCCCTTAGTCCCCCCAACTCACCACATTCACACATAAAATGGAGCAGATTCTCATCAATTATACCACACATAGGGTTAAAAAGAATAATAAATCACTGCACGAATACACAGAGAAAGAATGCAAAGAGTAAATGCAGGGTCGAATCTGATCTGAGAAACAAACCCAGGAAACTCTCCCTTTTCAAACATAGTTCGTAATATCTTCGGATGAAAACCTACTGGCTAATTTTCTCTGGGAAAATACTCGTTGGTTCCTTAGTTAAACCAATAAATAATGCACCCGTCTACGTTGAGAAAACGTAGTCGTACAAAACAAGGACACAATAACCTGGCAACAGAGTTTTGCTAAAAAAAATAACTCAACACCCGGTTTCAATAATTCGGGAAAAAAATATTACAAGGTTAGTCGTGAATTTCCCAGCTCGGACATGTACCTGATTCACACGGAAACTGAATTCACTTCCTTCAGTCATTAGTTGTTAACTGCATTGTATCTAACCTCCTTGCTCATCGCCTGTACTTTTCGTCCAGTTTGGCGATAAGGGGGTTCCTAAATTCCTCCTACATGCACAATGAACTATCTTTGACTATTTAGCAGTGGTATATTTGCAAGTCTTAGACACTCTCTTGTAAAGAGTAATTCCTTGCGAATAATTCGGACGTCTTTTTTTATTTTTGTTTTCTGACTTGATCGAAATGCGTCGCTACTAAAAAAACGAAAAAAAACGAAAAAAAAATGGAAGAGCATCGGGCTTCATTTCTGCTTTAAGCCGTCATTCGCGGAACTTATTCCCGATATATTCGGAATCAGCGGGTTCGATTTGGTCGGAATCCACTGTTCAACCTATTGTGCTTGACAGCAAAACTTATTATTGAGAGGAAAAAATGGAATAGCATATGGCTTCATTTCTACTTTAACCCTTTCGGGACTGGCGGGACCTCCAGGTCCGGATGACGAAACTACATCTGGCGTCAAAACGGTTGCGCGCAGCAGAACGAATTCACTGCCATCTTGTTCGCCTTAATGAAACGCATCGAAAGAGGTATTAATCTCGCCGCTACGTGACGGGCTACCATAATTTGAAGTATACATTTTGAGAAGTCATTTTTACTCGACCAAACCCAAAATTCAAAAATAAGAATCTCGACATCGAAAGGAGTGTTTGAGTTGAGATTTTTTTTGGAAGTCCTCTGAAACATATTGTTACAACTAAAAATTGCTTCGTAAAGAAAAAAGTTGTCAGGTAGGAGAATCCGTACTGGAAAGCAGTGGGACTCTCAGGTCCCGTCAGGCAGTAAGTACGTGGGATTGGTGCTGAATACTATACATTTTGCTTTTCAGTTTTTGGAAGGCCTGTCACTTATAAGTGGCTAACAAGGCTTGTAAATGAAATATCAAATAAAATAATATTTTTAACCATGAATAACCTTTGGTTTTTGCTAGATAATGACGTAAACTGTAACTTTTATCATTGAATTTATACCCGGTTATAACTTCTTCTATATATATATATATATATATATACATACATATATTTTTTCTTGCTTTTCGACCATCTGTTAGCCATCTGGTACTAACATACGCTAGAAAGATCAGGATGGCTCACCTACTGCGGATGACCAAGCACCATCCACTTCTTCAGCTCCGGTAGAACTGTCGTTAACATTTAGGATACAACTTATAATCCAGATACGTCAGATAGCCTACATCTGAAGTAGGAAGGGTGTATGTGGTCTCTTGTGAACAGATTTAGGGCTTCTACTCGTCTCTCCCATCAAACCCTTTCCCGAATCCTCAACCCCAAGCGTGCTAAAAACTCCTATATATCCACCCCGGAATTCCCTCCCCCCCCACAGTTTTCGGATCCAGTCTGGAACTGAAACTGAACACCGGAACGGTGCTCTTGTCATTTGCCAAGTTTCTTCCAGATCAGATAACTCGCTCCCTATGATTCCAGATTCCCCATCCTCCACTCCCCCCTGAATGGTAGGATCCTGAAATGATTATATACGAGTCAATTTGGTAGGACCTTTTTTCCTGTCAAGTTTGGTCGTCCTAGCCAATCTGCAAGTAGCCTACCCTTACTGGCTGGCGACTGGCGTACACGAATTCCTTTCCCTTCTTCAGCTTCAGAGTGACCAGATCTGGTCCGTGTCATCTTGCCTCATGTCAGTTTCCATCTGGATCAGATCACTCGTTCCACAGTTATGTCAAATTTCATATGCATGTCACAAGATCTTTAGCCCCCCCCCTCCGTTCCCATCCAACTTTATCTAGTGTCCGGGCCCGGTCCGGATCCATAAGTGATACATCAAGGGCTTGTGCTTGTTCTTTCCACCAAGTCCCGTCCCAATCACTCCAATCTAAGTGCGCCACAAGATTTCGCGGTTCCTCCCTTCCAACCAGCTTCCAACTCCCTCCACAGTTGTCGGGATCCCGGACAGACTTGAGACGGGACGTCTGAGACGTTATGTAGTTATGCAATTGCCAAGTTTCATTCAGGTCAGATCACTGGTTCGGAAAGAAACTTACAGGATTTTTTGCCTGGTTTACCAGAGTGAATTATTTTTTATAAATTTGACTGACGATTTTTGTACATTCTCAACCTTTTCTGACGTTCCCAACACTGAGATTGGTCCTCCGTCTCCGTCGTGACTGGATAAAAGCTTGTTAAACTTTGTAGTTCAGTCTCTTGTCTGTTACGAATGTTATCCGTAATATTTTTTGGTTTCTCATATGCAGAAACAGTATATCTAACAGTATGTCTTACTGACTGACGGGACCTGGAGGTCCCATTTCTCTGTGGAATGAAATAAAGCATTTAGGTGAAAACTAGTTACGCCTAAAATATCATAATAATATATGGAACGAATTTTCAAAATAAAAAAAATATATTTTCCACTAAAAAAAATAGCCGTCCCGAAAGGGTTAAGCCGTCATTTCCGAAACTAGTTCCCGGCATATTCGGAATCAGCGTGTTCGATTTGGTCGGAATCCACTTTTAAACCGACTGTACCTTTTGGGTTAGGGGGGTGTCACATTTTCATGACCTGGCGGTCGGACTATGAGGACATGAACGTTTGGCAACCGTCAACAGTCGTAACACTGAGCGACTTTTCGTGAGAACGGAGACGTTCGTGATGACCGTGATATTTTAACCAAGCGTCTACTACAGTTGCAACACATTTCCAGTATTCTTTATATGGGAAACGTCTCCGGCAAAGAACCACGGGTTCCTATAAAACTAACACTCTGAAACTCAAGTCCAGGAATTTAAGTCCAGGAAACGTTGTGTTTGTAGATATTTTTTGTTCAGTCGAGAAACAAGGACTAGCTTGACACTGAGAAACAACCCAAGGGAAGAAGCTCACAAGCGTGGGATTTTTTGTCGGGAGGATGTATGGTCCTAAAAACTGAAACGAGTTTCCGTCTATTTTGCTGAAAGAGTCAACCCCATATTCATGTTTGAACTCATGAGTAGAGGAAGGGAATAGGAATAGGTTTGTTAGACGAGTCGCAAATATTTCAACTTCAAATCAAAATAGAGCTGCAGACTCATATGGCAATTGAAATGGTAGCCTGTATATCCTCGTGTACATCAATTGATGTTCGCGCTGTCAAAGTCGGATTAGAGACGTTTATTTCCGTCTTAATGTCATCCTTAGCTGGGGATCGCTTCACTAAGCGAATTCGTGATGTGTTTATCGGGAAGACTACTGATGTTCTGTTCAGGAGATCCGTGACCAAACGTTATTTATTTCATTATTTTTTTTGTACTGTCATGGCCCTTATTTCTTGCGTATAATATTTCAGATCATAGTTCCTGTCACTACAGCACAAAATGTGACCAAAATCGAACCCAGTGATAAATTATGCAGGTTACCGAGTGCAAATTGTGATACAGGTGCAATCGCCAGACACAGTTCTGTAAAGTTTTCAAAAGTTTTTTTGGCTTGAATTTAATGCTATTTTCTCCTCTGATTCTTCTACACCCTGGTACGGCAAAGTTACGGCATCTACAATGACAGCAAATGTGAATTGCTTTGTTGAGAATAATACTTAGGAGGAAAATACGGGTCTAGGCGAGAACCCCCCCGGCGAAACCCCCCCCCGGACAAAACCCCCCCGCCAAAAACCCCCCGGCTAAAACCCCCCCGTTACCAAAAACCCCCGGACCAAACCCCCCCCGGTACCAAAACCCCCCCGACCAAACCCCCCCCGGTACCAAAACCCCCCGGTACCAACCCCCCCCCCCCCCCCGCATAATAAAGACGGGTATGTGAGAGTAGAGTAACTGGTAGGTAGAGAGAAAGAGAAGAAGAGAAACCCCCCGGTACCCCCCCTCCCGGCGACCCCCCCCCCCCCCCCCCGAATCCTTAGACACTCACACATATTAAGACTGGGATTTACTGGGCAAACATGTGACAGTTTTACCATTGACAAGCATGAGTAAGGTGAAGAGCTGGTAGAATATTTATGGGACTATCTTGAAAGTGCTATCACAAAACGAGCTCAACCTTTCCCTTGACCCAAAGGATCCTCCCATCAAGTGTCATAAGAATATTCATTCCCTTCAGACGTATAGCAGGACAACTTTTGCGGTGTCATAGGTATCCCTCCGCTTACTGCCCATCTTCGAGTTTCTGGTATGAATCAGGGATAACTAAAGAGCAATCAGGCAAGGGGAGCTTCACATTGCACCAGTGGGTGGCATCGTAACTGCAGCTTCCTCACCAAGAAGGGTAAGGCATTGGGAAAGGATTTGTTGGGGGTATCGTTACACAGAGTGGAACTGACTTTGATTTGATCATTCACATTTAACACCTCACTGACAACAGCTTCAGTTGAATGCGGGTGTTTGGTGACTTCAGCAATTAGTCTGTCACCATCAACCTTTACCTTCGCCTTACACTCCCTTTGTTTATCATTGTTCTGATACCCACTGTACTTCAGACATTCTTGTAGAGTCAAGTTTGCGAAAGAAGTTTATTCTACTCTTACTCTCTACCTACCAGTTACTCTACTCTTGCATACCCGTCTTTTTTTATGCGGGGGGGTTTTGGTACCGGGGGGTTTTGGTACCGGGGGGGGGTTTGGTCGGGGGGGGTTTGGTACCGGGGGGGGGGGTTTGGTCCGGGGGGGTTTGGTAACGGGGGGGGGTTTAGCCGGGGGGGGTTTGGCGGGGGGGTTTTGTCCGGGGGGGGGTTCGCCGGGGGGGTTTTAGCCGGAACCCGGAAAATACACTAGGTTTACCTGAATAGATCTACAGAAGTACCGCAGAAGGAAAAGGATTTTATTTTCTTTTTATCTCAGAGTGCAGCAGGAACATCTGGTCTTAGCTAATGTCTAGTTTTTAATTTCTTTTTTCCATTTTTTGGATACGAAGCAAAAAACAAAACTAAGGTGGCGACAAATTCAGAGAAGTGCTAGAAGTAAAATTCTCCAGCTGTAATTCTCGGATAAACACTCACGGAAATGGGTCAATTACTTTGAGAGTTTTTGTTCACTTTTACATTGTTTTCTTTTACAGAAACTGCCATCAAGAGCAACACTAACAGTAATTGCGTGCTTATAAAGGGTCATAATACTACGGGTAATAAATTGGGGAGAGGCCCTCCCACTGGAAACTATAAGTACAGGAGACTGTACGAACCTTTGTAACCAATACCCTTGATGGAGAATTTATCGACGAAAATATATTAAAAAAAAAATTATAAAGAAAATTTGTTTTCATAACCTAAGTTCGGGTACAATAGGTTATTTTCAATGGTCGTTATGGTTTAATTTGATATTAACCTCGGTGTCGGAAGGTAACCTATAACGAAGGTACAATTGTTCTGTTATTTTATATATTACAAGTTCGAGACTGTGTGCATCGCCCACCCGTGGCCAAATAAATATCTTCTCTTATCATTCCTGTTTCCCGGGAATTGGGAACAGATCTCCCAAAGCGCAACGAATCCGGGAAATGATCCCTGTACGTGGGAGCGAAGGTGGCAATTATCAAGGAACATAATAATCACTAAATCCATTTGAGCAGAAAAGGAAGACGAGAGGTCTTGAGATCGACATAATTAAATACAAGCTAATGACCAGAGATGGAGCTTAGTGATGAATATCAAAGAATGTGGCGGCGATAAAGCAGAGGTACACTTTTCCTAAGACAGCAACAAGGGAACAATATTTTTTTTAAACCCTTACTCCTGGCCCATTTCAAGCAGAAACATGGAAGATTTACATTTTTGTATTTAACTAGCAAGCTCTCTCCCAGACATGCGTCGTGAGCATGTTACTTAGCGAAAATACACTGTAAAAAGTTTCTCCGAAAAAGGATGCAGTATTTGCTACTAGGAATAATCTTATCTCTATTGGGATAAAATTGATCCGAATTAGGGAGAATCATATCTCAATAAAGACAAGTTTCCAGTAGCAAATACTGCAAGATTTTTTTTTACAGTGTAGTCAAACAAGGCAAGTGGGAAAATCACTGAGTTGTCGTTAGGGGGTTTAGAATTATACCTCGGGTCTCGGGTTTTAGCAAGGACTGAGAGATTGATGTACGGATTTAGCATTATAGGTACGACAGGTCCTTTAAAGTTTAACTGAAAAGCCAACTTATTTTTGTCTCATTTAACTGACTACACTGCATTAGTTTGATTGTGTTAAGGGATTTTTTTTTATTTCACTATTTGCTCTAGTATGATGTTCAGAATATCTACGTCCGTCCTCACAACGCAAAATTCTACTATGACGCAGAAAAACTGAATCTCAATACCAACGCGGCTTTTCAGTGGTCAGTGATCAGCTCGAGGAAGGTGGCTCACTGCTTGAACACTTATTTTTGGTAAATCGTTTTCCTCAAGCATACATCACAGACACAAGCATAGAGGTACCACAAATCACAGGGAAATTCCACTATTTGAAAATCGATTATTCGTGAATAGCTAAAGAACGAAGTGACGCATTTTCATCGGGTCTTCAAGCCTCTTTAAGTGAATAAGTCATGGGAACCTAGATTCTGATATTACATTCCTTTTCGGTTAAACTTTAAACTTAACCTCAGTAAAGAGCCGAGAGTTTAAGCTTTCTTTTCACGTAAGGGGTGAAGTCAATACCCCTTGGTGCGATTTGTTATTTCTTTTTGAATATCCATTTTCTTCTATTTCGGACGGGCATGAAAGTAACGCAAAGTGCCGTAACCGGCGGGAAAAACGTGCAGAATAAACTGAGCAAAAAAGAGCAAAAGATACAAAAGAATGAAAATTTTCTGGTTCAGTTTTCTTTGTTCTACTTAAACTATTGTTGCGTTTAAACTCACTACTTTGCATGAACAGGTTTGACTTTCATCATGTTCTTCGGCGCCTTTTCATGCTGGGCGACGTCCAAAATAAGATACATCTACTCTAAGACGAAATAAAAAAAAAAAACGGACTAGGATGAACCGAGTTTCCTCGAACCATTCAAACCCGTTGTTTTTCTTAAAGTTTAACCGAAAAGGGCTGGGATAGGACAGTCTAGCTACCCATTACTTGTTCTCTTAAATTGGCTTGAAAACCCGCTAAAAATGCGTTACTTCATTGTTCCACTATTCACGAATAATCGATTTTTAAATAGTGGAATTTGTGGTACCTCTATGCGCTTGTATTTTTGCTGTATGATTACGAGAAAGATTTATGATTTTTTTTTTGTTCAGGCACTAAGCAATCTTCACCAATCTCACCACTGCCCACAGAAAAGCCCCGTATGTGTTGAGATTAAAATTTCCCGCGTCATAGAAGAATTTTCGCTGTGGGGGCGGCCGTAGAAATTCTGAACGTCATAACTGGAGCAGATAGTGGAAAATAGAAAAATCCCTTTGCAGTCCCAATAGTTAAGTGTATTAAGTTAAATGATACAAATATAAGTTGCCTTTTCAGTTAAACTTAAGTTTAACTTTAAGTTAAATGACACAAATATAAGTTGGCTTTTCAGTTAAACTTAAGTTTGAAGTTAAACTTAAAGTTTTAAGTTTTAAGTTAAACTTTAAGTTAAACTTAAGTTAAACTTAAGTTTAACTGAAAAGCCAACTTATATTTGTGTCATTTAAGTTAATACAATGAATTATTGGGATTCTGCGAGGGGATTTTTCTATTTCCCACTATCTGCTCCAATTATGACGTTCAGAATTTCTACGGCCGTCCCCACAACGAAAATTCTACTATGACGCGGGAATTTTTAATCTCAACACAAACGGGTTTTTTCGGTGGAACAAAAAAAAATCATAAATCTTTCTCGTAGGGCATACAGCAAAAATACAAGCGCACAGAGGTACAACAAACTCCACTATTTGAAAATCGATTATTCGTGAATAGTGGAACAACGAAGTAACGCATTTTCAGCGGGTCTTCAAGCCAATTTAATTGAATAAGTGATGGGTAACTAGATTGTCCTATCCCAGCCCTTTTCCGTTAAACTTTAAGGGAGTGAAATTATCTGGTGTAAAATTGACTATTATGAACAAGTTGTACCATTTCTTTCACCAGCACAACCAGCCCACATTATTCGGTACGAACAGAAAAGGAATCACCCCTTTATGCCAAGGACTCCGTCAATCCTATGGCTTGTGAGTTACTGAGATAATAAGAATAATAAGTGTATTTCCATGCATAACAGCCATATACAAAACAAAACAAAAGCACATGCAAAATACCGTTACTTCCAAGCGGCTATGGGGCCCATAATAAGTGAGTATCATAATGCCCACTAAATGATAGCAGTAGGCTACTCCCATGTATAGTCACTGGGATTCGAGATTCCCTCCGTTTTTCGTTATCTCCTAAGTATCGGATCCTCAAATCTCAGATTTCGTTTCTATGATTTGCCACGGCGTGTTTTTTTCGTCTTTTCCAGTGTTCTCGTTTTCATAATCTCCGAATTCTTTTCAGAGCAAATTATGTATTCACTCGTTGCGGCCCCATTTTCCACTTTAAAAAATGGCCATCCTCTGCTCGCGATTTCAGATTCTCTGCTAGTTCTGAAACGCTAGTTTTATCTCCAGCCTGACATGATTAATGACTGACTATACAAGTTAAAGGACCCCTCCTAGGCTACTTATGTTGCTGATTGAGATAACAAAAAAAGAGAAAGAAAATCATGGCGTAATATCACGTTTCAGTTCTGCTTAAGGCACAAGAAAGTTTAACTACGACTACGTGAAGTCGAATAATCCCTATACCCTGCCTGATGCAAACGAGCAGAGGGTAGGAGCTACGCGGAACATCACAGCTTGTTACCAACGCAGTAAAGCCCTGGAGAAGGAATTTCCAAAGTAAAAGCCGATTAGTTTTTATCATTGTGACGTCACACGTGACGCGCTGCAGAGCGGGTCATGTAAGCCTGCAACAGTTTTTCCTTTGATAAGCGCAACGGCGAAGAGGGAAGTTGACGGGCATCAACTGAAAGCTCAGCAGGTACCTCTAGTTCAGCCAGAGTTCAGCTCAGCTTTGCCGGGGTTTCCATAGTCGCTGCATGGGACTAAAGACGGATGCTCTCTTGGCTTATCTGTTCTTTCTACAATCAACTACCCACATTAAACGATTTTATGTTGCAAAATGCTAATGCTGCTGGTGGAGGCTACGGGTTGATTACACTTGTGTAAATTAACGAAATTCTATGAGTCTTAAGAGGAACACTAAAGTCGGAGACTAAAACCTGATTCTGTATTCTCTCGAATTCTCTTAGATCAAAGCCTCATCGTTTTCAAGGTAACTCCTATCTCGTTTAGGGGCTGGGAAGCTTGGCACTTTACAAACGGTGTAGTAGGCTACACTCGTGGACGAAAGAAGTATCAATTTGACAGACCGAGGAGGGCTAGAAATATGAAAACCAGATTCCGACAATAACAATTAATAATTATAGATCGCATAAATTGGCTTATAGCTCCTACAAAGTTTTATGAAAAGACTATTCTTTGTAGATACTTTCAGAGTGGACACTGTCCAACCAATTCTTGGCATCGATAGAATCGCCCAATACTACTAGTTTAATTTAATTAACGAACATGAAAATGAACACGAAATCTACAATCAAATAACAATTGTGTAATGCCAAAAGACTGGCCGATAGCCTCTACAAAGTTTCTTTCAGTATATTCCGACGTATTAGAGATTGTCCAAGGATTCTAAGAGCGTCGATAGAATCGCTCAATACGAAAGAATGTCATATATGCATCATATGTCATCATATGCATCATATAGTTTGAATTTAATATTTTTTCTTATCTTTAGCTTCTTTACTTTGATTTCTATTTAGTCTTGTTACAGGATACAAATGGGATGCGAGACTCGTTTTCATTTGAAAAGGTTGAAAACCTTCAAGATCTCATTTCTGACTAAACTTTGCTCCAAGACTTTGTCAATCAATCAAGCAGCTGGGCCCAGATTTCCCACGAGTGAAGTTCATCTGTGACAGGTCGTCTCAAGTTCAACTCTTGTACTTGGGGAGATATGTGTATAGACGTGGATATTGGTGTAACAACAACGAAAAAACGACCACGACACGTACTTCAATTCTTAATGAAAAGTTGAAACTGGACGGTTTTTTCATATGATCGATGATATTAACTTATAACACCAGTACACTGTGCAGTCCCATGATAACAGTCCTATCCTACCCAGTGCCAAAATTTTCTGGTATTACCCTGATGTTAAAAGAAAAAAAGTTCCAGCCGTGCGATAAAAAGTGATAACGCACAGCCAGCCGTGCGATAAAAAGTGATAACGCACGGTTGGTCCATTCATCAAGTTCATCGAGCATTTTCCCTCAAGTACTGAAGAATAGAGCCTGATCTCCAAAAAATGAATGAAAGACATCACTTTCAGGAGGAAAAACAAAAAAAAACACTAAAAAATAATACAGTAAACAAAATGTTGGAAAATGTTGAAGAGTTTTTAACTTTCCCATGTGTTGCCGTCCAAAAAAGGAGTTTTTAACTTTCCCATGTGTTGCCGTCCAAAAAAGACAGTGTTTTGAAAGCCTGATTTCAGCCACTTTACACCATAGTTCAGTCCAGAGGAATCACCTTGCCGGTGAATCAACCTGTTGATTCAGGTTGGTTGTTAACAACCAAGAACCATTAGCCTAGGTAAACAGCCATGTCTCACCTCTTAGATCTTGGAAATTCTCATCTTGGTTGGAACAGAAGTGGCTTAGGTCACAGCTCATGTGATAAAATCCAACTGGAATTTGGCAAATCCAAAAACCAAACAAAAGCAAAGCACCTCTATCTAAACAAAAAAAAATCCAGAATCAATCCAAAAATTTAGAGCCACTGGGTCCAACGTTGCGTCGGTCGGCATGCCGGCAGTGCTTTTCAAATATTACGCGAGGCATTACAGTGTTGTCACTTGTTGCGCTTGCTCGCTTGCACTGCACAGTGTACTAGTGTTATAATCATTATCGCCCTTGCTTGTCTTCGGCAAGGGCGATAATATATAGTAATGAAGGGGGTCCTTAGGCTGCTACGATTTATTGCACTTGTGATTACCTTGCCAATGGAAAATTGGTCCGAAGGTCGGACTGGTATTCGGACTGGTCGGACATATTGAAACTGTTCTTGCAAGATCTTCAAGATCTCTTTTGAGATCTACATTTGGTGTAATCATTATCGCCCTTGCTTGTCTTCAGCAAGGGCGATAATATATAGTAATGAAGGGGGTCCTTAGGCTGCTACGATTTATTGCACTTGTGATTACCTTGCCAATGGAAAAGAGGTCCGAAGGTCGGACTGGTATTCGGACTGGTCGGACATATTGAAACTGTTCTTGCAAGATCTTCAAGATCTCTTTTGAGATCTACATGTGGTGTAATCATTATCGCCCTTGCTTGTCTTCAGCAAGGGCGATAATATATAGTAATGAAGGGGATCCTTAGGCTGCTACGATTTATTGCACTTGTGATTACCTTGCCAATGGAAAAGAGGTTCGAAGGTCGGACTGGTATTCGGACTGGTCGGACATATTGAAACTGTTCTTGCAAGATCTTCAAGATCTCTTTTGAGATCTACATGTGGTTTGTTTACATTAGAAGCTTTTAAAGTGGGATGATTTCAAATTAGGTTATTTCAATACTTGTTTGGTTACTGGGGATGTTAAATGTCTTGGTTATTCTAACGTTGTTTGTATGTAAAATGTGATAAACATCTTACTTTCACACTCCACAATTGAGCGCTTGCGCACTTGTTAGTGGAGTGTTCATTTATGAACAATCCATTCTTGCGAGCGCTGTCGCAGCTTTTGGTTTTCACCTTTTTTTTGTGGAGCTCATAAATCGTGAACCAGTGCAAGTATCAAGTACAAACTTGGTATACAGATGGGTATTGGGATCTAGTTGTGCCTTTTGAGGTCCCCCCACACCCATTCTGTTCAGGGGCAAATGCCCAGATTGTCCAGTGAATAATGTTCATAACCTGACCAGAGCTGGACATAGGACGATGAATTTTTTTTCACTTGTATAGGATAGGGCTTGGACATTATTTTTGAAATTGCACCTCCCCCACCCACCCTAGAGGCTGACACCCGTCTACTCCCCTCTTCGTCGCTGCGCATACCAGATGAAAAACTGTAGCAGGCGTGGAGAATCCACTCTGCAGCGAGTCAGACGTGACGTATCACAATGGTAGACAACCAAACAGCTGTAAAGGACAACGGTGTTTGTAAGGAGATTTCTCCTTCGGGGCTCTACTGCGATATAGCTGTTTGTAGAGGTATGATGTTCCATGTAGCTCCTACCCTTTGCTCGTTTGCATCGGTAGGCTCTCGGAATATATTCGACCCCGCATGGTCGTATGCAGGGATAGGGAAACTTAGGTTCTTGTGATTATTTGTTCTTGGTCTTATCCAGATAGGTAAGCACACGATTAACTCATTCTCTGTTTGCAGTTACAGCTGGGTTTGGTTGCCATAAAACTATTTTTTTTCTTGCAGGGGAAAGATCGAGTGCCATTTTTCGAAGAATTCGGATCTGGTTCCAATGTAACGGTTCAGCTGGGAGAAACAGCTTTCTTGAATTGTCGGATACATGATTTACAAGATAAAACGGTGAGTAAAAACTAACTCTGCTTTTCTCTTGGAACTCCGTCGCTAGAAGGAAAAATCCATAAACATGTCAAGAAATATATTAGGCTCACAGGAGCATATCTGGAAAATCCCTGCTAAGAAAGCAGGGAAGTTTGGACATACTGACTTTACTGGGATTCAACAAAGTTGTGAAGTATGATGCAGGGAAGTAAACTGATAATGTAATTGCCTTATCTCAGTTCAATATGTGTCGGAAAGAATGTTATGACTTCTGGAGAATGGCATGAAGTTAGGGTATGAGGTGGTCATTTCTTTTGACCAATTATGTAAGAGGAGTGTAGAAAACATAGGGTATCTGATGAATATTTGTGAGGGGTTAAAGCACGACTCTTTATTAGAAATAACTTTTTCATGACATAATGGTCCAGAATATCATTTTTGAAGATACTAGTACTTGCCCCGTGAGATTAGAGATTTTTGTTTGTTTGTGCTTTTCATTTCTGTCCAGACTTACCGCTGTTTTGAGTGGTGGTTCGACACTCGTTCGGCAAACAATAAAACTCGGGAAAGCAAGGTTACCATTAGTGAGAACCAATGGCATTCGTATTTCAAGAATCAGTTCACCGAACCCGACGATAATAATCTCGAGAAATTTGAAACGGAATTAAATAATCGATTACGCACTCCTGGACCGGGTACTTTTGTAGTTAGTTCCAATGAATTACGTGAAGTTCTACGAAAGCTTAACAAGAGACAATCTATGGGTTATGATGGATTATGCGCTCTTCACTTACAAAATGGGTCTGATAAGCGTATGTGTCATCTTTCGTTGTTGTACCAAATGGTTTTTTGCTGTGGTATAGTTCCAGATTCTTTTTGTGTTGGTCTTATTTCGCCGATTCTCAAAAAAGGGAAGGATCCGTCTGAGTGCTCGTCGTATCGACCTATAACTGTTTCAAGTGTTTTTGCTAAGGTGTTTGAATTACTTATAATTGGTAGCCTACGTTCTATTTGTTATATGCCTCCTCACCAGTTTGGCTTCCAGCCTAAGCTTGGATGTTTCCATGCTCTAAAATGTCTATGTAATTTATTGGTTGATGCAGATAAATCCGGTGGTACTCTAGCGCTTGGTACATATGATGTTAGTAAAGCGTTTGATTCGTTGTTGCATCCCCAAGCGATGAATGAGCTTTTGAACCGTGGTGTATCGCAAGATTTAGTTAGACCTCTTCTGTACATGTACCGCCATATGAAAGGAAAAATACGTATACCTGGAATTAATTTGCTGACTGAAGATATACCAATTCATATCGGGGTTAAGCAGGGTGCGGTTACGTCTCCCACGGTTTATAATAATGCAACGCTTCCAGCTCAGTGCCAACTTTCTTCGTGCTGTATATATAAAGGTACTGATCTGTCGATATTATGTTTTGCAGATGACATTTTTAATATTAGTAGGACTACTAGTGGGTTAGAAAAATGTTTTCGAGAGATATCTAAAAATTACAGTGATATTGGGCTTTCCCTAAATGCTGGAAAATGTGATGTTTTGATTTTTAATGAATTAGATGCGACTAGATCTGAGGGTATTTTAATAGACCTGAATGGTACAGCAGTAAAGCCTTGTGATAAGTTGACTTATCTTGGCCTTCCTATTGGAAAAAATCTGAAGAAAACTAGGCTATTGATGCTAGAAAGTATGGAAACTAAAATTCGTCGTGCATACGGTACAATTGTTAGTTCGCAGTTCCATTTGAACAGAGCCCACCTTGCGAGGATTTATAATAGTGTCGTCCTGCCACATATTCTGTATTTAGTACCGTTTTACCCTATATTTAGTGACTCTGACCATCTTAGGATGAAGCGTGTTTTTTTCAGATTCGCTAAGTTTCTGTTTTGAGTTCCTCCGTGGACTCGCAACTCGTACTTGATGAAAAAATATAACTTGTCTGACCCGTGTGTTAAGTTAGCTGAGTTGAATGTACATATGTGCAATAAGCAAACCGGCCATGAATGGCAAAATGTTATCTTTTGATGTGGAATTGTTTTCGTTGTTACTTTAGAACGTAAATGGTATGTTGTTTCTTTCTTTTTTCTTTTTTCCAATTTACTCCATCAATTCATTTTTTTGTATGATGGGTTATAAATACATACATACGGGTCTAGGCTAAAACCCCCCCGGCGAAAACCCCCCCGGACAAAACCCCCCCGCCAAAACCCCCCCGGCGAAAACCCCCCCGTGACCAAAACCCCCCCGGCGAAAACCCCCCCGTGACCAAAACCCCCCCGGCGAAAACCCCCCCGGTACCAAAACCCCCCCGGCGAAAACCCCCCCGTGACCAAAACCCCCCCGTGACCAAAACCCCCCCGGCGAAAACCCCCCGGTACCAAAACCCCCCGGCGAAAACCCCCCGGTACCAAAAGCTCGATTCATTTAGATTTACCACGAATCCAAAAAATTTCACTTGACTTCCCGTGATCTTGGTCTAATTCAACTGGAATTCTGGTACAACAAGACAGTGAAGCTTAGTCAGTTCTCAGTTGTACTTCCACTGGAATTAGTCCGCCCCTTGCGACGAGGACGCGCTCACTGGGAAAATTGTACGAGTGGCAGCAGTGAAAGTTGCAATTCATACCATTAAGGGGCATTTTTTTTTTTTTTTTTTTTAGTTCCAAGGGAACACATTTTTTTTTACAAGTTTAACAACTAGGCTATTACTTTGGTCCAATTAAGGCTAGGTACAATAATAAGGCACTTTTTTCCGATTATAGTTATGTCAAGATTTTTTTTAATACTTTTTTTAAGATTTTTTTGTAAGCCGGTCGCGATTGGGGTAATCAGCCACGATGCTGAGCAATCTGGCTCTAAGGGCGGTGGTATCTCGTCTTGGAGGATCGGAGGAATGGTTTCCACCTTTAGTTTCCACCTTTTTTTTTCCACCTTTAGGTATGTGTTATTTTCCCCGGGGGGTTCTGGTACCGGGGTGTTTTGGTACCCGTGGGGTTTTGGTATCGGGGGGGTTTTAGCCGGGGGGGTTTTTGTACCGGGGGGGGTTTAGCCGGGGGGGTTTTTGTACCGGGGGGGGTTTAGCCGGGGGGGTTTTGGTCACGGGGGGGTTTTCGCCGGGGGGGTTTTGGTACCGGGGGGGTTTTCGCCGGGGGGGTTTTGGTCACGGGGGGGTTTTCGCCGGGGGGGGTTTGGTCACGGGGGGGTTTTCGCCGGGGGGGTTTTGGCGGGGGGGGGTTTGTCCGGGGGGGTTTTCGCCGGGGGGGTTTTAGCCGGAACCCCATACATACATACATACATACATACAAAATATTTAAGCAACATCAGCGCCGTGGCTAAAACAGGGAAAAGCCAAGCAAAAGAATGGGTGTCCAAAACATGAGATAGATCTGATGGTCTACATAGTCTTCTAAACTGAAAAAAAAAAAACAACAAAAAACACTTAGAAGCTTCTGCTGGCTGATCCTCTTCTCATAACCTTATATTTAAAGTTTAACCGAAAAGAACTGAAATAGGACAATCTGGTTACCCCTAACTTCTTCACTTGAAGAGGCTTGAAGACCCGATGAAAATGCGTTACTTCGTTGTTCCGCTATTCACGAATAATTGGTTTTCATATAGTGAAATTTCCCTGGTGGATTTGTGGTACATCTACCCGTACGGCACAATCCAAATCCTCAAAAACATTACTGAAAGGTGGGGACCCATATGTCGGTAAGTTTTAAGATGTCCGACATATGGATAGTACTTCCGTTATTCAATGTTGCCTACACATGTATGGCACCTTTATGAAACGGAGTGCCCTGCTGTTTGCAGTATGTCTCTAACCTTGAACGTGCTCGCCTGAAATCTCAACCAAATCCGACAATATGTAAGAAACCTGGTTCCCATATTGACTTAATACCCCTCGTCGAGAGTAAACAGTGCCAGCTTGACGTATTTTGGTACAACAATGCAATGTTGCAGCAATGCGTCAGGAATATGTCCAAGGATTACAATGCAATGTTGCTGCAATGTGTCAGGAATGTGTCCAAGATTTACGGTACTGGCATCTGAAGGACTTGCGTTACTCGCTATTGGTTGGGTCTGTTTATAATAGATGGCTCTGCTGAAAATTATTTTTTGCCGAATTTTGCCAACTCTCAGCGCTGAAAGTGCAAAGTAATAAAAATCGTAGCGATATTTCCAAGTATCAATATTGATTGTTTGACGATAAAATGTGTATTTTGGGTATCTTGTGGAAGCTAACGATCAGAGCTCCAAAAGTGTAAAGAAATAAAATCGTAGCGATATTTCCCAGTACAAATGTTGATTATGTGACGGTTAAATACGCATTTCAGGTATTTTGTGGTAGTTAACGATCAGAGGGGTTCTGTGCCGAAATCATAGGGACCCTAGCAAACGAGAGAAAAGTGTGTAAAAGTGATCCTCCTTCTATCTTTTATGACTGTGTTAATCTTTTCAAGAATTAGACAGGTCCTGTGCCGGAATCAGAGGTACATTAGCAAACGAGAAAAAGTAATAATGAATGAGGAAATACAAATCGAAAGTAGTACAAACTTGCGAGCAAAGCCTCCTGCACAAACGGTATAACTGATTGGCTTAGCAACGTAGATTGGCTTAGCAACACCGTAGCTGAAGACACCAAAGTATTATAATATTATGACAAAAGTGGAAGCTCATTCGTTTCCTTCAGTTGATTTATGCAGTCTCTAGCCCCTTTATCACCGCGTCACTCATCTCAAACAACTAACTGATGTCAGGATTACCAGGTTCTGTCCTTCCATCTTTCAATATAGCAATGGGATACGTTATATTTGTCAAGGTAAACGTTCTAAATTTAAATTCTTGCCGAAATTTTGGATGCTCAGTTCTTCCGTATTTTGTATTATTTTCTATGCCCAGAATATTTCTAGTCAGTAACAGAGTCATTTTGTGTGATTCGGTCCCTCTAAACTAAACGAAGGGTGCACTCTGCTGCATTCTTTCAATGTTTCTTTGAATGTATTCGACAGTATTCGCACCTTCTGCTCAAGGGGTCCACCCGCCAGAAGTGATTGATCGATTTTCGGCGCGCCCAGGCCGAATCCAACACAGCTCAAATTTCTTAGATCAGGGGGCTTCCGGGGCTTGTCTCTGACCATTTTCAGTATTACAAGCCTCATCTTAACATCATATTAACAAGAGCTAGAAGGCCATGTGGCACTTGCAAGGATGGCTTAGAGGATGAGATATAGAATTTGCCTTCTCGTAGGTTTGTTCTGATGAGGTTCTGATCATTCGTAAGCATGACCCTTGAGATAAGCGATGATGGAGTTGGATATCACGAGAATGTATCGTTTGGTGAAAAGTATTTTATTTTTGAGCTTGGCTGTACTTTATCTGCACTTTAAAGGCGCTAGAAATTCATCTGTAAGCAAACCCTCGAGGAAAAAACGAGAACAGGCCCTTGGGATCATTCATAGAAATCGTTTGGTCAAAAGGAATTAATTTTTTTTTTTTTTTTTTACTTTTTGGGATCCCAAATCGTAAGTGGAGGGATCCCTATAATGACATCGCAAAAGTTGTCTGTCTGTATGCCCGTCTGTGAGCATGATAACTCTCGGAGGGAATGAGATATTCTGATGAAACTTGGTGGCGAGGTGTAGCTCTGTAGCCCTGCATGTAGGGGTGGGGGAGGGGTTTCTTAAGCGACGACAAAAATACTTTTAAAAGCTAATGAGATAGTCAATTTCGGGGTAAGGAGACATGCTGAATCCGAATATGAAATTTATTTTTTCGCCGGAAAAATAGTGCACCCGGAATCTGGTAAAAAAAAACGGAAAATTTGTAAAAAGTAGAAGTTGAATATTCAGGGGTAAGGAGACATGCTGAGTCTAAATATGAAAAAAAATTTCTCGTCGGACAAGTAGATCGCATGGAATCTAGGAATTTGGCAAGCCCAACGACATTGTAGTCAATGTAGGGCGAGGAGCAGCTTTCGAACATATTAAAGATAAACAAGAAGTTTATTTGATCAGTTTAGTTCTCTGAAGTCTCAACCGTCATTTAGTGTGGTCAAAAAGGCAGCATGTATCCGACAACTGTCAGATGAACAATTTAATTAAAATATTTTCGACCAGTTTTTCTAAAATCATGTAACCCCTCTATCCACAAAAGTGATAACTCTGCGTCATGACGTAGTGGCTCTTTGCTACGTATCGCGCAAGAAGCTACTGAGATAGTCGTGTAAGGGGTAACGAGGCCGATGAATCCATATTTGAACTTAAGTTTTCTTGCCGGACAAATGATTCAGCCGGAAAACTGAATGTTGGTTGAAGTTCAAAGTTGTTTTCGAAGTCGATTCGGTTTCGGAAAAGGAATAAAAAAAAGTCAACCCAAATGCTGAAAAATCTCTACCCGATCGACGACCCATTCGAGCAGCAAAAATAGCAGACGTGTCCAAAATGGAATCACAGCAACCTTTCAACTCCAAGCTAAGCGAATACTCTCTATCAGAAATACAGAGCAGGAAAAAACAGCATCATCAGCAAAAGGAAATTCAGACCCCAAGCTCTTTTCTAAACCAAAGTCGACCCAAATGCAGAAAAAATATCTACCCAATCAACAACCCAATCGAGCAGCAAAAACGGAAGCCGTGTCCAAAATGAAATCATAGCAACCTTTCGAACTCCAAGCTACTTTCACAAAGAATTCACGAAGTCAGATATTTAACACCAAGCTTGAATCTTTAGTTTGTTTTTCCACAAGTTCGTTTTTCAAACTTGAGCGGTTCTGAGCCTGAAGAGGACCCTTGCCAAGAAGGGTCGAGCACTGTCACAGCCTATATACTCACCAGTTGCGCAAACATTTTTCAAAAGCAACACATAGCTATCGTCGCGACACTAATTGGCACTGCGTCAAAGCCAGACACTCTCGCAGTTGGAAACTGGATTCCGAAGAGGCAACATGTGTGACGTGAAAATGCGCCGTGACAATTAAAAGGTATTTGAGTCGATTACCATAAAATGGCTGGACAGTTCGGATGACAGTCGCACAATATACAACAAAACCATGCTTTATAATACATTTTTTCGCGTTTATTCCTTTCGCATCCTTCGCAATAAATGTGGGACCTCCACTGCTTTCGTCTGATAACATTACGCACCCACTCACAACAGAAATTTCTGTTTTCACTCCCGGAATACAGCCAAAATCTTTCCGCGCTGATTGGCTGTGGGAGCTCCGGAGGTTAACGCCTAGTCTAAAGATGTGTGTTGAAATCCTTCTATGGGCAAGATACGACTCCGCGCAACTGGTGAGTATATAGGCTGTGAGCACTGTCAAATATGATACGCAGTCAGCTTGGGCTGAAGGAGTCTTCACTTATTGGTTAAGATGAGCACTTAAAGGGTGCTAGAAATAAACTATTGGCAAAATGACAAAATGTCCCCATGGCAAAAAGTCCCCAGCGAAATGTTCCCTGACGAAAAGTGGCGAAACATCTTCGCATGCCATTTTTTATATACCATAAACAAAGCTTTTATTCATTATCCTTTTTTAATTATCTTATAGACACAGCAGGCAATTTTTATTGCCTCTAAGGACCTTATTGGACAAAAACGCCGATTTTGCAAGATAATGACTTCAAACTAATCAGCTACGAGCCCCATGCAAGGCATATTATTCTGTAGGCTATATTGTATTGGAAACAGTGCAGTTAGTGCGCAACTGATCGCTAACAGATCCGAAAATTATCCATCTGAACTCGAATTATTAGGAAAAAAACGAGAAATTGTCACTTGTGGTCGCAATCACGTGAATTTATTCCACAATCCAAACTATCGTGCAGACATCCCTGGCGACAAGTCGTATTTGTAAAATAAATGGTGATATCCGATCGCGACGCTATCAGACAGTAAAGTTTCAGTGAAGGATCTACAATACACACCAGGCCATATCCAGGAATTAATTTCGGAGGGGGGTTTTTACCGGCGGGTCGACCTAGTCTATCTCGGAAAGTTTGAAAAGATGCAGATCAGAGGTTAAAGCCTCTAAAAGACGATTAATATCGGTATTTCAAAGAATAGTCGTGTTTGGGTAGTGACTATTTCTAAGCCAATCTTGTCGAATCTATAATATTCCAGCCAAGTTTCATCGCCCTAGCCAAACTGAAGTACCTTACCTCGCGATAACTAGAATTCCAAACCCCCCTCCAACTCCCCTCACAATGCCCTGCAGAGCCAACCCGGTTCTGGAAATTATTTATCAGAGCATCTGTTTGTTATCTCACAAAGTTCGATCCCGATCTCTTCCGTCTTGTTGGATCCGGTCCGGGCTTTGAAAAAGATCACCAGAGGCATGTCCTCTATTCAGTTATTCAATTTCACTGCAATCCAATCACCCGCTCATCGCTACGCATGACTCAATGATCCGCATTCCCCCTCCCGCCACTCCCCCACGATGATCGGATCGAGGAAGTCTTGGTTTCCTAGTCACTTTGATCGGGTCTCTGTCTTCCAAGTGTCGTCGTGAAAATCTCCAAAACCGCCATAACCGGGATTCCAGGGTATCAAAATGTCCGGATCCAGTCCAGTTGTGTAAACGATTTATCTAGAATAGATGATTCTTCTGGCTTTTATTATGCTAAACTGTGGGTCCAACTAATTGGTTACTGTTTGTAATCTCAACAAAGTTACAGTAGCTTCGTACGAAAAATGTTTCCAATCCAAGAAAAGATCATTCGCCATTACGCCGCAGATAATTGGCAAACGTTTCGTTCATTATTCCAAGGGGCCATCCAGGGGCAAATGTTTGAATTTCAAGAATTGGGCGGCTTCTTTTGTTTCAACCTAATGACAGTTTCTCAATGAGGTCTTATGGTGACAAGAAGACGGATACCCTATGGTTTTACGACACTTTCGGAGACGGCTAGACTTGGAGGTGTTAAGAGAGTCAGGCTTTCATCCGACGACCTACTGGACGATATAAAACGAAGAATACAAATTTAGTCCCCATCTAGGAGATCTAAACGATTGAGATAAGGCTATTCCTCTTTTCTGAATCTCACACATCTTTCTGGTTGAAAGGTCCGAAATAACTTAAATTAGATCAAGAGATAGAAGCTTCATATGGAGTGCCCAGATCTGGTCTGGTTCTGTCACTGATTTATCTAGGGCTTACGCTTGTTTTTCCCACCAAGCATCATCCCAGTCACTGCACTGTAAGCGTGTCACAAAATTTCCGCCCCCCCCCCGACTCCCACACATTGATCGGATTCTGCCCGTACTTGACATTGAACATCTGAGATTTGAGTTCATTCCGAATATCAATGTCATTAAGGCCCGATCACCCGTTAAAATCAGACATACTTCAAGATTCCGGATTCCCTCTCCCTCCACTCCCCCACGACAGTCAAATCGGAGAAACGACTGTTCTTGAGTAAAATTGTCCAGTCCCTGATACGCCTGCCAAGTTTCATCGTCCTAGCACATGTGCAAGCATCTTAACTCGGGATCACCGGAATTCCGGAACTATCCCTCCAACTCCCCCTACTTTGCTCGGATCCGGTCCGGTCTTGTTAACCGTGTATCTAGGGCTTGTGATTGTTCTTCCCACCAAGGTTCATCCCGACCCATCCACTCTAAACATGTCACACGATTTCCGATTCCCCCCTCCAACTCCCCCCAAAGTCACCGGATCCATTCCGGGCTTATAGTGTTACATCTAAGACACGAGGTCTTTCCAAATATCAAGTTTGGTTAAGATCCGATTCCCCATTCAAAAGTTATAAATACGTCAATATTCCGGATTACCCCTCCCTCCACTCCCCCAAGGTGGTCGGATCGGGGAATTGACTATTTCCAAGTTGGTTTGGTCGGGTCCTAAATATGCCTGTCAGGTCTCATTGTCCGAGCACTTCTGGAAGTACCCTGAAAAGTGGTTTGACAGACCGACAGACCGACCGAAAAGTGACCGGGATATGACACTTAGCGAAGCTGCAAGTGCCATAAAACGTGAAAGACCTATTCGACGATGAGCTGAACCTACATCAAAACTTTTCCTGCTAAATATTAGAAGTGGAACTGCGAAACTATGGTTGGGGTACAGCCCAAAACGTACCGAATGGAATGTGTCCGAGAGTTTCAGTTACTTCCCTTATAGATTTACAATTTTTTTTTAATCTAGTGCAAACCCTACAATCGGAACGTCAGTCCGCGTGTACGAATCACACTAAATGGTGAATGCTAAGAAATGCGCAGGCGAAAATTTCTGGGACACTTCACACAGTTTTTGGGCTACTAGACGAAAGCTTATTCTGGGCAAGGCCAGATGATTTCGTCTGAAGTATTTAATCAGTTTGGACAGAAAGTAGAAGAGGCGCTTTCATGCATAGGTACTTCGATACATTTGGCTAGAGTTTAAATTGGATCTGAAGCAGAATACGCTAATTAAAACTGAGTTGAGAGAACAGTTTTGTGTAATAATTTGTGTAGCATGCTTACAGGAAAAATGTGGTTATTTTTTTCGGGCGTGTCGCGTCCGGGCCGAGTGGTTGCCCACTCTCGATTTTAGCGTACAGCGAGTGCCCGGTGTCGAGCTATACTGCCATTTGCACATGTGAAATTCAACATTGAATTCACCATGTATAGAAGCGGAATCTCTAGTTTGTGGCTAGCCCCAGTGCCAATCGGGGCTAGAAAAGGGGAACGTTTATTTTGGGCAGAACTGTGCCGATGGACTTCTTCTGTCGTCTTTCAATCAGTTTGGTTAGAAAGTTGAAACAAAATTTTAAGCTTTATGTGATATTAATTCTATTTGTTTAGCTGGTAAGTTGGATTTCGAAGCAGAATGCAATAACTAGAAAAAGATTTTTGTACGGAAACGTGCTGATAATAATTGCATGTAGGCTATGCCTTGTCAGGGCCTCCCGCTCGACAGGAAGCAATTTTAGAACTTTGCCGGCATGTTTCTTCCGAAGTATTCATTTTGGTTAGATTCCAGTTGATTTTTACAAAATAACGCCACGACACATGCTTATTTTTGAAAAAAAAATTCGGAGAATTTTCCGTCTGATTTCATGTTGGGAGGGGGGGGGGGGGTATCGATAGCACTGTGACACAGCTGCACATACATTTATCTTCTTCAAGTTACTACTTTAACTTGTCTTGCCCCCGAGTAGGCGACTGTCTGCTACGTATGGAAATTCAAATACCTTCTATGCGCATAATAAATGATCATTGATTGTATTAGGAATCTTTACTTTCTGACAGGCTATCCTCTGAGCAAGGCCGTATCCAGGGGGGTAGGGGGTTCAACCCCCCCCCCCCGAAATCCACAAAATTGATCTTTTTTGTAGGCTTTAAAATCTGATCTATGTATTTTTTGTACTTTTTGGTCCGACCCGCTGGCAAAGCCCCCCCCCCCCGAAGGGCAACCCCCCCCCCCCCCCCCGAAATGAATTCCTGGACCCCCCCCCCCCCCCCGAAATAAATTCCTGGATAAAGGACTGCATTAGGAATAACATAATACTTTCAGATTTGACGTGGGGCTTTAGAAACGACTAATGTTTAGTCACAGTAAGTAAGAACGGTTTATATAGGACTTCGAAAAAAATATATGCCTAACATGGTCCTTTAGGTAATCCTTAGCTAAAACAATCCTAAATTAATAAGTAATCCTGACTTAAAACAATCGATACAAAAAATTATACTTGGCATTTTTTCTTACTCTTCAGTTTTGACCATGTCTCTGACCCCTAAATTATGTCGTTGTGCTGTGTAACAGACGGACAGATTGATTGTCGGCCTTTGCACAGGCTTTCAGGATCCCCAAATTTATTAATTCTAGCTAGTGAAATATTTCACAAATATTCCTAACAAATATTTCACATAGCTCCGATGGCTTGGAGCGTCTAGAAAACTTTTGATGTAGGCTCGTGATGCTTTCTGTACAGATAGTCCATTTTGGTTTTCAAGAAATTTCAGTTTTACACTGTAAAAATTATCTCCGAATAAGGATTAGAGTTAACTGTAGCATTTGCTACTGGGATTATTCTTATCTCTACGGAGTTAAGATCAACATCAAATAGATATTTCGGTTCTATCATGACGACATGCCACCCGTCAAATCTCAAAGCATCCTATTCGGAGACAGCTCATGGCAGCTGGCCCCCAATGTCTGCGAATGGGGGTACTCTTTTATGACCACGCTAACGAAGGGTTTCCTCTTCACCCGCCTGACGGGTCGTCTTGGGTTGTTTCCAGGCCAGGCCAGGCCGCCAAAAGCTCACTTGCTTCAACTTTCCATATATTCTTTGTTTCCATCTGTGTGAGAGGTCTATATTGTACAGGAAAACTAAAAGGAAGCAGCGAACAGTGTGTGTTTCCAAATGTGCATTTTTTTGTGCAAAACAAGTTAATGCTGGAAGAAATGGAGACAGTACAATCAGTGTGCAAAATTCAGTGCGGCGGCATGTGCTCGGCTAGGTCGTGGAGGATTTACAGGTTAGTACTCAGGTTTAATGGTTATTGCATGTTAATTTAGTCCCTTTGTTCGAAAGGCCAGTTGTACGAACATGCGTGCTGTTGAATTAGCCCCTGTCAATTGACCTATTATTGCCGCACTGTGTGATTTACTCCAAATGCATTTCGGGGATGCCGAACGAAAATCAGGAAAAGATACTTAGATATTATAAATGTGCCCACCCGCATCTTTATCGAAAGTACAATGACTATTTGATATCGCTATTTGACGGAAGTTAGTTAGCCTTGTGGTAAAGTCGAGACTGAATGGCGGACAGACGGATGGGCAAATTTACATCTCATTCTGATGTGGTTTCCAGGATCTTATACTTTCATCCTCTGTTAAACCTCAATTTTTTGGCTGGGGATATCTATAGCTTCGTGACGCTCGTCCGTCCGTCTGTCTGTCTGTGCATCTCTTACCACGATAGCTCTCGATGGGGTTGCTATGTATGAAGATCCTTCGATTCAAATTAAGGCTAAGATTTCATAGATGGGTCACGTAATTAACGAATGTTTAGGGAGGGGCGAGGAGGGTTCAGCTTATAGAGGAAGTAAATTTCGAGGGGTTGCCCACTTTCTATTTTAGTGTACAGCAAATGCCCGGTGCCGTGATGCCCGGTCGGTGAGCTTATAGGGGAAGTAAATTTCGAGGGGTTGCACACTTTCAATTTTAGTGTACAGCAAATAATTAATTAATTAATTTATTTTTGAACTGCCCGGTGCCGTGATGCCCGGTCGGTGAGCTTACAGAGGAAGTAAAATTTCGAGGGGTTGCCCACTTTCAGTTTTAGTGTACAGCAAATGCCCGGTGCCGTGAATGCCGTGATGCCCGGTCGGTGCCGGCACCGGCTGCCACGTGTTAAAGCATCGAAAGAAGCATTTTTAGAAGCGTTTAAAAGACGAATCGCCCCGTTTATTGTTAGCACCGGTGCCGAGAAAATGTGCACAGCAGGTGCCTGGAGTGGGTAACCCCTCGGTAGATTTGTGGTTCAAGCTAATGGGACAGCCAGTAGAAAGTATTTAAACTATGGCCAAATACAAAGTCAACTGTGACGCTTGTCAGCGATATTTCGGCCGTTCTTGGTGACGGTCCTCGTCAGGTTGTTTTTGGAAAAAATGAACTTGCTATACGATTATATACAAAACTAATACAAAAATAGATATAATCTGTGTACAGATTATCTTTTTGTATATATATATATATATAACTGTTCGCAACCTATATTTTCTTTCTCCGACAGCCATAAAACAACACAACTTACCAAGAAGGGCCGACGAACACCGTAGTCGACTTAATCTTTTACAGCATTTGCTCAGTTTACTGTGTCCCCGTCAGCTTGGGCTGAATGAGTTACTGTGCAGAGTTTTTTGGGATCCCAAAACGTAAGTGGTGGGATATCTGTGACAACGCAAAAATATTCCGTCCTTCCGTCTGTCCGTCTGTGAGCACGAAAACTCTCGAAGGGAATGAGATATTTTGATGGAAGTTGGAGGGTGGATTCTTTGGGTCAAGGGAAAGGTCGAGTTCGTAGATGGGCTCTGTAGCCCTGCATTTTTAGGGATGGGGGAGGGGGTTGAAATTAAGGGACAAACTAAATATTTTTAAAAAGCTAATGGGATAGTCGATTAAGGAGTAAGAAGACATGCTGAACACGAATATGAAAAACATTTTCTCGCCGGACTAGTAGTTCGCCCCGGGTTTTTTGGCTTGGTTTGCTGGCTTGGTTTGTTTAGTGTTGCCATTGGGTTATTTAGAAATGGAGTAGATGGGAGGTGTAACCTTTAGGAGGAGGGGAGCTGTTAGGGGTGGGTAGGATAAGTTAGGTTATCGGCTCATTATCGACCATTGTCAGTAACTCATATCGCCAGCAATTTTGCCACATTATTTTATATGGTCTAGTACCTTCAGTTCTTGGTATTACTCACGTAAGTTACATATACCATCAAACACCCTTGTAACTATACTTCCAAAGTACTTTACGCCGACGAAGTAGCAGGCTTCATATACAGTGAATCCCCCGAGGACTGCTGAACCCTCATAGGCAAGACAAAGACCTTGACCGCGCATAGCAACTAACACCCAATCACGGGTTACCGCCTCAGAGCAAACCCGGTGCTTAATTAACAGCGGAAAAAAGGAAATTTTGAATCAGTCTTTTTATATTTGTGAAAGTGTATACTTGGTTACTGCAGTTATTACCACCGTTTATCACAGCATTCACTGTTGTTCAATATTCGAACACACTGTGATTTTAAGACCATACCACCCTCGTAATACCCATTATGAGACCGTACCACCCTCTTTGATACCACCAGTTTCATGCCCTGGTTGTGATGTTAGGCACCGAAACCACTGGGCTGGCTCAAACTCTCGGGGATTTCGAAGTAATTTGAGATGGCGCCACCACTCCAATCCTCATACCAACACCAAAATTTAAGGAGTGGTCATCACCTGATGACCCCACCTGAGCCGTACCACCCTCTTACTTACCACACCCACTGTATTTTATTAACATTTTTCTATGTTGAATACGGAAAATTCTCCAAATATCACTTGTGAATTAAAGCCTATGCAACACAAGTATTTACCGCAAAAAATCTGTATACCCTTTGCCACCTACAGAAACTCATGACTTTGCCCTCTTTAGTTTCTGGTGTCCTTACTCCAAATCCAGGGCAACTATTCAGTTTGTTTGACAAACTTTACAGATAATGTGGCATACACCCCCCCCCCCATCCCCGTTCAAGCCCGGATCCAGCGCGGTGGTTCACAGGCACATGGAGCTTTAAGAGCTTCCGATACAGAAAAATACTGTAATTAAATTAAGGGGCACCACCACAGACGCTTTGGGTGTGGCTGGTTTTGGTGTGGCTGAGGACTTAGAAGCCTCGGCACAGCGCTTCGCGCTGCGCCTCGAATGAAATGAATGGCCCACCGGAATCCATGTTTCAGATTTTCTGTACTACGGATCCTAGCCACTCTGCGTCTTCCAGAACACCCGTTTTACAAACAGAATTCTTATTGAATTTTCCTCTTTAAGTTGCCTTACCAGTAGATAAGAATTCCCACCACCATGAAGAAATTTGTAGAACCACTACAGACTGCGCTATTTACCGAAACATGCTGATTTTGAAGCATGATTTTTAATTACAGTTGGATGGGTTTTTTGGCTTGGTTTGCTGGCTTGGTTTGTTTAGTGTTGCCATTGGGTTATTTAGAAATGGAGTAGATGGGAGGTGTAACCTTTAGGAGGAGGGGAGCTGTTAGGGGTGGGTAGGATAAGTTAGGTTATCGGCTCATTATCGACCATTGTCAGTAACTCATATCGCCAGCAATTTTGCCACATTATTTTATATGGTCTAGTACCTTCAGTTCTTGGTATTACTCACGTAAGTTACATATACCATCAAACACCCTTGTAACTATACTTCCAAAGTACTTTACGCCGACGAAGTAGCAGGCTTCATATACAGTGAATCCCCCGAGGACTGCTGAACCCTCATAGGCAAGACAAAGACCTTGACCGCGCATAGCAACTAACACCCAATCACGGGTTACCGCCTCAGAGCAAACCCGGTGCTTAATTAACAGCGGAAAAAAGGAAATTTTGAATCAGTCTTTTTATATTTGTGAAAGTGTATACTTGGTTACTGCAGTTATTACCACCGTTTATCACAGCATTCACTGTTGTTCAATATTCGAACACACTGTGATTTTAAGACCATACCACCCTCGTAATACCCATTATGAGACCGTACCACCCTCTTTGATACCACCAGTTTCATGCCCTGGTTGTGATGTTAGGCACCGAAACCACTGGGCTGGCTCAAACTCTCGGGGATTTCGAAGTAATTTGAGATGGCGCCACCACTCCAATCCTCATACCAACACCAAAATTTAAGGAGTGGTCATCACCTGATGACCCCACCTGAGCCGTACCACCCTCTTACTTACCACACCCACTGTATTTTATTAACATTTTTCTATGTTGAATACGGAAAATTCTCCAAATATCACTTGTGAATTAAAGCCTATGCAACACAAGTATTTACCGCAAAAAATCTGTATACCCTTTGCCACCTACAGAAACTCATGACTTTGCCCTCTTTAGTTTCTGGTGTCCTTACTCCAAATCCAGGGCAACTATTCAGTTTGTTTGACAAACTTTACAGATAATGTGGCATACACCCCCCCCCCCCCATCCCCGTTCAAGCCCGGATCCAGCGCGGTGGTTCACAGGCACATGGAGCTTTAAGAGCTTCCGATACAGAAAAATACTGTAATTAAATTAAGGGGCACCACCACAGACGCTTTGGGTGTGGCTGGTTTTGGTGTGGCTGAGGACTTAGAAGCCTCGGCACAGCGCTTCGCGCTGCGCCTCGAATGAAATGAATGGCCCACCGGAATCCATGTTTCAGATTTTCTGTACTACGGATCCTAGCCACTCTGCGTCTTCCAGAACACCCGTTTTACAAACAGAATTCTTATTGAATTTTCCTCTTTAAGTTGCCTTACCAGTAGATAAGAATTCCCACCACCATGAAGAAATTTGTAGAACCACTACAGACTGCGCTATTTACCGAAACATGCTGATTTTGAAGCATGATTTTTAATTACAGTTGGATGGGTTTTTTGGCTTGGTTTGCTGGCTTGGTTTGTTTAGTGTTGCCATTGGGTTATTTAGAAATGGAGTAGATGGGAGGTGTAACCTTTAGGAGGAGGGGAGCTGTTAGGGGTGGGTAGGATAAGTTAGGTTATCGGCTCATTATCGACCATTGTCAGTAACTCATATCGCCAGCAATTTTGCCACATTATTTTATATGGTCTAGTACCTTCAGTTCTTGGTATTACTCACGTAAGTTACATATACCATCAAACACCCTTGTAACTATACTTCCAAAGTACTTTACGCCGACGAAGTAGCAGGCTTCATATACAGTGAATCCCCCGAGGACTGCTGAACCCTCATAGGCAAGACAAAGACCTTGACCGCGCATAGCAACTAACACCCAATCACGGGTTACCGCCTCAGAGCAAACCCGGTGCTTAATTAACAGCGGAAAAAAGGAAATTTTGAATCAGTCTTTTTATATTTGTGAAAGTGTATACTTGGTTACTGCAGTTATTACCACCGTTTATCACAGCATTCACTGTTGTTCAATATTCGAACACACTGTGATTTTAAGACCATACCACCCTCGTAATACCCATTATGAGACCGTACCACCCTCTTTGATACCACCAGTTTCATGCCCTGGTTGTGATGTTAGGCACCGAAACCACTGGGCTGGCTCAAACTCTCGGGGATTTCGAAGTAATTTGAGATGGCGCCACCACTCCAATCCTCATACCAACACCAAAATTTAAGGAGTGGTCATCACCTGATGACCCCACCTGAGCCGTACCACCCTCTTACTTACCACACCCACTGTATTTTATTAACATTTTTCTATGTTGAATACGGAAAATTCTCCAAATATCACTTGTGAATTAAAGCCTATGCAACACAAGTATTTACCGCAAAAAATCTGTATACCCTTTGCCACCTACAGAAACTCATGACTTTGCCCTCTTTAGTTTCTGGTGTCCTTACTCCAAATCCAGGGCAACTATTCAGTTTGTTTGACAAACTTTACAGATAATGTGGCATACACCCCCCCCCCATCCCCGTTCAAGCCCGGATCCAGCGCGGTGGTTCACAGGCACATGGAGCTTTAAGAGCTTCCGATACAGAAAAATACTGTAATTAAATTAAGGGGCACCACCACAGACGCTTTGGGTGTGGCTGGTTTTGGTGTGGCTGAGGACTTAGAAGCCTCGGCACAGCGCTTCGCGCTGCGCCTCGAATGAAATGAATGGCCCACCGGAATCCATGTTTCAGATTTTCTGTACTACGGATCCTAGCCACTCTGCGTCTTCCAGAACACCCGTTTTACAAACAGAATTCTTATTGAATTTTCCTCTTTAAGTTGCCTTACCAGTAGATAAGAATTCCCACCACCATGAAGAAATTTGTAGAACCACTACAGACTGCGCTATTTACCGAAACATGCTGATTTTGAAGCATGATTTTTAATTACAGTTGGATGGGTTTTTTGGCTTGGTTTGCTGGCTTGGTTTGTTTAGTGTTGCCATTGGGTTATTTAGAAATGGAGTAGATGGGAGGTGTAACCTTTAGGAGGAGGGGAGCTGTTAGGGGTGGGTAGGATAAGTTAGGTTATCGGCTCATTATCGACCATTGTCAGTAACTCATATCGCCAGCAATTTTGCCACATTATTTTATATGGTCTAGTACCTTCAGTTCTTGGTATTACTCACGTAAGTTACATATACCATCAAACACCCTTGTAACTATACTTCCAAAGTACTTTACGCCGACGAAGTAGCAGGCTTCATATACAGTGAATCCCCCGAGGACTGCTGAACCCTCATAGGCAAGACAAAGACCTTGACCGCGCATAGCAACTAACACCCAATCACGGGTTACCGCCTCAGAGCAAACCCGGTGCTTAATTAACAGCGGAAAAAAGGAAATTTTGAATCAGTCTTTTTATATTTGTGAAAGTGTATACTTGGTTACTGCAGTTATTACCACCGTTTATCACAGCATTCACTGTTGTTCAATATTCGAACACACTGTGATTTTAAGACCATACCACCCTCGTAATACCCATTATGAGACCGTACCACCCTCTTTGATACCACCAGTTTCATGCCCTGGTTGTGATGTTAGGCACCGAAACCACTGGGCTGGCTCAAACTCTCGGGGATTTCGAAGTAATTTGAGATGGCGCCACCACTCCAATCCTCATACCAACACCAAAATTTAAGGAGTGGTCATCACCTGATGACCCCACCTGAGCCGTACCACCCTCTTACTTACCACACCCACTGTATTTTATTAACATTTTTCTATGTTGAATACGGAAAATTCTCCAAATATCACTTGTGAATTAAAGCCTATGCAACACAAGTATTTACCGCAAAAAATCTGTATACCCTTTGCCACCTACAGAAACTCATGACTTTGCCCTCTTTAGTTTCTGGTGTCCTTACTCCAAATCCAGGGCAACTATTCAGTTTGTTTGACAAACTTTACAGATAATGTGGCATACACCCCCCCCCCCATCCCCGTTCAAGCCCGGATCCAGCGCGGTGGTTCACAGGCACATGGAGCTTTAAGAGCTTCCGATACAGAAAAATACTGTAATTAAATTAAGGGGCACCACCACAGACGCTTTGGGTGTGGCTGGTTTTGGTGTGGCTGAGGACTTAGAAGCCTCGGCACAGCGCTTCGCGCTGCGCCTCGAATGAATCGAGTGATGTTAGGCACCGAAACCACTGGGCTGGCTCAATCTCTCGGGGATCTCGAAGTAATTTGAGATGGCGCCACCACTCCAATCCTCATACCAACACCAAAATTTAAGGAGTGGTCATCACCTGATGACCCCACCTGAGCCGTACCACCCTCTTACTTACCACCCCCACTATATTTTATTAACATTTTTTCCATGTTGAATACGGAAAATTCTCCAAATATCAATTGTGAATTAAAGCCTCTGCAACACAAGTATTTACCGCAGAAAATCTGTATACCCTTTGCCACCTACAGAAACTCATGATTTTGCCCTCTTTAGTTTCTGGTGTCCTTACTCCAAATCCAGGGCAACTATTCAGTTTGTTTGACAAACTTTACAGATAATGTGGCATACACCCCCCTCCCCGTTCAAACCCAGATCCAGCGCGATGGTTCACAGGCACTTGGAGCTTTAAGAGCCTCCGATACCGAAAAATACTGTAATTAAATTAAAGGGGCACCACCACAGACGCTTTGGGTGTGGCTGGTTTTGGTGAGGCTGAGGACTTAGAAGCCTCGGCACAGCGCTTCGCGCTGAGCCTCGAATGAAATGGACGGCCCACCGGAATCCATGTTTCAGATTTTCTGTACTACGGATCCTAGCCACTCTGCGTCTTCCAGAACACCCGTTTTACAAACAGAATTCTTACTGAATTTTCCTCTTTAAGTTGCCTTACCAGTAGATAAGAATTCCCACCACCATGAACAAATTTGTAGAACCACTACAGACTGCGCTATTTACCGAAACGTGCTGATTTTGAAGCATGATTTTTAATTACAGTTGGATGGTTTTTTGGCTTTGTGTGCTGGCTTGGTTTGTTTAGTGTTGCCGTTGGGTTATTTAGAAATGGAGTAGATGGGAGGTGTAACCTTTAGGAGGAGGGGAGCTGTTAGGGGTGGGTAGGATAAGTTAGGTTATCGGCTCACTATCGACCATTGCCAGCAACTCATATCGCCAGCAATTTTGCCACCTTATTTTATATGGTCTAGTACCTTCAGTTCTTGGTATTACTCACGTAAGTTACATATACCATCAAACACCCTTGTAACTATATTTCCAAAGTATTTTACGCCGACAAAGTAGCAGGCTTCATATACAGTGAATCCCCCCAGGACTGCTGAACCCTCATAGGCAAGACAACGACCTTGACCGCGCATAGCAACTAACACCCAATCACGGGTTACCGCCTCAGAGCAAACCCGGTGCTTCATTAACAGCGGAAAAAAGGAAATTTTGAATCAGTCTCTCTATATTTGTGAAAGTGTATACTTGGTTACTGCAGTTACTACCACCGTTTATCACAGCATCCACTGTTGTTCAATATTCGAACACACTGTGATTTTAAGACCATACCACCCTCGTAATACCCATTATGAGACCGTACCACCCTCTTTGATACCACCAGTTTCATGCCCTGGTTGTGATGTTAGGCACCGAAACCACTGGGCTGGCTCAATCTCTCGGGGATCTCGAAGTAATTTGAGATGGCGCCACCACTCCAATCCTCATACCAACACCAAAATTTAAGGAGTGGTCATCACCTGATGACCCCACCTGAGCCGTACCACCCTCTTACTTACCACCCCCACTATATTTTATTAACATTTTTTCCATGTTGAATACGGAAAATTCTCCAAATATCAATTGTGAATTAAAGCCTCTGCAACACAAGTATTTACCGCAGAAAATCTGTATACCCTTTGCCACCTACAGAAACTCATGATTTTGCCCTCTTTAGTTTCTGGTGTCCTTACTCCAAATCCAGGGCAACTATTCAGTTTGTTTGACAAACTTTACAGATAATGTGGCATACACCCCCCTCCCCGTTCAAACCCAGATCCAGCGCGATGGTTCACAGGCACTTGGAGCTTTAAGAGCCTCCGATACCGAAAAATACTGTAATTAAATTAAAGGGGCACCACCACAGACGCTTTGGGTGTGGCTGGTTTTGGTGAGGCTGAGGACTTAGAAGCCTCGGCACAGCGCTTCGCGCTGAGCCTCGAATGAATTGGACAAAAGTTTACGGATTTGATTTCTTACGTGTAATGAGATTCCGATCCCGATTAAACTTTCCGGTGCGCCCGACAAATGTTTGAAGAATTTGATTTCTTGCGAATGAAAATTTCCCGATGCGCCGACAAGAATACCGACGCCCGACTAAAGCATTAGAATTCGAATTCATCTTTGTTTTGCTCGACAAGACTGTAAAGGACTTTACTTCTTACATGTAAATAGAAGCCGATGAGCCGACAAAACTTAAACTTTCGGGATGCGCCTGATAAACGTTTACAGAATTTGATTTCTTACGTATAAAAAGAACACGATGTGCCGACGATACTTGAACTTCTCGGATGCACCCGACAAATGTTTGCTCGACCGACGCCCGACAAAAGCATTCAGAAGTCAATTTCTTCTGCGTTTTGCCCGACAGATATTTGCCGAATTCGATTTCTTGTGTATAAAAAGAAACCAATATGCCGACGAGTCTACCGACGTCTGACGAAAGCATATAAAATTGAATTTCTTCTGTATTTTTTATGTATAAAAAGAACCCGACGTGCCGACGAGAATATCGACGCCCGACAAAAGGATACAGAATTCCATTTCTTCTGTGTTGTGCACGACGAATGTGTGCAGAATTTGACTTCTTGCGTATGCGATGAACCGGATGTGCCGACGAGTCGACCGACGCCCGACAAAAGCATGCAATATTTTCTTTATCCTGGGTTTGCCGGCGCTCCGCGCCGACAAACAAGTGAACTTTCGCCGGGCTTCGCCCGACGAAAGTACTTTCTCAAGACCTTTGGGGGGGGAGTACCCCCCCCTTCCCCCCCCCATAGTGGCGCCCCTGCCACCAACACTAACTCTACGTTGATCCTAGCTAAGACGAAGACTGAGCTTAATGTTTTCACACAATTATTTATTTTAAGTCCAACTAAAGAAACTGTACAACTTCAACAATTCAAGGCCCCCAAACTATTCAAATTTCAAAAGATGAGAAATCGCCCGCAGAAATACGTCTCTTGAAGACCGTCAACAATGTAAATTTTCTTTCACACTCTTTGTTTTAACTATTTCCATGATTATTTCTCTTGTCACTTAGTTCGGGTTCTGCAGTTACAGTTGCTCTTAAAAATACTTTTAGACCAGTTACTAACTGATAATCCCTTAATCGCTGTGATACTTAATCCGGTTGGCGCACGACACCCCATCAGAATATTAGGTCTGACAAGATTTGACCCTACTCTCTGGAGGAACTAATACCGTAAGATTTCCTGGGTGGCGGTAAACACCCTTTTCAGATTTAAAGATTTTAATCTGAAAATACCTACACAGGCTACCTGCGCTTCCAGAATTAAAAGTTGGCGAAAAACATGCGGTGGCGGAAAACCGCGGTGGCGTTAAAACACTGCTACCGTTATTATAAGGCTGTTGTTTACTCGTACTGTATATTTTGTTGCTACTCTTATCACTTGTGACATATTGCTTTTGGTTATTTGTGTCTTATATTCAAGTACTATAGCCTACCGTCAGAAGTCTCATAACAGAAAACACAAGGATGCGCAGTGTCTACAGAGAACGCTCGATAGGCAACACTTGTGATGTAGTCTGTTGTGATTTTGAAAACGTAATGCATACAATTTTTTCCTTCATTAGGCACTAATTAAGAGCCAAAAAATTATGTGCGGTTTTATTTTTGTCGTCATGATATCGGAAAATTCAGCAGTGTTTTTAAGGTGGTATTTCGGCTCTTCCTGGCAATGCATGTTATGCATGAAAACACAACAGATTCCATTCCAAGTGCTATCTGTTGGAACTGCGCATCCTTGGATTATCTGTTATGAGACTTCTGACAGTGTCGTAGCCTACCGTTTGAGCTCCCAGATGGGGTAAAAGGATGACACTTGCGCGGCGCACTATGGGCCCTACCAGACTTATTTTGATGACATCATTTTAGGTTAAAAGTAAAGGGGGTGTTCATCATTATAGTACTCGCCGTTAAATATGGAGCTATGCTTTGACCCTTCTTGGCAAGGGTCCTCTTCCGGCTCAAGCTGGAAAATTAGCTTGTGGAGAAACACGTGCATATCTCCCAAAATAGTAATGCAATCCGTGTTTTCATTTATTTATTTTGATTTTACGTGCGTCGGTTATGTATTGTGGAGCTGTAATGTGAAATAATAAGCTAATCGGTTACTAATTCATATTTTTGTAGTTTTTTTTTTAATATTTGTATACAGAGATTAGTTACTAAGCTATAAGTTGCATTCTGTTGGAAGAATGTTGTATTTCATGTTGTTGCTATTGTACATTAGTGTGTTTCATATTTTCCCTATTTTGTAACGACGATAAACCATCATTGGTTCCACCCAGAAACATTTTTCGAATAAAAGACTTTTAGTTCAGCTGGATCATCTTAACTGAGAAGATTTTTAGCTTAGCAACGAAACAACGGCTAATTTGACTAGTTCTTCCGTCGAACACCTTCATTATCGTGTGAGATTACGCACGCTGCAGCAAAACTGTACTATAAAAGGCTGTTAGGTCATTTACATATCTGCCAAAAAGCGATCCATTCCACTACAGTGTCAGGACAAACTGCTTACACGGACTGGAAGCAACCTTGCTGCGATGTTTCTTCAGTACGAACTCGTTCTGACTTCAATATTGACGAAATATTACGTAACAATGTACAGCGACCTTGCTGATTTCAATATGTCTTCAATGTTGCTGAAATGTTGTACCAATGATGAAAGCCCAGATCTACCTTTATTGATTCATTGTAGAAGAAATGTTGATCTTACTGCTTTTCAATATGTCTTCGACGTTGGGGACATGTTGTTTCAATGATGAAAGTGTAGGTCTTTCTACGTTGATTTTATATTGAAGAAAAATGGGTTCAATATGTCTTTAATATTGAAGACAGCCTTTCCGTGCAATGCTTTCATATTCCTGAAGACATATGTCTGCAAGCAGTCTTCATAGTGGCCATGAAGACATGTTGAATAATGGTAACAGTCTGCATGGTGGCCATGCAGACATGTTGAATAACGGAAGCACTCCCCATATAGAAGCAATATTTCGTTGCTCGTTCGGTAATACTCTGAAAAGTGCCGTACGGGTATGCGCTTGTACCTGTGTTTTATGCTTAACGAAAACGATTTACGAAAATAAGTTTTCAATCAGTGAGCTACTACCAGGAGCTGATCACTGGCCAATGAAAAGCCGCGTTTGTATTCAGATTCAAAATTTTACGCGTAATAGTAAAATTTTGCGTTGTGATGACGGACGTAGATATTCTGAACGTCATACTCAAGCAAATAGTGGAAAAAAAAAATCCCTTAGCACAATCCAAATAATGCAGTGTATTCAGTTAACTGATGCAAAAATAAGTTTGCTTTTCAGTTAAACTTTAAAGATTTATGGGTGCGCTGACTGTGCTTGACTAGCAAACTCGACTCGACACAAAAAGAGCTTAAAGTTATTATCATAAATGTTTTTCGGTCGCTGCCTAGACTCCTATAGTAGTCGTGTTCCTTCTTTTGGTCGAGTTCAGCATCCCCACGCACGACGAGGGGTAGGTAATTTTTTCTTTAATAGTTGGTTCCCTGCTGCAAAACGATTAGGTGACTAACAAGAGTCGGAAGCTCATATGGCACTTGCAAGACTGGGTCAGAGGATGAAAGTAGGAATTCGTCAATTCGTGGGTTTGTAGTGATCATTTGGTAAGCAAAACCCTTGACATAAGAATGATCATGGGTCCTTGGAAATCACGATAATGTATTGTCTGGTAATGCATTTGGCTGTGCGCACTGTAAGGGCGCTAGAAATTAATCTATAATCAAAATTCTCGAAGCAATAATGATGAGATCATCGGGAGCCCGAAAACGTATATTTTACTTAAATTATTTTTGCACTTTTAAGGAATTCAGTTGTAAGCAAAACCCTTGAGGCAAAAATGATCATGGGCTCACAGGGATCACGAAAATGTTTATTTTGCTTGAATTTTGTTTGTACTTTGCGGTTAGGATTAGTACTTTAAGGGATGGTCGGATCTGGGAACTGACAATTTCTAAGCCAATCTTGTCAAGTGTATAATTTCCAAGCCAAGTCCCATCGTCCTAGCATATCTTCACGATCACCAGAATTCCGGACCCCACTCCAACTCCCCCACAGTGCACGAACCCGGTCCGGTTCTGTCACTGATGTATCTAGGGCTTGTACTTGCTCATCCAACCAGCGTGTCACAAGATTTCTGGCTCTCCCTTCCAACCCCCGCCCCCCACCAACATTCATCGGATTACATCCGGACTTTAAATAAGACATTTGAGACACGAGGTCTTCCCAAATATCAAGATTCATTAAGATCCGATCACCCATTCAAAAGTTACACATACCACAAGATTCAGGATTCTCCCTCAGATCCCTCCCCCCCCCCACGATGGTCGAATCAGGGAACTTGTGATTTCTATTTATAAGCCAACCATGTCAAGTCTCTAATGTTCAAGCCAAGTTTCATCGAGCACATCTGGAAGTACCTTAACTTGCGATCACCGGAATTCCGGACCCCCCCCCCCTCCAACTACCCCGCAGTGCCCGAATCCGGTCCGGTTCTGTCACTGTTGTACATAGGGCTTGTGCTTGTTCTTCCTACTACGTTTCATTCCGATCGCTCCACTCCAAGCGTATCACAAGGTTTCCGGTTCCCCTCTCCGACTTCCCTCCACATTCATCGGATCCGATCCTGACTTCTAATGGGACATTCGAGGCATGTGATATTTCTACATATAAGTTTCATTATGAGCGGATCAGTCGTTTGGAAGTTATGTATACCTCAAGATTACGGATTCCATCTCCTTCCACTCCCCCCACGATGGTCGGATCGGGAAGTTGACTATTTCCGGGATAATCTGGCCGGGTTCTTGCTTTGCCTGCCAAGTTTCATTGTCCTAGCCCACCTGGAAATAGCTTAACTCCGGATAACCGGAATTCCGGAACCCCTTCGAACTCTCCCCACTGGGCCATCCGGTCCAGTTCTGTCAATTATGTACCTAGGGCTTGTGCTTGTTCTTCCCACGAAGTTTCGTCCCGATCCTCCACTCTAAGCGTGACACATGATTTATGGTTTCCTCTCCGAAATTCATCAGATTCGGTCCAGACTTGAAATAAGACATCTGAGGGATTACGTCTTTCCAGGTATCAAGTTTCATGAAGATCCGATCACCTGTTAGAATGTTATGCATGCCCTTAAATTCCGGATTCCGCCGTCTCCCTGTCCCCCCGCGATGGTCGGATCGGGCAAATGATTGTTTCCAAGTTAGTTTGATCGGGTCCCTGATAAGCCTGCCGAGTTTCATTGTCCTAGCAAATCTGGAAGTACCCTAACTCGAACAGTGGCCTGACCGACCGACCGACAGACGACCGACCGACAGACGACCGACCGACAGACCATATACGAAGAGTGATCGGTATATGGCACTTTATGCAAGTGCCATAAAAACTGGAACGAACAAGGCCCCTGTTTTTAATACTTTTTCCACTGTTGCATGAGGAACAAGTACTAAAAAGAGAAAGATATAGAATTATTAAAGAACAGGAGCCTGCCCTATTCGTACGTGGGTTAACTCGACGAAAACAAGGAACAGGATTTTTAGTAGAGACATCGGTGCACGGGAAGGATTCAGAATTTGTACCCAAATAAATTACTAAAATAAAGAACGATGGTGCATCATTCCCCTTTTAAAAATGTTCCTCCTGGTGCAGCGTTCCCGACTTCTATGTTTTTCTGTTTTTAGTTTGCGTTCCCGTTTTCAGTACGCGTTCCTCTTGCGCCGTTCCCTTTCATTCGTTCGCGTTTTTAGTCGATCGCTTTGAAAAACTTTTGCTGGGGTGTGAACTCGTACCCAAATAGGGTACTAAAAATAAGGAACGACGGTGTATCATTCACCCTTTTAGCAGTGTTCCTCCTGGTGCAGCGTTCCCGGTTTTAGTATGTCGTTTCTGTTTTGAGTAAACGTTCCCGTTTTCAGTATGCGTTCCTCCTGTTGCAGCGTTCCCGGTTTTAGTATGTCGTTTCTGTTTTTAGTACACGTTCCCGTTTTCAGTACGTGTTCCTCCTGCACCGTTCCCTTCCATTCGTTCGCGTTTTTAGTCGATGGCTTTGAAAATATTTAGCTGGTTTGTGTGTTTTTAGTGTGCTTAGTTATATTCTTTCAACTGAAAAAGGCATGATCCTCTAGGACGCAGAGAGCTTTACAGAGTTCCACAACTTAAAAACGTGAAAGCTTCTCTTTTCTATTAATTAGCTATTGGATCTATTGTAGGCTACAGTCTCTGTGACTAATACTGAGAATGAGCTGAAAGGGCAGATAGAGTATAGTCAAAGCTTGTTGTGCTGACCTGGTATGAGGAGAACAGTAGCAGAGTGCAAATTATGGGCAGTGAGCTATCTGAGGAAGCTTATTTTCGGATTTTCTGACCTGATTTTTACAAGCCAATGCTTTAATCTAGCTCTATTCCTTGTCAGGCAGTACATGTATGGTTAGGCTAGGCTTTTCTTTATAAATCCAAATAACTAACCGTACTAAACTTTTTGACAGTAGGCTTAGGAATAGTGGGAATTCAGGAATAGTGGTAAATACATTCGAACAGCCGTGGCCCGATTTAAGGTAATCATTTGATAGAAAATTTAATTCAGAAACACCATTCATGCCTTTTGGCACAAAAGCCCCTGGTGCCTGGTTCACAACAAGTCAAAAACATGGTAAAAATACAAGCAGTACCAGCGTGAAAACTCTGTGATTTTCCGCAGGTTTTTGACTTCTTTGACAAAGCAAGCCAGAATTCTGCGACCAGTAAACCTGTTGAAAGTATACGAGAATCAAGCTAAAAACGAGATTTGTCGTTAATATCTAGTAAAAAGGACCGAGTTTCGTAGACGCTAGAACGTCACAGGTTTTTGCGGCCAGATTTAGGGTTCCGTCCGAGAAAAGTGGCAACACTGGCCAGTAGCCTACACAGTTTGATGGACAATCCGCGGTTGAACGTTTTTTGATGATGTGTTGATGTTGTAGCGACTAGACAACAGATCGTCAAATAGTTGTAAATTCATTCCAGGTTTCATGGGTCAGACGGCAGGACAATGACGTCCATCTGCTCACATTTGGTCGACAGACCTACAGTACAGATTCCAGATTTTCGTTAAATTTCCAGCAACCCAACGATTGGAGGTTGCAAATCCGATATTCCAGTCCCCGGGATGAAGGGGTCTACGAATGCCAGATTTCAACACATCCTCCACGAGTATACGCCGTTAGATTACATGTAATAGGTAAGTCTACCTTAGCAGTTGAATGACTTACCTTCTGTTCTTTCTTTCAATGTAGTATATCGACTATCACCTTAACAGCATGGTCCACGGGTGGAAATAGTTCACATCTGACTACTTGTCTGGGGTGTATTTCCAGGGATCGACTAACAGCAGGAAAGGAAAGGAAGGGCATAGTGCAAGAAAAAAACAGGAAAGCATTCTAAAACCAGGAAAGGCAAACTAGCACGAGGAAAGATGCACCACACTGTCAGAAGTTTCATAACAGATCGCGCATAACACTTTCAAGAATAACCCCTTTTCACTTAGAAATAAAGTGTTATGACCAATTAAGTTTACATTATTTCGTGCCTAGATCTAGAACAACACCTTAAATTGGTAAAAATACTACACTGTCATAAGTTACATAACGGCAACAGAATGATGCCCGGTTTCAACAGATAACACTTTAGGTGTTATCTGTTATGTTTCTTTCGTTCACGTTAGTATTTTTCTAAGTGAAAAGGTGTTATTCTTGAAAGTTTTATGCGCTATCAGATATGAAAATTCTGACAGTGCAGAAATCGAGGATTCGAAAAATTGGTAAGCTGCACCGTGCCTTCCCTCTGCTTAGTATCCTGTGCGGGGTCGGCAACTTACGTATTTAAAGTTCACCATTTCTTTCCACGTTTTAATAACCTATAACGATATCAGTTGCCAACCCCTGACAGGATACTGAAACTAGGTAAAGAAATGGTGAACTTTAAGTTTGCAAGTTGCCGACTCCTCAAAGAATATTAATTTAGATCCTCGTTTCAGTACTCCAACGATATTAATTGCCTATCCCTGAGAGAAGACATGGTGGACTTAAAATATGTTAGTTGCCGACCCCTCACTGGATACTAAACAAAGGAAAGGCACGGTGCAGCTTGCCAGTTTTTCTAATCCTCGACTTCTTCTTTCCTCGTTTTAGTTTGCATTTCCTGGCTTTAGTATGCGTGCCTGCTTTTCTCGTGCACCATGCCTTCCCTTTCCTTTCCTGCTTTTAGTCGATCTGGTATTTCCAGTTGTTACGTGACCCCTCGCTGTGTTGTAGAGACTCCTTGAAGGTTCCGGAAGATGGAACTGATACGGTCGATTTGGAAAGGTCATTCCAGCCGTTGGCCACCACAGGAATTTTTTTTGCCGCACTCTCTGGTTTTGACGTGGCTTTAAGAGTTTTTTGAAATTACCCTTTGTATGGAACTGGCTGGACGATGCTATCGCAACAAGCTGCTTTAAGCAACTGGCTCTCAGGCGGACTAGTTTCTCATCAAAAAACGCAAAATCTCCAATTTTGTTATTAGTGATTAAAATTCGTGTTTTCGACAGTCACTTCATAGTCACCTCTTGATTCTCGTTCTCCATAGTCCTTAGGCTACTCATTGGACAAGAAGGGGCGGACGTTTAGTACGGATTAACAGGTATTCAGGGGTGGCTAAATTGGTGTTTTTGTCAAAAGCGAGAACTAAGAAGCTAGATGAGCAAAAACGGTAATTAACTGAGAATTCAGAAAGCGCAACTAATGAGGAAGGACTATGGAGAACGAGAACAGAGAAGTGACAGTCGAAGCAACTTCGTGATTTTGTGGAATAGCACAGTTCGTTCCGTTCTAGTTTTAGATAAAACGCAAGAAAAGCAGAATTGGCTCCATCTCAATAGTAAAAAAACACAAAATCTGGGAACTGCGAGGCGAATCGCGAGGAGAATTGAGATAAAAAGCGCAACTATATTATCAACACCTGAGAAAGAGAAATAGTAAAGTACGGATCCATAAGGTAAACAGCAGAACATACTAGCTTTCACTAACTACTCTAAATACAATAAAAAACTTCCACTGCACGTGAACCAGATTGCAGATTTTCACTCATCAATTTGAGGACCTACGGTACTTTACTTTAATCTGTGTTCATAATGAGACAATGGACTTTCGGAAACTAGTCCGCTTGGAAGCACTGAACTGGAATATGGCAAATTTACGACTCGAACTTGCTTCTTATCCTCAACTTGCATTTTCGTTGCTTAGGTAACCAATCGGCTATCTAGGAGAAACAGGACTGGGAGCCAAACTTCAATCTGCTGTAATGCCTCATAAATGTGTCGAAAAACACTCCCCTAAGCCGAAACTCGTTTTCCAGAAAATTTTAGGGGCTTGTAGTAACAAGCCATGAGTTCATCGAACAGATGAGTAATGGGAGCTGATGTGATGTTCAAATCGATTTTGAAGATTTTGATCACTAGAAAGGGTTCTGAAACTCTTTTGGTGTCGAGAACAAAGGTGTCGATGGGATTCTGTCGTGTATGGTTGGTTCCCGTTCTTCGCTACATCCTGTAAACGTGTCATTTACGAAACCTTAGGCTGCAGTTAGCAGATTCGGGCCCCATTTTTGGTATTTTAGCATAAACACATTTTAACAAAAAAAAAATTTCCGTTAAATCCGTTAAAAAAAAGATCCGTTACAGAAATTCCTTCCTATGTTTGATGCCAGCTTAGCCCAGATGGTTGCTTGTCCAAAACTCACAGAATGTTCTGATCCAACATATTCTTCATCTATATAATGTATAATGTTATCAATATTGTCCATTATCTATTTATTTGTACATCACCTTATCAGTTCTCTCGGACGATTTTTTTCATTCCAAAGTTTCTGGTTTATGCCAGAAAGCGATAGTTGGGTACCATTTTCCCGGTAGTTTTACAAAGCAGTCATTTGGATAGTCTTCTTGTCTCTATACCGACAAAAACAACCGGATATTAGAACCGACAAACATCCCATTTTCGCCGGATTCAGGGAAATCCTGCAGAACTTCGACTTCGTAAGAAAGCAAAGCAGAAGATCAATTTTCTGTGTTTTCTTGTGACTATTGACACTCGGAACTCCATCAAAACTACCCGATATAGACAGAACACGATCGCCTTACGTATTTTTGATTTTCACCAGATTCCGTCGGTATACTATGGTAACCAAGCAGGAAACAAAGCAGATAGAGCAATTGAACGTGTCAGCTTATCTCGATATGGATACTCTAAACCAATTGATCAATCGCTTATTATACGTATTACCATAATTTCGTGTTTTGCTCGTTTCCGGCCTAATTGTACTGTGGCAGGAAATAAAGTCCGTTGACCGTATTTCGATACTAACGGACTTGAGATAGAACTTTTACTTTAAAGTTGAGCCGAAAACGGCTGGGCTAAGTGAGTCTAGTTACCCACCACATATTAACTTGAAGAGTCTTGAAGACCCGATGAAAATGCGTTACTTCGTTTTTCCGCTATTCACGAATAATCTATTTTCAAATAATGAAATTTCCCTTTCGGATTTGTGGTACCTCGATGCACTTGTATTGTATTGTATGCTTGAAGAAACGTTTTACAAAAAATCAGTGCTCAAACAGTGAGCTGCCTTCCGCGAGCTAATCACTGCGGCCACTGGATGCCGCGACTCTGCCGCGAAATTTTCCGCGTCATAGTAGAATCTGGCGTTGTGAGGACGGCCGTAGATATTCTGAACGTCATACTGGAGTAAATAGTGAAAAGTTAGAAAAAACTTAAGACAATCCAAGTAATGCAATATATTCAGTTAAATGATACAAAAGTAAGTTGGCTTGTCAGTTAAACTTTGACAAATTTTCGTTTTTGGCCCAATTCCAGACAAAGTTCATGCCCGGCACAAAACTGACCTCAGATATGGATTCAGCATGCGTTTTCACACCCATCCTTCACCCGTACTGAATCTCTAATAAAATTCAGAATACTTTTAACTCCACAAATTTTCCGATTTTGGCCGGATTCCGGATGAGCTACTTAACAGGCAAGATAATGAGTTGCAGGCATTGATTCAACGTATTCTGTTTACCAGTAACTGTGTTGCCGATATTCCGCCGATTTCAGCTTATTCCTAGAAACTGGTAAGGGTCTAACCTGTGCGGTTTTTACGGAAAGTGTCGACCTCAGGCCGGATTGATGAATATGACATTACATTTTGGAAAGCTCCGTAGAACTCTTGCCTGGGGCAAAAAAGGATGGTTTTTGCTTGTCCTCGAGCCAGAGCCTATGATGTGCGAAGTGAAGTGGAGTTGTCAGAGAAGAGTAACTGAAGTTGTGGAGCCAAGCTTACGTTTCATCAAACTATGTTTCTGCTTTCAAGTGGAAAGCTTCGTTCTAGCAGGCAAGCAGGCAGACACCAGTTTCAAATTGAAGATGGACTAAAATCTATAAGTGATAAATATGCGCGGCAGTTATCCGGCCCCACAGCCAATATATCTTCTTTGACTGATAAATAGAAAAATTTACAGAAACAGAAAAGATGCATTTTCCCACGGGTCCGAAAGTGCTGACATCTATTTTTTCTACTCATTTCTGTTAGCGATTTCAGCAGAGTTTATCATTCCGTTTTTCGCACTTGGGACTGCGGTAGAGAAATGGTGTCAGATGTATCTCTCAATCTTCAAAAGTTCTCTCATTGCTAAAAAATTTAGAGTTTATCCTTTGCTTATCCTTTCTATGTGGTGACGGTGAAACTTCCAAATTAGATGGTCCATCGAGGACCCCGGGAAATTAGTACGTTTTTCTTTTTCTCCGCTTCTGTAAAAAAAATAGACAAACGTTTGTTTTGGTCAACGGTAAGCCAAACAAAAAAATATGGGATTGACAAATACGGGACTACGGAGGTTCCGAAGATAGCTATGAAACATCGAGATTTTTCTTTTCATTTTCTAAATTTTTAATGTTCTCTTGTTCGGTTGTTGTGGCGTCGATATTTTTACTCCGGTCGGCTTTCTTTTAAAATTATATTATAATCAGTATCACATCCTATCATATACGACATATTTTTCTAGGTCGACTAAAAACGGGAACGGAACGGAAGAGTACGATGTAGGTGAATAAAAACGGGAACGCATACTAAAAACGGTAACGACGTTCTAAAAAGAGGAAGGCAGCACAAGGAGGCACATTACTAAAAAGAGTTACGATGAACCATCATTCCAACTGTTTTGCTGCTTTCTTGAATACGAATTCAAAATCCTTCCCGCGCACGACTCCGGTTGTAGCATGGGTAATTCTTCCTTTAACCGATCGGTTGGGCACACGTACTACAGCATGCCTGCACACGACAAGGGGGCAGCATCCGTGTTCTTTTACAATAAGGGCCCATGATCCTCCCTCAATGGTTGCTAACAAATTCGGAACCCCTGTTCTTTTATTTTCAGTTTTCGTTCCCGTTTTCAGTATTTGTTCTTCCTGCTCTGTGCCTTTCCGTTCCCGTTTTAGTCGATCCCGAAAATATACGGTTCGAATAGATTTGTGGTTTTTTTTTAAGTGTTAGTTAAGTCAGTATTCTTTAAGTTTTGTTCCACCGCGGATTTTCACATGCAGATAGTATCAGAGGTCTAAAAACTGATAAAACAAGTTTGCACATCCTTGAGTCAAACATTATGAGAATACCTTTGTTATGACCATTTTTAATGTTATCTGTTCGCGAAACAGAACACTTAAAAGGGTCATAACAGCTATATTATCATAAGTTTTGACACAATGATGCGTACAAACGTGTTACATGTGACAAAACTTCTAACATTGTATGTTACATTTTGCATTGGTTAGCATTGTTACATTTCTTGCATTGGTTCGTTGCTGTGGATGGGGGAGTTTGGACGGTTGGTCCTGGGTTCTACATTTATTTTTCTACATATATTTTGCAAAGAGAGAAAAGGAAGAAACACCCTGGTATCCCCTCCCCGACCAAGTAGTAATGCAATTAATATTAAACACTAATGTGTTTAATATTAAACACATAAATAATAAAATGCAATTGATTTTGGTTTAAAGTATATAAAGAGGCGAGCGGCCAGTGAGCCGCTATCACGCCATTACATTTAACTCGCGTGTCTAGGGAAAATCCTTAAGTGCTCGCGGTCCAGACTGCAGTTTTAATCAGATTTTCTAATTAACTAAATTTCTAAAACCCGGGGCTTTTCGATAGGGGGTTTTCCGCTGGAGGGGAGGGGTGGCGGAGGGTTATTTGGGGGGAGGTTTTTTTTGCCTAGACCAAGAGGTTCTATCTCTATCGAAACGAAACGCACCGAAGTTCATATCTCTTTTCAAAACATTAATGATAGAGGGAATGCTGACGACATGATACCTATTTTCTCTTAGCCTGGAGTTTACTGGAGGTTAATTCGTTGCATGTATAACTCCAGCCATGTTCTGTTGGCACTCTCAGTATACTGCTTCCTAGCCACAATACAAATGAATATGTTTCAGAAAGACCACAGCTCATTGCATCCTCGTCGGCGATCTCCTTCGATCCGGCTTCGGATTTGCCGTATTGTTCCAGTATCCTATTTCAGCTGAAAGCGACTGGCTATCAATCTTGTTGTTCGGAGCTTGACCCTCCTTTCATTTGCGTCGATGAACATTGCATTAGGCCTCTTTCACGATTGTACAAACTACTAACAATGAAGATAAAAGGAACAGTGACAGCTGGATATATATTGGCTAGGGAGTTGGAAGAAGACGTCTCGAGATGAAGACACTAGGGTCTTTCATTTGCTATCTCACTTCACAAGATTTGATGTATGAAGGAATAAATTTATTCCCCCAAAATCCCATCCATTGGCCATGGCGGAAAAAAAAGTATAGGACACTTGAACAACGAAAAGAAAGAAAAAATAATCATTAACATCCACAGAAAGAATTTGTAATGGGCTATAGCTACCTTTAGGAGTCAGCTCTGTCTTCTAAGACCACCAAAAACACTTACTTCGCTGAAACCGAATCACCAAAACCTCACAATTTAAAATCTTTCAACTCCTCACAATAACAAATCGTATTTCCCCCTCAGTACCAAACAGTGGGCAAAAGTAAGGACCAGCGCCCTCTTCCGGCATCCCCCACAGGAAGTAGCGTCGTGGCCAAATGGTTAGCACGCTGTGCTCGTAAACGAAAGGTCGCTACTTCTAGTCTTGGTGTCACCTACAGTTTAGTTTGGGTGGGAGTTAGTCATAACCTTATAAGAGAAGTCAATTTCCACTCATCCTCAATGGGTCCCTAGAGAAATCTGGGGAAGGTGACAGGAATGGTGCGCGAAGGTGCAAGACTGTCCAGCACCCCACCGCCTATTTCACTTCCTGGCTGAGGAAAGCGAATCAGAGATTTGCACCGCCAGTTTGACCTATATAGACTGACGCTGATACCTTTCCCTTTACCCACCGTAAGTTGCGTCTGCCCTAGGACTCACCATCCACTTCAATTCAAGAGTAAAGCAGGCTTTAGCAAGCTCAAAACTAGACAAGTTTGTCTCCCCGAGTGCTGCTCCCACAACTTTTTCAAATACAATTCTCCGGTTATTTTTTTTTCTATTCAAGTATTTCCAAAGTACTTAAGCGGTTTCGACACTTCTTTTGATCCGGGAAATCTTGTTTCTAGAATTTGGAAGCTTTTCTTTCTTTTTGAAAAATATTATTCGTATAATCCTGACGGTGATCTTATGGGAATGCACGCTCCCATGCTTTTAAAATGCAAGGTTTTGGGACTATTCCGAAAGCACAACTTATTGAAAGGGATTTCGAGTCTTGTTTTTTGTTGTAGTTGTTTTTTTGCCACCACAGTTAAGGTAGGCTACCTCATGGGGGAAGGACATCTCTCGGTGTGGGTTGGGATCTTTTTTTTTTCTTTTTTTCTTGTGTTTTTTTTACTCTTTTTTTTATCTTACCATTCTTTAAGCTAAATTTTTCTGTCCTTTTTTCTTTTAGCTAATTTTCTAACTTTGGAGTTTTTCAAAGATTGCAAACCCGTCCTGGCTGTTTTCAGCCTCACTCGCTCCCCTTGGTTTTGATAAGATACACGAACAAACTTGCATAATTCTGCCCAATGAGCTCCTTGGAATCAGTAAGCGGGAGCATGATCCGCCTCTAAAAAAGCCACGAACGGAAAATCGAAAACTTCGCGTGGTATACTGTTAGAGTGGATAAAACTGAGATAGGAATTTCGATATCTCTAAAACGCAAACGTATAGAACGATTAAGGACGTAGAATGAAGCAGTAATGTAGTTTAGACGGTGAATTTTCTCTTTGCCATGTTGATGGGATCATTTTCTTTTCAGGTGCCAGGAGCTCTCGCATTTAAAGGGTTAATTATTTTCTGGGAATGGTGGGCAGCTTCTTGGTATCATACGACCAAAGTCCCCAAGAGGGATTGTTTCTTTTGGACAAAAATTAGATTCGATCGAAAACACGAGGAAAGCTTACTCCTTTTGGGCTATAAACTAGGCAGAAAAACACCATTCATACATTTTAAGCTCCTCGTATCCTGTTACGACGCAAACCTTTTAAAAGCATGACATGTGCTCGTCGTTATGGATTCCCAAGTTTTAAGAAAGGATTATTGAACAGTACTCATTAGGTTTGCTTCATCAACGAAATAACAAGGAAGTCAAAGGGGTAATTGGCTGGAATTAGAGACCTCCGGGATCCCTTAACGAACAGAACAAGACCAGAAGAAAATCCGAGAGATGAGAAAGTCAGTGAGTAGGGAATTAGTAAAGACGGTGTTTGTTAGGATTTCGCCTGTGAAGTAACTTGATAAAAAGGAAATGTGTCGAGAGACGGGCAAAAGTAGAAAACAAGGAAAAGCGCGAGAAATTTAAACGTATCATATCACAGGCGTTAACAAGGCGAAGAGTCGAAGGTAGTAAGCTATCTTAGAAAAGGGTAGCTTATCTTGATCAATTGCTGAAGCAAGCTAATGACCGCTACGCAATAATCCTTTCTTTTAAGATTTCAACATTTTAGCATTTGCAACGTCTAGATGACACTCATTCAAGTCACCAATTCAAACCAACAACTCAGTGCGACTGCGGTATCATCTAGTGGCGGGATCCGTAATCAAGCTCAAAATAGTCCTGAACAAGAAAATATGACAAGAAAAAAGAATATTTACTTGATTTATGAACTAAAAATAACATTTTTCCGTTCAAGAATTTGTTCTGAGGTTTTTACGTCATTTCTGCCTATTAATCAGACAAATTTTCATGAAGAAAGGAGGCGCACTGAATAATTCATGAGACTGGTTCGAATTTAAACCGAGATATATTTTGTAAAGAGAGAAAGAAAAACGTTGAGTTGAGCCTAAGGCTAATCAGGAAAAACCCGTTCCCCATTTTATGGCTATTTCTGGGAGTGGGAAGAAGGTCAAGCAGCCACAGAAACTTTCACGATACTAAAATAGGTAGGATAGCAAGGGTAGAAGTTGGATGTTTGGTATTGGTAGCGTGGAGGGAGCTGGGGGTTTCTCTGCTAGGACAGGTGAGAGTCAAACGTGGGCTACTAGGGTTACCATTTATAGTTTCCTTACGACAAACTTACTCAACAAGACCAAAGGTTCCGATGGGATCCCAAAACTTCGATATTTGGTCCAGACAATTAGGTTTTGTCTTCGTTTATCCGGTCTTCGCCAGACTCCATGAACATTTATACTCTTAAAATTTAGAAACAGATTAAGGCCAAACAGCTAATCATTAAGAAAACCAAGTTCTGATATGGATTCAGCTTGTGTGTTTACCCCTATAAGTCGATTGAAACGATCCTGGCTTACTTCTGCGAATTTTCCGGTTTCTGGCGGAATTCCAGAACTACTTGTCCGACGAAAAACTAAAGCTCAAAAACGAATTCAGCGTATCTAGTTACCCCTATTTCCAACATCTAATCAACTTCAAATAAAAATTTAACTTATCACAAATTTTCCGGTTTCAACCGGATTCCGGACGAACTATGTCAGGCAAAAAAAATCTTGTCATATACGGATTCAGCATCTCGTCTTACCCCTAAATCAGACATCTAATCAACTTCAAATAAACTTTTACTTTTAACAAACTTTCCGGTTCTGGCCGGATTCCGGGCGAACTTCTTGTCTGGCGAAAAAATGGTTTTCATATTCGTGTTTAGCATGCCTTCTTACCCCTATATCGAACGTCTAATCAACTTAAACTTCCACTTTCAACAAACTTTCCGGTTTTGGCCGGATTCCAGGCGAACTACTTGTCCGGCAAGAAAATGGTTTTCATATTCGTGTTTAGCATGCCTTCTTACCCCTAAATCAAACATCTAATCAACTTCAAACAAAACTTTTACTTTTGACAAACTTTCCGGTTTTGGCCGGATTCCGGATGAACTACTTGTCCGGCGAGAAAATGGTTTTCATATTCATGTTCAGCGTGTCTTCTTACCCCATAATCGACTATCACATTAGCTGTTTAAAAATTTTTTGCTTGCCCCTTAATTTGAACCCCCTCCCCTACCCCTAAATGTAGGGCTACAGGGCCCATCTACGAACTCGACCTTACTCTTGACCCAAAGAATGCTCACACCAAGTTTCATCAAAATATCTCATTCCCTTCGAGAGTTATCGTGCTCACAGACGGACAGACGGACGGACGGACGGACGGACAACTTTTGCGATGTCATAGGTATCCCTCCACTTACGTTTTGGGATCCCAAAAAGTACGAATTCAATAATATTTGACCACGTCGAACATAGACTGGTTCAGTGTCTGTTGGCTTTCTGCCAACTGAGCACTGATCGCTGCTAGAAACTGATTGCAGCTTACTGTCTTCATGTTTCGATCTTATTACATTGTTCAGCGCCATTCAAAGATAGGGGACGTTCAAATTAACACATACTTTTTTAAATACATACATACATAAATACATGCACACCTGTACTGTACCGTGACAACAAGTTGGAATTTCTGAAGGATCGTCACACAATTATTAACACGGCTAAAACTTAATAATCACTTCTCAATAATTGCCTTAAAATATTTATATGTATGTACAATTAATGGCAATCCGGTCACTTAAACTCCTGGCCCGTTTTGGAGTACCCACTGACCATCTGTTGGTAATTTTTTTGACTTTTGTTCGTCCAACCCTTAAATACTGTTGCCAGGTTTGGCATTTCGGGTTGACCCGTGACCAGTCGGATCTACTTGAACGGGTGCAGTATAGAGCCCTCCTTGTGGCCTCGAAATCCCCCAAAGTCCCTTATCTCGAATTGTTGAAAAAATTTAATCTAGAGTTGTTAGCACAACGCCGAAAAAAGTTATGTTTCAGTTTCGGTCTAAAAACGTTGGAGAGCCCTGGTCTACGAGAAATTCTTCCCCCTGAATATCAACCTATTAGGCCGAGACCGGCACGAGCTGCTGCCCAGCCTGTTCCTAAGTTGCAGCCAGTATCCTGTTCCCACGACCGATATAGAAAAAGTTTTGTTCCGTCATTCACGGATCTTTTTAACGGGCATTCCGGAACACCTCCTTAATTTTACCGTATTCCTGTGTGTTTATTGTTATTGATTGTAAATATTATAATTGTAGATAATATTTAGTGTTTGTTTGGGGTTATTTTTGACCAAATAAGAAAAAGATGTTTGCTTGGTAGATGTTATTTATGATGTAAGGTTTATTGCGAGTTTTATTGTGCGACACATGTAATTTGACCAAATGAAGATTATTTGTAATGTGGCTGTTGTTTTTAATTGTTTAGTTGTGATGATACTGTATACGACGAAAAAATTCAGTTTTCGGCTTTGTCCGTGAAGGAATTTTTGAAAATAAATTGAATTGATTGATTGATTGATAATAACGAATATATCACAGTTCAGAATTGAAATACTTCACGAAATATGGTACAAATGACGAAAGGTACCGGTCAGTAGAGTGGATATCGGGGCGAACAAGTCTGGTACAATTACGGGTTGCAGCGCGAAGCCTTGTTTCAGGTCGAGTCGGGTTTGGGGCTTCGTAATCCGGTAGGAGAGATCTATGAAGATCAGAGGACAAGCGTTTACGTCCAAAATCCATTGTCAACTTGTGTTTTCTTTCAGACTGAGTGGAGAGACCAAGCCTGTCTAGACCCGCTTCATACGAAGTGTAGGCCGGGCCAAGCATGGTCTTCACCGCTCTCTTATGAATCCCTTCAAGTCAAAACTGGGACCGCTATCGCTCCTTTTCTACTAGAGGCAAAACAGCTCTTTTTGATTCAGTTGATTTGGTTGTATGAATGTTCTTAATTGGCGGAGCAACTCCTCTGCTTAATTCTCCACATTCCAGTTCAGAGAAACCATGCGGTTTAGTTCCTGTTAGTCCCAATTGATCATTACCATCATCAAAGCTTTAGATTAGATCTTTTAAATTAGATTAAATTTTATTTTACACATACATCCAAAAACATTTTGCAGCACCTGCTAAGAGAGCCCCAAAGGGCTTGTTGGCAGCGAACTAGGCTAAAACCCCCCCGGCGAAAACCCCCCCGGACAAAACCCCCCCCGCCAAAACCCCCCCGGCTAAAACCCCCCCGTGACCAAAACCCCCCCGACCAAAACCCCCGCGGTACCAAAACCCCCCCGACCAAACCCCCCCCCGGTACCAAACCCCCCCCGACCAAAACCCCCCCAGTACCAAAACCCCCCCGACCAAAACCCCCCCGCATAAAAAAGACGGGTATAAGTAGAGTAACTGGTAGTTAGAGAGTAAGAGTAAATAAACTTCTTTCACAAACTTGACTCTACAATAATGTCTGAAGTACAGTGGGTATCAGAACAATGATAAACAAAGAGAGTGTAAGGCGAAGGTGAAGGTTGATGGTTTTGCTGAAGTCACCAAACACCCGCATTCATTAACTGAACCTGTTGTCAGTGAGGTGTTAAATGTGAATGATCAAATCAAAGCCAGTTCCACTCTGTGTATCGATCCCCCCAACAAATCCTTTCCCAATGCCTCCTCCTTCTTGGCAAGGAAGCTGCAGTTAGGATGCCACCCATTGGTGCAATGTGAAGCTCCCTTTGCCTGATTGCTCTTTAGTTATCCCTGATTCATACCAGAAACTCAAAGATGGGCAGTAAGCGGAGGAAAACCTATGACACCGCAAAAGTTGTCCTACTTTCCGTCTGTGAGCAGGATAACTTTCGAAGGGAATGAGATATTTTGATGAGACTTAATGGGAGGATCCTTTGGGTCAAGGGAAATGTTGAGCTCGTTTTGTGATAGCACTTTCAAGATAGTCCCAGAAATATTCTATCAGAGCTTTACCTTCGTGCTTGTCAATGGTAAAACTGTCACATGGTTGTTCGTTTTGTTGCCCAGTAAATCCCAGTCTAAATATGTGTGAGTGTCTAAGGATTCGGGGGGGGGGGGGGGTACCGGGGGGGGTCTATTCTTCTCTTACTCTCTACCTAACAGTTACTTTACTCATACATACCCGTCTTTTTTTATGCGGGGGGGGTTTGGTACCGGGGGTTTTTGGTACCGGGGGGGTTTTGGTCGGGGGGGTTTTGGTACCGGGGGGGTTTTGGTCGGGGGGTTTTGGTACCGGGGGGGTTTTGGTCGGGGGGGGTTTGGTCACGGGGGTTTTTCGCCGGGGGGGGGGGGTTTGGCGGGGGGGGTTTGTCCGGGGGGGGTTTCGCCGGGGGGGGTTTCGCCGGAACCCGTTGGCCGCAGGTGGCAGTCTTCTCTATTCTACATATTCTGGTAAAACTATTTTTACATTGTTCTACATGCCATTCATACACGGTTCATACAACGATTCATTACATTCAAACAAAGGATAAAACGGATACGTCAGCTACGATGCTTTGGCAGAGATATTTCGTTCCTTTGGCAAGGGTCCTCGTCAGGCTGTCAAAGCATCGTAGCTGACGTATCCAATTTTTCCTTTGGTTGAATACGTGTTTCCAGTCAGCTTGGGCGCAAGGGCTTATTTATCAACGCTTACCTAAAATTCTAATAGGATATGTTTTTAATTACATTCCTTCAGCAGAAAAAATGTGAACCTCCCTGACGATGATTATTCTGCACTGTCCTTTCTTAAATAAGGGTATGTTACACTATCTCTGTGTGATGGGCGCTGATAATGAGAAGGGAGGCATACCGGGACTAGTACCCTTTGAGCGCGTGAACCTATATATAGATAATGCGAATGGACAGAAAACCGTCCGTGCTATCTCCCGGACTTTTCCAAAAATCCTGCTAGATTGGGCTTCAAGATTAGAAAGAAAAAAAATCTCATTAGAGCGTTGTGGGAAAAACAATATCTGTTCGATATTTCCTTAGTCATAACCTTAAATTTGTTTTCATGGAACTCTTCTACTCAATTATAAACAACATTCCCTTATCCAGGCACAATCCAATTTCATATCAAATTACGTAACTAGGATACGAATCGCATTTTGGTTTCTACGGAGATCTGAAGTAGTCTGCACTGAATGTCTTTCTGACGATGGAAAATTGTTTACCCCAGACGCATCTTTTGAAATTGCTAATGAGAATGCTAGTTTCGTCAAAATTGGGCTGGTTCCTGCTAATGGAATTTTGGTTAGCCTGTATTTGACAAGATCTTCTGAGAAAGCTTGTCGCCTTGGAGAAACAGTGCGTCATCAAAATATATCAGTTATCCCTTCCAGCCAAAATTTCTTCTTATTACTCACGGCATTGCACTGAACACTGAAGTTGTATTGCACTTCCTTTAAGGTTGAGAACAGCCGGCCTTCATTCATTCTATGTAGACCTTCCGACGGTATTCTTCGGTCTGGAAAAAAATGGACTGGTTGACTCGATCCAATATCTGAGATGCCAGCCGTCGATTTTGTTGTTGGTTCTCGGATAATGCCCAGCAACCAGATCATTCATTTTCCAGAGAGAAGGTGGGAAATGAGCTGGTGTTCGAGCACTCCCACGCAGTCTCCCGCAGGGGTGTCACGTATGGGGGGAGGGGGACGCCCCCCCCCCGATGTTGTCGGCCAGTCGGTGAAAAATGGCCGAATTGGCGGGAAGAGCCAAGATTTTTCGTAAGAACAGTCCTTTTTTTTCTCGGAAACAGTCGATTTTTCTCTAAAACAGTCGGTTTTTCGTAGAAATAGTAGATTTTTTCGTAAACACAGTAGGTTTTTCGTAAAAAATAGTTGATTTTTTCGCAAAAACAGTCGGTTATTTCTCTTAAAAAACAATCGATATTTCGTCAAAACAGTCGTTTTTTCTGAACAGTCGTTTTTCCGCAAAAACAGTCGGTAAAAATCACCAGCCAGTCAGTAAACACCTTGCCCCCCTCCAATTATTTTGGCTAGTAACGCCTCTGGTCTCCTGGTGTTGTCTTTCACGATGGCGGTGGGGGACGATGTTGTTGGTAGAACCCGAAGAACTTTTCGAAGGCGTCTTCAACATCAATGTGTGCAACAAAGGTTATTGGTGGTTCACGTGAGCTGTGAGAGCACAATGCTCATCGATGATGTAGTTCTGGTAGATCTTCGTGTTTGCCTGATGAGATGAAATATGCTTGGGTTTTCTTAAAAAACAATCGATATTTCGTCGAAACAGTCGTTTTTTTCTGAACAGTCGTTTTTCCGCAAAAATAGTCGGTAAAAATTACCAGCCAGTCAGTAAACACCTTGCCCCCCCCCCCCCCAATTATTTTGGCTAGTAACGCCTCTGGTCTCCTGGTGTTGTTGTCTTTCACGATGGAGGTGGGGGACGATTGCTGGTAGAACCCGAAGAACTTTTCGAAGGCGTCTTCAACATCAATGTGTGCAACAAAGGTTATTGGTGGTTCACGTGAGCTGTGAGAGCACAATGCCCATCGATGATGTAGTTCTGGTAGATCTGCGTGTTTGCCTGGATGAGATGAAAGATGCTTTAGCAAAGATGAAAAAACGTACCTTAACAGTTGGCATTGTAAAGTCTTCATGCTGTTTTGGAAAGCCATTTCGAAGTCTGAGATGCAACTGGCAAGTGCATAACCTCCCCAAGCCATCTGCTCCAGAAGGTCGGCGTAATTTGCTGTTGCTTTACCTTTCCTTGTTGATTTTTCTCTCATTAATGAATATGTTTGTGGCAAGTAATCCGTATGGCGTTGCTCGTGTGACGAAATGACAGTGTTGCAAGTCGCTCAGTGGCGAACTTTTGCAATCTGTTAGCGAGGTGAGTTGTCGGTTTGGCTAGTTGTTGGTGAGGCGACAATTCTGCTTGGTACCTTGTCGGCTATTAGTTTTTGGTGTGTCGATTTTCGCTGTGCCAATTCGTCAGGGAATCTGAACGTGAGCCAGGGAGCTCGGAAAGAGACATTTTGGAAGACACAAAGACAGTGATCGAATCCTGCAAAGATGTGCCGAGTATAGCGTACGGAATCCGAAGTTTCGGAATCGGGAGGACCTGAAGAGGGGCAGTACCTTAAATACTCACTTTCCTCGGGCAGTACCTTCGGTACTCACTTTCCTCCATTCATCAAAAGCAGATAACGATTTATAATTATTACAGTAGGCTATTCTAATTTATAATTTCTAACTACGGCCGTGTTTTCACCGTTCATGACGTTGTATACTCTCGATGACAAACTCCTCGTGCTCATGCAAAATTGCCGCGTGACCAGCGAGGAGTCAGAAACGTCACGACAACAAACGCTGTTGGTTGGTTTACACGGGATCTGAATCAATTTTGAGGGTTCGTTTGGGTGACGTTTCTTTGTTCTTCCCGAGGTTCACTGGCGCCTAAGGCGCCTTTCCGACTTAGTCAGATAGAGAATTGAACAATATTACCCGGATGGAGTAATGACGTCTCAGGACACGGTGGAACAAGTTTGTTTTAGAACCTTAGGCCCGGATTCGTATTTACCTAATCAAAGCCAATTGGTCATAATACAAAAATTAGATTTGAAAATTCTGTGTCGGCTTTTGTCTGTTTCAATTTGATAAATTGTATGAATAAATGAATGAATAAATTTGTACTAAGGCGTTTGTGCAGTGAAGGCACGAACGCATGAAGGCATTTACATATTCTTGAAGAAGGATTAAATCCTAGTGGAATGTTGTCTCTGTGACAGTTTACATCCATAGGTGTCTAAAAGATGGAAAGAACTTTCTAAGATGGAGTACAAAACGTCTCCAGGTGGAACGTTTGTCACAATGATTCTAAAAAATCAATGAAAAGGAGGGAAGCAGTGCCAGTTCCGTAGAATCCAATAAGATAACGTTTTATCAGAGATCTCTTAGGCCGTTATAGGAAAAAACGACTTTTTCGTGATAGGTTGTCAGCCTATCTTTTTTTTTTTTTGCAGGATCAGCCAGAGGTGGAGAGGTAATCCCGCGAAGAAGCGGTTTAGGATTTGAGATTGCGCCATAATCTGCCACTGGCAATTTGGCAAAATCGCTTTGTGACTTTACGAAATACTACTGTTCGTTGTTTCTTTCTATCTGTTTTGTCGCCAGCCGAGCTAGTGTTTCTATCCGACGTATTTTTTTTCAGATTCGTTGTGTTGTTTTGGATGCTAGGTGACAATGACGCGTATTGTGAAAAAAGGGACAAACCAATTGAGACCCCTTAAACAGCATTTGTCTTCGTGGCACGACAAGAATGGGATGGATAAATGACCACTGCGGTGAAACTCACAGGAGAAAACACAAGAAATAGACTCGTGTGTGTTTTCAGGGATTTCAGAGCCAGGATCCTAAGAGTCTCAATGCTTGGAAATGTGTCCAACGTTTTTTTTTTTCAGTTGCATGTTATGTTCCTCAAATTAATGGTTAGCCATCGAACTGTGGAGCGCTGTTTCTCTTTTCTTTTTTCTTTTTTCTTTCTCTTTTAATTACTCGGTCGATAAACGGCTTGTTGCTGCTTATGTAAATAAAATAAGTAACATAAAATATTTAAAAAACTCTTGACAATTTGTAATAAAAATTATTCAGTAAGTCATTCAATCCTGTACGAGTGATTCCGAAATAGCTTGGTATGCCCTTCAAATTATCTTGAATAACAAAACAATATGATCTTTAATATTCCTTGAACCCAAGCTGACACTGAAACATATATTCAAATAATGCAAGGACCGCAATATCGCTGCCATAAGCATCGTAGCTGATGCATCCGTTTTATTTGAAAATATGATCTTTATTGCTGTAACAGCCAGGAAGGACTGACACAAACAAAAACTAAACCAAATGGCGATCTTCCAACTCCAATGATCAAAGTTCACAGGACTTCTACAAGACACGAAGTGAATTCTACAGGATAAATCCCTATTTTCTCCAAGCTAGAATTTTATGTAATTTTAGGTAAAATCTTCCAGGAAAAAGGAAATGATCGATGCTTCATTGCCAGCTTGAGCAGCCTTCCCAATCTCTCTTTCCATAAACTCTCTTTTCAGAAACTCTCGTTCTCTTTTGTCTCTTCTTTTCAACACTGGTTGGACACAGAGGCTGTTGTACTGACCAGATTGCTTCAATCCCCTTCACCAGGAACATCCACTGGTCATTTAAACGACCCTTGGCACTCTCATCTAGTTATGAATGAATGAATAAAACTTTTACACACTCGGTTCGAACTGAGCATATCCGCAAAATATATTTTTCGTTTATCCGTCCTACTTTAGAGTACTGTTGCCCTGTTTGGCATTTTGGCCTTACACGCGACCAGTCCGATTCGCTTGAAAGAATCCAATACAGAGCGCTACTTGTTGTGTCTAAATCCCCTAAAGTCCCTTATATCAACCTTTTAAAAACTTTCAATCTTAGTACATTAGCGAGTCGTCGTGAAAAATTATCGGTAAATTTTGGTCTAAAAACTCTTAAACACCCAATCCTCCGAAACATCCTCTCTCATGATTTTGAAACCGAACGGCCAAGACCTCCAAGACTAGTTGCAGACCCAATTCCAAAACTCCAACCTGTCCAATGCACCCACGTAAGATACAGTAATAGTTTTGTTCCGGCTTTCGTTAAACTGTTTAACGCTTCACCCCCTTTCAAGAGCCCACATGATTTTATTGGTTTTTAAGTGCATCTGTTTGACTTTTTAGGTTAGTTTGTATTTATATTGACGGTGGAATCAGTTAGTCGGCACACGCCGTGTGTAAGTTTCCTAATAAATAAACGATTTGATTTATTTGATTTGAATAAACCACACAAGGAGTATTATGGAAAAAATAAGGACCGTCACGTTTACGGCGAAGAACTTGTGAAACTATACGTGATATACGCGAATGTCTGTGGTGAAACTTTCATCCCACCAGACTTGCTCTGGTAAAAAGTGTTAGGTACAGATTCTATTTTCTGTCTTAACAATTTATACGTGCTGTATTATTTGCCAATCGGAGCCTGTGCTGCAATCACGGAACTGTTGGCGTGGAGATGAGGATTGAAATTGTAATCAGCTCTGTGGTTGAAAAATCATCATCCAGCTAAAATGTCGTAGGCAACGATAATAACTCTGAACTGTCGTATTAAATATTTATTTTTAAAGTAAGGACACACAAAACCCACGAGCACAAAAATAACTACACCAGGAAAATAATGTAAATCTACATAATAAGCTGATTATTCCTGCAATAACCTCTGATAAACATTTTACTTTCACACTCCACGTCTGAGCACCTGCGCACTTGTTAGTACTTGTACATCCTGCACCTTACCATTCCATTCCGTTCCCATTTTTGTCCATCCCCTTTTTTCTGGGGACATTTTCAGTTGAAGGGAAGTCCCTCTCAAGATTTTCTGTTGGTGCACGTGACTCGGAACTGTGTTCCCATGGGGGGCGACAGGATAGATAATAGATTGATAGAAGGATAGATATTTATTAATACTAAAATCCCTAATTGGCCAAGGTTAATACAAAGGTAAAAAGATGGAACTAACCTTCTTCAAAGAATTTACAAACAAATCCAATAAGCAATTTAATAAAGGAATTTAATAATACAATTCACGAAGAACCTTTTCATGGTAAGACCGTAGCTTAAACCAGAAACAAACCCCGAATTCTTTTTTCCCCTAAAAATGTGTATCCCTCGGAATTATCTCCACCCATTCCGAACTTTTTTTAACTCTTTCAAAAAAATTTACATACAATACAGTTAATTTCAATTGCCATCTCCGCACGTAGGACACAACTATGGACGTTTATTCGACCGCACTCTCCCGAAATACCTCCTCCTATCATCGAATGATGAGAAATTTTTCCTGACTGAAAAAGTGGGCACTTTAACTCCTCCCTATTAAGCTTCGCTTTGTAATAAACTTCCTCCCCCCCCACCCCTCATTAATACCGTTCCCTCCAAGCGGAGCTGTTTCTGCTTCCTTTGTTTTACAGCCACCCGGTTCCTGGAACTTATCGCGTTGAAAGCCAGAGCTTGCTTGCAATACTCACAGTTAAACAGCTTGTAATAATTTCTAAACTTGCGGAAATTGTCGGTAGTGTATCGGTTTATAGCCCCAGACAGACGCCTTCACCGTATCCCACTTGTGCTGCCGTCCCTGGAAAAAAATCGCAAACTTCCGCCTGGCGATCTGGAACACACCCGACAAAGCTAAAGGCCAGGTTTTCCGGATTCCAGACATCCGTTTTCGTTGAGGGGGTCCGAAAAATGAAGCCAGACAAGAAACTCTGAAAGTCAGGGATGTTGGACAGCCCAGATTTCCAAATCTGGGAGGATGTAGCAGCAACACGTTTATATGAAACAAAAATAATTTGCAAATGGACTGGGTAGGGGAAAAGGGAGAGTGATTGAGAAATGTGACTGCAAGAGATGAGCAAGAGGGGTGTTTACAAAATTTGCAATGAAAGCGAAATTAGCTATGATCTTTCATGGTAGCTGGAAAAGTTGACTTGATCGTAATGAAGAACCAGATTTGTGGTAATCTGCAAGGAGTCTTTAAGAAAGCTTTATGGCGAAGGTGCCTGTGTGTGCGGAGGTTCAGCCCACAGGCCAATTAAACAGGATAACGGGCTTTGGATAAAAAAAAGCCTTCTTTCGAGCTGTTGATTTCTTTTCAAAATAAATAAAAAGGGTTACGATAAATAGCAATTATTGGTGATCATCACCCCCTATCTGAATGAAATCAATTGACTCGTTGCAAGGAAATACTTAATATAGGTCCAGTGATTTGAATTGCTTGTACAATTGAAGCTAGTCTCTTGCTCAAAACTGGATCCCGAGTGAAAAAAAAGATAGAGCCAATCTTATGGTTCCTATGACCCTATTGTCACGATAGAAACCATGTATACGTGATTGGTTATGGTTTTGTATATGTTCTATATGCGTCTAAAGTTTCTATCGTCTGATGGTTTTGTACGTTCTCTCTATAATCCTCTATAATCGAATGTATTGTCTGCTCTTGCCGGTTTCTATGGTTCTGTTTAGGCCTTTGTGCAGCGTCTTTTATAGTTGATAAAACTGTCCTCTATAGTCCTATGTTCCTTGTTATAGTTCCGTATACGCTGCCGAATACGCTGGTATGGCGGCTTCTATGGTCCGGTATGGTAGCGCCGACCATGCCTATGCGTCCGTATAGGTATCTGTCAATCACACCTATACGCTGATGCTGCGGTTCTTGAGGTCCTGTATGGTTTGTCGCCTATCTCTTTCTATGATCCCCAATGGTCGTAGGAAGGGTGCTGCACCAAAACCGCTGCACCGAAATCGCTGCACCCGGCTACTGCGCCGAAATCGCTTCAACCGGCTACCGCATCAACTCGGTTAAATGAACTCGTAACTCGCGCTGCAATGCTACTTCGTAGGCTAATCTGCTCCTCTACTGGATCGCTGCACCAGGGTGCTGCAACGTACTACTGCACCGGACTGGTCTACTGAGTCGCACACCGTACCTAGCTAATGAATCATAGCCTACACAGATGCTTTCGTACTGGAGCGTTTCACCGATATGCTCTACTGGAACATATAAACGAAGCTTAGCTTATCCTGCTGTTTGCATTAAATCGCTGCACTAGACCAGGTTACTTCAGTTAAGATTAGAGCAATATGCTGCAGACCACAAAATACAATAGTAGGATTACTGAAATGTACAAAACGTTTATTCTGCAAATTGTTAGACATTTGGCAGACGAAAACCTTCAATTAAATATACACAGACAAAAACTTTAAAGCCCTTTAATTAAACTACTGGTGTCGCTGGTAAAAATGCCCAGGCCAGGAGTAGGAGGGACCTGGGGGGTAGGAGGGTCCTGGGGAGTAGGAGGGTCCTTGGGGATAGGGGAGTCCTGAAGGATAGGGCGATCCTTGATAGAACGGATGGAAAGACTGCTCTGTATGTTCGGGCTGAGACGGAGGAGCGACTCGCGCATTGTCATATTTGACGGGATCAAGCCGGCCGGCTCCGCTAGTGCACAGTTCAGCATGAGGTCCTGGCCTCACCGGTACTTGCTGGGTTCTGTGGGACAACCTCTGGTATATATTTGGAGGATCGGCTGGTCTCTTCTGATGACTCCTCATCACTCATTTCGTCGCTACTGATTTCACAATTAGCACTCCTGTCTTCAACCGGCTTGTCTTTCTACTTTCTGGGCCTCTGCTTTCTCATCAGCGTCTGGATTTTCTGAGCGATATGGCGGTTTACCATTCTGAGCCGCGACTCTATGTCCGGACAGTTCTTCTTCGATATAGGTAGTCACGGAATCTATCTGTAAAAAAAAAAAAAATGGTTGGAGAAACGTTTCAAAACTTTGACAACAGTTAACAAATATTTGCGCATCCATCTGCTCATTATGAGAATTTATCAGTTACGACCTTTTTGGTTGTTATGTTTCAAAAAAAAAAATCTATTACGTTTCGCGAGAACCCCCACGAGAAGAGCGTTTAACAAAATCATGACATATTACCATTACATTAAACACAAAGATGCACAAACATGTGTTCTCTGCTTTTACACTTTTAACTATGTACTACCGCCAGCACGAAAGAAAAAGGCTCCGGAAGATTATTCCTCTTTGCTGAAAAGAATAACACGGCCTAAAAGTCGCTAACTCACGCTGTATTTAATACAGAATCATCCTGCACCCCCCATACGGAACATCAAACAAATAGGAGACTGCTCTGCCATCCCTGGCCCACGATTCAAGTATCGCCATCCTCCCCCACTCATGGATCAATTCACGATCCCTACTTAGCCGCATGAACTCGTATTTACCTGATCAGACTCGGTAGCCTGGCCATTACAAGCATCGCTAAGTCGGCTTCCGGTGTGTCCACCTTGGTTGTATCACTTCTTGGGACGTCCCTTGCAAGGCTTCGTACAATAAAACCATTTCTGAACTCGGCTCCCATCATCTTAACAACAATCCTTCATAAATCCAATTTTGTTATTCACAAATTCCCGCGAGTCCTTACTCGGAGGCGTTCAACCACAGGTCACAGCTTGCGTTCAACCAACGACTGAAGAAGAGTTATACCAAGAACAAATGGTTATACCCCCGTCCGTTCCCTACGGGTTCGGCCTAGGAACATAGGCACATAGACCCGTTGTCTTCTGTAGTTCTTGTAATCCAGTGACCGGCATATTCGAGACGATTCGGCTCATACCTAGGAACATAGGCACATAGACCCGTTGTCTTCTGAAGTTCTTGTAATCCAGTGACTGGCATATACGAAACGATTCCGCTCATACCTAGGAACATAAGCACATAGACCCGTTGTCTTCTGTAGTTCTTGTAATCCAGTGAACGGCATATTCGAGACGATTCGACTCATACCTAGGAACATACGCACATAGACCCGTTGTCTTCTGAAGTTCTTGTAATCCAGTGACTGGCATATACGAAACGATTCCGCTCATACCTAGGAACATAGGCACATAGACCAGTTGTCTTCTGACGTTCTTGCAATCCGAAGACAGAAACATAGATAACCATTCAGATTATACCTAGGAACATACGCACATTGGGTATGATCCGCTATGGTTTCAACGATGGAAGATAAAACACATTCAAGGGCGTATAGACCAGCACTCAGGAAATCTGGGGAACCTCAGAAACGATAGGAGTATGGGCTTTTTGGTATGGTTTCCCTATGGTTCTCTATCTTTTTTTTCACTCGGGATGCTATGTAGAGCAAGAATGTTTTCTGTATGAAATCTTGTATGTATATAAGGATAGTAATCAATAAGAGAGGGTAGGCTTATGTCAGACAGAAGCTGAAGTTTGGATTATGATTAGCATAAATGAATGAACTGGTTGTTATGTCGGCAACAATGTTTTCTGTATGAGATCTTGGATGTATATAATGATAGTGACCCACAAAGAGTGGGTAGGCTTGTGTCAAGCAGATGCTGAAGACTGGACTATGACCAACCTGAATGAAATAATGCATAGTTTAATAGCAAATTCACTGTACAAGTTACATGAACATTAAAACAATACACTTTACATAACACAATGTGTTCCTCTATTTAGCTAAAGCAAACTTTAAATACTGGAAAACTTTAATAATTTAAGCTTTATTTCTGATATCAGGAAACTTAATATCATACCCGCTGAAAAAATGTTCCCCAGGATCTGAGAGTTGCTCCCATTCTCCCAGAAAATGACCCTCTTCCTTTCAAAGCAAGGCGGGCATGTGCTAAATCCATACCAGACGGGGATTGAACCAAAGCGGGGATTGAAGTTTTGATACGGACTTGAAACCCGGATATTTAAACTGCCGCCAGTCTCCAATGTGTTCGACAGAAATCAAGCAAAACTTTGGTTTTGGTTAAGTATTCCGTAGTGGCTGGGGCCGAGTTTTAGCCCATTGCGAATGGGCTTTCAGCAAAACTTCTAGGTTCAGGCGAGGGCATAAGCCATTCATTCCGTAAACTAAAAATGGCCTTCAAACAATACCAATTTGCATTGTTACAACTCGGTCACAGGACTAGATTGCAAGACCTGAAAAACCCTGGCAAAGCCGTTATACCACTATTATTATTTATTATTAACCCACGTCATAAACAAGTTCTGACGCTGGTGTAGTAAAAGAAATGAACATATCAATCAAAGTCAAAAACTTAGTCAAACAGACGGACTAAAGGATGATGGGGCGAAAAAGAGAGAACGCTGACTCCGACAACCTCCTGTGAAAGACTGCCAGCTTAGCTGGAACGACGATAATTACATCCTTTCTTTATTCTAAGGTAATCTGCTATATAGGCAGGAAGTAGGCAGAAATATATCCATCTGAGGGAAGAAACAGAAATGAAAAGGAAACCCATCAATAGTATGAATGTAGGTATCAGCTCCCATACCTACGAAGCTGACAGGCGTGTCGTTTTTCACTGTATTTAAAACTCAAGGAAGTTATCCTTGAAGCATTTTTGAACTGGCAGTGCCAAACCAGGCTTTGTAAAGATGGTGGGGTGATCTAGCGGAGAGGTTTTGAAGCTTATGATTGGGCACTGTCAAAATACCTCTCAGCAGAGAAAGAGGAAGGTGCTGGTATACGAACAAACCTTAAAAAGAAAATGGCTGTACAAACTTCGGCATTGTATGTAACTAATTTTTTTATGTTTTACTGTTTAAAATCGGCCATATTTTAAGAAGAAGAGATGAGTTCAACTGAGCTCAGTAGACGCTATAAAACTCGTTGAAAAATTAATCAGTCGGAGAGGGGATGGACCCATACCTTCGTCTCGGGTTATTTTGGTTTCAGAGCGGATCAATATTGACTTGTGTAAGGATGTTGCAGATAGGAAAGGTACAGTTGTGTCCACAGTAATCACTGCTATTGACTGGTAATGCTTTTTCTCTTGAACGACTTTTTTACGTACAAAAATGACTAAAAACTGAAAAGTAAGCAAGGATATTCTTCAGAGAGCCAGTCCGTTTATTTCACCTACAGCCTGAAGAGGACCCATTACAAAAAGGACCTAAATATCGCTGAAGAATATCGTAGCTGATATTTCCGTTTTTGGCCATTTTTATTTATGATTCCCGGTCATCTTCAATCAATCAATCATCATATTTATGCCTGAATATCTGTTTCACAACATGGAGTGTGTGGTACTGTGAACTTTAACAAAATATATTCAATCTACAATTCATTTTAAAGCTTATACGACTTCACAACTTTCATAACATAATTAAACGATATGTCAATCAAATACGTACTACTAGCTTGGAGATTTAACGGCGTTATATCTTTCAGTGCCGAGGGTTGAGATGGTCGACGATCACGGTCAAGTCATAGAAGAGAAGATCTACAAAACCGGCAGTACAATCGAGTTGAAATGCGTCATCAGCCAAGTCCCCTCTCCGGCCGCAAATGTCATGTGGAGGCATGGAATCAGGTTACTCAATTACGACACGTCCAGAGGTGGAATAAGGTAAACAGGATAAACTTTCTAAGCGGACGAACGGCTTCATGCAAGTTCCTCCTACGTCTGATAATATTGACTGGTGTGAAATGAAATGAGAAAACTGAAATGAAATGAAAAATGTTGGAATTTTTAGAAGGAAAAGGAATACTTGTCTTCATAAATAGTCTTAACGACAGTAGTTGGTTGCGCCAAACGGATATTTCAGCTGATTTAACTCATTTTTCGGCCCTTCTAGGCAAGGGTCCTCCTCAGACACAAAAGCTAGAAATTACAATAAATAAATCAAACCTGCTGAATAATTATTTTAATATTGATTTATTAATACATTTGACGTTAAGCTTTTAGCTTGTCTGATGAGCGGACGTAAGATTGCACTTAAGGGTTCATTAACCTTTCTGCTATGTCTGAATTAAAGGTATTGGTGTTTTGCAGGAAAGGTACACGTGCTCACAGTAACCAGTCATACTAGCTGTTTTTTTTTTCCTTTTTCTGCTATCTCTATTAACTCCATTAAGTAATTTGTCGAAGACCATTGCTTGGCGCCGGCTCAGACCTCGCAAGTACCTGACATAATTAGGCAGAAGCCGTAAATGTACGCCTGAACCGAAAGCCCACCTAATATGACTGAGGAGTGTTGAGACATGCTAATAATTGAAAGGAAATATCCAGTCTCAAGGCCGTATCAAGGGGGGGTGTTAGGGGGTTCGACCCCCCCCCCCGAAACCCACAAAAGTAATAGTTTTTTGTAGGCTTTAACCTCTGATCTATGTATTGTTTGTACTTTTTGGTCCGACCCGTGGGCACCCCCCCCCCCCGAAATAAATTTCTAGATACGGGCCTGTCCAGTCTTATCCAGGGGTGTTGTTTTTATTGCTTCAACAAATCCTGTCGTTCCTTACGCAAAATCTGTATGTTATCATAACATAATTAACGCAGGAAAAACATGGACCTAACAGGTCAATCTTATCAGTTTACATAAATAAACTAAAGATAAATTAATTAATTAAATTAAAAAAAGAAGTTAAAAACTTTTCGTAAACCTCTGGTTAGCATATTCGAGGGCTGCGATTTTTTTGAAAGTAAAATCTATCTAGCAAAGTAGCAGTCTTGCCAGCTTTTCAGAAGTAAAACACTTCTATGGGTTCTATGGATCAGGGATTCAAAAGATTCGACACCAAACTCCATGCAGAGTTTCGGCCTTCGTCCATGCTTTTGGGTAAAATCCCTATTATACCGCCGTCGGTACGACAATGTTGTGTCTTGCCAAATTACAAATGAAAATTCGTGCACCTATTTTCTACATCTTTTCTAAGAAGAACGCTACCAAGAAGAACACTAACATACATACAACAATCATAAAGTAGTGACAATGGTTATAGACCAGGTCGGACGGATGAGTCAGTCGGAACACGGTAATACCGGAAACCTGAGACTAGACGAAAAAACTGAACAGACGGCTGACTCGGACTCGGGTGGATATTTGGACCGGAATCTGGAGAAAGAGGAAATTGGGTATCGAAAAAAACTTTTCGGAGTGCATTTTTGTGTTCAAGAATACTCTTTGAGTGTGGCAACTAAGCTTCCTTTTCTCAGCCGACCAATCAAAAAATTACTACCGGCGAAAAGAAAACTGGCACGGCTGCAAATTTACGATATTTTTAGTATCCGGTCGCTGTTAAACCGGAATCCAGCAATACTGCCGCGGGGAGAGACGTATTGAGACAATACCGGCCGGCGATAAGTAAACTGGCACGGCTACAAATTTTCAGCCAAAATTCCCACCTTTTTCGTATCCACCGCCTCCCCATCCCCTCAATTTTTGCATCACAATCTAAATATAAAGATCCCGATCTCAACCAAACCATTGGAGATGAGAAAAAAATGACCAGACATAGAAGGGGTAGATTAAAAAAAAATAAAGGGAAAATACAGGCTATCATAACGAAAACTAAAAATACCGAAAAATACATTTCCAACTCCAAACTTTCAGACTGTAAATCTATTTACTTTTTACAAAATCTATTTACTTTCCAAAATATGCTAATTAAAACAAGCGAAAAAATATGTTTGAAATAAATAATTTCCCCAATCAGAATTTTTTGTTTCAGTCTTCCCCGACATCCTACTCAACCTTTATCACTTTCCACTTTTAGGCTTTCGCCCATCCTCTGATGAATGATCTTGTTTTACTGTACGGGTTAGGTCCAACCCCGCGGGAAGATCCGTCCCCCGAGATAAATCCCTGGACACGACTTGTCAATGCCCTTTCCTGCCCATATCAACCACGTTAAATACATCCCAGCTTGGGTACCCATCGAAACCTTCCGTCTTGTTTGTTAAAGTAGTTAGCTAGAGCTAAATAGTCTGACCTTAAGCCTCTTTCATCACATTGTCTCTCACAGTTCCCGGGATATAATTGTGTAATTCTCCGAGTTGCTGCTACTGTAGATAACAAGTCAGGGCAACTATTTAGATGTGCTCGAAGGAACCCTAGTTTCGGTAATAATGAGTTCCGGCTCGGTACAGGCTCGTTCACGGCTAGATGATTAAATATACAAGAGAAACATGGCGGAATTGTGACAACATTTGGGAAACCACCGAGTATTTTCATTTCCCCACTTTTAGTTCTAATTAGAGCACGAAAATACGGAAATGTGACACTGATATAATTAAATGTTGCCCTGACATCTAAGCCTCAGTCGGAATACGACAGCAGAATAGATTATTGGGCTAGAAATCGGTTTGGAGGGAATCCCCACGGTATTTCACTTTCTGTACTTTTGATTCTTATTAGAGTATGATGTGACATCTGCCACATGATGCTCATAACCTGAGACGAAGTCAGAATACGACGTTTTAATAAATTCAACGGGTAGAAATCGGTTTATAACGGAAGATATTTCAATGTCTCTTCTTTTGGTTCTAGTTAAGAGTATGAAAATCAAATACGGAAACCTGACTCTGATATAACTCGTTTCTGACATCTGAGTCGCAGTCATAACGCTACGGAAGAAGAAATCAAGGGCTAGAAACTGGTTTAAGGGGGAATCTCCACGGTGTTTCAATGTCTCTAATTTTGCCATAACTAGAGTCTGAAATCAAATAAAGAAATTGGAATCTCGTGCTGCCACGACATCTGAGCCGATGCCAGAACACGACAGATTAATAAATTCAAAGGCTAGAAATCGGTTTAGGGTTTCCCATGGCATTTCACTTTTTATAATTTTGATTCTTATTAGAATATGAAAAATCAAATATGAATGCCAAATTTTTCTACTTTTGGTTCTAATTATAGTATGAAAATCAACTTCAGAAATCTGACTCTCGTGTTGCTACGAAATCTGAGCCGATGACAGAATACGACACATTAATGAATTCAAGGGCTAGAGATCGGTTTAGAGGAGAATTTCCACGGTATTTTAGTTTCTCTTCTTTCGACTCTAATTAGTGTGTGAAAATCAAATGCAGAAATCTGACTCTTACGAGACCTTGATGTCTAAGCCAAAGTCAGAATACGACAGAGGCAGGAGGAGTAGATTTGGCTGGAAATAGGTAGCTAGGAAATCCCCACGACATTTCAAATTTTCTACTTTTGTGTTCTGAACAGAGTATGATAGTCAGGTCCGGAAACCTGACACTGATATAATAACGCCCTGAAGTTTAAGCCATAGTAAAAAATATGACAAGAGAACTGATTCAAGGGGTAGAAATCGGTTTAGAGGGGAGGGAATCCCTACGGCATCCAAAATTCTCTACTTTTGGTTTTTATTGGAGTATGACAGTCAAGCACGGAGGACATGATGCCGATTAAATCTTACGTTGCCTTATCTCTGAGCCGCAGGCTTCCGTCTGTTGCTTCCGACAAGCCCATTGGTCAGAAATAATGGTTATAGAAGTTTCAAAACCAAAGGGGCCAAGCGAGGATGAAAATAGCATGGATGGGATTGTAGTCTTCGAGAAACCCAACAGAGCTTGAACGGAGTAGTAGAGCGGCGTATGCATGGAAGTCTCCCCCCCCCCCGAGGGGTCTGTTCTCGAAAACACGGTTGTCATATCGAAAAAGAGAGTAAGCAGAACCTTGCCGAGACATCTTTTCCGAATACCATTTTTTCACAATAAAAAGACTGTTGCTAACAAACTTTCTACGAAAATCAGTCACCGACTTTTTTCTCCTGCAATCAAGAAACGTCAGGATCACAAGAACGACCTTGTTAAAGGACATTATTTTTTTTCCAACCTATCGAACGCCATTAGGATACTTCCCAAACAGGACGAAGAGAGTAATTTTCGTTCTGCACGTTTCAGAAACGGAAAAAGAACATAACAATCCATCAGGAAATGCATTACTACAGACCAGTCTGACAAAGCATAGGCATGGCAATTCGATCGACGCACCAGATCGACAACCCCTTGGCTTTTGCACAATGAAGTTCCAGACCCCCCTCTCCCCAGGAAAAAATTTCTGATGACATCCAATATCTCCAACGCGAATATCCCCCCCCCCCCCCCCCCTCGTCTTCTCCCCGAATGAAGAACCTATCCCTTACAGACGAAAACCCCGTAGGACAGTTTAGAACAAAGATTTAGCTTAGCCACCTTTTGAAATAAAAACAAGAGTTTATAAGCACCGAAAGCCTGAGGCTATGGCAAAAAAATTAACAAATGGAGCAACAAAAAATACTTAAAGGTTCAGTGAAGAGCATCTCGTTTCGATTTCCACCACGGGTATAGAGTAGCTCCGTTCTTGTTCAAATTTTCCAGAAGAAAAATAGATCAATTACTATGCACACGCTGTCGCATTGTCTCTCTGCTTTGAAAGCACACTAATTAGTCCGTGAAATTTTAACTAACATCCCCAACAAAAGTTGTCTCTGATTGATTTGTACAAGCCGCACGAGCCAATCACAAACGACGAGAAGGGTGGAGTTTAGTTGTGAAGAAACTCTCCACGGGAAGGTAGAGAGCAATATATTGAAAACAATTATGAGCAGAGAATTTAAAATAATCACGGCTGGTGATGGCGGTTTTTGTTGCGAAAGAAAATAGCGGAATAGTACCAAAGCTGGTGGACTCGGACTCTGGACCGTCTCGAGACGCCTTTTTCAAGGACTCGGACTCGGATTTGCTGGACTCGTAGCAGCTCTGAATAGTACCCGGTTTCAGTTCTGCTTTGAACGGAAAGAATCTAGCTAGTAGGTGGCAACGGACAACGTATTTCATAATTTCTTTGTACATTAAGTACAACAATAAACATTCATCGGAGTTATTTTAAATTTTACCGAATATCTGCTGCATTTGCCACCATCGACCAGCAGTACTGCCTGCAAATAATATTAAGGAAAGAGTGGAAGATTTCAAATCTTTCACTAGTGAACTGAACCACCAGTGATCTTCCCTCTTAGTGTGATTTGTGTTATGTTCTGTTCCGTGTTAAATTGTACTACTTGCGTTGTCTTTATTTCTTTTGTTGTACTCCGTCACTAGGGCTACCCGCCCTCCTGACGGGTTATAACCAAACTGAACTGAAATTGGATAGGCCGAAGCTACGATGCTTATTGCTTCTGCCATGACTTTCATAATCCATCCTTTCAGCGCCCCCTACCACCAATTTCAGATAGAAAAGACTTGCAAGGCAGTTTTAGTTTCGGCCCCACCATAAGGCCTAACATAAGGCCTGGCAATTCGAGGCTTTGTTAGTCAACAAAATCTGTCTGGGGTGTCCATATTGGCCGCTATTTCCAAGTGTAGCAGAATGAGACCAAGGGTTGTTCAGTTTATATTTAAACCTCCATCAAACTAACCTTTCAATCCAATTCTCTCTCTAGCCGTTCTAATCCCTTCTCAAACTACGCATAATTGTGGTCTTAAGACTTGAGGACATTCGAAGAAGCCTTATACCGAAAACGAAGAGGGAATAGTGAAAGGAAACAAGACCGAAACCTGATTTTAGATCCCAAACTGGGGTCTGTCCTGTCTAACTTTTCGTTTTCTCGACACACGATGCCCGATTTCGAACCCCAATTGAACGTTTAACCTTCTACAGTCAGTTCTCAAATTTCGGTTTTGCTAGATTTATGGCTGATTCGATTTCAGTGAGGGGAACCCTTTCGGGGAAAAATCCTGGGAGCATGCGAACCGGGCAAAATCTCCCGAAAATTATCCTAAGCGACTTTCTATTGACCCTCGCTTCGAATTCGGGAACATCCAGTCTCGAACTTGGAAATTCGAAGTCTCCACCTTAAGAATATGTCTCGTTTGCAATTCCTTCTGGAGCTCTACTTTCGGTACTGAGCAATCGTCGGCTCATACGAGTCTCGCAACATCAATAGCAATCTACTTCACGTACTGCATATTAGGCTTTCCTCTGAATAAGAGTTTTCATTCCAGCGCTGGGTTTGTTAGATTTCTTAGGGGGATGAGAATTGTGGGATTTATGACCCTTGGTTAACCAGAGCGGTTACAAGAAATATTCCACTTTATCAACAGAAGACGCACAAAAATGTTGAGTCGCGAAACCACAAATGTTACAAAAGGGCCAGCGATGGGCACTTGGTCAAATTGCTTCCACAGCAATAGGCAATTTATGTTGAGTATGGAGAAATACTACTTTCCGTATTTACTGGTAACATACTTTGAGGGAGGGATGTCGCCCCAGTTTTGTTGTTCTTATAAAAATGAAAGAATATGGACGTCAAAGAACATGGACGAACATGAAACTCGACAGAATCTTCGTCGACGACTAGCTAAATAAACACTTAGATTTCTTAAATATTTGTAGAAAACTAAAAAACAAGAGCTGTAAGCTCATATGGCACTTGTAGGGGTTGAGATGTAGTGTTTGATCAAAAGTACTTTTAAGGTTACCTTTGCGGTTCAGATGCGCACTTTAAGGGAGCTAGAGAAAAAGTATTTTGTTTTATAACTTGGCTGTACTGATAAGCACTTTATAGGCGCTAGAAATTCATCTGTAAGAAAACTATTGAGACGAAACGATCACAGGCTCTTAGGGATCATTGATATATACCATTCCGTAAAAAGTATTTTTTTTTTTTAACTTTTCGGTTAAAATGTGCACTTTAAGGGTGATAAAATAAACTTTTAAGTAAAACTCTTGTGACACAAATGATCATGGGTTGAGATGTATCGTTTGATAAAAAAAAAAGTAGTTTTCGACCTTGCGGTTCAGATGCGCATTTTAAGGGAGCTAGAACTTCAAGTGTAAGCAAAACCCTTGAGGCAAAAATGATGATGGGCTCATGGGGACCATGTAAAAGTATAATTTGCTTAAAAGTATTTTTTCTAAATTTACAGTCAAGATTGGTATGTCGGATTTGGAAAGTGGCGATTTCTGAGCCAATCTTGTCGAATCTCTAATATTCCAGCCCAGTTCCATCGTCCTATTAGCACATCTGGAAGTAGGTACCTTAAATCGCGATCACCGGAATTCCGGCCCCCCCCCTCAAACTCCCCCACAGTCGCCGGAGCCAATCCGGTTCTGTAAGTGATTTATCCAGAGCATCTCTTTATTATTCCCACAAAGTTCCATCCCGATCTCCCCAGTCTGAGCCGGTCACGTATTTTCCGCCCCCCCCCCTCATTGTTGTCGAATCCGGTCAGGACATGATAAAGATCACCAGAGACATGCCCTTTGACCAATTATCAAATTTCACTCAAATCCGATCAACCGTTCCAAAGTTACGCATGACTCAATATTCCAGATTCCCTCTCCCGCTACTCCCCCCACGACTATCGGATCATGTAAATTGTTATTTATCAGTCAGTTTGATCGGATCCTGATTCGCCTCCCAATTTTCGTCGTGAAAATCCCCAAAACCGCCATTACTAGAATTCGGGGAAACTCCCCTCCACCCCCCCCCCCTAGTGTCCGGATCCAGTCCAAATGTACAAACGATTTATCTGGAGCAGATGATTGTTCTTCCCAGCAAGTTTCACTCCGATCCCTCCATTCTAACCGTTTCTCGAGATTTCCGGTCTCCCCCCCAACTCCCCCATAGCTGTCGAATCCGGTCCGGACTTCAAATGGACATCAGAGGTATGCCATGTATTCAGTTATTAAGTTTCATTCCAATCCGATCTACCGTTCGAAAGTTACACACTACTCCAGTTTTCCGGATTCCCCAGCCCTACACTCCCCCCAGGTGGTTGGATTGGGAAACTGATTTTGTCCAGGTTAGTCCGGTCGGGTCCCTGATGCTCCTGCCAAGTTTGATCGTCCTAGCACATCTGGAAGTACCCCAACTCGAAAAAGTGTGCCAGAAACAACTTAATTTTCAGAATTCCCTGGCCCACCACTCCCCCAGATGGTCGGATCGTGGAAACTGATTATTTCCAGGTTAGTCGGGTCCCTGATTTTCCTGCCAAGTTCCATCGTCTTAACACATCTTGAAGTACCCTAACTCGAACATGTGGGACAAAAAATTCGGACAGACCGACTGACAGACCGACAGACGGAATTGCGATCGGTATATGGAACTTGAGCCAGAGGCTGCAAGTGCCATAAAAACACAACAAATTTTGACCTAGGAATCGAAATCATTATTCTAAATCGATATGGAATATATGCGACTTGGTAAGACTGGTGACTTGCCAAATGTTGGATCTTGTCTTTTTTCGAGATGGGTTTGTATGGCACTTGCAGCCTCTGGCTCAAGTGCCATATACCGATCGCAATTCCGTCTGTCGGTCTGTCGGTCCGTCGGTCGGTCGGTCTGTCCGAATTTTTTTGTCCCACATGTTCGAGTTAGGGTACTTCCAGATGTGTTAGGACGATGGAACTTGTCAGGAAAATCAGGGACCCGACCAAACTAACCTGGAAATAATCAGTTTCCCCATCCGACCATCTGGGGGGGAGTGGTGGGCCGGAGAATTCTGAGAATTAAGTAGTTTTTGTCACACTTTTTCGAGTTGGGGTACTTCCAGATGTGCTAGGACGATGAAACTTGGCAGGAGCATCAGGGACCCGACCGGACTAACCTGGAAATAATCAGTTTCCCAATCCGACCACCTGGGGGGGGAGTGGAGGGCTAGGGAATCCGGAAAACTGGAGTAGTGTGTAACTTTCGAACGGATGATTGGATTGGAATGAAAGGTAATAACTGAATAAATGGCATACCTCTGATGTCCCATCTGAAGTCCGGACCGGATTCGACAGCTATGGGGGAGTTGGGGGGGGAGACTAGAAATCTCGAGAAACGGTTAGAATGGAGGGATCGGAGTGAAACTTGCTGGGAAGAACAAGCATCTGCTCCAGATAAATCGTTTATACATTTGGACTGGATCCGGACACTAGGGGGGGGGGGGGCTGGAGGGGAGTTTCCCGGAATTCCGGTAATGGCGGTTTTGGGGATTTTCACGACGAAACTTGGGAGGCGAATCAGGGACCCGATCAAACTGACTTATAAATAAAAATTTACATGATCCGATAGTCGTGGGGGGAGTGGCGGGAGGGGGAATCCGGAATACTGAGTCATGCGTAACTTTGGAACGGTTGATCGGATTTGAGTGAAATTTGATAATTGATCAGAGGACATGTCTCTGGTGACCTTTGCCATGTCCGGACCGGATTCGACAACAATGGGGGGGGGGAATACGTGGCCGGCTCAGACTGGGGAGATCGGGATCGAACTTTGTGGGAATAATAAAGAGATGCTCTGGATAAATCACTTACAGAACCGGATTGGCTCCGGCGACTGTGGGGGAGTTTGAGGGGGGGCGGAATTCCGGTGATCGCGATTTAAGGTACCTACTTCCAGATGTGCTAGGACGATCGAACTGGGCTGGAACATTAGAGATTCGACAAGATTGGCTCAGAAATCGCCACTTTCCAAATCCGACATTCCTTAAAGTACCAATCTTGACTGCAAATTTAGAAAAATACTTTTAAGCAAATTAATACATTTTCATGATCCCCATGAGCCCATTATCATTTTTGCCTCAAGGGTTTTGCTTACAAATGAAGTTCTAGCTCCCTGAAAGTGCGCATCTGAACCGCAAGGTCGAAAACTACTTTTTTTTCAACAAACGATACATCTCAAACATGATCATTTGTGCCACAAGGGTTTTGCTTAAAATTTTATTTTATCACCCTTAAAGTGCACATTTTAACCGAAAAGTGAAAAAAATTACTTTTTACCAAACGGTATATATCAATGATCCCTAAGGGCCTGTGATCGTTTTGTCTCAATAGTTTTTCTTACAGATGAATTTGTAGCAGTACAGCCAAGTTCTAAAAACAAAATACTTTTTCTCTAGCTCCCTTAAAGTGCGCATCTGAACCGCAAAGGTAACCTTAAAAGTACGTTTGATCAAACACTACATCTCAACCCATGCAAGTGCCATATGAGCTTACAGCTCTTGTTATATTTGGTGTCATTTCCGGAGCATCGGGAGGCTGGCTTTTCTTCCCAATGTATAAATCGTTGAGGGCCAGAACCTATGGGACGAAGTTATCCTAGTCCAAAAATTACCTGAATCACTCCCTCTGACTCTATATCCCTGATCGTTCTATCTCTTCTTGTTTCAGAGATCTCGAATTTCTTATGTATTTTATATCCATCCTACTGTTCCGAGACCATAGAGGTACCACGAATCCGACAGGGGAATTTCACTATATGAAAATTTATTATTTGTGAATAGCGGAGAAACGAAGTAACGCTTTTTCATTGGATCTTCAAGCGAACAAGTGATGGGTAGCTAGACTGTCCTATTTTGGCCATTTCGGTAAAACTTTAAAAGGCAAACTTTCCTTTAGTGTGAAGACGGACTTGCTGCCACAAGGGGCCGTGAGTCGACTGTACATCGCCAACGCTTCGCAAAGAGATGCCGGAAACTACACTTGCGTCATCTCTGAGCAGTCGCAAACAACAGTCATGGTTCACATTCTTAATGGTAAGTTTTCCAAACAACTACCTCAACGCTTGTCATAAATTCTGGCTTCACCTTCCAGATTTTTCTTCCGAATTGCAGACATCCGTTTTCGTAAGATGGACCCGGAAGGTAAACTCGGGCCAGAAACTTCTGCAAGTCCGGGGTATTGGACACCAACATAGTGTCTATATATTTCAGGAAAATAGCGTTCCTAGCTGCGTTAGAAAAATTGCGTTCCTAGTTTTGAGAACTCTAGGAAGCAAACTGTCGAACTTCTGCCTCCATCTTGTGACCCGAAACTATAAGATTATTAGCAATTCTCGCTCCTGATCGTCCGTCAGACTAATATACTTGAGTCTATATATATTAAAAGCCGAGCGGCCAGCGAGGCGCCGGTCGCGTTTACATATTTTATAAACCGTCCTAGGGACAATCAAGTGCTACGTTAGGTCCTCATCTTATGACGTTACCAATGATCCACGATCAGGAGCGATAATTGCTAATAATCTAATAATTTCGGGGCACAAGATGGCGGCAGAAATTCGACCGTTTTCTTCCTACAGTTCTCAAACTAGGAACGCTATTTTCCTAAAATATATATATAGACACCGCTGATTCCGGATATCTAGAGCGTGCCATAGAGGCATGAGTACGTTAATGAATGGGGTAGAAGAGAAAGGAAGAATGATTAGTTGCGTTCGTTGCACTCCGGTCTGGTTCTGGTGTTTTGTCACCAGTGTCCGGTTCCTTGCTTATAACGCGTTTTTCGTTCACCAGTGAGTTGATGAAAACTTGCTAACTCCTCGCTACAGCGGGGCTCGCGAGCAGGTTCTGGTTAGTCCGCACCGGTGGGCACTAGCCAGACACTGGTTAGTCCGAAAACGGGTTTTAAGATCGGGGAGTAGTCACCGGTGAGTGCAAAAACGCGTTATAGGAAGCACCGGTGAGCAGTCACCGGACAACGAACGCAACTATTGACAGTTTTTATTGGGATGTCAAACGTATTTGCAAACTTAGCAAATAGAAATCCGGAAGTCTGGATGGTGAAATCCTGGCTTTTACATTTTAAGACCTAGATGCAGCAAGAAATAGAGTTAGTCCAATGAACATGCAGCTGATGGTATTCATGTGACCTGCTGGGACGGAAGATGATAAGAAAGCTTTGCGAACTTTGGTCTTTAATTATGTCAAGTTTTTGCTCCAGATCCCTAGTTGGCGGCTTAAATCCAGCCTTTGTGAGAAGTATTAAACTCGAAAGCCCCTTTTTGTGGCTGAAGCCTAGCTACTTAAGATATCGGATTAGGTTACTAACCACCTTCGGAAATGCGTTTTTGTTATATTTTTTGTTGTTAAGCGTAACGTTGGTTTATAAGTTTCAAATTGACTTTATTCCAAAAAAAAAATCACGTTTAAGAAGAATAGCGTAGGAGTTGTCTACAGTTTACAATACAATTTAAATGCAGCAAAAATAGGTCAAGATAGCGTGCGATTGTCAAATAGTTTCCAACATAAGAACTGTCAATAATATTTACAGTAGGTTATCATTACAAACAATACAAATCTGTAAGGACTAAAAAAAGCTATCAAAGGAAGACTTGTTAAACGGATTACTTGCTGGAAGAAGTCCAAGCCGGGGTGGCAAAATTAACGGCAATTTTTTTTTTCCATCTCGTTTGTGTAGGCTATAGGTTGTTTCTGTCCATTTTCATACCTCTCTTTGTACTCTATTTTATTTTCTCTTGAATCTCGGTGGGTAAGAAAGTTGACCAACTTACTTACAAGTATTACATCCCGTATGGAAATAATTCAAGTCATCGTATTATGGGACATTTTTCCAATCGTAAACAATTGAAAATAACTGGAAACGATCGTAAACAATTATTTTTTTTTACGATTGGAAACAGTTGTTTACGATTGTAACAGTTGTTTCCAGCCGTTTGCGATTGTAAACAGTTGTTAACGATTGAAAGTATTCGACTTTTGAGTTAGTAGAAAAAAAAAGCGAAAGGTTTGTGTGCCGCGACTAGGAATCGAACCCAGGCCGTCTTGTCGGGGAGGTCGTTTGTCTGTAGTCTACACGTAAAAAGGCGAACTTTTACAGTACATAAGTGCATAATTACAGTGCATAAGGGGCAAGGGCCTGCCAGCTAGCTTTGGGAACACTAAGGAGGGGGTTCGAGACGGTTCGAGATAACAAAGAAGGGGGGGGGGGGCCTGTCGACAATAAGACCCTGTATATTTATCTAAGACCCCCCCGGGCGATTCGATGGCCGAAAGTTGCGTAGTCAAGTTTACTGTTCCTTCAATGCCCTGTTATTTATTGTACGGTGATAAGACACAATTTAAGGATGTTATTTGCCAACCCTAACAGGATAAAGAAAGAATTACCTAACCCTCAAAGAATGCTAAATGAGGAAAATAATGGTGAACGTTAGGGGTGTTAGTAATCTTCCCTTCACAGGATACTACAAAGAAGAGAGGAACGGTGCAGTTTTCCAGATTTTAGTTTCTTTGTCTGCTGGTGCAGCTTTCCCTTTTTAGTACGTCTTTCTTGTTTTTAGTAGCCTTTCCCACTGAACCATGTATCCTTTCCTGTTTTTGGTCGATCCCTTCATCTAGGAGCTTTTTGGGGACTTCGGGAAAGGGCTCGCAGAGGATGGGACGTAATCGGGGAATAAACAGGATCTTAGTACCGAACTGAAGTCACAGGAGATTCCTTTTCGCGTACAATGTGCTGAACTTTAACGTACCAAACAGATTTTCGTAAGAAACCGTCCCTTCACCTTAATTCACCCAATTATTAGCGCTCGTTTTGGATATTTTCGATGTTCTGTACATGTTCAGAAGTATGCTCCAAATGCTAAACCAGACATGCATATTCCAGTATTAGTCTGATGGAATCGACTAAAAACGGGAACGGAACAGAAGGGCACTGCGCAGGATGAACAAGTGATTTTACGGACCATAGGTCACTTCTATGAGTCCCAGTTAAGCTCCTTAGAGTGGGCTGGCCTGTAGGGCATAGTGTATGATGGGTGGTTGATAACTTGTTGTGTGTTCGGTATGCAAACCATAGTGTGAATCGACCAGGGGAATCCATAATTCGTCTTGCGTGGGTTAACACGACTACCAGAACAAGGATCGTGCACGGGGACGATTGGAGCCGGTGTTCCGTCTTGTGCAGCTTTCCCGATTTTAGTTTGTCGTTCCCGTTTTCAGGACGCGTTCCCGATTTTAGTGTCGTTCCTCCTGTCCAGTGCCCTTCTGCTCCGTTCCTGTTTTTAGTAAATTCTTTACCCTGTTAAATGAACAGTAAGTTGAAGGAGATCCAGGGGAGAAAGAAAATTCTATCAAAAGTTGGTGAGGGAAATTCATGGAGGAACTTGGCTTTGGGTGTTTTATAACATGGAATTCCCATCTCATATCAGCTGTTATGGTTGCTCCGAGCAATTTATTAAGTGTAACAGAGATTTTGGGAGGAATGGGGCTGTAAGAGTCGGGGAAGATTAAAAACAAAATGAATGGTCATAAAAGGACAACTTTCAGGAGTTGGCTTTCATCTTCGACGAAGCTTCCTTATGACACCGTCAAGTAACGCCATAACTTTAGCTTTTGATGTTTCTTCAACATACCTTAAGAGCAGAAAGGTCGTCCATTTGCCTTCCATCGGTCTGGGTGGTCAGTCAGGAGTCGCGCATGACTCGTTACTAGGAAACAAAACTGGATGCAATATCTTGGGGCACTTTACATGAAATAGGAAAGAGATCCAAATAAACGTTTTGATCTTTGACTGCTGTGTTCCTTCCCATGGCCCATGGGTTTCCCAATCTTCAGTTTTGTATTAAACCAAGTGCTCGGTTCCGGCTGCTTAACCGTGCTGGTGCCGGGAAAGGGTTTATACGAAGTGATGTGGTGCGGGCAACCCCTCGGTTCTTTCACTTGAACCACTGCTTCTGCTCTGTGTTGAAAAGTTTAGCTTCTTCATACCATAACGAGAAGCAGCTCGTCGAAATTCTTTCTCAACTTTTTTTTTCGAAGAGCTATCGCTTTGTCTTTCTTCCGAGGCGAAAAAGTTTTAACTTGAACTGGATTAATCTCTGGGAAACAATAATTCTGGTATTTCATGGAAATATTAATTTCATTTGAAACTAACTATCCTTTGAGATGAAATTTTTGAACGACGTAACATCGTCTAAAATCTCAAACGTAGTCCACGATGCAAAATATAAAAGTTCTTGACTTGTTATTTGACGATACGAGTATTCAGAAACTGTCCCCGAACCGGTCCTGAACCAGTTGGGAAAACATTGGTTGGGAAAACTACAATTTGCTAAAACTTCTTATCTTTACAAAACTAATCAAGGCATAGTTCATTGTGCCTCGGTACATAAGAAAACCAGCATTATACTTCGTAGTCATGAAGTCACTGCTTGATTGTAGCCTATCATGAAACTTACGACGAGGAAACGCAATCAGTCCGGATGAACAAATGATTATGTCAGTTTGTAGACGAGACAGGTGTCCGAGTAAGTGTCCTATGAGCTTCCAGCTTTTGATTTTCATACTTCGACCCTAAGTACTAGAATGAAAGATGGACCCGCAAACAAGACTCATTGCGTAACCGGGATCGACTAAAAAGAGGCACGTCACGGCATGGCGAAGGAGGCACGAGTAATAAAAAGATATTAGCAAGTAGTAGAAGTAGACAAGTAAGGGAGAGTTTGTTACTCCAGTGGCTAAAATAGGACACGTTAGAACATTGTTCCTGCCCCTCATTCTGAAGCCTGAAAGGGCCCTTTTAGTTTTCGTGCCTCTTTTTAGTATTCGTGACTCCTACACTATATCGTGCCTCTTTTCAGTTGGTCCCTACGTAACCTCCCTGGGCACGAGTGACGTTTTAACAAGTCCCTTAAAATTACCGTAAATTGCAAGACTGTATAGCCTGTAGACGTCGCCGCTGTGCAATAATGGGCACCTTCCGTTTCGCTTTGGAATCTCCAACTCCCATTGAGGGTCCGTGCAAAATACTCCAACCCGCCACACAAATCCTGCATTTGGCCATCATAAACTTGCAATATGCTTTTTCAGTATGTCTCACGAACACATTCCGTTTTGCTTTCTAATGTCCCACTACTACTAGACATCATAGACTTGTAAATGTATATGCTTTTTCAGTCTGTCATCACACTTGGTATTTCCTCCACAAAGACTTCCAGCGATGCATGAATTCTAGGCACTTTAGGTATACCTTCAAAGATGAGAAACAGAGGTTTTTGTTGGCGTTGGAGAGTTTCCAGAAGAAAAATTTTCAGCATATTTATTTAAACTGGAGCCCCATCCAGCTTCCCCCACCTCATGAATACGAATGCCTCTTTTGTGTGGAAACTACGAATCTCGAGCTCGCTGGAGGGGCAAAGCGCCACTGAAGAGGGGAGCTTTCGTTCTTCCAAGGACAAAAACAAAACGTTGCAATCGTTGGAAAGAATTTCGCCAAGTCATGCTTATTTATTTCTAACCCACACTATGCAAAAACAAAGGCAGTGAACAACTTTGACTCATCGTAGTTATAAAAGGTCGATCAAGTTTTCTCTTTATTAACTCTTTTAGCCTCTCATTTTAATTCTTGTTTAATTTTGACGATTTGTCTTAAAATCGTGACTTGTATACTGTGTAGGGTAGAGTATGTAACCTACCTTATGAGGGTTACAGTTCTTCGGCTGATTAGCATTATGCGGAAAGAAAAGATACGGTAGTTATTCCTATCAACTGATAATGTTTTCTCTCCCATTTTTTGCCCTATTAATTAACTCCTTTAATACAGACTGAATTAGGTAACCATAAAAAAACACAAACACCCATTCAACTGATTTGTGCGTTTCTCTTTTGCTTATTCCAAGCATATTCACGTGTCTAGTAAGGTTTTTATCGTGGGAATTTTCGTGGGAAACGGAAAGCGTGGTTTGAAGCTGTCACGCGAGGAAGGCGAACTTGGTTAGCTACTGAGCACACCCAAAAAAAAAAAGCTGAAAGACTATCTTGTTGTTGTTCTACTGTAGAGGGGGACTGCACTTAATGACGCCCCTAATTTATTTATTGCAACTAAGAAACGCCCGCTAAGGGCCATTTAACCTTCGAATACAACAGAAATTACCAACAAACAATAAAACACACACTCAACAGGGACTCATCCCGCGGTAAACTTCAACACATCTCGAATGAATGAATGAAGGATTTCATTAAACGCATCCTAGTAATTAGGCATTTGCACAGTAGGCTATTAGCAACAAAAAAGGGAAATATCTAGTTACCCATCACTTCTTCACTTAAAGAGGCTTGAAGACTCGGTGAAAATGCGTTACTTCGTTGCTCCGTTATTCACGAATAATCGATTTTCATATATTGGAATTTGCCTGTCGGATTTGTGGTACCCATATGCCCTGTGTTGTATGCTTGACAAGATGATTTATGAAAAATTAATATTCACGCAGTGAGCTACCTTCCGCGAGCTGATCACTGGCCCCTGAAAAGCCGCATTTGTATTGAGATTCAAATTTTCCGCGTCGTAGTATAATTTTGCGTTGTTAGGACAGCCGTAGGCCCTACTAGGGCAAACAGTGAAAAAAAAAACTCTTTACACAATCCAAACTAGACTTACGTTGACTGGGCAACGTGAAGTGTTGCGGCAACCTTTGTCCGGCTTCGCCGACTAAAGTGTTGCGAGAGCAACACTTTAAGTTGGCTTTTCAACTTAACTTTAAAGGCTTCACCTTCCATAGTTCGAGATATCTATCGCTTCGGCACATACAAGCCAACCATTGTACACTTACATGATAATGGTGATTAGTAAACATGGTGATAGCTGGCTATGTTACTCATCAACATTTCTAGATGCCCCCTTTAGATAATATTTTGCCTCCCAATCGTAACTGTCACTCCTCCTTTTTCTCTTTACCGCATGAGTTGCCTATTTACTACGTCCCTTAAAGCACAACTCTTACTAGAAATAATTTTTTCCCTATGAAATGGATCAGAAAAAAACATTTTCGAAAATACCATTACTTTCCATCTGAAATTAGCGATTTTCTTGTTAGCGCCTGTCGACTACGTCCAGCCTTCCTGCTCTCCGACGCGGCGGCCGGGCGCAAAACATTTGAAAACAGATTGTACCGTTGTTCAAAAGTGTGAAAACTAAGCAAATAAAAGAAGTAATACACAAAAGCTTCTCAGATCTTTATGTGTGAAAGAGTTGTCAGCAGACGTTTATGATCCCGGCAAACGTTTCGTTGTGTGACGGGCAAAACTCGGCAAGGCCAAAAAAGCGCTAAAATTTCGTAGGAACAAAACGAAACAATGGAGAAAGGTTGGGATTTTAGAAGCTTATAATTCTGTATGGGAGCTAGATATATTGTAAAAAGCAGAATAAGCAAGAGGGGTCCTTTAAAAAATTTTGGTCTGGCTTTACCTTCCATTTCGACGACGACTAGCCGACCTGGAATCCGGAAGAAAGGCCTGGAAAGTGAAGCCTTTCTTTTGCTCTGACTATGAAACTCCCAACCCGACTGAAATCTTTCAAAGCCAGCCTCCACCTTCCAGAGTTTTCTTCCAACAAGAGTATCAGACGAAAAGAAAAACATTTAGTTGGTAGGCTAAAGTAAAGAATAACAGGAATTACGGCTAAGTATTTGACGGTATCTACCGTCAAATGACGGTAAATAGTAAAGAATAAAAATAGATTTTTTTGTAATATTTTTTCCAGATTTTCAATAATTTCTCATTTGTCACCAAGTTCTAGAAGGAAGGGTGCGTCCCCTGAGTTAGTGGATCCAATTTGATTTGACCTACAGGATAATTAATTTAGCTGTCGAGTTTGACTGGCTTGTAGCTGTGAAGCGTGAATACTCTATATGACTAAGTCCAGAACATGCTAGTGATCCTCAGGAAGAACGAGAAAATGTCACCCTAACGACTCAAACTCAACAACTCAAATCCTGTGTCAACCAATCACCGCGATCTTTGGGAGCAGTTGTGATACCGCTTCCGGCTCTTCCGCTAGGTACACGGCGATTTTGCGTCGGTCATCAAGAGTATTTTGGCTCGCTCCTTTTGTGAATAATGCGCTGGTTTCACGATTTTGCAGAGAAAAAATATAATTTGCATAAATATTCCTTCAGCCCAAGCCTAAACCACGCATCGCACTCCCGGCCAATGGCAGAGTATCAGGAGATCGGCACCTGCGCTACGCGAACCTTAACCGGTTTGAACCTTAACCCTGAACCTTTGCCTGCGAATCCGAGTGGACTGCGTTTAACGGATCCGTCGCCTGATTTCGATTGAGCGATATTTCGGCTCTCCTTGGCACGGGACCTCTTCAGGTTCAAAGCTGGAATAGTGATACTGTGAAAAAAAGTGAACCTGTGTGTGTGTCACAGTTTCACAGGACCCTTGCCAAGAAGGGCCGTAATATCACTTGAATAAAATCAGCTGACCCATCCGTTCGGCACAGTCAATCAATAGTGAGCTCTCAATAATCGTTCATACAGGTCGGTTATGGTTTCTCCTCCACTTTTGCCCTATCAATTAATTTTCTTGAATAACCTCATTTTCTGTCTAGAGCCCTTAGCTTTGACTATCTTTTCCTCTGGTGCAACCTTACACTAACTTTTTTGGTTCTCCTTTGTGTAGATCCCATTTCCCACGTCTCCCTGGCACACTCCTAACAACTTGCCAACGCCTTTTAATAAGACACCCTTCTCCAAGGACGTCGTAGTTACCCATTTTTAATAATCCCGTATTTTCTAGGCGAGCACCCCGCAGCGATGCAGCATAATAACTCACCGGAAATGACCTGGAATCTTCTCGTGTGTCTGCTGCTTTTGCTTCACGTCACTGGCGCAATGCCAAGGCCCTATTGAACTGTCAAACAGGCCTTGGGCGAAACGCGGAAGTCCTCTGCGAAACCGTATGTTTGAGGGAGTGATGATCCCAGACCTTATAGACGATGGTCTCGCTGTGAACATTAAATGCGCGAGGAAGATCCAAGTCGTATGGTTATCTTGAAGACATTATGATGCGTCCCGTGTTTTTTTTATAAAAACCATACTACAATCCTCCAATTTTAAGGCCACATAAGATCTGACATGAAAACACCCTTGTAAATTTAAGGATGGTGATAGTCAAGACAGAAAAAGTGAGGTGTGCGCATTGTGAAGTGAGTGAATGAAGATCAGAATGCACAAAACTGGAGGAAGGCATGTTATGGCCACAAAAAAGTGTACACTATTTCAGACGAGAACATTATTACAAGCCAGTGAAAATAAGTTTCGTTTGATTTCTGTTTTATGGGTTGTGACAAAGTTATGATCTGTAATGTACCGCAAATAATGCTTCAAAAGTTATGGGCTTCGAAAAACTGCTAATTGATCTGAAAATGTTACAAAGTTCTACTTGTTAAGAGAACATCAGGTCATTCTTTGTTCTATTTATGGTCAGAGGAACATTTTATGGCATGTTATGGTTACCCAGAACCCACGCTGAGCCAGTTCCCTTATCCTTTCTTCCTTTCTTTCCTAGATATACGTTCACGGCGATCCCATTAAACCACACTTGATAAAGCTGGGGTAGAACTATACCCCCGTTTGAACTCCCACGACAAGATAAAACCCACGTAATGATTAAATAAACAAATCTTCTTCTTCTTGGGACATACCATTCTAGAAGTTTTGAAGGGTTGGCAACTTCAGCGTTTAATCAATCGTGAAGAAACTAAACCAAGTTTTCATTCAAGACAGTACCATTAAAACAGCTAGAGTTTGAAGCCTGTGTCACCTGGACAACCACTCTCTCAGTATTCCGATCCAATATTTTCCTGGAGAGGCAGACCAATTTAAAGGCTCTTCCCGATCAACAGGGTGAAGCTCTTTCTTACTCGAGGGTCTGTCGAGGTCAACAACTGTAACTGTTTGAATTTTGAAGCCTTTGGTACTGGGCGATCAATTATTCAGTACTTTAGGAATCTTTACGGTCAAGAGGTTGAAGCCCTTTCTGCCTGTGACTAAACAGTTAGTAGGGCATCTGCTTGAGCAACGTCTGCTGTGATTTAACCCTCAAGGAGAGCGGGCGCAAGCGCAAAGACGCAAGTATGAAATTGTCTGATTTTTGGGTAAAGGAGCATTCACAATGAGCTTTACCTAGCACAAGGTCTCAGCCAGTTGTGAAAATAATTCTGACACTCCATTTCGCTCAAGTTTTGCCAGTCCCAACTGGCCCACGTGACGATAACAACTGCATCTGAGGCCGAGGCTCGAACAACCTCGACTTTCACGAATACTAACCAGTAAAAATATTTTGCTGAGTTCTTTGACAGGCCAATCCCGAACCAAGTCAGATAAAACAAACCATATCCATACCTTGTTGTGCTGAAAATTGAGAATTAGGGATCTCTTTGGCTTGGTTCAGCATTATTCACTCATTCCACAAAATAATCTGATTGGCTAACACCCTCGAAAGTTGGATTGGATCAAGAACAAATAAGCCAATAGAAACTCTGTCTTTGGTCTCATGCAACGACTAAGGATACCCTGATAAAACTAAGCAGAGCTAGAGGTACTTGCTTAGCTTTGGGCTGATGCTAGTCTACTTTCCTCTTCGCTCCTGCAAATCAAAGGAAAATACTGTAGCTGGCGTGCATGACCCAGTCTGCAGCTCGTCCAATCGGCTGTTATCTCGACATTGCTTATCCGGGGCTCGACTGCGAAATAGCTTTTCTAGAGGTAACGAATTGTGATGTTCTGCGTAGCTCCTACCATCCACTCGTTTGCACCGAACAGGGTATCGAGAATCTACGGTTCCGAATGGTCGTCTTACAGAGATGAGAAGGTGGAGGTTCTTTTGCTTATTTGCTCTTGATTGGATTGAATTTAGCTGTTACACTAAACTGGCGCGAGCCTTCGTTGCGAAGAGACGAAACACACTAAAGACTCGGTCTCGAAACGATTTTCAGGACGAGCTAGGACCGAGTTTTAGCTAAAAACCCGTTGTGAATAGGCTTTTAAACTGGCATGTACCCGAAACTGGGGCCAATCTCTAGTGCAAACGGCAGAAACAAAGCAAGGCCTTGGTCCTGGGGCAAAATTCGGAATTGGATGTGACCAGGTATTAGCTAAAATCCGTTGTGAATGGGCCTTAATTTCACAGAAGGACACATATAGCCTAGTTTGCTATTCAACCATGAGGTTCCTTGGTTTTTCGTTCAAATATAAGGAATGGACAGATTCGTGTTTCAGGCATGGCTAAAGTGTGTATATTTTGTTAGGTTACGTGCGAGATACCTGGGATAAACTGTGAGATCTCGGTTGTATTATCCGCTGTGTAAAATGTTACTTTGTATAAACTGTTTCTGCAAATAAAAGTATAAGATTTTGTAATTTCGTTCAAAGTTTCTACATTCTTTATTTTACAACACACGGTTTAAATCGGCATGGAATATCGTGCTTTAGGATACTGTTGTAAGCATTCAAGTGGGGAATGAGTGGAACCCAACTTCTACGATCAGCTGCTAAACAAGACACCTTTGACTGCTGGAATTTTAATGATAGGAAAGTTATATTTTTGTTTTATTAGGTTTTACATACATAATTCGATGAACACGTCAATGATAGCATACTGATGAAAATTGATAGTTTAAACTAAATATTAGTACTAATGAATTTAGGAATAATTTTTAGAAAATCATTATAACTTATAAGTATATGAATGATGATCGATAATTTTATCAACCCACTGAGCTACAAGAAGACAAGTGGAGTATAAAAAGAAAGTGAAGAAAAGAAAACGCACACAAATAAAGGACACAAGAAAAAATCTGCTAAACATTCCCAGAAATATCGAAGGCTTCGAGAAAGACGCAAAAAATGCATATGACGTGTTTTTCAGTCTCTGGTCCACTCCCCGTGTGCTCCCCTTGTCCGTGCAAGTGTAGATTAACATACATTATCGCTCTTCCTGAGGGTGATAGCGGAAAAGTTTGGCCTGCGGGTAGCATGATATCGCAAGGGCGATAATGATTCTAACACTAGTACACTTGATTTAATTTTCTGGTATTCCCCTGATGTTAAAAGAAAAAAGTTCCAACCGTCCGATATCACTTGTTATCGCATGGCTGGCTGTGCGATAACAATTATTATTGAATTGTTATCGCACGGTTGGAACTTTTTTCTTTTAACATCAAGGGAATACCAGAAAATTTTGGCACTGGGTAGGATAGGACTGGTATCATGGGACTGCACAGTGTACTGGTGTTATTAAGGAAAGATTTGGGTATGTTCGGATATAATGTCATCGAGGGAGGAGGAGGCGTAACATCAACCTGGTGTCAAATCTAGTTTGAAAATTGTGGAAAAGTTGTTGCGCTAGAATAACAAAATTGAATAATTAAAAAAGACACCTCCGGCAGTATACGCCGACCCCGGGAGCTAAAGCGATTTCTAAGCAAGAAACGGATATGACAGCACCACTTCCTAAGCATCAGATGCATTCTGAGCAGTAGACCGTGACTGGAGAGAGCTGACCTGGAAAACCAGCTGTAGGGATGAACTTCCATACCACCAGCAATGGTGATATCAATAGGCAACGCTGCGTTGTCTCTAGCAATAAGTGCGATTTTATATATTATCGCCCTTGCTGAGGGTGATAGCGGAAAAATTTGGCCCGCGGGTAGCATGATAGGCTGATATCGCCCGAGCGACAGCGAGGGTGATATCTGCCTATCATGCTGCCCAAGGGCCAAATATTCCGCTATCGCCCAAAGACAAGCAAGGGTGATAATTATTATAACACTAGTACACTGTGAAGCGCAAGCGAGCAAGCGCAACCGCAAGTGACAACACTGTAATGCCTCGCGTAATATTTGAAAAGCACTGCCGGCATGCCGACCGTACACAACGTTGGACAAAATTCTGGTTGGATTTTTTCACACTGAGCTAAGCCAGATTTGCTCCGAGATGAGAATTTCCAAGATCTATAGGTGAGGCATGGCTGTTTACCTAGGCTAATGGTTCTTGGTTGTTAGCACTCATCCTGACTTTGTCATATCAATCCACTTGGTACTTTTGCATGGCACTTTTTGTGTTGGCTATCACTACTGCAAGGTGGCCTAGACTGCAACTTTACTGCTGCCCAATTAGTGTTTTTTTGTTTTTCCTCCTGAAAATGATGTCTTTATTAATTTTTTGGGAGATCGGCTCAGTTTTTACCGCCCGGCTCAATCTTTACCGCCCGGCTCAATCTTTACCGCCCGGCTCAATCTTTACCGCCCGGCTCAATCTTTACCGCCCGGCTCAGTTTTTACCGCACGGCTGGCTCTTGTAACATCAGGGCAATACCAGAAAATTTTGGCCCTGGGTAGGATAGGACTGATATCATGGGAGTGCATGGTGTGCTGGTGTTATAAGCTAATATTGTCACACTGTCAGAAGTTTCATAACAGATAGCGCATAACACTTTCAAGAATAACACCTTTTCACTTAGAAATAAAGTATTATGACCAATTTAATTTACACTATTTCGTGCCTAGATCTCCATTAACACCTTCAATTTGTAAAAATACTAACGGGAACGAAAGAAACATAACAGATAACATCCCAAAGTGTTATCTGCTGAAACCAGGCATCCTTCTCTTGTCGTTATGTAACTTCTGACGGTGTAATATTTTTACCAACTGAAGGTGTTATCTAGGCACGAAATAGTGTAAACTTGATTGGTCATAACACTTTATTTCTAAGTGATAAGATGTTATTCTTGAAAGTGTTATGCGCGATCTGTTATGAAACTTCTGACAGTGCAGGCAGCTAAATAAAGCGGAAAACGAATTGACACGCTTGATCCCCCCCCCCCTCGTTGGTTTTCCTTGTTGTCGTAGTGCCCCGGCAATGTTTGTCGGTGAAGGTCTCCTATCTTTCTCTGAACTCCATGGATCTCCTTGCCTTTCGTTCCCGAATATGATGACGGAGTCGTGGAACCCTCCTCTGACTGTTCACTCTGGGCCGTTCACGCGGACATCTCTTCCGTGGAGTTTTGTTTTTCTGGATCGACCCAACCAAAAGTTTTACAGTTTCATTTGTTATGTAAATCATAAAGTGAGCAAAGCAAGAAAAAGATAACCGGAATTGGGAGCTGCCTGCTTACGGAATTTGGAATTTGGAGAACATCTTTTTTCGCAGTTCCTCAACTTCCTTTTTATCTGTCTACGTAACTTCCAAGAAGGTTCCACTCAGACTAATTCTACTCCCGGTAGTCTATATCAATCCCAGGTTTCCAGTTCAAGAAAAGTTTAGGAATTCCCCATGCTCAGGAATGATACATGACTCGAAAGATTAATATTGGCCGTTGAAATGTTGTGACAGAAACTTCCAGAAGAAAGTTTACCGGGGCACTTGCCAAGAGCTCCTACGTCGACAGCGGGTAAGATCTCAGAGCAAGTTCAACCGAGCATCAGGTTTGTAGAAAGCGGATTAGAAATACTGCAGGAAAATACTTAGTCTAGCAACAAGCAACTTTGACTCATGTCTCCTGCCGGGCATCGCTCAGCCTCCTGTGGTCAGTACGATCAGCACCTATAGCGCTGGCACGTCGTCGACGGAGATGTTTGCTAACTTCAAAGATTTGTAAGGACTATCGTACCATTTCAGTCTACCGCAGGGTCGCATCCAGCCGGCTTCTGTGGGGTTGAAAAGAAGCACAACCTCCGCAGGTACGTGTGGCGGTATTCTAAGGAGGTACCCGCGCTATCATAGGGTACGCTGAACTATTTAAATGGAGACGTGGGTCTGCTGAGTCGTCTGCAACAACGAAGAAGCCCACAAAACAAGGCCAATAGAATCAATACCCGGATAATTTTCTATACTTCATCTATCAGACGAACGTCGTTAATCAGTTATACAATCTTTTAGGGGATCGACTAAAAAGAGGCACGGATACTAAAAAGAAGGCACGGCACACTGAAAGAAATCCTGCTATAACAGGGATCCTTGATAAAGACCGATTTCAAAAGAAGGCATAGACAGTGCGTGCCTCCTTGTGTGTGCAAACCTAATTATAGTATCCGTGCCTCTGTTTAGTAGCCTACTCGTTTAACATGGCAGTTTACCATAGATCCAACTCGCCGCATATTCTATCAGATTCGTGGTTCATGAGATTCCAATCGGCAATATCCTAAGTGCTTGATCGCTCAAGGATGGCAGTGATTTCTAAAATTTACTGTTCTTTTTTTTTGTCTGGAGGCACAGTACATCACGGTGCAGTAGGTCCGAGCACTAAAAAGAGGCACGGAAACCAAAAAGAAGGCATGGCACACTAAATGAAAACATGCTATAATCCTGCTCGAGAAAAACAGAACCTAAAAGAAGGCATCGACAATGCATGCCTCCTAGTGTGAGAAAATCTCATGTGTAACAATTAAATACTCAGAGGGCTTCCTACATTCCACTGACAACCCGAGCGGGCATAACTGTGTTTATTTGTAATCGACAAAAGTAAAACATATATGTACTGCAGTATCAGCAACTTTTATATTCCATAATCAACGACCTTCGTCAGGTATAGCTCAAAACACACTTAAGGAACTTGTCTTAACTTTTTCATTCAAAATCTGAATGGCTGAAACTAGCAATGCCAGGAATTGGAATACTTGCTGGCTAATCAATGAATAGACGAAGGTGTAGCAGGCCCTTGGTTAGACTACACCTTGGTTACACAACTACACAACCTCCGAAGTCCAAACCTTACTCCATGCATGTTGTTGCTGTCTTTTTACAGCCTTCTCTTCGGTGTCCTCCACATGTAATTCTAATCTGTTACTGAATCCAAACAGCTGGTTGGGCAAGATTCCAACCTTCGATGTTTTTGTCAATCCCCACAAGTCGGTCGTGGAAGTTCCGAAGACTGCGGACAAGTCCCTTTGGGCGTCCTATGTAGATGGTAAGAAAATATTCTGGAATACATGAAAGGACCATCCTTAGGCCTTGGTTGTTGGCAACACGCCCACTACACTTCTTTTCACGTTTACTCACATTCCGTTGGTTCTAAATAAATGTATGGGATTTTCTAAGAACTGGAAAGTGAGGAAGCTGCACCGGGAGGCAAGCACAATAAAAAGAGGAAAGATGCACCGTTTCATTTTTCTTTTTAGGCTCCTGTAAGCAAATTCGTAACTAGCCAAAATGTTTGGGAGTAAGGGGGGAGCAAGGTATTTATCGACTGGCTGGTCATTATTTACCGACTCTTTTTGCTTTGGAAAAAAAGGACTATCTTCAAGAAAAAAAGGACAGTTTTGACGAAAAATCTACCGATTATCAGAAAAAACGTCGGTTTACAAGAAGATACCTACTGTTTTTGATGAAAAATCGATTTGATTTTTAGATAAACTGACTGTTTTCATGAAAAATCAAATATTTTACGAAAAACCGCGGTGCTTTGCGCCAACTCGCTTAATTTTTGTACCTAATGGCCGAATATTTCTCCCCCCCCCCTGCTTGTGAGGGGTAGGCAGCTAAGTACCCTACACTGTCGATGATCAATATCAAAATTAATTTTAGTCCAATGATAAATCTTCATGATTATTTGGACCTCAAGGGTTTTGCGAACAAAAAATTCTTCACCCGAATACTTAAAACATACCCCAAAATAATCGAGTTCAAAATGCCCACGATTCAAAATGGCCTCGGCTCAAATTGCCCACAATTCAAAATGCCAACAATTGAAGTTGAAGACCCAGCAATCGGAATCGTCCAAAATGTCGACGGCCCAAAATGCCGACAGTTTCAAATGCTCATAGGGGAGGCTAAAACCGTCCTGGTTCGACATGCCGACAGCTCAAAATGTCGACAGGAGAGGCCAAAATATCCTGGGACAACCGACAACGAGATTACCTGTCTGTTCCTCCTTTTTGTACTGATTATCGCCATTCTGATACTCGGCCTACTCCTTCGGTTTCTGACTCATCACTAATTCAAGGACTGAACACTTCGAATAATTCAATCTTGAGCATTTTGAACCGTGGGTATTTTTAGGCGTGGGCCATTCTGAATCGTAGGCTTTTTGAGTCGTGGGCATTTTGAACCGTGGGCCTTTTGTGATCACAGGCATTATGAATGTTAGCCGGAAATTCACACCCGACTATGAATGTCGGGCTGGGTGTGCATGCACTTTTGGTCTCTGGCCAGAGAGCACGAGTGACGTCATTTTGCTTATTGTTTCTTTTTGTCTATTCTTTTAGAGGAAAACTACCTCCACTCGGGGCTTTCCCTCTTTGAAGAACTTTCCCTGGAGCTTTGCTTTTTAACATTGAAAATGAGGAGGCGTATGACATTTCACAAAAGGATTTGCAGCTATGTGTCAAATTTTACAGGACCTTTAATTCAGACAATGTGGGCATTAGTTGTTAGGAAGACCGCTGCATTCGTTGAAATCTGGAAAAAAAATAATTCCGTATAACGTTTTATCGTTTCAGTGTTTTTTTGACGGACCAATGTCTTTATAATGTACATGAAACAATGGCAAGTTGAGAAGTTTACTGCTGTTAAGTATGTTTAGTCAGTAATAAAGTCTGATTGTACACTTTTACATTTCTCGTGCCCCGAGCGTTGCCTTGGCTGTAAAGTGTGGTGAGAGGTTATCAATGTGACCACATCCACGTGACGACTCGTTCCGTGGCGTTTGATCGTTGACATGGGCGCGGCCACGATGAGGTACGCCCTAGACCCGACAGCCCGAGGGAAATACAATTTTTTTTTGGTAGGAATAAGTGACAAGCAAATGAAATGAAATGAAGAAGCATAAAGATAGTTAGACAACTCTTGCAGTTCTGAAGCGCGCAAAAACCGAGGGTAAAAGTGCGAAAATTGTCTGCTGTTGTTAGGATGAAGTTTTAGGATATTCAGGTTGGAAAAACACACTAAAGAAAGGAAGTTAATAATGCGCATATTTGACTAGCTTTGGTATTCCTACCGTAAATACTGTCAAGAAAACTCAGGTAAGTTTTAAAATTGGCACCATCAGGGCACAAGGATTCTGACCATACCGACCTTTTCTGAACCAAAGACACTCCCCTCGCTTTACCCTACATTTCTCAAGGTACCCGTTAAGCATTGTTCAAATAGATGTAATAAGCTTAAGAGCGCTATACGCGATGTTTACGTCTTAATACACACGCCCGTTCGGCAACCCGAGAGGTTCTCATGAATGCGACGTTCGGTGTTGCAACGTTGATACAATTTTTCGAGCTCTAAAAAGATCAGAAAAGGTTCTTAGTACTACTTGAAGTACAGGAGTCCTATTTGACGCCCATTATATTGTAAAAAGCTATTCAGTTATCGGATGGACAGCATTGGACCTCGAACTAGCAATAAGCAGTCGCAATAAAACAAAATCGTGTTCTTTCGAAGAAAAGTTGTTTCTTTAGCTTTCAACAAATAGAACTTTCGTGCTTCCTTTGGCAACCCTGACGACGCTGCTCCTCTCCTCGGCCCGCTGGCGGAACCAACCAAGCGATCTGATTGGCCCTGCATAACGGAGAAAAGGACCGAGCTCTATTCTCCTTATTCGCCTTATTACAGCGCGCTCCGAAGAAAAGAGGAATCTGTAATACAGCTTATACGCCGTATTACACCTTACTACACCTATTTGAACAATGCATTAGAGTAGGATCGTCTGCAGCTAGTCCAGTGTTGCCACTGGTTGCAGAATTCTGCAATTTGTCACAGGTTTTCCACTTCTCTCCAGATGTGAAAAATTTGTCACAGCTGATATTTTTGACACGTAGGCTATGCCAAAAATGCAAATTCTGCAATTTTCAAAGCACTTTGTCCAATGCAAAACAACTCTTTTCGGGAAACGATTTATTTGTGTTGCGAGAGCAACACTTTGGTTTTGTCGTGTTTTTTTTTTTCCTAGCACCCCGATTTCAGCTTATTCCTAGAAAGCGGTAGGGGTCTAACCTCTGCGGTTTTTACGGAAAGTGTGGACCTTAGGCCGGATCGATGAATATGACCTTACATTTTGGAAAGCTCCGTAGAACTCTTGCCTGGTGCTAAAAAGGATGGTTTTTGCTTGTCCTCGTTCCACAGCCTACGGTGTGTGAAGTGATGTGGAGTTGTATAGCCTATGTCAGAGAGGACTATCTGAAGTTATGCAGCCAAGCTTTGGTTTCATCAAACCATGTTTCTGCTTTCGAGTGGAAAGCTCCGTTCTAGCAGGCAAGCAGACAGACACCAGTTTTAAATTGAAGATGGACTTAAGTCTAAAAGTGCTAAATATGTGCGGCAGTTCCCCGGCCCCACAGCCAATATATCTTCTCTGAGTCATAAACAGAAAAATTTACAGAAAGAAAAAAGTGGCATTTTCCCACGGGTCCGAAAGTGCTGCCATCTATTGTTTCTGCCCATTTATGTTCGTGATTTCTGCTGAGTTTATCATTCCATTTTTTGCACTTGGGATTGAGGAAGAGAAATGATATCAGATATGCCTCTTAAACTTTAAAAGTTCTCTCACTGCTGAAGAAATTAGAGCTTATCCCTTGCTCCTTTCTAAGTGGTGATATTAGAAAGTTGGCCTACGGCAAAAATGTCAACTTTTGAACTAATACAGATGGATTTTTTTTTTTTTCAACGGCAGTCGATAGATCTTGATGAGCTGATCAAAGTATATGTCATCAGTTTTTTGGTAAAAAAATTCCTTCATGAGATACAACAGTTCGAAAGTTTAGAGGGGTTGACAACTTCAGTAGTAAGGTACACACTGAAACCAAATAGGCCTCCCAATTGTGAAACATGTAGGGGACTTGTAAGCAACAATCGGCTGCTAAACCATAATCATCTTCGGTGTTGAGGGGTTAGCAACTTTTGCTAGTTGGGGTACCTATTAATCCTATGATTTTTTTTCCAGTGTATTTGATCACGAGAACAATTTATTACCATGTCTATCACGGGGACATGGACTTGTAAGTAAAAATTGGTTGCCACAAGGGGTTCACGAGGGGCTAGAAACTTGTGCAGATTGGTGCACATTTTAATTGATCTCTATAAATATCTTGTAAGCAAGAATCGGTTGTTAGAAGGGGTTCATGAGGGGCTAGAAACTTGTGCAAATTGACTTGAGTCTTTGAGGGGTTGACAACTTTAGTGGTAGGGTACACACTCAAACAAAGAATAGGCGGAACCCAATTGTGAGACATGCCAGGACTTGTAAGTAACAATCGGCTGTTAGACCATAATCATCTTCGACGGTGAGGGGTCTCCGACTTTTCCTAGTTTGTGTACCTATTTTGCTTCCGGTGTTTTTGAAGATATGAAAAGTTTGGCTCATGTTTATCACGGGGAGAGGGACTTGCAAGTTAGAATCGATTTCTAAAGCATTGTCATTTTCGTGAGATCCTAGGATGGTCTATGGCGATGGTCTATCATTGTAACCTAGAATTAAGTGTTAACGCACGGATACAAATGATAATAATGTAAAACAACGATATAGTTTCGCAATAATTAGTAGAGTGACATCTATGGTATTTTGACCCTGAAAAGTTATGGATAGCTTTATAATACCAACTAGGTTCTATAAGATAATGTTCCAAGTTTTCACCAGTCACGATGTCTGCGATTGAAAAGGATAAAGTTCAACTGGCTGCTAAGTCAATTTACTCCCTACTTCCGATATTCTGTGTTTTTTTTTCAACGCTAAGGGATAGCCATGTGATTACAGATTGTGTCATCAGTTCCAAAAAAAATTCTTCTTGGAATGGAACATGCCATTTTGAAAACCTCGATGGGTTGACAACTTCAGCCTTTAACCGTTGGCGAAGAAACAAACCAAAGTGTTGCTCTCGCAACACTTTAATCGGCGAAGCCGAACAAAGGTTGCTGCAACACATCACGTTGCCCAGGCAACGTAGGTCTAGTTATTTATTATTATTTGCTCCCCTTATTAAAACAAATTGGAACCTTAAAACCGAAGGTTTTTTCGTTGAAACTGAAAACTATAACGTAATTTTGTGAGCGCCAAAATGTGACAGATTTTATGCGGCCAAATGACATGTCAGAGAAAAGTGGCATCACTGACCTAGTCTTGCATAACCAAATAACAGGTCTCATCGGTTGTTGAGCACTTCGACGATCAATCAAGCTTCCCATCGCTAAATGAAATAACATCACAAATAATAAATCCTCCAGTCGCAGGCCCTATTTTCCCTCGCGCGGTTTCCAAGGCTGCCTACTATTCTCACAATCTTCAGCTGTTAAGATCAAATGGCAGGGTCAAAATGTCTGAGAATATCTTAGTGAAGCACGATGTTCTGCAAAGCGATGCTGTATCCTTCTCTTTTCAAGGCTGCCTTTTCTAGCTGTCATGAAAACGCAAAGCTATCGCGATTAGTTAAACTAACAACCTAAAACTAAAGTACGTTCACATCCTTATGAATTTTCAATCACTGGTCTTGCCGTTAATTCTCAAAATGTGAAGACCTGGGATTTACCACTTGATCTTCCACTGTACCAGTGACGCTGGCGATGGGACTACTTTCGATTTCAGCAACTGGTTTGCTAAGTGGCTTGGCTTCAAAAACCCGACTCCCCAAGACATTCGACTATAACTCCAAACTTCAGTAGCGTTCCAGTGAAGTTGTTACAGGTTACGATGATAAGAGGAAGGGCGAGCGCCATACTCTGGTAGTTATCACGCTCTCTGGAACGAAAATAATAACAACGCGAACATAGTCATCACTCTTACGGGAGTTCCTGCAAAACCGATAGTTATTATCACTTATGATAGCCGCGACCATTATAAGTAAATTGTAACGACCGTAACAGTCGTGGAACGAAAAGAAGCAGTGGGAGGAGCCACTTTACTTATTCCGGCGGGCTGTGGAACGGCAATAATAACAAGAATAGCAACGATCGTAACTAATAATAAGTCACTGAAACGCTACATGATTCGCACTGCGTCTGGCCGTCTTTGTCCAATCCAACGTCCGTACAACTGGAAGGCCCTTGGCGAATTTATCACGCATTTTGGCTCCCTACATCCTGTACTGTTCCGGCGTGGACTACGTTGAGGAAAGAAAAAATTAAAGTCTTTAAGAGGACCATAATCATTATATTTTTTTTTTTATTTATCTCCCTCGTTCTTGACACAACCATACGTTAGTGGAGACGTTCGGCGTCCAAGGTGTCATTCGGTCACTGGAGACAACTTTGGCGCTTCTACTATGCACACCACGTCACCCAGCTCATCGTTCATTTTTATGCCCAATTAGACATTCATTTTAATTTTTTTGTTTTCTTGCTGATTTCTCTTTGTGCTATTTTCTTACTCAGCCGTCACCATCTGCATTTGGCAAGTTACAAATAATCTGCATATATATTATATATTTTCTTGCTGATTTCTCTTTGTGCTATTTTTTTACTCAGCCGTCACCATCTGCATTTGGCAAGTTACAAATAATATGCATATATATTGTATATACATATATGTATCATATCTTATATAGATAATATTGCTTTATCAACCTCCGAAAACTAGACTGAGAAACACCACTTGAAATCTGTGGGTCAGAGCTCGCAAGGGGTTTACTTGCGAAGGGAGTCTTTAGTTTCCAAGGATACTGAAGCCTTCTTGTCATAGGATTAGGAAACCTATCTTCCGGATAACATCATTTCGGAAATTAAACGTCAATAAGCCGTCAAAAAAGGGGTGTCAGCCGAATTCTGAAAAGCCACGAGTGATAAAATTTTAATCAGCGTGGCTTGCATGGGAATAGGGTGAAAGCGAAGGGCGAAGGGAAGATTTTGGCTTTGTTTACATTCTGGCCCAGGTTACTGGGATCCATGGTTGGGGGGGGTGGGGGACTAATAGGTTAAACGCGGAGTTGCATATTTTAAGCACAATTCTTACTAGAATTGATATTTTCAGAATGCACTGCCTCAGAAGTTTCGTTTTTCGATAATACCATTACTCTCAACACGAAACTAGCGAGTTTCTTGTCAGCGCTTGTCGACTCTATCCAGCTTTCCCGCTCTCAAAAATATTTGAAAACTTAACGCGCCGTGGTTAAATAATGGAAAAAAACAAACAAAACAAAAAAAAATTCCAAAACAGAAAATAGACCTGATGGTCTACCAAATGCTCCAAAATGAAAAACAATACTTTGGTCGGCGGATCTTGAAGCTTGCTGCAGGTTTGGGTTGCGCGACTGACAAAAATCGGTTGGGCCGAAAAAGCGCTAAAAAGTCGTAGGTTCAAAGCGAAAGAATGGCGGAAGGAGGGAATTTCAGAAGCTTGTAATTCCACAAGGGAGTAGGGATAATATGAAAGGCAGAATAGGCAAAACGGCTCCTTGTACGGAGTTGATTCACAGCCATTTCACAACCAGTTCATGTTTCAACCAAACTTCTACAACTTAGAAGGAAAGTAGTGAAATAGCACCAGACTTCAACGAATCGTTAGCACGCCTCTTTCTCCAAACGTGACTAAAGCAACGATTTCCGGTGCCAATCTCACTACGGGATTTTCCGAAACTTCGGACAAACTAGGCACAATCATCATTCATCACAAGCCTCGGATTTCTAAAAAGTAAGGGAGAAAGACTTTTTGATTTGGGCGCCTCATTACATCCGGCTTCTATTGCTCGGCCCATTTCCCTCCAGTCCCGATTTAGTAGGGACCCTAATTTGTTTTCTCACAGTTACACAGGAAATCCACGGGCGTTCCATGAATAGGGCCTATACAGTTTCGGCCTTTTGGCCTGAAGTCCTCATCTCGAATCAAGGAAAATTGGCTCCTATGCATTTTGCATCAGTGATGGGATGGAATGGAAGCTCTCACCGTATGATGGATCGAGAGGGATTGCGAGATAGGCAATGGGTGCAAGTTGTGGGTGACTGTTAGGATTGATTTTAATTACCGACTTTACCGATTTACTTTGTTTCTATTCTCTATTTGTAATCCAAAACGTTAGTACACTTGTAGTTGCTGGATATAAGTTTTGGGTGACTGTTAGGATTAATTTAAATTACTGTCTTTACCCTTTTTTTCTTTTCTTTTTGTGATGCAAAGCGTTATGTTAGTACTCCTGTAGGCTGGTTGTGAATCGTTGCTGGATTTAAGGTGCGCATCTTCAATTTCTGAACCATTCGCAGCAGTATTTAACTCGGTATTTAATCAGTGGATATTCTTCAGAGTACACATCCTAAGTGTTTTAAAATTTAAAACCCACACTGAAAAAATCTAACCCCTCTGGCCCTGATGACTTGCGACCCATACCGATGACCTCGGCGCTGATCAAGCTACTATAGAAAGTTTTATGTGGGATAGGCTTCTTTCTGAAGTACGTGATAATTTTGTATAAATATTTTATTTTATTTTTTGTTTTGTATAATTAACAATAGTAACTATTAGTTACTATTTTCGTCGCAACCTCGTAAAAAGTTATTACGCTGACCGTTCCAACCTTCTCTAAATAGTAACTATTCGCGTACCATGCTCGGGAGCGTAGTAAGCGTGGTAACTACGGATCTCTGTAACGTGATTGGCTGGATTACCCCGTGGAGTGATATTTACCAAAAATTTACAAATGCGTTCCAGCCTTGACGCCAAGAAGCCAAAAATCGTGACGTCATGCGTAGTAACTACGGTAAGTACGGTGAAACACGCTCTTTGACGCATCGCATCCAGCCAATTTACGTAATTTACGCAAGTATACGAAATCTTGGGGACGTTTTCGCGTGGATGGCTCTGGTCTTGTCGACCTCCCGTCGAGCTCGACGGACATTTTCGCGTGGATGCCGTCGATCTTTTTGTAATTTTCGCGTGTACGGATGAACAGGTGAACGGGCCATCCAGCTCGACGGGCGTCTCCCGTTCAACACCGCTCCGAGGGCAGCGTTGAGCTGAACGGGGATATTGTGTGGACCTTCCCACTCAGATGCTCCCGTCCAGCTGGATGGGCATTTTCGCGTGGACGGAACCCATCTTCCTTAGCCGTTCAACGCCTGATCGTTTTGCTCATCCGCGTGGACGGGATCACCCGTTCAGCTCTACAGCCATCCACGCGAAAACGTCCCCCTTATCAAACTGTGCTTGCACGGATCTCAAATCTGCAGTCTGCGTTGTATAACCTGCATATATCGTTACTTAGAGCTACAGACCCTTTTTGACTGTTCCTTGAGGGGTCCAACAAATAGAGATCCCGTGAAAAGGGAGGCTTAATGGCATCCATGGCTTTGACAGGAGGTTAAATCATTTGTCGGGAAAATTAAGCTCTTGATTCATCTACACTGCAACATTTTGTCAGAAGTGTAGCGGGGCGTCAGAGTTGATTCATTTAGGCAATCTTAACAGAAGGCACGGAATGTGAATATCAACGAGCTAAAGGGACAGGGAAGCTTTATCATTCAGTTATAGGAACAGAAAATGAGGAAAAGGAAGTCCCGAAAGAGGAATTGATCGGAAAAGGAAGCCCATTCACCTAATGAAATAACGGCGCCTTGCCTTTTAAACATAACGGGGACAGCCGATCAGAACTAATGGTAGGGATAAGCTAGAACGAGGCAAGTCTCTTAATCACGATAAAGGGGTAACGCCGATGACACTCGATAAATTAAAGGAGTGGACTGATGTGACGTAAAATATGTGAGAAACCATGACCAGTTGACAGAACGCATAAGAGGCTGGACCCCTGTTCTAATTTTCTTCTTCTTCTTCCTGAGAGTCAGGAGTCCTGTTCTGGCGTAATCATACTTCTTCTTCTTTGACATATTTCGAGAGCCTTGTTTTGCAACGTTAAAGGAACAGAAAACTTGACTCAAAATTGGCTCAGGGAGCTAGCTGACATATCAAGAATGTACCCTGAGTCGATATTGAAAGTTAGAAAAATTCTTGTTACGACCATTGCAGTTTCCGGGCAGTTTCCGAGATTTCGACTTTTGAGTTAGTAGAAAAAAAAAAAAAAGCAAAAGGTTTTTGTGCCGGGAGTAGGACTCGAACCCACGATCTTTGCCCTAAAAACAAAGTAATACAATGTATGTCAACAGGGTTGCCACCGGTAAAACAATTGTGCTCACAGTAGAAATTTCTTTTTACTTTGGCAGCAGATTTTAAGAAAAAAGTAGTTGTCAGGTTTTATTTCCAAGGTGACTATGACCCAGCAACACGTTCTGAGTACTTTTCTTGTTTGGTATTACTTTTTTCCTTTTGCCCAGTGAATTTATTTTAGTAAAGTGGCAACCCTGTATGTTGATAACACAGACAATCGCGAACTTTTACAGTGCATGAGTGCGTAACTACAGTGCATAAGGGGCAAGGCCCTGCCAGCTAGCTCTGGGAACAATAAGGAGGGGTTTCGAGATAACAAAGATGGGGGGTCCTGTCGACAATAAGTCCCTGTACATTTATCTAAGCCGGTTTGATGGCCGAAAGTTTCCTAGCCAAGTTTACTGTGCCTTTAACCTCATTGACAAATAATTGTCAAACCTTCTGGACTCGGTCAATGAAAAATTAGGCTATGAAATTTCTTTATTTTCCAACTACTCTTGACGACTCCAAATATGCCAGTGAACCTCGGGAAGAACGAAAAACGTCACCCGATCGATGATTCAAATCATATGTCAACCAATCAACAGCGTTTGTTGGGGACAGCTCTGGTGACGTTTTCGGCTCTTCACTAGGCACATGGGGATTTTACTCGGCACGAAGAGTTAGTCATCAAGAGTATAATCCTGGCTTCAACAATGTATTTGTGTATAACACCAGTACACCGTGCAGTCCCATGATATCAGTCCTATCCTACCCAGTGCCAAAATTTTCTGGTATTCCCCTGATGTTAAAAGAAAAAAGTTCCAACCGTGCGATAACAATTGTTATCGCCCTTGGAAAAAGAGTTTTTAACTTTCCCATGTGTTGCCGTCCAAAAAAGTAGTTGTTTTGAAAGCTTGATTTCAGCCACTTTACACCATAATTCAGTCCAGAGGAATCACCTTGCTAGTGAATCAACCTGTTGATTCAGGTTGGTTGTTAACAACCAGAACCATTAGCCTAGGTAAACAGCCAACTGGCCATGGCCTACTACATGTAATTTCAGAAAAATACTAACATCACTTACAAACAAACTGCTCAACGTTTTCTTTCTGAAGAATTCTAATACCGGCCAACATTATTCGCCACTAACAGAAAAATTGATAAACATTTATGAGTCTTTCAATTGCGCCCACTCATGACCTGATCGGTGAGTCAGACAGTGTACAACAGCTAAGCGGATACACCATTTCTTCTTGAAAATTTTACTTAAGATGTTACTTTAAGCCTAAATGACCTAAAAAAAACCTCAAACCTCTAAAGAACCTCAAAACACATTAGTAATAAAAGAAAGAAATATTTAGCTTTAATTTACTTTTCATCTACCAAGCTAAATATTTTCCTTTTTCTTACATTAAATTGCACTTGGAAGCAGAGCTGCTGCGAGTCCAGCAAAACCGAGTCCGAGTCCTTGAAAAAGGCGTCTCGAGACCGCCTCGAGACGAGTCCAGAGTGCAAGTCCACAGCTCTAGCGGACGGACAACTCCGTGAAAGACGAGTCCGAGTCCTTGAAAAAAGGCGTCTCGAGACGAGCCCAGAGTCCGAGTCCACCAGCTCTACTTGCAAGCAATATGAATGATGTATCCCGACGGGTAGCTTGGTTCAGGTTCAGGTTCTTTTTAATAACAAATTAAATAACAAAATGTCCAGAGCCCGGCTGAGAAGACAAATTCGTAATGCACGGGATGAAAAGACTTCTTTAAATAAATACAACATTTATAATTCACTACATGCCATTCATACTAATGGAAATATGCGTGTTCTCCCGTCAGCACCCGGTCCCCAGCACCACCCGTTGACACGTCCAGCGAAACCAACAATAAAAATTGGATTTAATGATGGTGTCTATTTCCTGGTTACTGCTTCTGGGCCGCTCCAATCCTCTCTCCACGGTTGCGCTCGCCAGTCCTCGTCGAGTCGCTTTCTGAATCACTCAGGTGTTTCGCTCGTAACAGCTGATTCGGACAGGCTGTTCCTCAGAGGAACAGCTAGGTTGCTGAAGAAGTATTATTTATCATTATTATTTGAAAACAGTTAATAGTCTGCAACACTGACGAAAAGACGATTGTATCTCTAAACAAAAACAACCACAACAAAAGAGACATAAAACTATAACGGGGAAGTGACTATAACGGGTCTACAAATGCATGATTTTGAAAATTTGTCGATGCAAGTGAAGTTTTGTACTCTATATGACTAAGTCCAAAACACACCAGTGATCCTCAGGAAGAAGGAGTAAGCGCGTCCGTAACGACTCAAACTCAACGACTCACATCCTGTGTCAAGCAATCACGATGATCTTTGGGAGCAGCTGTGACACCACTTCTGCCTTTCTTCCGCTAGATACCCGGAGGGCGGAGAGGCCGGAGATTTCGCAGCGGCAAGGAGAGATAGTCATAAAGTGTGGCGAACACGAGAGCAGTGATCTTCGGAACAGCTTCCGGTAGTGGCCCCTGGTAGGCTATGTGAATGACTATTCCTATAAGAAGGTAAATATTTATCATTGTGTTTGATTTTATTGTTAAGCAGGGGCGTCATTTTGCGAAAACCTGGGGGGGGGCAGCGTTGTCGTTCCTAGTCATTAGCTCGGCATAAAACGTTCAAAGTTTGGTGAGAGACCTTCTTAAGATCAACTTTTCACAGCAGCCTCTCATAATTTTGTCAAATCACTAGTTTCTGGGAGATTTTTTTGATTTTTCATGGATAGCTGCTTCCTCCCCCCCGGGGGGTGGGGGCCGGGGGGGGGGGGTTCAAAGAACGCCTCTGTTGTTAAGACCTTTTTCGGGTATCCCATGTGAGTGCTTTCGGATCGCGGCACTCGACGATCCCACGGTCACACCGAATCTTGGCCTGAGCTGGCGGCTTGGATAGGGTAAACGATGTGTGCGTGTACTGCGTTTAAAACTCCACTGATCATACTACATAAAATCAAGAACAAATAATCCAGTAGAACCTCCGTCTTTGGTCCATACAGCGACTATTGCTACCCCAACAACTGAGCGGAGCTTGAGATACTTGGTGTGAGCTTTGAGTTGATATCTGTCTACTTCCCTCTTTGCCGCTGCGTATACCAGACGAAAAACTGTAGCAGGCCTGAGAACCCGCTATGGAGCGCGTCAGATATGACGTCACAATGGTAGACAATCAATCAGCTGTAAAGAACGACTCAGACGGCGTTTTTAAGGAAATTTCTTCTTAAAGGCTATACTGTGATACAGCTGTTTGTATAGGTAACGAATTATGATGCTCCACGTAGCTCCTACTCTCCGCTCGTTTGCATCGGGCAAACGAGAGAATACATATCGACAATGTATTCGACTCCTCATGGTCGTATTACAGAGATAGGGAGACGGAGGTTCTTGTGATTATTTTTTCTTGATAAAATTCAGAAAAGTAAACATCAACATCATTTATTAAAAACGTCACAACTAACAAAGTGTAAGGCATGCTTCTCGGTGGAGTAGGGCGACCCCGAGGAACCCATCTAAACTCTCGCTGTTTCCAAGACCAATACGTTAAACCCTCCAACTACCCTCCCCCCCCCCCAAAAAAAAAAAATAAAAAATATCACTTACCTCAAGCGCTTCCGTTCTCCATCATTCACTCAACTCGTCACGTTTGCAATGACTAACATAATTTCACCTTGAATCCGATTTCCCTTTGAATTGAACCGTTAAATATTGTCACGTTGTTGAATCTTATTGCATGTTAAGTCACACGTCTTAGCGACATGAAAATCTTTTTACATTTCAACTCAGCACCGTTCTGCTTTTATTAGTTCAAACAGTTTCCAATAACGAGTATTTCGAGTCTGAATTGGAGAAAGAAAAATGTCAGATCACGTCGGCTTTCTACTGAATGCTTCTGGGAATTCGGATACCTGCTTCCTTCTTGTTTGTTCTTCGTGACAAAGAAAAAGAAAGCTTTCTTTTCTATTGATTCTAGTTCTTTGGACACCTCGTGAAAACATATCTGTTTGAATCTAACCGGAAAGGTTAGACTGAAACTTTTCGGACATAATGTACTTTTAAGAAAGATACCGTTGTTCCAACTTTTAGGCAAATTTATTCTCCTGAACTTGATATCCGCGCTTTTTCTCAGTTGTTGCCAACAGTCAGTTAATGCTTGTTAAAAAGAAAACGCGACTCTTTCATGCTTACGAACTGAAACGCGACGCGAATAAAATTCGGTTTAGACATGAAACGGCGCGGCGCGAATTTTATTGCCTGACTTCTACGCGCTTTTTCCCGCTTACGATGCCGAATCCATGTTCTGTGGGCACCTATGTTAAGAAAAGAAAACTCCCGAAGGAATCCTGGTGGCGTCTTATCTTAAATATTAATGATAACCACAGGGTCTATCATACCCTTTGGTACTCCCATACAGTTTAATATTCTAAGAATTATATATTTATTAAAGATATTATAACTATACGGCCCAAAAAGGATAAGTCAGCTGATTTTTGGCCCTTCTTGGCAAGGGTCCTCTTCAAACTCAGGCCAAAAGACCTGTAACCAGCCGATTTTTAAAACTTATTTACGGGTTAGTCTTTATAGCCAGAGCTAGAAAGGATTACTATCCGAGAAAATTCGGAGGCAGTTGTCTGGTATATTATAATGTGAGATAATTTTATTTGATTTGATCTTACCATGGAAAACTTGCCGTTCGAGTACGTTAGCACCTTGAAACAAGACCAAAGGTTCCGATGGGATCCCAAAAATTCAATATTTGATCCAGACAATTAGGTTTTGTCTCCGCCAGATCCAGTCTTCGCCAGGCCAAACAGCTAATCATTAAGAAATCCAAGCTCAGATATGGATTCAGCATGTGCGTTTACCTCTATAAGCCGATCGAAACGATCCTAGCTTACTTCTGTGAATTTTGCGGTTCTGACGAAATTCAAGAACTACTTGTCCGGCGAAAAACTAAAGCTCAAAAACGGATTCAGCGTATCTCCTTACCCCTATATCCAACATCTAATCAGCTTCAAATACAAATTTAACTTCTAACAAATTTTCCGGTTTCAGCCGGATTCCGGACGAACTATATTTCCGGCTAAAGAGTGATTGTCATATACGGATTCTGCATCTCCTCTTACCCCTAATCTATCGTCTAATCAACTTCGAATAAAACTTTTACTTTTAACAAATTTTCCGGTTCTGGCCGGATTCCGAGCGAACTACTTGTCCGGCGATAAAATGGTTTTCTTATTCTCGTTCAGCATGCCTTCTTACCCCTACATCAAACATCTAATCAACTTTAGATAAAACTTTAACTTCTAACAAACTTTCCGGTCTTGGCCGGATTCCGGGTGAACTAATTGTCCGGCGAGAAAATCGTGTTCAGCATGGTTTCTTACCCCAAAATCAAACATCCAATCAACTTCAAATAAAACTTTTACTTTTAACAAATTTTCCGGTTTTGGCCGGATTGCGAGCGAACTACTTGTCCGGCGCGAAAATGGTTTTCATATTCGTGTCCAGCATGTCTTCTTACCCCATAATCGACTATCACATTAGCTGTTTAAAATATTTTGCTTGTCCCATAATTTGAACCCCCTCCCCCACCCCTAAATGTAGGGCTACAGGGCCCATCTACGAACTCGACCTTACTCTTGACCCAAAGAATGCTCACACCAAGTTTCATCAAAATATCTCATTCCCTTCGAGAGTTATCGTGCTCACAGACAGACGGACGGACGGACAGACAGACAACTTTTGCGATGTCATAGGTATCCGTCACTAATGTTTTGGGATCCCAAAAAGAGGGAAAGCCATTCATTCAGGGGGTTTCAAGTTCATTTTTCATGACAACAATGTCGGCGGCATACGTTCTACAGATGTAGTAAGAAGTCTTGCTCAACACAAGGAAAGGAATATGGGGAAACCTTACACGATGACGAGGCGACATACCCACATTCTCGATCCTGCAACCGTTGCAAAACGCCTGCAAGCGTTTTCGAAACTTTTGTACCCGCTATTTTTTTCTGTTTTACCAATTTCTTCAGTAACCTATTTGTGTGTAACTTCTGAAACGAAAATTTGTCTTTTATTGGAACTGCACGTAGGCAACTTCCCGAATGATAAGCTTGTACAAAGCGAATTTGCCGAAAAAATTTCGGCGGGCGATGTCGTCTAGATTTGAGCATAGCCTAAGTACCTATAGTGTTAATGTTTCATATTTTTTTTTTCTGTGTGGTGCAGATGGCCCTTGTTGACTTTTGTGCATTAAAATCTATCTATTTATTCGTACACCTTTCTAAGTAAGCTACCTATTTGCTTCGCCAAGCTAATACATCAACCACGGTCTAACCAATTCCTGGTTTAAACTTGGGAAATAAATATTGGCGATCTAGAGACTGAAAATGCTTCCGAATTAGCTCGACGACCTTGGTGGAAAGACAATCAACACTTTGCTATAAGCTGCATTTTTGTAGCTTATGCATTCGTTCTTGCAGCTTATGCATTCGTTCTTGCAACCACCCCTGGATTACCCGTCTGTGCGGCCAAGAATGATCGAGTATGATTAGTTACCGTGTCTCATGTGTTACTGTTCATGTACTTCGTGTTTTTGTTTTTCCCTTTTTCAGTTTCTTTTAGCTGAGGTTTGTTTGCGACTTTTAGAATTAGGCACCGAAAGCGAAGGTTTCACAGATACCACTCAGGATGTTACCTGTCATGTTTTTCGAACGTTATGGATAACAAGAATTGCCAGGAAGAGCAAGAAAACGACAAAAAAGTATCTGCTGACTTTTCCGATATCATGATGACAAAGAAAAAAGTCAACAGATGTTTTTCGGGGGTGTTTAGGCTCTTTTTGTACGAAAAACGTTTTAATATGTAACGTTTGAAAAACATAACAACCAACATCCCAAGTGTTTTCGCAGAATCGGGATTTTCACGAGTATTCTACACGGAATGCCCGGCAGTTGGCGAGTGCCCCCCCGTAAAACAACTAGAGCTTCTTTTATAATCAAACACTTTGCTCCGGGGGTGTGGAATTAACACCTAATGAGGCAAGGGTTGCGGCTACCATTTCAGCTTTCAAGTCACAGGCCAAGTCTTTTTTCTTGTCGAAAACATTATTTCCTTTCTTTTTTTTTTTTTGGGGGGGGGGGGCAAGGGCGCTTTGTTGACGAAAGATCGTCTGTTAGCGGATTTTCTTGACAGTTTGTTATGTCTTTATTCTTTTTTTCTATCCTTCTTTTTCTAGACTTGTTTGGTTTGTTTCCCTTAGAATTATATGAATAAAGAATAAGCCCCGCCCATTGCAAGGCCTTATGGTGGGGTCATAAAGAGTTAATGGTGCTTATATGAATAAATTGAACTAAACTGAACTGCTGTCCGCTGAAACCTTCAGACAGTGTTGCATCGAGAAAAGGCAGCTTTTTGGGGTAGTTACATCAAGAAAAAAGAAAAGAAGAAAATGAATGCTGAATGTTGTTGTTACAAATTCAATAGATCAGTTAGCGAAACCGATTTTCTGATTACTATAGAAAATATACTGATATTTTTAGTGCGGTTGACTGGAAAATATTGTGAATAATTATTTTTTCACAAAAAAAAATTACATGAGACAGATGCTACTTTAACATTTTTCAATAAAATACAAAAATATGACACGAAACAGATGCAACCGATGCCATTTTGACAACAAGAAGCTCTGTTCCTTTTCCCGAAATAACTTAGGGTAATCCTGGGATACTTGAAAAAAAAAATTAGAGTTCACACTGGTCCACCAGAATTTAAACTGAATTGTAGCAAAACTGATCAAGTTTCAATTTAAAACCCCAATTGCAGAATGCGGATGACGCATTGAAAGCTTTTGAAACAAATTCTAATCTTAACTTAAGTCCAATTTAAGAATATATTTTCTCTCTTTTCTCTTTCCCTCCATTTTGTCTCATATTCGTATTTCTTTGTAAGTAAGCTACTTATTTGCTTACCATTTTGTCGAATGAAAAATGTATGGAAATAACAGGGTCCCCATACAAATTGGTTCTTTGTAAGAAAAGTTTATCCAGGAGCACAGCTTTCATGCGAAAGGAATAAACAGCGACAGGTTTGTCGTGAAAGCCTTTTAGGGCTTCCGACAGCTAGATGGGATTACCGACTGTTTTGATGCGACTACACCAGAGGTCCATTATAATTCCGTAAAATGTTGAAAGTTCATTGTTTTACTGTTCACGAATTGAATGCGCAATTCTCAGCCCTTTATTTTTTTTTCTTTTTTGGCGGGGGGAGGGGGGGGGGTAGTTAGCAGTGTGTTTATCCTGAAAGTTTGTTGGCGTTTTGATGCGGCGTCCCGCAGAACGGGAAGTCTTTCCTTTTTTCAAGTAATTTGTTTTCATTGATGTTTTAGGGTCTCTGACAGGTCAGGTCTTTTCGTTGGACTAAACCCATTTATTCAACACTAGGCACAACTGAGAATGAAGCCTTTTCTAACAATAAACGTTTGTTTACTTCTAATTTCCGCTTAAAGTTTAACTGAAAAGCCAACTCATTTGTGTGTCATTTAATTGGATACACCGAATTATTTGGATTCTGCAAAGGGATTTTTTGATTTTCCACTATCTGCTCTAGTTATGAGGCTCAAAATATCTCCAGCCATTAATCTCAACACAAATGCAGCTTTTCAGAGGGCAGTGGTGAGATCGGTGAAGATTGCTTAGTGCCTGAACAAAAAAAAAATGATAAATCTTTCTCGTAAGGCATACAGCAAAAATACAAGCGCATAGAGGCACCACAAATCACACGGAAATTCCACTATTTGAAAATCGATTAAGTCGGGTCTTCACCTTCCGGAATCTGGGTTCCCAGATTCTCCGTGATTTTTTCTGAATTTCTTCTGCGATACTTAAAAATTCCGGAAATCTGGAAGTTCAAAAGCCCCTTTTTTTCCGGATTATTTTGATGTACTTTCGGACTGGTTCATACTCCAGGTGCAATTTACAGAAGAAGTCAAAGAATAATCTGGAAGCCCAGATTCCGGAAGTTCCGGGAGGTGAAGACCGGACTTTATTCGTGAATAGCGGAACAACGAAGTAACTCATTTTCAGCGGGTCTTCAAGCCAATTTAAGTGAATAAGTGATGGGTAACTAGATTGTCCTATCCTAGCCCTTTTCGGTTAAACTTTAAGCTAATGTGCTTAACTAGCCCCAAATTCATTCCTGGTTGCTGAGAGGAAACCCATACTATAACAAGCACACATGAAAACCTGGAAATATGGTTTACATCGTTTACATTCAACTTGCCTTTTTTGTCACCTCTGATTTTAAACTGTAACTTATGTACATGATTTGATTTTGTTAAGGTCGGACTCGATACCGGATTCAAATCCTAAGCATGAAATGGTGGATTCGGATTCGTACTTAGCCCTGGATTCCCACGATCGGATAAGCCCACCTCAGGCTAGGGCAAGCCTTTCACTGAAGAATAGTGCGAGGGATCCTATGGGTTCCTGAACTGCTGGAAGTCCTATTTGCCGAACAAAACTATTTTATTAAAGTTAACATTAACGCAACCAAATCCATTCCTGGTTGCTGAAAGGGAGCGCATACTATACTATAACAAGCACACATGAAAACCTGGAAACATGGTTTACATCGTTTACATTACCGTCTCATTTGCTTTAGGCATCAGTGGCTTTTTTATCACCTCTGATTTTTAAACTGTAACCTATATACATGATTTGATTTTGTTAGGGTCGGATTCGAAACCAGATTCGAATCCTCAGCATGAAATGGTGGATTCGGATTCGTACTTAGCCCTAGATTCGCATGATCGGATTCGCCCACCTCGAGCTAGGACAAGCTTTTCGCTGAAGAACAGTGCGAGGGATCCTATGGGTTCCTGAACTGATGGAAGTCCTATCTGCCAAACAAAGCTCTTTTATTCAAGGTAACATTAACGCAACTATAAATACAGCACGTTCCAGACGTCTAAACTACGCGAAACGACATCATAACAAGATTATGACTGAGCACAACCGTTCTTTGGCGCTATCAGTTCTGCAACTGAAGCTGGATCTTCTTATCAAACCACATGAATAAATAAAGAAGAAGGTGGATCGAGTGGACTACTCACTACTCAGGGTATCACACCCAATAGAGGCCAATTTTGGTGCATACTGGTCTACATTTTCCACCTGTATCGTAATTCTTTGATTTAAAACCTGAAAAGGACGCATTCATCGAAGTTTCTATGGGCAAAACAAAAGAGGCTGACAGCACAGCCAGTTTTTCCATTAGTACGACAGCACTTTCCATGCTTGTAACCCTAGGCTCTAGTATTGCAACCCTTTTCAAGCCATCTTCCACCTTCTAAACACTGCACTATTGCAAAACGTGTACAATTCTGACAGGACCTACATGAACTGAATTCAATCTGAAACTAGCCTACCGGATCACTCGCCACTAGCCTGTCTACTAGAAGGCACATTTAGGAACTTAGGAAGACATATCATTCAACTTCTGAGCAATAACCTCCAGTAACTTTCTAACACACACCAACTCTTTGCGATTTACCTCAACTGCGTCTAGTAACGCGGAATGTTCTGCAGAAAACCTGGATATGTATTCGTTTGAGAATGTGAGTTCCGCCGCTCTTTGCAGATCAGCACACCGGTGGCAGGGTGAAGAGTTTTCTCCTTGATCGGTAGTCTCCTCTCCCTTAAACAAACATATGTTCAACATCTCCACAACACACAACGCTTTTATCTTTGTTTTTACTGTTAAAGTTGAACTGAAGTGGCAGCTTAGTTTTACATCTGATATTAACACGGAAATATTTTGACCCATCTAAGAGATTTGTATTTTTTCACTCGAGGCTCTAGTAACAACGTTCAGAATACGCGCTGCTTGCTCGACAACCCCAAATTCATCCAGGCGCGGGGAATTCAAATTTCTACAAAGGCCTCCATTTCTAGGGTTAAAGCTAAGCTCGGAAAAAGTTAAGACTGTCACGCAGGCATCTGACATTTTTATTTTATTTTCCGGCAACGGCTTTTAATTGTAGTTGGTAAATTTTTTAAGCGTAGAGGGACAAGGACTCCCATTCTGCAAAGCTGAGGCTCGACGCAAAATATTTGAAAACTATGCGCGACGTGGTCAAAGAGTGGGTAATCTCAGCAATCTGCCGAAAGTTTAAACTACACTGTCAGAAGTTTCATAACAGATCGCGCATAACACTTTCAAGAATAACACCTTTTCACTTAGAAATAAAGTGTTATGACCAGTTAAGTTTACACTATTTCGTGCCTAGATCTCCAACAACACCTTCAATTGGTAAAAATACTACACTGTCAGAAGTTACACAACGACAACAGAAGGATGCCCGGTTTCAACAGATAACACTTTGGGATGCCCGGTTTCAACAGATAACACTTTGGGATGTTATCTGTTTATGTTTATTTCGTTCCCGTTAGTATTTTTACCAATTGAAGGTGTTGTTGGAGATCTAGGCACGAACGAAAAAGCACGAAAAAGTGTAAACTTAATTGGTCATACACTTTATTTCTTACTGAAAAGGTGTTATTCTTGAAAGTGTTATGCGCTATCTGTTATGAAACTTCTGACAGTGTACCTTTCAACTTGCGACAAATCGCCGAAGCCTCCCACTCCCGATACGGAAAGAAGTGACGATGTACAAACAGATGATGAAAATCGTCTTATCGCAGGACGTACAACAGTAATCAGAGAAGAAGAAGAAAAAAAGGTGGAAAGGGATTAGCTCCAAGCCAGACTCAAAGCCAATTTGAAGTTGAAGGAAGAGCCAAGCAAGAGAAAAGAGTGCGAAACGAGACATATCAAGGGATAGCGAGTCTTCGACAAATTTTTTTTTAAAGAGTTGTCGGAGGACCTTGAATTTTTCGGCGAAGTTTGCGCTGCTTTACTGGAGCACTGGGCCCGACAAAAAAGCGCTAAAAAGTCGTAGGTGCAAAAAGAAACGATGGCAAAAGGGCGAAGATTTCTGAAGCTTAAATTTCCACAGGGAAGCTAGGGATAATATAAACGGCAGAATAAGTACAAAGAATCCATTAAGAGATCACGCTTGGTGGCGATGCATTAGTTGGTCGACTGGACTTCCTGTTTCGCAATATTTCGGTCCCTCTCAATCAGTTAGTTCTTCAAAGAACATAACTAACTTTAAATTAAATTTCCGAATGTTTGTTTCTCAAAGACCTCTGCGCCGTGCTCCAAAGCCCTGTGCCAATGCTTGGTGGAGGATAAAGATTTCAAAGCAGGTCTAAAAAAGGATTAGGTTAAATAAGTGATTCATTTCGGGCGAATTTGATGCAACTTCGAGGAAGGAGAAAATGTCTAGGTAAAGTTAGTGTAGCGGATGGTCTTTTCTGCAAAAACAAACAAAGATAAAAAATGCGAGGGGTCGATGACTCTCATTTTTGATGTACACCGTTCCGAAATAACGGAATAATCCTGATCATTCCGGATTATTCCTGGCCATTCCGGATTATTTCTAACCATTCCATGTCCTCCCATTCTTTATCGAGTTTGGTAATTCACCAACTTTTGTTTAGTCCGCATTTATTTCACTCCATTCGGTCTGTCCTGCGGCGAACGATGGGTTGACGACTCTCATTTTTTGATGTACACCATTCCGGAATAACGGAATAATCCTGACCATTCCGGATTATTCCTTCGGGACGTGTAGGAGAGTCGTCGACCCCTCGAAAAAACCCAATGATAAAACTTGGAATCAAAGCAAAGTAAAATGTAAAGTTTCGCATGAAGCCATTGAAGGTTCGGGCAGCGCAGGTGCCAATATCCTAATCAAATCTATTTACCCTCCACAAACATCCTGCCCTGTCAGTCAACCAAACTATAGCCAATTTTCAATCCTGAACCCGTTTAATGTGCTTGTCACTGTGAATTTTTTTTTTAAGTCTATCTAGTGTGTTTTTAAACTATATGAAAATAATGTAGTCATGTTTATTTACACTGTTTTGTTCACAGTGTTTTAATATGTATATTTTACTCATACTCCGCTGTTATCCAAAAAGCGGGTCACAATAAATAAACTTTGCCTTCAGCTGCCAGTACGATGCATGGTTGAGGACAAGTCATCCGACGCTTCTCGTGTTTTCCCCCACGTTTCTCTAGGTACTAGTTTGAACGCATCAATTTCCTTACAGGGGGCCTGTCATTTCTTATGCTTCTATACTGATATGATGACCGAACCATCCAGTTTCCAAAAATCCCCACTTAAGTGGATCGGCATTCTTGTTTGCCTCATTGGACGCGCGCACCAAAGAGACTCCTCCCTCATGGCGCCAGCAGCCAATCCCAAATTTTGTCTATCTGGTCTTGAACGTTATTGGACCGTGGGTATTTCTCGAACTATATCCCGTGCGCTCAAGATAGCATCAGAAATCTCTTACTGACCCCTGTAAAGGAAATTTATGGGTCCCTGGTACTAGTTTGAAGCTGGGTGGAATTTCGACTTGTCTTAAAGGGTAACGCCACTGACCTTCGCGCGAAACCAAACGGTAGACCTCAAACCAGCGACCATTCGCTTGCGAGTTCAACGTGCAAACCATTCCCCCAGTATTGAAAACTGGAATCATATCTTGGAAGAATTCTTGGCTAATGTCGTCTAGAGGAAGTTGCTAAAAATCATATTTGCGACCGAATCATCTTCCGTACTTAGTAATCGGCCTCCGGATTCTGCCGGGATTCACCGGGACGTAACTCAAAGGCTTGGGTCATTTTCTCTCTGCAGAGAGGCCAACGGCCTATTTAGTTTAATTACTCTATTGCTATTAGTAGTTCTATTTAATTGGAGAACTAGCCCTGATATAACTGTACGGCTGGGAAGTTCGAATGTCAGACCAGCAGATTCGTTGATTTATCTTGGTTTACCAATCGGGAGGTCGATCAGAGAGACCAGAGCACTGTTGATCAAACATATTCGAAAAAATATTGCTGCAGCTTATGGTTCCATTGTGGCGAATAAAATGCGTTTCAACCGTCTTATTCTCGCCACGATTTTTAACTCGGTGGCCCTGCCTCAAATTTTATATATCACACCTTTCTGGCGAATGTTAAGTAACACTGATAAAAAAACAAGTTCGTTCTATTTATTTTCGTTTCTGCAAATTCCTGCTCCGTCTCCCTCCTTGGACCCGAAATAGTAGAATCGTCGCTATTTACAACATCACTGACCCAATAACAGCAGTTGGAAAAATTATACAGAAGTACAATAGTAACCTTAAGCATGACTGGGAGGGCATTCTTCTACAATAGGATAGTTTTGTAGATAGGACAATATTGTCGTAGTCTCTATGTTTGTCTGGCCTTCTCTTATTATAGTGTTTCCTTCTTCTTTTCTTTCTTTATTCCTACTCCGTCTATGCCATGTGCTTTTTGATGGGTGAAAAATAAAATTACTATTATTATTATCATTATTATTACTCAAGTCCTTCCCCGTCGACTCGCGGATGCTTTCCGCGTTCTTTTGGCGACTCTTTCAGTACTGAATATCCAGAAATTATCCAGTTTCAGTACAAAATCCAAATCCTATTTAGGCTGTATTTGTAGGATTTCTCTTGTCCTCAAAATCTTGGAAAATGGTTAAGTTAAACCGATTAGTTAAAGCCCTATAGCAATTTCCATAAAGCCGGAACATGAGGTTCGGCTGAACTTTTTGCAAGACTTCATGACTGCTTTACAGAGAAACACACACCCTTCCCGCCCTTAGGCGATTTAAGTGGCTTAATTAGAGGCTAAATTAGAAACAAACAAAGCGGCAGAGAACACTTCAAAAACGGGATGTAGGAATAGAGTTCAAAACAACACACAGCAATTTGTATGCTTTTAGTAAAAAGGCTTACGGAAACAAAATTTAGCGAAATAAAGCTAAATTAGGCTGTAGAGAGCACATCCGTTCCCCTGGATTATATCAAGGACAAATAATCTGATACAGCCTCCGTCTTTGGTCCGCAGTACAGCTGTTTATAGAGATAACAATTACGATTTCCTGCGTAGCTTCTCCTCCACTCGTTTGCATCGGGTGGGGTATCAGAATATATTCGACTCTGCATGGTCGTATCACGGAGACAGGGAGACCGAGGTTATATCAAATTATTTGTTATAAATAAATACATTAATTATATTTAACATGTTAGTAGGTCACAAACAAATACCTGTGTTTAATAAAAAACCTTTTACTTCTCGTCTACCTGGTACCATCTGGGACCGTCTTTTCGCCCACCCGTCATAATGCCCCAAAAATACGTCACATCCCCCACTTTTTCCGACAGTTCGCCTAACCGTCACAAGACCCAAAATATCCGTCGATTCGCCCACCCGCTGATTCACCCACCCGTCGATTCGCCCACCCGTCGATTCGCCTACCCGTCGATTCGCCCAATTTCGATTCGCCCAACCTCGCAGGAGGCGTAGATTCCCTTCTCGCTCGAGCAACAGAACGTTGGGTGAAACAACGCTGGGCGAATCGACGGGTGGGTGAATCAGCGGGTGGGCGAATCAGCGGGTGGGCGAATCGACGGATTTTTGGATTGGGCGTATTGACGGGTGGGGGTAGTGACAGCGACCCCTACCATCCCACCATATGTTTACAACCTTCAATCTTTAGGCCTTTGCCCGTCCAGACTGACCCATAGAAACATATGATATGGTTGGTTATGTAATCAGTTATGTTACGTCGTCGACCCCACACCTTCATCGGAATGTCGGAATCATTCAGACTGTCGTAAGTATCAAGTGGTAGCTTCACTGGCGATCTCAAGGCCGTTATAACGGTGCGCCTCCAGAGCCTGCGTGCTCTCATTGGTCCAAAACAAAAGATAAGCCGAAAAGTTAAAGCTCTAGCAATTTCCGGAAAACCGGAACATACGGTTAGGCTAAACTTTTTGCAAGGCTTGACAATAACTCGGCAAAAAATGGGATGTAAAAATCAAAGTTAATGTCATGGTTGGTAGGAGCAGGTGCCAGAGATCTCCCTAAATGTGTCCGAACCGCATCCTACTATGGTGGGGGGAGTTGGAGTGGAGCCCAGACATTTGTAACGTGCGTAGGAGCCAGACAGTTGTAGACAAATAATTAACTTGAGGAGTATGACACATATGAGCCAACAACAACAACAGAGTATTTAAATAGTTACTTTAGACAACGTACGTATTTGATCATTATCTGCCCCATGCCCCATGACAACCTTAAAAGAAAATAACTAACCTGATTTCTTCGCCTGAGTAGTTCCGCCTCACTGGTGATTCTCTCTTCAATGCGGTCAAGCCTGGTCCCTACTTCTCTTGTAACGTGGGAGAGGTCGCCCGAGGTCAAGAACTCTTCGGAGGCACCAAAAGGATCCGTGTCAAGCTGAAATGAAAAAGGTGTTCATAAGTATCAGTCAGCTTCACATTTCCTACTGATCAACGTACTTCCCTTCGACTGGAAACGAGAGCAAAGTGGTGGAAGAAGGGTATGCGAAGGCTGAAGCGGATGGTTAGGTCAATGTAGACATTGGGGTCAAAACTCCCATGACGGATCGCAGCTTCAACGAACTTTTTTCACCCTACTAACTGTTAGCTGTACTTGATGTCTTGTAAATCGGAATTAATATTATCGTCCTAGTTAAGTCTTACACTGAAAAGCATCAGTCGGCCCAAAGATGAGAGAGATCACATGGAGAAAAGCAAGACTCTTGTGCTGCGCACGCGTACAGTACGCGGTGCGTATGGGTTGCGTCGAGGCGGTGGTAAGTGACGTCCTCGTCGTGCCCCTTGGGGGTGGGGAGTTTTGCTTGGTACTTTTGGCTTTTGTTTTGTTTGCTTCAACTGCTCGCATTTGTAGCATGGTTTGCACTAATTTTAGCTACCCACATGGAAAGAAACGTGAAGTCTCCAATGACCCAGGGCAGCCTTGCATAATGGTGTTCATCCCCACGACTGCCACTCTCGGCCTGCTAACCTAAACAAACCCCCTCCAGCAGGAGCTGGATGCCAGGCTGGGGGCTAGGGCAGCTGTTGGCGCCTGGATGTGATCCATTCATGATTTTAGACCTCTTGAAATCATCAGTGACGGAAACAGTGCCCGCAAGGTTGTTTCAATCCAAGGCAATGAGGCTCTGTCAGCTGAAAATGACTTAATGCCTGTAGCGTCTCTCAGATCCAAGGCAATTAGAATCCATCAATGAAGAGTCAATTACTGACAAAATTGAGATGGAACCCAGCGAAATGGCCAAGATAATTGTCGAAAAGATGCAGGAAGATCTCTCAAATCAAGCAATAAAGACTTTTGAGGAAAATCCCAAAGGATGGTGTTTAGGGTGATGGGTCACTATCAATTGTATTTAGAGTGATGGTTTACCATCAATTGTATATTGGGGGATTGAGACAATGGGTCATCTGTTGCCTGAGTTTCGGCCAGAATTTTGGCCTACCCCACATGATAATAATAATAATAGGCTGCGTCGATATTTTCACATGTGAGGGCTCGTGCGTTTCGTCCACGTAAATAATATGGCTAGTTCTGGTGAGGAAATATTATGTGTGGCTAGGATCAAGCGAACGAATGAAATACTGAATCCGCTCAGATACTGCAGTAAACTGATCGGTGACGTTATTTACGTAGATTTACTAACGTATGTGCCACGTGTCTCCTAGCTCATAATACAAGAACTGAAAAGATAATCACCCAGTACCAGCTTGAAGATTCATCAGGGAAATGCCGTTATGAACGATGAAAAATGTTGTCGAAGTTAAAAGTTTCACGAGTAGGACCAGAACGACCTCTAGGTAGAGCCCTTGTACTTTGTCGCCTTTAAAAATAAAATAATCATCTTGAAAGGCCAGAAAGTGGGATCACCCAATTCCCCTCTACAAACACATGGAATTGCCGGTCTTATACTTGGTATTCACGCCATCTATTGGCGGATTTTTCTATCCACGTCACTAATCCTATTCATCTGAAACACTTTCTTCTATCTGTCTAGAACAACCTTTTTCATTCAACCATGGACTCCCTATCAAAAAGGAAAACTGTTTCCTATCGTCGGGAAACTGCTTGTTCCATTAAAAATAGAGGAATAGGAAGAACAAATATTCCGAAGCTATACTGGTCCCTGTGGCGTACATCACGAATCCCATTTTCAACGCAGCATGACACGAACGTAAAAGTAATGAATAAATTCTGTACCTTAGGACCAGTTATTGGAAATCCTGACAATAGTTGCGTTTTTGATCTGAATTCTCCGTTCTCGCTTCTGAATTTTCGATTCTTTTACAAATTACCGTTTTTGCTCTTCTCGCTTCTCCATTCTTGCCTTTGACAAAAACACTAATTTGGCAGCTCGTCTGCAACCCTGTATACCTGCCTATGCACATTGATCACCCGCACTCTGTTGACCAATCTGGGAGGAGAACGGAGAGAGGAGAATCGAGAATTCACTATCGAAGCAACTTCTCGATTCTGCAGAATGGCTTTCCCTCTCTCGATTCTAACAAATACGCAAGAAAAGGAGAATTGCGAGGAGAATTCGGACAAAAACGCAACTAATGTTTACAATATTCAATTGTTCTAATGCATACTTCGAGAACATCACGATTCTTCTAAAAAGAGGAGGTCAGTGTTACAAATGACCCTCGCTTTACAATAAAGTGTACCAACGTTAGATAACGTTTTATTACAGCGGCTGATATTTACAATGACAACGCAGAAATAAGTGAAGAGTCATAAACCCTGTAACAAATATAATCAGTACTGAATCACAGTGGTTCTAATCCAGACTCCAATATTGTTAAAGGAAACGTCGTACTTATTGCAGTAATTCACCCTACTCTTGTTATATTTCCATCCATTCTCGTTACCAAGATTCTGCAATTCATAAATGTATCTATCTCGTCTGCTAGATCGTAAGGTCTAATCTCGTCTATTGGATAGTGAGGTTATAAGGGTACGACTTCCCGTTTTAAGTAAATTTTTTGTTATACAACAGTGTTACGGATGTAGGCTACTCGCAGATCACTACGGGACTTGGGGACTAAATGTCCAATCATGGTGATAAGGTTTGATGGTGGCCGAGCAGGCGTAGGCCTATTCTCATATTTCCTGCGCAAAAACTACTTTTTTTCCTCTTGCGATTTTTTGTTTTTCGCTGGCTAAAAATCGAACTGTTCAAGGAAATCTTGGTCCGCAGAAAACGGAAACAGGGCTCCCTGATTGGTTCATTGTTTATTAGTTAATCTTCTGCACGTTGCTTATCATTAATTTTAAACATGGGCTAAATTTTGTTTCTATTGTTTGTATTTTTTCTGAATGGCGTGTGACTGACTGAATATGAATGATTAACTGCGCCAGAGATTAGTGTGAATCAGCTGCTTGTTAGTGTATACCTTCTTGCTTACTCGTGTTGAATTTGTTATATTTGTTTAGTAGTTGAAATATTATAGTTTCGAATACCAAATTTGTTTGTTTGAACTGCATTAAAATTTCTGGACAAACATTGTCCGTGCGAAGTCTATTTCTCTATAGTGCTTCTCTTTGTGAGATTTATTTTCTGCCAACAAAACAAGAGCTACGAGCTCATATGGCACTTCAAAATAAACACCCCGCCATTCAAAAATGCGGTTCGGACCTACAATTAGGACATCTAGGTTCATTCAGTCTGAAAGCTCTAGATGACGTACTTAGAACCTATGCTTGTTCTTCCCACCAAGTTTCATCCCGATCCCTCCACTCTAAGCGATTTCAAAGATTTCCGGTTCGCCCCTCCAACTCCTCCGAATGTCACCGGATCTGGTCCGGATTTAAAATGGGACGTCTGAGGCACGAGACCTTTCTAAATATCAAGTTTCGGTTAAATCCGATAACCCGTTCAATAGCTGAGGTTGCCACTGGATTCCGGATTCCTCTTTCGTACACTCCCCATCGACGGTCGGATCGGGGAAACGACATTCTCAAGTCAATAGTTCGGGTACCTGACAAGCCTGCCAAGTTCATTGTCCTTGCACATCAGGAAGTACCGAACTCGTGGGATTACTACAAACTCGGATCCCCTCCAACTCCCCCACAGTGACTGGATCCATTCCGGTTATGCTATTCACTTGTTTTTCACACCAAATTTCATCCCGAACCCTCCACTCTAAGCGTTTCCCAAGATTTCCGGTTCCCCCGTCCGACACCCCCAATATCACCGGATCCGGTTCGGATTTAAAATGGGGCGTCTGAGACACGATGTCTTTCTATATATCAAGTTTCATCAAGATCCGATCACCCGTTCGCAAGTTAAAATACCTCACTTTTCGGATTCCCTCTCTCTCCACCCCCACCGCCCAGATGGTCGGATCCGGGAAACGACTATTCTCAAGTCAACCTGTTCGGGTCCCGTACACGCCTGCCAAGTTTCATCGTCTTAGCGCATCAGGAAGTACCGAACTCGCGGGATCACTAGAAATTCGATCCCCCCAACCCCCCCCCCTACTGTGAACGGATCCGGTCCGGTTATGTCAATCACGTATCTAGGGCTTGTGCTTGTTTTTTCCACCAACTTTCCTCCCGATCTCTCTACTCAAAGCGTTTCCCAAGATTTCCGGTTCCCCCCTCCAGTTCTCCCAATGTCACCGGATCCGGTCCAGGTTTAAACTGGGATGTCTGAGACACAAGTTCCTTCTACATATCAAGTGTCATTAAGATCCGATCACCCGTTCGTAAGTTAAAAATACCTCATTTTTCCGGATTCCCCTCCCTCCAGCCCCCCCGGATGGTCGGATCGGGGAAACGACTATTATCAAGTCAATCTGTTCGGGTCCCTGACATGCCTGCCAATTTTCATCGTCCTAGCACATCAGGAAGCACCGAACTCGCGGGATCACTAGAAATCCGAATCCCCCCCCCAACTCCCCCAAAGTGAGCGGATCCGGACCGGTTATGTCAATCCCGTATCTAGGACTTGTGCTTGTTCTTTCCACCAACTTTCATCTAGATCTCTCCACTCGAAGCGATTTTCAAGATTTCCGGTCTCCCCCCCCTAACTACCCCCCATGTCACCGGATCCAGTCTGGATTTAAAATGGGAGGTCTGAGACACAAGGTACTTCTATATACCAAGTTTCATTAAGATCCGATCACCCGTTCATAAGTTAAAAATACCTTATTTTTCCGGATTCCCCTCCCTCCAGCCCCCCCCCCCCAGATGGTCGGATCGGGGAAACGACTATTATCAAGTCAATCTGTTCGGTTCCCTGACATGCCTGCCAATTTTCATCGTCCTAGCACATCAGGAAGCACCGAACTCGCGGGATCACTAGAAATCCGGACCCCCCCCCCAACTCCCAGATAGTGATCGGATCCGGTTCGGCTATGTCAATGACTTATCTAGGACTCATGCTCATTCCGTTGTTCTGGCTGTCATATCTACAACAAGGAATCCCCATGCACGGCTAAGCCAAAGTGTGCCAACTGTGGTAAAGGACATGTGGCATTTAGTCTTCGTTGTGAGGTTTTGAGGAGGGTTCTGCAGCCCAGTTATGATGGTTGAGCCTCAGTCGGTTTTCCGTTGTGTTTCTCTCAACGTTAATGGTACGAAAGACAAAAACCTGCTACTAGATGAACTAATCAGTTCTTCTGATATTTTGTTTTTGCAAGAACATCTTCTTTTATCTGCTAGCTCTGAAGGATTGCGCAGATCCCAGGACCATTATATATTTATTCAGTCAGCAACAAAGACTAAAGGACGGCCTTCCGGCGGGTTGGCAACCTTTATCCGATCCACTAAATGCTCTTCACCACCAAAACTATTCTCTTCGAGCCGTCATGCTCTCTCCGTTCAGCTTGGAAATGTTGTGTTGATAAATATCTATTTTCCTTGCGATCGACGCAATATTGCTTCCCTTTCTTCATTTGCCAAATCCTGCAAGATGATCAAAACTCTTTTATCTGACATCTCAGGTCGAGGCCTTAAGTGGATGATTGTCGGTGATGTTAATACAGATATCCTCATTGATTCGGCCCGTTCAGAATTATTTGTGGAGTCGCTTCCTCAGCCCTACAATATCATTCAAAAGTCCCATCCTTTCTCTTACGTCCATAACAGGGGTGGTACATTATCTAACCTCGACCATGTGATCACCTCCGATCCTTCAATTATTCATGGCTTCGTTGAAGTTCTTGAGGAAGATAAAGATGATGATCATCTGCCACTGCTTTTTCATGTTGCCCAGCCTTCTGAGATTCAAGCTGTCAAACCTCGGCAGTCCTGGTCCGTTAAAAGGAATTGGCGTCGTCTGGATCCTGTTCTTTATGTTTATACTCTTTCAGCTCTTCTTGCGAATCTAAAAATTCCTTTCCATCTGCTTCAGACTGGTTTGAGTGGATGTTCCCCCTCTATTGACCTGAATTCTTACTATTATGAGCTTGTTCATTGCTTAAAAGTTGCTGCAGATACCGCCGTACCCTTTGAAAGAATTCGTATGGGGACTAGAAAGCCACTGTGGAATGTTTGTCCTGAAGTGAAAAGAGCTAAAAACCGAGCCAAGTTTTGGCTAAGGATTTGGATCTCGTGTGGACGCCCTAGAAATGGAACTATTTTCGGAATCAAAACCAAAACTAAAAAGGAATTTAAGAGTGCGTTGAAAACAGCGCGCCTTGCTGGTGCGGATGCTCCGACTGATAAGAAATCTTGGGAAAAACTGATTCGCAGTAACACTGCTTCGGCCCAGCCTCCTTCCAAACTAACTTCGGCCGACTGGCTAAGCCATTACCGTAGTATTTTCGGACAGTGCAACGTGAGGCTTCAACAGTGGTATGAGGCGTTATTGATGAAAATAATACCTCCAAAATTGCGTCAAGAATCTATCTTTCCCGTAAAAAGAAGTGCCATAAGCAACGCTATGAGAAAGCTGAAAAAAACTGGATCTACGGACATTGACGGGATCGGAGCTGATTTTTTCAAAACTGATTGTCCCGCCTTGACTTGTCATCTTCAACTACTTTTCCAGATGCTGTTGGCCCAGTCAGTTGTCCCCAAAAGTTTCCTTATAGGCAGTGTTACTTCTGTGATAAAACGAGGAAAGGATCCCGAAAACTGCAAGAACTTTCGGCCAATTACAGTATCATGCACCATAAGCAAAATTTTTGAATATGTGCTTCTACACTGTCAAGTAAAAAGTAACGTTTTTAGCGTAACATTAACTTTTTTTTCCTAGATCGTGCATTAGAAAACGCTTATATTACAAAACAATGATATCTAGAGCCTTCAATATGTATTAGAAACGCTTACTTACTCCGCTTTTATACAACTGGTCGATTTTTTTTTGTGGGAAACATGTAACCGTTATGTCGCAAACGTTACGTTTTTTGGAGCTTCCCAGGATGAAAATCTAGATGACATATAATGCAATCAGGGTCATAAATAAACTATAGGTTTCACTTTTTCGTATTGCTTGTCAGTGTTTTTTGGGTAAATACGATTTCAGTTTTACCCCCACACGCTTAAAGTAACGTCCAGTGTTAAAACGTTACTGCGAAGGCTTTTTATTTATTTTCATTCTGATGTTTACGTGTTAAAAAATCAATGGAACAGATGTGTTCAATTGCTGGCGTGTGTGAACTGATCGGTACATGATCAAAGTAAGAAAGTCATTTATCGTTTGAAACGTTGTCCTCGTAACGGCAAATTAGCTTTAACGGACGCGCTATAACGTTAGAATATTTATTGGACACCAAGTGAATAACAAAGCTAGAGTAAGGACCAGAGATATCTAGTGATTTGGACAATAGTAGAATCTTTTACATTTGCCACTTTTGTTTACCTGGTTTAGTTTTCTGTTTTTAGCATCACGTAACCGTTACTTCGCATACGTTACTTTTTTTTTAATCAAACACATTTGCTGTAACGTCCCAGGTACAACCGTTATATTGTCCTTTAAAAAAAAAAAAAAAAATCAAATCTTGGTTCTGACTATCATGGCAAATAATATGATCTGATCCGCTGCACGAGTCCGTCAAATAATTTGTTTGTTGGCAAATTACTGACGTCAAAAATCTCTTTTAACGTTTCTCTCGTAACTTTACATTAGTATAACATTTATAGTGGTGTCTTAGGGTCAAACTTTAATTATTTCTCGTTCAAGTTCGGCTTTGAATCATCCATAATCTGAAAGCCTAGAGTAAGGAGACTATAAGTGAGGGAAAGCCCGCAACTTTTTTAGTGAATAGGAAAACCTGGCGTTTTTATTTGTTTGGCATTTTGTGCATACACCTATTCGTAATATTTTGTAAACAAAAATGAAACGAATTGAAAAAAAAATTCTTGTCTGTATCAAAAGAATTTCCGATTTAGAACATATGTTTTAGAATTTTTCTTTTAACAGAAAAGAGGATTTTAGAGATCCGATGTGAGGTTTTCAAGAAAGCCGGGGTACAGTGTTGCCAGACGGTCAGAAAAGCACTTTTTCATTTACTTTATAAAGTGACGGATTACCAACCCCCAAAACATGTACTTAACTTTGATTTCGCATACAAAACAGTTTGAAGCCTCAAATAAAGCTCATTTCCAATTAAATTATTTTTTTAATTGATAAATTAATTAAATTTTCAAAACATCGTTAAAAATTCATTAATTCCGAAGCATTTGTGTCGAATTTTACGCGTTGTGCAGCGGAATGCACAAAAAATACGAGGTGTCAAAAAGTGCTACTGGCAACCCTGTCGCAATTCGTACGACAAATTCAAACGCGCTGACTGGCATGGCTGACTAAAGGAAGCAGGAAGGATCTGTGCGGTGTTTACATAATACATAACCTGTCATGGATCTTCTTGTGATTCATGTGAAGATGTTGCTGCTGCATGCAGGTTGAATGATGTAAAAATGTAAGTATAAAATCTTCTAGTCTAGTTAGGCCTACTTGTTTCTTACAGGAGAGGCGGAGAGGTATGCTTTTTTAATAATAGGTCGCATCTCCAATCTGAATGTTTCAATAATTTATTTTGTTTACCGTCAAATAGAAAGAGAAATAACAAACATGACATCAGCTAACGGCCAACTGTTTCAGCTTATCTTTGGCATTAACAACTTTTTTTTAGTTCTTCCTTTTTCTAGATTTATGCAGACTTTGATAATCCTGTACTTCTTTTTCCACTGGTGATCCCTTTAATTGCGTATATCGAATGACATCTACTTGTGACTACTTGGTAAAATTGCAGGCAACAAGTCTACAACTAACCATTGTTTTCATACATTATGCCAAAAATATAGGTTCCGACTCTGAGCCCCAACCTACTCAACTACAAACCTACTCAAACTCAACTGTACAGTAGAGGTAGGCTATGCTTATTTTTTAGCACCTCGAGAAATCTCCATACCTCTGTTTTGTTTGTTTTGCATTTTAAACAGTCAAAACAATAAAATAACAAAATTTATACCAGTTAAGAGGTATATATTTGAGTAATATGTTTGACACCAATATAGTGCTGGATCAACATAATCTTTTCACATTTAAACTTCCTGCTTTTCCATTTGATGGTTCGGAATAGCTAGCGGCAAGGTAATATAATTTGTATAAGTAAGTAATTTATTTCTGACCCGCCATTTGAAAAGCGGAGTATGTAAAAGTAAAAAAAGAATAAAATAAAACACAACAAATACAATACACAATTTTTCATCCATCGGCCAGAAAAGAATGTAGACTGTCATGTGCTGGCTGGGCCCTCTTGTCCGTGATTTTTGGCAGAGCCGACGAAATTTCCAGAAGTGAAACGGAGAAGTCAGCCACATTTTATTGGAGCTGTATTTGGGCACTTCTTGGCAAGGGTCTTGTTCAGGCTCAAGCCACTCAGGTAATTTGCCAAGAAGGGCCGAAATACATCTCCAATAAAATGTAGCTGACCTATCCATTTTCCTTTGTCAAATATGATTCGCAGTCAGATTGGGCTGAAGGAATATTTAATACAATTTGGATAATCAACTAGTTTCAGCGCTTGCCTGTCTACCAGGGACCCAACAAAATTGAACCAGTTGTCTGTATTGCATCAGTGACAGTATTTTTTTCTTATTTTGCGTGGGTAGGTGTGGCTGATAGAACGCTTGTAACCTCAAAAGAAGAAACTGCAGAAACAATGGAAATTATTCTTGTAATTTTGGCCATACAGGAAATCAGTATATGAATTAAACATTTTCAGCAAATATTTTGCAGTTCAAGTTGCCCGGCATGGGATTTAATGTTTTTAGTGGTAATAACATTCAAACAAGCATAGCTTTTCTGGTTGAACGTCATGAATCGGTGGTGTTCAAGGTTGTCTTGTATAGTGAGCTGAGCTCGAATCGTCAAATATTTTATTCGGTTACAGTACTCAGCATTAGCATATTGTTTCTAGCATCATGCATACCATATTCGGATCCAAACATATCTAGCAATTATCATAGGTTGTCTAAGAATCAGAGGTTTGTTAGAGTATGTGAGGCTGAGTAAAATCTGCAAAACTTGAAAGAAGAAACAGAAGGAAATTAAGGGAAAATAATTCAAAATAAGGCTTAGCCTAGGCTACTACATACAGTAAACTAGAAATGAAACAAAAGCTGCCTGGTATGGGTCTTAGTTTTCCCTTGATGAATAAATAAGCATGCCTCTACTGTATATAAACCTCCAGTTTTCTGGCTTATTTCTGGGTGTGGTTCGAAATCTACAGATTCATATTCTGGATAACTACTTAAGCATGGTCACACAGTCAGGAACAGATATTGAAAGTGGGTTCCTGCAAGTAGGCTATAGTCTACTATATTATTATCTGTTCAAATTATAAGTTAAAAGATTAAGTCTGGGCTGGAATTAATTGGGGCATATAATCCTTTAGACCAAAGGCTCTAGTCTGCTGAACTGAATTCAGAGTGTGTGAAGCCTTTAGAGAAGGGGGGGGGGGGTCAGAAAGAAGTTTCAATCCTAGAGATTTTAGTAAATCTGTACTGCTTTTTGTTCAGTAAAATGATGGTTATTTTAGGGTAAGCACTTGTTATTCCGATTTGGGTTTCTAATATGAATGGGAAATCATATTTGTCTCTGCTTTTCTGCTAAACCCTCCAATTGTAGAGATCCTTTCCCAAGTGTTGAAACTTCCTCTTAAAGTTGACGGGGGGGGGGGGGGGGGGGGGGCGGGGCGGCAGCCCAATTTTGCCAGTATTTTGAATTTGGGTAAAATTTATGGTAGTTTCAAGAAAATGTGAATATTTTTACATTAAAATTTAACTTCTACTTTGCGACATGCCAGCAAATTTCTCAGTAGCACCATAAGCAATAAGCAAGAGTACCATTTTGAACAATGCATAAGCCAAAAGATGCACACATGAAATAGTGAATTTGAGTTTTAGTCGACAAACAATCCACTAGTGCAAGTGCTGTAGCAGCTTTCGGTTTTCACCGTTATTTGTGTTGTGGAGCTCATAACTCGCGAATCAGTGCAGGTATCAAGTACAAACTTGGGACACTTGTGGGTATTGGAGACCAATTCTCCCTTATGGGGGTCCCGCCCCCCACACCCATCCGGTTAAGGGGCAAATGGGCCCAGATTCCCCATTACTAATTACATAACTAACATGACTAATTGCCCATAACTTGACCAGAGCTGGACATAGGAAGATAAAAATTCCTCGTACTTGTAGATCCTGCGGCTGGAAAATTACTTTTAAAGTTGCACCTCCCCCCGACCCACCACGTTCATGGGTAACTGGGCCCAGATGCCCAAGAGTAAAATTCGTGACGAGTGACAGGAATCAACAGATATCAAGTTGAAACTTGGTAGGCTTGTGAGCATTGGGGTCTCATTGTCCCTTTTGGGGGTCCCAAACCCCACTCCCACTTGGTTCATGGGCAATTGGGCCCTGATTGCCAATTTCTTAATGTCTTTAACTTGAGAATAACTGGATCTTAGGGTTGGGAATATACATGTGGAGTTGAACCACCCTCCCAACCTCCATGCTCATGGGCAAGTGGGCCCAAATTGCCCTTGAGTTCAGTTTTTGACCCGTGACTGGAATCAAACTCTATGCTGGTATACTTGTGGATATATAGGCCTAGACACGCATTTTGATGGGTCCCGACCCCCCACTCTCCCGTTAATTGGCAGCTGAGCCCAGATTTCCCATGAGTTAAGTTCTTCTGTGGCAGGTCTTAAGTTCAACTTTTGTATACTTGGCGAGCTATATGTATAGATGTGGTTTTAGTATGACAGCAACAAAACCACCACGCGACGTGCTTCAATCCTTAATGAAAAGTTTCGATTAAAAGTGGGATGATTTCAAATTTGGTTATTTTAATACTTGTTTGGTTATTGGGAATGTGAAATGTCTTGGTTCTAACGCTGTTTGTGTATTTAATGTAATACGCATTTTACTTTCACACTCCTCGTTTGAGCGCTTGCGCACTTGTTACCGCTTGGGAAAAAGGAAACTTGGATCGATCATTGAAATGGGTGTTTTATTTAGGTAATCCTGCTCAGTGCGAAGGCAGCTTGGTGTAAGAGATCCAGCGTTTTCAAGATTCCTCCAATGTAGACCGACTGATATTCAAGACACCGATTGTGGCATTATCAGCATTGATCTGTATCTATAATTTTACCTTGTAGCCTATATAAATCTATTCTAGGTGTAATGTTTTTTGCCGACTGCCTTTTTATTGTTATTTGTTCAATCTAAAGCAATAAATCAACATTAGTTCTTACATGTGCAATTGAATTTATGCGTGCTATTGTTAAATATATATCGACTGCTTGATAACTATTGGTTAAATACATAACGACTGATAATCGACCGATGCGATCCTGGCAATGGTTATAGGATACCTCATTTTACATTTATTTTAGCGTAACTGTTCCGCGACACGGTACGGTACACGGTACGACGCTTGTACGGTACGCTAGAAGTGCTAGAACATCGAAAAGGTTTAAACGTGCCCGCCCTGTAGGCTACTGTAACCGTTCGCAATAGTAACGTTCAGGTTTGAATATGTTACTAGTTATGATATCCAAGAGGTTACAACCACTAACGTTTTGGGCGACACGTTTGGGGCACCTGCATATCTATATTTCCGTTGCGGTAAAACGTTTCCGTTCCGTTACGCTATAATAATGCTATAATAACGTTCAATGGTAACGTCAACGTTCTGAACGTTTAAAACGTTTTGCACCGTTAAACAACAGTAACACTTGAATAACGTTTAACAATAACGTGTAACGTTTTTGAATCGCCAGTCAGAATTGAAACGTTACCGTTACTGTCGTGTTGAAACACGCCGTTATTTTTGTGAACCAAATACGTTACTGAACGTTTCGCTGAAAACGTTACTTTTTACTTGACAGTGTACCTGAGGTTACAGAGAAATGCGATTTTGGAAGTATGCAGTTTGATTCCGCGCGGGAACTAGCTGTGCTCATGCTCACCGTGTTCTCACAACCGTCATGAAACAGGCGACCCGAGAAAAATTTGAAGTTCATCTTTGTTCAATTGATATAGCCGGTGCTTTTGATAATGTCGTCCATTCTCAGGCTCTATTATCCCTGACGCGGTTTGGAGTGAACCACTCTATTGTAAAAATTTTACAGTTTTGGTACGCTAATTCTGCTATTAATATCAAATGGCAGGGGCAGGTTTCGGAGAGTATCCCAGTGAAGCATGGTGTTAGGCAAGGGGGTGTTTTATCTCCTTATATTTTCAAGTCTGCCATTTCTGATTGTCTTAATTCACTCTTGCCTTCTTACTTGTACAAAGATGTTGCTATGAGTTATATTGCGTACGCTGACGACGTGTTGCTCGTCAGTAGAAGTAAATCTACAATTGAAAAGAATGTTAACATCCTTTCTTCAAAGTTTTCAAAAATTGGCCTTGCCATTAACTTTTCGAAATGTGTATATCTGTGCTTTAATGCTCTATGTTCCGGTGAACCAGTGCCGCTGTCCGTTGGGCCTATTTTGATTCCAGTAACTGATTCGCTAAAGTGGCTTGGCCTCAGTTTCAGAAAAACGCTTTCCAAGACTTGTTCGGCTATTGTTCAGGATACTTCTAGTTTAATTCGTATTGCATATGGTCGTTTATGTCCAAACAAAGGTCGCTACAACCGGAAGGCACTTGGGCGAATTTACAGCGCTTTCTGTACTCCTTACATTTTGTATTGTTCTGGTGTTTATCACATTCTGCGAAAAAAAGACATCAAAGCTTTGAAGACGTGTTTTTATAATCATTGTAAATTTTCGATGTACCTTCCTCGTTCTTACCGTAATCACAAATTAGTTCAGAAGTTCGGCGTCCAAGATGTCATTTGTTCACTTGAGAAAACGTCAGCGTCACTACTATGTACATTTCGACATCCAGGTCATCGAGTACATGATGTTTTTCATGAATTTTTCAGGTCCGATTAGAAATTATGTCTAAATTTTGTGTGATTTTGCTGTTATTTATCTTGTGTTATTTTTCGTTCTACTATTTACTCCGCTATCACCTCGTGTATTTGGCGGGTTACAAATAAAATATATATATATATATTCTTCCCACCAAGTTTCATCCCAATCCCTCCACTCCAAGCGTTTCCCAAGATTTCCGCCCCCCCCCCCTCCAGCTCCCCCCAGAGTCACCGGATCCGGTTCAGATTTTAATCGGACCGTCTGGGGCACGAGCTCTTTCCAAATATCAAGTTTCATTAAGATCCGATCACCCGTTTGAAAGTTATAAATTCCAAAATATTCCGGATTCCCCCTCACTCCACTCCCCCCATGATGTTCGGATCGGGAAAGTGACTATTTCCAACTTAATCATTTCGGGTCCCTGATATGCCTGCCAAGTTTCATCGTCCTAGCTTATGTGGAAGTACCCGAACTAGCAAAACCCGGACCGACAGACCGACGGACAGAAATTGCGATCGCTATATGGCACTTGGCCGAAGGGCAAGTGCCATAAAAAAGCCTTGGACCTCCTCAAACACAGAGTGACATGATGCTAACGTGAAGATCCATAAGTAGCCCCTACGCTTCTTCTCCCTGTCATCCCACCCACACAACACAAGAGGACATCTCAGAAAACTGAAGAAACCACCTACGCGGACACGTGTGCGAAATGAACTTCTTCTTGTCGAGGGTTGTTTACCGACTGAAACCTGCAACAGGAGGAAACCGCCATGTCCGAATCCATGGTAGCGTTCAAATCTCGTCTGGAAAGGACAGGAAGAGAAACCCATTTCAAATATCAAAGGATAGAAAATTCTGTTGAACTAATATTCACGATTAACAATAAAAGCGAACAAGGCAATATAAGACCCTCAAACTAAAACCAACAAAAACCGGGGCATAACAGATCCATCATGGACCTCATTCCCTCCGAAGAGCGAACTAAGGTAAAGGTAGGATCAGACAGACAGTACAATGACAGCGAAACGACTGGTTGAAAGGATCGAACCCTGACGGTAACCAGAGACAGCGGAACCTACACTGCCAGAAGTTTGATACATTTAACACATGAGTGTGCATCATGTGTCAAATTGGTTGGGACGTACATGCCAATGCACATCCCAACCAAATTTAACAACGAATCAAACGTAAAATGTTCCCCAAATTTGGAGAAGCCCGCTACAGAGCTGCTGCTACCACAGATTATTCTGCAGGGGCACTCAACTCCCCCCAACACTGCCAGAAGTTTGATGACATTTAACACATGAGTGTGCATCATGTGTCAAATTGGTTGGGATGCACATGCCAATGCACATCCGAAACAATTTAACAACCAAACAAACGTAAAATGCTCCCCAAATCTGGACAAGCCCGCTACAGAGCTGCTGCTACCACAGATTATTCTGCAGGGGCACTCAACTCCCCCCAACACTGCCAGAAGTTTGATGAAATTTAACACATGAGTGTGCATCATGTGTCAAATTGGTTGGGACGCACATGCCAATGCACATCCCAACCAATTTAACAACCAATTAGACGTAACTGTTCCCCAAATTTGCACAAGCCCGCCAAAGAGCTACCGCTACCACATGTTATTCTGCAGGGTCACTCATTTCCCCCCAAAACTACCAGAAGTCTGATGACATTTAACAAATGAGTGTGCATTATGTGTCAAATTGGTTGGGACGCACATGCCAATGCACATCCCAACCAATTTAACAACCAATCAAGCGCAAAATAATCCCAAAATTCGCACAAGCTCGCCAAAGAGCTGCCGCTACCACATATTATTATGCAGGGACCCTCAACTTCCACCAAAGCCTTCTGGACACACTTTCCGGGAAAGTTGCTTCGGTTTCCAGAGCGCAAAATACGTCATGAAAATCGCCAAACTTAGCACTTCATTAGTCCGTGCTGAAGGGTTGCAGGACGGGTGTTCACATTTGTCTTCTTTTTAATTTGTTCGGGACTTGAGGCTGGAATCTGGTAATGTGTTAACAGTCTTGATTTCAGTTTTGTGTTCTGTTGTCTGTCTCTTTTCTTTTTTTGTTACAAAAGGAAAATTATGAGTTATTAAAGGTAGAAAATCGTGAATTCAAATTAGATTGCCAACCTTTGCAATCAGCCAAGTGTTAAAGGGTTGGAGGAGGGGGTCACGTTTTATCTTCTTTTTTATTTTCTGGGTTGGGGCTGGACCATGGTAATGAGTTAATGGTTTGGCGTCGGTTGTGTGTTGCCTTACCTTTTTTACCATTATAAAAATCATGGCTAGGCGGATTTGTTAAGTTTGATTTTTATTTTGTAGTTATATTTCTTATAAACAAATTACAGGACAAGTTCTTCGGACTTTATTTTTGCTGCAAAAGTACATGCGACTTATTTACCTTATTTGTTTATTAATGTTTCGTTAAAAGTACAAATGAAACCTATGCCTACCTACCTCAAAGATCAGCAACTTCCCCTACGAGCGGCAAAACCACAGAAAGTGATTGGTGTGGATTAGCAGGATAGAAGCCAAAGTCTCCCCTAAATTAGCATCGTCAAGGATGTGGATTGCAAACTTGCAGTATTTTATGCTTACCCAGTTTGTTGATTAACCTTTAACTAAAAACAAAACAAAAACCTACCTAAAAGACTTGCAACTTCCCCTACCACAGGCAGAACCAACAGAAAGCGATTAGTTAGCTTGATAGAGCTGAATTCTCACCTTAATTATCAGCGTCAAGAGTGGGGTTTTCACGAACTTGATGGAGTCAATTTCCCTTGATGCTTTGGAAAGTTGTAATCTTACGTCTTCCACGGATATTTTAATGCATATATTCGACAATTTAAGTTCGAAAGTAAATTCGAAAGTAATCCCTTGCGGTTTTCATTTATTTATTGTTTCAAAAAAAAAAAATTTAAGCTAAAAACTTGTCCCCAAAAACCATCAGCGTCAAAAGTGGAGTGCCATTAGCAAAGTTGATCTTTTAGAGGAAGTTTGTCTGTTTGCTCGAAGCTCTGTTGTAAGCTATTTGATACGAAGTTACCATCTTTACTCGTGCCCTATGTGTGGTGTTCCTGAGGAGAGTGTGAGTAGGGTTGCCAAGAGCTCGACTCATAAAAGTGTCACAATTGCCGAGAAAAAGGTGTTTTTTGACACCGAAAATTTGTGTGTGTGCATTCCGCTGCAGAACGAGCAAAATGCGAATAATCTTAACTGTTACATCACAATATTATAACAAAATTAAATCGGAACTGAAAATCTCTTAAAGGCTCAGACTGTTTTTGTGTACTAAATCGAAGTAAATTACATGTTTTTGGGGGAGTAATCTGTCACTTTAGTAAAACATATGAAAAAGAGCTTTTCTGAGGTAAAAAGTGTCATTCGTAAGAAAAGGTGTCAATTTAAGAGAAAAAGTGTCACGTTGTCACCCAAAGGCAAAAAGTGTCAGTTTTCCAGGAGCTTAAAGCCCTAATCCAAACATTCTGTTTACCTTCTCTTACTGATCGCAAGCCACCAGTCTATTTAGATTTGAACTTGATTGCCGGGTTGCTGTTTAGGCTCGAGAAAAAACCCACGCAGAACGTCTTCTTTTCTAGATGACGAGATTTTCCCTGTTTGATTAGCAAAGAATTATAAGACTTATTTGATTATTTGTCTTATGTACCAGGCTGGTCTTGGCTTTTTCATTTATTTGTATTTGCAATAAACAGTTGGAGCACTAGACGGAAATTATTATTTTGATCCTTGGCTCTCGGCGTGCCGTAAGGGCTGTCTCGGATAATCGGCTGAGATTTAGTCCAGACCGAATTATTTCAAACCTAGGAAATTCGGTGTGTTTTTTTTAATATGCTCATTGTTTGACGGTGTTTTTTGTGGTTTTGAGCATTCATAGTGGCAGTAGGGATGGTTATCATTGTCTGTGTGGTAGAAAGACCATTTTTTGTGGTCTGCTTTAATAGTGACCTAAGGTTGTGAGCTGCTCCACGGAAATACGGGAGACGAAGAATGGTTAAACGGGATAGCGCAGCAGCAGACCTTTTAGAACAACACAAATTCTGGCAGTGTTTGTTCAGGTTGGATCACAACACAGGTAACCGTTTAAAGTGATTTAATTATGTACTTAGTTTTTATGGCACTTGAGCCTACTCAAGTGCCATATAGCGATCCTAATGTCTGTCGGTCTGTCCCGCTTTTGCTAGTTCGGGCACTTCCACATAAGCTAGGACGATGAAACTTGGCAGGCTTATCGGGGACCCGACCAGATCAACTTACAAATAATCACTTTCCCGATCCGACTTTCCCCGGATCCGGCAGTCCGGAAAACTAGTAACAATGGCAGCGAAAAGGAGCAAAACAAAAGATGTCCAGGTGGAGGATCGATCCCACGCCGCCTCGGTTGCAAGGCTGACGCTCTACCAACTGAGCTATGGATGCTTGTTATCAAAGGGAAATGCAGAAGAATATACAGTTTACGGATCAAAATGAGACCGACGAAATTATTTGACGGTCTTTCCCAGTTTTGCTAGTTCGGACAGCTTCACAGAAGCTACGATGATGAAACTTGGCAGGCTCATCAGGGACCCGACCAGATTAACGTAGAAATAATCACTTTCCCGATCCGGCTATCGTGGAAGGATCGGAGGGATGAGGAATCCGGAAACTAGTAACACGGATAACTTTGGAACAAGTAATCAGAATCGGACAGGGATGAAACGTGAGAATTGTCAACAACAAGTGTCTCAGACGTTCTTTTTCAGATCTGGACCGATTCCGCTTACTGGGGGGGGGGCTGCAGGGGGGCACCGGAAATCTCGTGAAACGCTTCCACATAAGCTAGGACAATGAAAATTGACAGGCGTATCACGGACCCGACCACATGATATAATCATTTCCCCGATCCGGCCATCGTGGGGGAGTGGAGGGATGGGGAATCCGGAAACTAGTAACATGAATAACTTTGGAACTGGTAACCGGACATGCATGAAACTTGACAAGTGTTAAGAAGAAATCTCTCAGATATAATTATTCAGTTTCAAATCAGGGCCGGCTCCGATAAATGGGGGGGGGCAAGAGGAGGGCACCGAAAACTCGTGAAACGCTTCCAAATAAACTAGGACGATAAAACTTGACAGGCGTTTCAGGGACCCGACCAGATTAACTCGGTCCGGCCATCGTGGGGGGAGTGGAGGGATGAGGAATAAGGAAACGAGTAACATGCATAACTTTGGAACAGGTAATCGGACATGCATGAAACTTGAGACGTGTCAACAAAAAGTGTCTCAGATAATCAGTTTCAAATTTTGGACCGGATCCGATAACTGGGAGGGGGGCTGTGGAGGGATGGGGAATTCGGAAACTATTAACATGAATAACTTTGGAACGGGTGATCGGACATGAATGAAACTTGACTAGCTCCAAGAACGAATGTCTCAGTTGTTCAGTTTCAAATCAGGGTCGGATCCGATAACTGGGGGCGGGGGCTTGAAGGGGACACCGGAAATCTCGTTAAACGCTTTGAAATAAGCTATGAGGATGAAAATTAGCAGGCATATAGGGACCCCACCAGATGAACATAATCATACATTTCCGATCCGGCCACTGTGGGGGACAGGACGGATGGGGAATCTTGAAACTAGTAACATGCTTAAAGCACAACTCTTACTAGAAATGAGAAAGAACATTTTTGAAAATACCATTACTTTTCACCTGAAATTAGCGATTTTCTTGTTAGCGCTTGTCGACTATGTCCAGCCTTCCTGCTCTCCGACGCGGCGGCTGGGCGCAAAACATTTGAAAACTGAACGCGCCGTGGTTAAAAAGTGGGAAAACTGAGCAAATAAAAGAAGTAATAAACAGAAGCTTCTCAGATCCGTATGTGTGAAGGAGTTGTCCCGGCAAACGTTTCGTTGTGTGACGGGCAAAACTCGGCAAGGCCAAAAAAGCGCTAAAATTTCGTAGGCACAAAACGAAACAATGGAGAAAGGTTGGGATTTTAGAAGCTCATAATTCTGTATGGGAGCTAGGTATATTATAAAAGGCAGAATAAGCAAGAGGGGTTCTTTAACTTCGAAACGAGTAATCGGATATGCAAGTGTCTCAAATGTTCATTTTCCAAATCCGGACTGGATCCGGAAACTGGAGCTGGATGGGGGGTGGCACCGGTTATCAAAACGCTTAGAGCCAAGGGATTGGGATGGAACATGGAGGGACGAACAAGCCTAAATCCTAGATACACTGTTGACAAACAGAACCGGATCGTTTCATAGTGGGAGCGGGGTTGGGGCATCTAGAGTACTTGTTCCTACTATCGATTGAGCTACACATGAATCGGAACCTCAGTACGACAAAACTTCTATTCTAACAGTTGTCAATGGAAGGAAAGATTCAGCCTTGACAACTGCAAACCACATCTGACAAACATGCTACCTCTTCTTACAAGTGCCATATGAGCGTTCAGCTCTTGTTGTCTTGTACTTTTATCATGTAGCCTACTTAGTTTTTGTACTGTACTTCATAAAGTGTTTAACATCTGCTTTACACTTCATTTTTGTAGGCAGTCGTGAATTGGCAGCAATAGGAAAGACGTCAACGGGAAAACCAAGAACTAACACGATCCATCACACAAAAGACCTTGCATACATATAATTAAGTCTGTCGGATGGGATGGAGGATGCCCAGTTAGCAGCCCCCAGAAAGAAGACTGACGCCTTTTCGTCAATGTCTAAGGGTCTACGGATGTTTTCAACTCTATGTTGGTTAGCCTCTAGTAACAAACTTTACTTCGTTCTTATAACAAAACCAAACGTTTCGACGGGATCCCAAAAATTTAATATTTGATCCAGACAATCGGGTCTTCGTCTTCACCAGGCTAATCATCTGAGAAAACCAAGTTCAGATATACCGCTATAAGCCATATCTATTTTGACGATACTGATCGAAACTTCCTGCTTTACTTCTGCCAAATTTCTGGTTTTGGCCGGATTCCGGGCGAACAAGTTGTCCGGGTAGAAAATGTGTTCTTCTTATCCCTAAATCGAACGTCTAATCAATTTCCAATAAAACAGTTGTTACTTTTAACAAACTTTCCGGTTTTGACCGGATTCTGGGCGAACTGCTTGCCCGGCAAGAAAATGGTTTTCACCATCGTGTTCAGCATGTGTTCTTACCCCTAAATCAAACTTCTAATCAACTTCAAATAAAACATTTATTTTTAACAAACTTTCCGGTTCTGGCCGGATTCCGGGTGAACTACTTGTCTGGCAAGAAAATGGCTTTCACCATCGTGTTCAGCATGTCATCTTACCCCTAAATCGAACATCTAATCAACTTCAAATAAAACTTTTACTTTTAACAGACTTTCCGGTTTTGGCCGGATTCCGGGCGAACTACTCGTCCGGTGAGAAAATGGTTTTCACCATCGTGTTCAGCATGTCTTCTTACCCCATTAGCTGTTTAAAAATATTTTGTTTGCCCCTTAATTTAAACCCCCTCCCCCAACCCTAAATATAGGGCTACAGAGCCCATCTACGAACTTGACCACTCTTGACCCAAAGAATCCTCACACCAAGTTTCATCAAATATCCCATCCCCTTCGAAAGTTAAAGACCGTACAGACGGACAGACAGACAACTTTTTGCGATGTCATAGGTATCCGTCACTAACGTTTTGGGATCCCAAAAACCAATCCGAAGTACAAGATTCGACAACTGTCCCCTTGCATTCTCGCGGCATTCACTTAGCAGATCTCCAAGCGAACAGACTTCACCAATTCCTAGAAATTGGCTCCCCAGTCTAGCTATGGGAGATCTTGCACTGACAGGTGAAAAGAAAAATACTCAGAAAAAATTTCACTGGTTCCTCACATTAACGTCCAACAAGTTTTTGGGATCCCAAAATGTAGTGACGGGATTTTCTTCTCCATTATTTTTTTTTCTTTCACTACGAAAAAATAATAAGAATAATTTTTTCGCTTTTTTGTCTATTTACTATTTCTTTTTCTTTCTTTTCAATGCATTTTTCTTCTTTTTAGTGCCGTTAGTATTTTTTGTTTGTATTTGTATGCAGTTTATTTAGGCTTGTAATGTGTTCAGTATAGGTTAATGTATCGGTAGTGGATCCCCGACAAGACAGCAGACAGCTTCAGGGGACCTTGTCTCTTGCCACTTATTTATGCTCTGTAGTTTGAATAGTAGCCTACAGGTCAAGTATCCATATTTTTATTAAATATAAAGATCCTGCCCTGGCAATTCAGCAGAAATCTGATAATTTTGTAGCCAAAGCTAATAATATTCTGACTGAAGAATCTGTTTCCGTTTTTCGATAAAAGTTAATAGTTAAGTAAATTGTTTTGTTTAAAGTACGTCAATTGTTAATATCATGTTCGCTGACGTCTCAAGCCAAAACAAAACTATTGTCTGGCAACCCAGGAATATCTCGGCTAGGACTGAAAAGCCAAGAATTCAAAGAAGCGACTCACACGTCTCACTTTTGCAAAGAGAGAGATATCAGAGGTCAGTAGTAACACACAATAAGTCGCCAACGGGTGTGTGAAAACAACGAAGAGCAATTAAGAGTCGTACGTTGTTTCACTTGTCGTCTGAAGTAGATTTTGCTACCTTTTTGCTACCTAAATTCACGTTTTTAATGCTCTTAAACACACTCCGTTTCTGTACAGAGTTTGTTTTCACAGAACTCTAAGATAATTCGATCCAGTGTCTAAGTAAACTCTCTTGCTTGCTGTCATGTTTATTCCTTTAGTCTTTACGCTATTTAAAATCGGATTAGCTCCGAAGCTGAGCTTTGTATTCAAGTCAAGGAAGCTTTCAAGGACGTAGACGGTTCTTATATAACATGTGAGGCTTATTATTTGCTAGGATATTAAATGACACACAGTACGTCACTCCACCCCAATGCCATACAAGAACTAATGGAAGTATGTCATGTAATGTCATCAAGGAGGAAGTGCTCTTCAACCGAAAAGCACAGGGGTATACTCTATATGAATAAGTCCGAAACACGCCAGGGAATCTGGAGAAGGAAAAGAAACGTCACCCAAATGATTCCTCAAACTTGATCAAAATCAAATGTAAACCAATCAACAACGTTTGTTGAGTGTCGCACCGATGACTCTTCTAGCTCTTTGCTAGACACGGCTCTTCGCCAGACTACGCAGTAAACAAAGACTGTTATGCATTGTTCAAATAGGTGTAATAAGCTGAATAGCACTATACGCGATATTTACGTCTTAACACACACGCTTGTTCAAATACAAAGTAAACAGGTTCTTATCAATGCAGCGTTAGGTGTTGCCACGCTGATACAATTTTTCGAGCTTCTTAAGATCAGAAGATTGTTCTTAGTATACTACTTGAAGTACACGAGTACAATCTGACGCCCATTATATTGTAAAGAGCTACCAAATTAACGATTGGACAGCACTGGTCCTTGTCTAATTTGTTGTATGCCTTACAAGAAAGATTTATGACTTTTTTTTTGTTCAGGCACTAAGCAATCTTCACCAATATCGCCACTGCCCACTGAAAAGCCTTGTTTGTGTTAAGATAAAAATTTCCCGCGTCATAGTAGAATTTTCGCTGTGGGGACGGCCGGGGATATTTTGAACGTCATAACTAGAGCAGATAGTGGAAAACAAAAAATCCCTTTGCAGAATCCAAATAATTCAGTATATTCAACTAAATGACACAACAATAATGTGGCTTTTCAGTTAAACTTTAAAGAAGCACGTACCAGAACAGCAAATAAAATACCGCTACAAAACCCACCTCGTCACTCTTCTGATAGACTCCATAAGTCACTTGTGCCCTATTTCGTGAAGTTTTTTTTAACAAGTGAAGACATTATGTTTTGACAATTAATACAGTAGTCCAGTATTATATTTTTTTTGCATTTGACATACCGCTCAGTTATGTTGTAAAAGTTGTGAAGTCGTACAAATTTTATATTAATTATAATTTGTTTACAGCTGACAGTCAAACGTCATTATGTTGTGAAACAGATATTCACGAACAAATATGATGAGTGATTGATTAATAGTAAAATAACTACTCATGCTCGTTGAAAGATCGAATCCCGGCGTCGCCAAGCCACACGCAGGTGGTAAACAAAGGACTTAGTTACTTGCGCGTAGCCACCTAAAGGAAGTGCATGTATTTGAGGTATTTTCAATGCTTATGTTCATTGAGTATTTAGTTTTGCGATATGCAGAAAAGTTGGTTTCAAGCGGAAACAGTTCATTTCAAGACCCTCGCACTTGCCGCGATTCACGATTTTCCATGTGCATTATGCTCCCGAGGAGTGTTCACGTATCATGCTACTGGTGCGTAAAATCGGTTATATGAATCTTGCCGAGTTTTTCCTGGAAGTCAATGGGTCTGGGAAAAGGCTTATAACCGCCAAAGTCGTGGATAATTTGTTAAAAGCAGAGATTAGTTTTACAGTATTCGGATAGTTTAGAAAATGTAACATAAACAGTATAGCCTATAGTGCAAGGTGTGCTTTAAAGCTCATAGAACAGATCAAACTATCATGATGTCACATTGCCACACACTAGGTATTGTTACGGCGATTTTTTGCAACCCAATAACAAACAGTGATAATATATATTATCGCCCTTGCTGAGGGCCGAAGACAAGCAAGGGTGATAATTATAATAACACTAGTACACTGTGCAGCGCAAGCGAGCAAGCGCAACCGCAAGTGACAACACTGTAATGCCTCACGTAATATTTGAAAAGCACTGCCGGCATGCCGACCGTACGCAACGTTGGACAAAATTCTGGTTGGATTTTTTCACACGAGCTAAGCCAGATTTGCTCCGAGATGAGAATTTCCAAGATCTATAGGTGAGGCATGGCTGTTTACCTAGGCTAATGGTTCTTGGTTGTTAGCACTCATCCTGACTTTGTCATATCAATCTACTTGGTACTTTTGCATGGCGCTTTTTGTGTTGGCTATCACTACTGCAAGGTGGCCTAGAATGCAACTTTACTGCTGCCCAATTAGTGTTTTTTTGTTTTTCCTCCTGAAAGTGATGTCTTTCATTATTTTTTTTGGAGATCGGCTCAGTTTTTACCGCCCGGCTCAGTTTTTACCGCCCGGCTCAATCTTTACCGCCCGGCTCAGTTTTTACCGCACGGCTGGCTCTTGTAACATCAGGGCAATACCAGAAAATTTTGGCCCTGGGTAGGATAGGATGTGCTGGTGTTATTAGTTAATAGGCTACTGGCTTTGACAAATATAAGCGGAATCTATTTTTTATTATTTAAAAATAATTACACTGAATAGTATTAACTGTGAATTCCTTGTAGCCTGTGTTCTGGGCACAGTCGACACTTCCATAACCTCACATCCAGAAATCAAAACTTTTATTTGGAACTACAAAAACAGTGGTTTCATCAGATAGCATTTTGAGCAAGACTGCCAGCTAGTGCCAGCTAAAGGGAAGGTTTAATTAGCAGCCATGGCATTAATAGATATATATATATATTTTATGCGTGGCCGAGAGTTTTTGAAGTATCTGCGCCTTGCAAGCACAATCTGTGAATCGCTGATGGTCACCCTGGTATAATTTAGTGACACGCGATACCAAAGAAAACGGCTCATTTCCAAAGCGCTACCTCGACGAAGTCAGAAATTTTTATTTGTGAAGCATTCAATGCAAAAATAAAGCCATGGTACTTTAATTTTGCCTAAAGGCACAGAAAACTGCAATGGTCGTAGCGAGAATTCTTCTTACTCTCAATATCGACTCGGGTAGCTAGTTCCCAGAGTCAAGTTTGAGTCAAGTTTTCTGTTCCTTTAACCGAGCTATTGTACTGCCAGGCCTATGCGGTTTCGTGATACTACCACGGATTACGAAAAGCTAGTAGAAATTAAAGGACCTCTCTTGCTTATTCTGCCTTTTATAACATACCTAGCGCCCTTGTGGAATTATAAGCTTCTAAAATCCCCACCTTTCTCCATTGTTTCGTTTTGTGCTCACGAATTTTTTGCGCTTTTTCTGCCGTGCCGACATTTGCCCGTAACACAACGCAAAGTTTGACGGAATCTCAATGTCTGCTGACAACTCTTTCATATATAAGGATATGAGAGTCTTCTGTTTTGACTTCTTTTATTCGCTTAGTTTTTCCAACTTTTTAACCACAACGCGTTCAGTTTTCAAACGTTTTGCGCCCAGCAGCCGCGTCGGAGAGCAGGAGTGCTGGATAGAATCGACAAGCGCTAACAAGAAAATGGCATATTTGAGGTGGAAAGTTATGACATTTTCGAAAAGCGTTTCTTCGGGACGGGTTCGTAGGGAGAAGATCATTTCTAGTAAGAGTTGTCCTTTAAGATTACTTTTCATCCACCTTCACCCTCCGTGGAAATGAAGCTCCCACACAATTATTCTCGAGAGATCAAAACCTCATAATTGCTCTTTCACTTGGGCAAGTGCCAATATATTATCCGGTAATACCGCTCCCGGCCCCAGTTCCGGACTGAAGTTCTTCTACTAGTATAATTACTAAGTTTCAAACTGGCTCGAAGAGAAAATGAGGGACCCAAATTACTGAAAGTGGAGGAAAATGTAGCCTTCGCGGATTTTCCCACTCTTGTCGCAGAGCAATAAGGAATTTGAAAAGAGGGATTGCACCCTGCCGAACAAGACGGATCCGAGTCATACGTAGAAAATGAACGGATATGTCAGCTAGGATATTTCCCAGGGAGAATTCGGCCCCTCCTTGGCAATCCTTTTGTATGTTCTTTACTTCCAGCAGGGACCCATAAATTTCCTGTAATGCCTCGCCATTCAGGGGGCTTGTTTCTGACGCTACGTTGACCGAACGGAAGATAGTTCGAGAAATACCCACGGTCCAATTGCGTCCAAGGCCAGATACATAGACAAAATTTAGGATTGGCTGCTGGCGCCTTGAGGGAGGAGTCTCTTTGGCGCGCACGTCCAAGGAGGCAAACAAGAATGCCGATTCGACCCAAGTGGGATTTTTGGAAAGTAGGCAAGGATCGGACAACATAGCAACATAGAAGCATAGGAAATGACAAGCCCCCTGTAAAGGAAATTTATGGGTCCCTGCTTCCAGCTACATCCTGAAGAAGACCCTTGCCAAAAGGGGCCGAAATAATACTGGAGCTTAAAGGACCCCTCATGCTTATTCTGCCTTTTACATTATTCCTAGCTCTCTTATGGGATTATAAGCTTCATACAGCGACGCCTTTCGCCGTTGATTCGTTCCGTTCCTACGACTTTCTGGCGCTTTTCCGGCCTAGTCGAGTTTTGACAGTCACACAACGCAAACTTCGCTGAAAGCTTCAAGGTCCGCCGACACCTCTTACAAATAAGGGCAAGAGAAGCTTCAAATATTGTTTTAATTTTGGAAGACATGGTAGACAATCAGGTCTAACTTCAGAGATATTTTTTGCTTGGTTTTAACACTTTTCAACCACGGCGCATTCAGTTTTCAAATATTTTGCGTCCAGCCGCCGCGTCGGGGGAGCAAGAAGGCTGGTTAGGGTCAACAAACACTAACAACAAAATCGCTCATTTCATGTGGCAAGTAGTGGTATTTTTGAAAACCGATATTTCTGAGCCAAGTCATTGTGAAACGATCATTTCTAGTAAGAGATATGCTTTAAAGGACACCTGCATGAATGAAGAGTACCAAGTATCATCCCTATCTGTATGACTTCCGTTAACACTGCCTGCAGAAAACCCAATCCAAATACGAAATAGTGTTTCCAAGCTATGATTTTTGATCCATTTTGCATCTGTCCTTATTTCAGTACCGAACATTTTTAGAAATGAACAAATGTCTCTAATCAACCCTTCTTCCGGAATATTTTTAGCCAGTTAAGCCCAAACGTACATCTAGAAGAAATTCCAATACGATCCGGCCAGCGCTGTACAAGATTTGAATGAATTGCGCTTTTTGTCTTGGAGTCCGCATGTGCAAACCTCCAGAAACGAACATCCCTATTTTGAAAACGTCACGCTCAGGAGAAGAAGGCTCTCCGTGGCCATGTCTGTAAATGCATTCTCCATGGTGTGTTCAAGTATGGTTTCATTGTTCAGGTGTCCTTTAAAGAAAAAATCTTAGATTTAGCTGATTTATCCGTTTTGAGCCGTTCTTAATATTACTGATTCCCCGTCAGCTTGGGCCCAAGGAATATTCAAAATCCCAGTAAACAAAGGCAGATCTGATAGGACTTTGTGGGTCGGTTTAACTTTCCGACTACAAAACAGGCCAGTAGATCTCCTGGAATGGTCCAAAATATATACACCTTTTCAACACCAACGTTTAGAAAAGCCTTAAAGTTTAACAGAAAAGCCGACTTAATTTTGTGTCATCCAACTGAACACACTGAATTATTTGGATTCTGCAAAGGATTTTTTTTTCACTATCTGCTCTAGTTATGACGTTCAGAATATCTGCGGCCGTCCCCACAACGTAAATTCTACTATGACGCGGGAAATTTTAATCTCAACACGAACGTAGCTTTTAAGTGGGCAGTGGTGACATTGGTGAATATTGCTTAGTGCCTGAACAAAAAAAAATCATATATCTTTCTCGTAAAGCATGCAACAAAAATTCAGTACCATAAATCAAAAGGAAATTCCACTATTTGAAAATCGATTATTCGCGAACAGCGGAACAACGAAGTAACGCATTTTCAGCGGGTCGTCAAGCCAATTTAAGTGAATAAGTGATGGATAACTAGATTGTCCTATCCCAGCCCTTTTCGGTTAAACTTTAAGTACATTATATGATGGGTAACTCCTCTCGGATGTTGAATACAATTTATTTTTACTTAGGCTAGCCTATTCCAAAGTGTCCACCTGAACAGTTCAAGCGCTATTGCGTTACCTTAACTTGAAGGTGCCAAGCCCGAAGAATACTTAGGATGCGATACTTCCTACTCCCCTGTCGCTTCTCGCATTATAATAAAACTAAATACTGATATCTTGGCCAAGATGACATAGACTCGTGGTGGCAATTATAATCCGACTTGAAAAATGGTATTTGCTTCCAGACACAGTATAAGAAGGGTGAGACAATGTCATAACCAAACTCTCAGAAAGATGAGCTGGCCTAATATACTTGCTCACCTTCTTTCCCTGCTTCACTCTCCCATCGCCGAATCGTTAATAACATTAATTGTTGATATAATAGCCAAGATGAGAGGGAAACATGGTGGCAGTGTACAATCCGAGTTAACAAATGGTCTTTGCTTCCAGACACAGTATAAAAAGGGGTCAGACAATGTCAAAACCAAACTCTCAGAAAGATGAGCAAATATACTTCCCATCCTTTTTTCGTCGTTTCCCGACTATAATGACACTAATTACTGATATCGTAGCCAAGATGGCACGAACACATGGTGGCAATGTACAATCCGACTTAAAAAATGGTTTTTGCTTCCAGACACAGTATAAAAAGGGGTGAGACAATGTCAAAACCAAACTCTCGGAAAGAAGAGCTAATAAACATCCTCCCCCTTTTTTAGCGACAAAAACGCCATGAACAAGTGGTGTCCCATTCCCCGCTTAGACACGGACAGCATCTTCTCTAGCATCTGTGTAATAGGAGTGTCGTATATTAATCAGTAAATGGGGCTTTTCTCTCTATTGCTTCGTTGCCTAATTGCAGAGCTGTTTTTTCCCAGCCCGAAAAGTTGGTGTCTTTTCGGAGATTAACAGCCCTTGTCTGCGACTCATGCTGCATTCCGAGGAGAAGAAATTTTGAGAGAGGAATGCGGCAATATTGGGAGTTCAGCTTGACAATAAAACAACGGAAAGGACGCCTAACGCTTGGTTCATACTGCTGCGATTTTGCAAAATGCTGCGTAATGTGAAACAAAATGTGCGACAGGGAATTCAAAGCTTCGAGTTTTGTCGCAGTGTCGGATGCGTTGAAGTATTTCAAGTAGTCCGAAAAAAAACATTCGGTTTTTAGAGAAAAAGCAAATAAACATTTGCCGTATGTGCGTTTTACAAGGGGGGGGGGGATTTGGTGGGTCGGTGCGTGGAATTAAAAGATTTTAGAACGGAGACTTTTGGACGAGAAACGATGGAAGAGGAGGATCTGGATAATAATATGCCAGGGTTGGTCACCAAGAACCAGGGTGTACGAGTTACTTGCTTACTTCAGGATACTTTGGGTTACTCAGGGTTACTTTGGATTACATTGGGTTACTTTGGGTTACATTGGGTTACACTGGGTTACTTTGGGTTACATTGGGTTACTTTGGGTTACATTGGGTCACGAGTCTTGCACACAAATGGCGTACATCACGCTTGCAATTGTCTCAAAAGTATCCCAAAGTAACCCAAGTATCTCAAAGTATCCCAAAGTAACCCAAAGTAACCCAGTGTAACCCGAAGTAACCCAAAGTAACCCAATGTAACCCAAAGTAACCCAATGTAACCCAATGTAACCCAAAGTAACCCAAGCAACCCCTTGTGCGCAAGACTTGCGTGGTGACGTTTCAAACTTTTCGTCAGACGAGACGAGGCGCCGATTGCAATATCTTGAAACTGATGCGAAATTCCTTCATGATATTAATTGAAATTCACGGAAACTTAGAGATACTTTGGGATAATGTGGGTTACTTTGGGTTACATTGGGTTACTTTGGGTTACATTGGGTTACTTTGGGTTACATTGGGTTACACTGAGTTACTTTGGGTTACATTAGGTTACATTGGGTTACTTTGAGATACTTTTGGGTTACTTTCCAGGGTGTACGAAGTTACTTTTGGTGACCAACCCTGGATAATATGGGGAAGACAAATATTCCTGACATTGGTTGTCGGCTTGGGAAGTTCCTCATGCATGCAGTGGAGAATCGGGAGAGCTTTCTTGAGTAAGGGTTTGCCCTTTTGTATGTTTACACTGATTTTTTAGTGTAAACTGTATTTGAATTTGTTTTAGATACAAGCAGAAACAGCGTATGCCCATTTTGAGACCACCTTAAAGCGCAACTAGATGGCCATTCGGTTGTGAAGTTTGTTCCTGAGGCATGGTGCACTTCATAGCAAGACTTTGGAAAACTAGACAAGTTTCTTAGAAGTTTCATCCTATGATTCAACGGCATATGTTTTTCATTCTCCTTTCTGAAAGATACTGGTCACTCGTGTATGGACCCAATTAGGCTATGAGCGAAGGCTACAAAAAGGAGGAAATCCTTTGTTTTATTGGAGATCAGAAGAAAGAAAGTGACGACAGCAGAAACCCAATCCAGGATCCTAAGGAACAAGACCAAAGGTTTCGATGGGATGGATACAAAAAATTCAATATTTGATCCAGACAATTAGGTTTTGTCTTCGCCAGACTCCTTGAACATTTTTACTCTTAAAATTTAGAAACAGATTAAGGCCAAATAGCTAATCATCTGAGAAAACCAAGTTCAGATAAGGATTCAGCAGGTGGGTTTACCACTATGAGTCATATCTATTTTGACGACACCGATCAAAACGATCCTGCCTAGTACATCTGCCAATTTTCCGGTTTCGGCGAAATTCCGGAACTACTTGTCCGGCGAAAAAAAAGCTCAAAAATGAATTCAGCGTATCTCCTTACCCTTACATCCAACACCTAGTCAACTTCAAACAAAAACTTAACTTATAACAAATTTTCCGGTTTCAGCCAGATTCCGAACGGACTATATGTCCGGCTACAAAATGATTGTCATATATGGATTCAGAATCTATTCTTAACCCCTAAATCGAACATCTAATCATAGACAAATACAACTTTTGCTTTTAAAAAAATGTCCGGTTTGGGCCGGATTCCAGGCGAACTACTTGTCCGGGTAGAAAATGGTTTTCACATAAGTGTTCAGCATGCCTTCTTACCCCTAAATGAACATCTAATCAACTTCAATAAAACTTTTACTTTTAACAAACTTTCCGGTTTTGGCCGGATTCCGAGCAAACTACTTGTCCGGCGAGAAAATGGTTTCCATATTCGTGTTCAGCATGTCTTCTTACCCTTTAATCGACTATCTCATTAGCTGTTTAAACATATTTTTTGCGTCCCTTAATCTGAACCCCCTCCCACCCCTAAATGTTTAGCTAAAGAGCCCATCTACGAAATCGACCTTTCTCTTGACCCAAAGGTTCCTCCCATCAAGTTTCATCAAAATATATCATTCCCTTCGAGATATCGTGCTCACAGACGGACGAACAGGGGGACAACTTTTCAGGGTTCAAATTAAGGGACAAGCAAAATGTTTTTAAACAGCTAATGATATAGTCGATTAAGGGGTAAGATGACATGCTGAACACGAATGTGAAAACCATTTTCTCGCCGGACAAATAGTTCGCCCCGAATCCGGCCAAAGCCGGAAAGTTTGTAAAAAGTTTGGTTTTATTTGAAGTTGATTAGATGTTCAGTTTAGGGGAAAGAAGGCATGCTGAACACTTATGTGAAAACCATTTTCTACAAGGACAAGTAGTTCACCCGGAATACGGCCCAAACCGGACATTTTTTTTAAAAGCAGAAGGCTAGTTGTATTTGTAGATGATTAAATGTTCGATTCAGGGGTAAGAATAGATACTGAATCCGTATACACAATCATTTTTTAGCCGGACATATGGTTCGTCCGGGATCCGGCTGAAACCGGAAACATTTTTAGACGTTAAATTTTCATTTGAAGCTGATTAGATGTTCGATATAGGGGTAAGGATATATGCTGAACTCGTTTTTGAGCTTTGTTTTTTCGCCGGACAAGTAGTTCTGAAATTTGGCCGAAACCGGAAAACAGGCAGAAGTAAGGCAGGCGGTCGTTTCGATCGGTTTCGTCAAAACGGATATGACTTATGAGGTAAACACACATGCTGAATACATGCTGAATCCATATATGAACTTGATTTTCTCAGATGATTAGCCATTTGGCCTTAATCTGTTTCTAAATTTTAGGTGAATGTAAAATGTTCAAGGAGTCGGGAAAAGACTGGATCTGGCGAAGACAAAACCTAATTGTCTGGATCAAATATTCAATTTCTGGGATCCCATCGAAACCTTTAGTCTTGTTATCCTTCCTTTCTTGATTTACTTTATCATACTCCACCAGTTCTCATGTTGTGCAGTGGGTAAACAGTATTCACTCACTCCTTCAAACCATCCATACTTGACAGGAATACACAAGTCTAATTGTATGATTACTTACTTTGGCTGACATTTTAAAGACTCCGTCACATCACATGTCAAACATGAACTGAATATTTTGGCAGTAAACCGACATTTTAAAAGCTGTCAAGCAGCTTATTTTTTCCAGTCCAAGTAACTCATTTACCGAACTAATAATTAGAAACATGTATTTTGCAGACAAATTCCAGGTGCCTAATTGGAAAGAAGGATGTAATATGTGGAGGGAGGAGCCATGTAGGCTTGAAGCGCAGAAAACATAGCTTCGTAACGTCTTCACATAATACAATGCAAATAAGGTTATCAGTATCAGCAAGTGATTGGGTGAAAACACTCCCTTCCTTCCTTAAACTAAATAAACATGGACACCCAGCACGAATTGAACCTGCATTTAATGTTAGGCTACATGCAAGGCCGTATCCAGGGGGGGGGGGTTAGGGGGTTCGAACCCCCCCCCCCGAAACCCACAAAAGTAATAGTTTTTTGCAGGTTTTAACCTCTGATGTATGTATTTTTTGTACTTTTTGGTCCGACCCGTGAACAAACCCCCCCCCCCCCGAAATAAATTCCGCGAGCAAACCCCCCCCCCGAAATAAATTCCTGGATACGGCCCTGGCTACATGCTATATGCTATTTCTAGGTTCATACAAACATAGACATAGAACATAAAAACATAGAAATACAAATTAAATGAAATTAAGGAACGAAGACATTCCCATTTGTCCTCCTAAGCAATTCCTTCCTTTGCTTTACTAGCATAACTAATAGGCTGAAAAGCCTATCAGCAAAGTTTTACTCTAACGATATTCCCTTTCAAGCTAGAAGACGGAGCCTGTCATAAAATAAACAAGATTCTAGTAACTTAGGCAACAGCTTTAACTCCCAGCCCAGCAATTCCTACGAATCAACACACCAAAATCAGATACTTAAAGTAGCTAGAATCTTTATCTATTTTTTCTCAAGTTTTTTTTTTCAGCTTAGGCCTAAGCCTGAATACATTTGCCAAGAAGGGTCCAATACATTTTAGAGAAGATGTCTCACTTCTGACGAAATTCGCCGTAAGGCTAGAGCGGCACTTCTGTGCCTTCTTTTGGACTCAAACATTGAGGTTATTAAATTTGCCACTGAGCCAATTTTTCATTGCCTGCCTGTATGGCCGTCTCTTCTTGCTGCAACAGACTGCATGATTTTGCGATTTTTGTTGATTTTGTTTTCTGTGTTTTCTTTTTCGTCTACGGGAATTTGCTGAATTAAAAGTATTCATTCAAATTTCGAAAGAATAAGGCTGACGTATCCGTTTCGCGCCGTCAAGGATGATTCGCAGTCAGCTTCGGCTGGAGGAATATTTACCTACTCTCCAACCCCTCGTAATAACATTATCCCATCTTTTTTCTACAAGGAAACATTATCTTTGTACTCTCCGGTTGACGCAAGAAACCACTTAGAAAATGATCAGTTCCAAGTAAGAAAACAAAGACGGAACAAAAGCTTTTCTATCAGGCTTGGAAGTGGTCAAACTTCGCTTTCAGATACTTCAATCCCAATCAGGCGAAACCCAACACTCATGGAGCAATTGTCAATCGACAAATGAAGAAGTCCCAGGGAAAAATAACCAAAGAAACCACAGAGAGGGAGTAGCCTAAAGCAAAATGGGGCAAAGGAGATGGTAACGTCGATCCATTCTTTACGATGCAAACAGAAGGTCGGGGCAGAGGGGTCGTTTAGGGGGGAAGCAGCTGTCCACTGGCTTTCCAAACAAGACCAAAGCTACCCATGAACAATCCTAAAATCTGCGTGAAAAAAAGTGATTTTTACTAAAATATGACAGGCAATTTCGAAAAGTGGATCTTAAACGACCCCTCTTACTTATTCTGCCTTGTATGTTATCCGTAGCTCCCCTTATGGAATTATAAGATGAAAAATTCCCGCTCTTCGCCATTGTTTCATTCTTTACCTACGACTTTCTAGTACTTTTTCGGTTGAGTCTACTTTGTCAATCACGGAGCGCTCGCTTCGCGGAAGGTCTGCCGACAATTTTTTTGAAAAATAGCCGCGTAAGAACCTTAAATGTGTTTTATTTTAAAAATCGTGTTAGGCCGACAGGTCCTTGTTGTATTTTGGTCTTTCTTTAACTGCGCTTTACCACTTTGTAACCACAGCACACACAGTTATGCAATAGTTTGCTTCCAACCTCCGCTTTGGAGAGCGGGAAGTCTGGATAGAGTCGACAAGGGCCAACCAGAAAACGATCATTTCTAGCAAGATTGCTTTGAGAAGTTCTCTCACCGAACACGTGACCTTTCTATCCCGACGAAAAATTATCTCAAAATAGGCGCCTGGTTTCTCTGTATGGGGTCACAGATCCGATCAAAGCCATCGCGGAACGGCGATTGCGGTTTCAGAAGTCGTTGGATTCGACGAATAGCTTGTTCAGCGCCTTCCTGTAAATTGTTACCTGAAGATGTTTTTCTTCTTTCTTTTTGTTAAGTGTTTCTTTTTGCAGGTTGTGATGAGAAGGTGGTTTGTCTATGTTTGTATCTGTTTTTTCTTCTTTTTCTTTCTTCTCTTTATATTTACTCCGTGTTTACACCATGTGTGTATTTCGGGTGATAAATTGATTGATTGGTTGATTGAGTAGTGTGAGGTTGTACGAAAAAGTAGCATGTAGTACCAACTGATGCTACTACATGCTACTACAGCAAGACTGGATGCTATTGGAGCAAGGCGGGATGCTACTGAATACTACTGCTTAAGATTAACCCAGTGTGAGGCACATCAAATTCAAGTATTCTGTACTACTGCATGCATGCAACTTTTTCGTACAACTACCGAAGGACTACACAGGCTACAAATTTCTCTTTGGGATGCCAAACTAACGACCTGGAACGACCACGGTTTTCGCGAAATAACGCCCCTGTTAGCCTAGCGGGCTAGAATTCCTGCCCGGATTTTTGGCACAATCATCAATTCCATGCGGAAAAGTTGAGATTGTTCCAAAATGATGATTAAAGTGCAGAAAATTCAGACGGGAAATCCTGATCATGTACTCGCAGCAGTAACAAGGTGACGCTCGTGCCCCGAGCGTAATTTATAATGCAAGCAATTTTCACTTATCTCTTCCAACTTGGCTTTCGCTTTTACGAGAGAAGTAGGACCAAGAACAAATAATCTGACAGAACTTCCGTATTTGGTCCCATGCAGCGACTATGGATACCCCGATAAAACTGAGCGGAGCCAGAGGTATAATTGCACAAGTGAAGATCCAGAGCTAAATCACATCCTGCTAAACTCAAGTTCACGTCACTTGAATATTGCTAAACCTTAAACTACGTCAGTTGCATCTTGCTAAACTTAAGCCCACGTCAGTCGCTCCTTACTATATCTCAAACTGCATCCGGTTAAATCCAAGTCCACGACAGTTGAATACTTGAAACTTCACTTGTGGAGTTAAGAGTATATAAGCTCGTCCTTTTCTTAGCTTAGAGTTTTTGGGTTATCCGTCGTCATTTTCTGTTAATGAATGAGTCGCTGTACTACGTTCGTATTTACCCGGATTGGGATTTGCACCGTACAGAGTAAGTTTGAAATAAAACTATTAATATATTATCGTAACACCTAGTCCACTACCACCCTTGGTTACCCTAAACCATACAGCACACCTCCAAATTCCCGTTTACAACACTTATTTCTTCATCAGAACAATCCAGAAAGGTCCACGTTCTCAAAAAATTGAAGAAAAATGAAAAATATGCCTCTAAGCGGAGCTCTGTTCCAGTGAAAGTTTTACGTAAGAAGCATTGGTGTCACACAGCGCAAGAAACTCGGAATAAAACTTTACGGATTTAGTGTGAACGCACCATTAGGCCAATCAGCTGAAAGCAAACGTGTTGTCTAGAATATTCGCGAACTTCAATAACAGCCGTAACTACGTGAAACAAGTTTTTGCCCGCTGGACTGTACACTAATATGCTGTAGGCAAGAACATATCGTCAACTGCATTAGCTTGAAGCAGTGAATTAATTTGCGGATGGGAAAACAGGAAACTTAAGATGCACACAACTAAGATGTTGAAATCTGCTTTGGAACATTACTGGAACCTTTGATCGGAAAATCTAGTTAGGTGTTCGTTTGAAAGAGCAGTCATAATAAGTTACGGCTAATATCAGCTAGTTAGCAAAATAGATCTGACACAAGTGGATGTTGCAACTACAACCGACGTGACGATGTACCCAAACAATAACTTTCCCACTCTTAAAGTTAAATTGAATGATTGCATACCCCCCCCCCCCTCCCTCTGGACTGCTTTGAGACAAAACGACCTTTGACGAGAAAATCTAGTTGTGTGTTCGCTTGAAAGAGATATCATAATAAGTTACGGGCGATATCAGCTAGTTAACAAAAGAGATCTGACAGAAGTGGATGATGCAGTTACAACCGACGTGACGATGTACCGAAACAATAACTTTCCCAGTCATAAAGTTAAAATTAACAACTACATAGTTGTTCCTCGGGAATGCTTTGAGACAGAACGACCTTTGACGGGAAAATCTACTTGGGTGTTCGCTTGACAGATATATCATAATAAGTTACGGGCAATATCAGCTAGTTAACAAAAGAGATCTGACGCAAGTAGATGTTTGAACTGCAAAGGAGGTCAAGGTGTACCGAAGCAAAAACTTTCCCAGTCTTTCAGGAGTTAAATCGAGAGCGCTCTAGAAATCGCAACGTTTTACGACCCCATCCAAGTCGCAAGTACAAACCAAGACAAGGTACGACCGTGGGATCATCTTGGCGCGATTCGGAAGCATGGATAATGGGCAAGCTCATAAAAGATCTCGACAAGCAAATACAACACAAGGAAAAATTTACCTCGTTTATTAACAATAATTTTTTTTCAGATAGCTCGCGAAATCGATTTCTTATGTTATTTTGCTTTGATTTTGTTCTGAAATTTCTGCAAAATCTGCAAAAAGGAAAAGACAGCGAATTAACTCTGAGACGAGGCGAGCGAACGAAGACGATGAGAAGAGCATATGAAAAGTAAAGAGAGAGAGAGAGAGATACGAGAGAATGTTCTCAAATCAATTTGTGTAGGCTATATGTTAAATATTTGTAAGCTTGTTTGGCAACGTCTCCCATGTGTGTAGGTAGGCTATAGGCTATATGTTAATTAATTGTAAGCTTGTTTGGCAACGTCTCTCATATGTGTAGATAGATATACAAGTTATTGCCAAATAAATGTAGGCTAAGTGTAATATTACATGAATGTTGCCTATGAGAGTGTGACAAACGTGAATTATACTTAACATTACACAATAAAGCGAGGTAGCTGAACATGATCAATCTTACTAAATGATGCACAGTAGTTTTGCCTGATACGAGGAGGTGAAAAAATTGTACTAGCTGGTTCAGAAGGTAACCTTAATCTGACATACGATCTATCATTTACACAGTTCATCCCTTCCTTGTCATTCTATTACTGATATAAAAGCAGGGATCCTGGCTAAGAACAGGGATCCTGCCCCAGAACAGGGATCCTGACTTAACGAAGAAGAAAATCAAAAGAACAGCGACCCGGACTTTTTCGTTTTTCGGCGCGGCTGGCAAAGTATGTAAACGACTGATCGTACATAAAATAAGGTTTACCTTCTGAACCAGCTAGTACAATTTTTGCACCTCCTTATGCAAAAAGTACTGTGCATCAGTTTCAGTTTAGTACTTCGTTTCACCTACAAGTTCACTGAATAATTAATGAGCAAGGGCAACAACGCGATGAAGAGTCAATTCTGTTTCCCAAAAGGTGTGAACAATATTGGCTAGTTTGAGAAGTTTAAAGAAATAACCTGTTTTCTTCATAATTATCATTCTTATCGACTGATAATGGTGTTAAACTGTGTTAAACACTTTTCCACCGACATCAATCAAATTCTTCAGATTTCATCTGAATGTCCGCCTTTTCAGACTGTTAAAAACGCCAACACCCCCATCTTAACCACACTGCTCCTCAATCGCTTTGACACCCTGGGGGTCCGTGCCGGATCTGACCTGGATGGGCGGAGTTGGAGGGGGATACCGGCTAATATGCATAAAATACTGAAACAATATATCAATTTATTTATAATTCTGAAGTAGCACTTTCTCGGAAATGAATTTTTCAATGTGAATGTGTGTTATTCCGGCCATATTCCGGCTCAGCGCTTCCAAGCAGACTAGCTTTTGCGCGTCTCATTATCAGTCCTCGTCCACCGATTATAGTAGCCTCAATAGATCCACAAGTTGATGAGTAGAATACCTGCAATCTGTTTCCCAAGCAATGGTAGTTTTGCACTTTCTTTGGAGTTATTTTTCCTCATCAACTTACGGATCCATACTAGCTCTTTGTCACGAAATTTGACCATAAGACAATGGGAGACTTTCACAAACTAGTCCACTTGGAGCGCTGAACTGGAATAAGGCGAATTCCCAGAAGTAACGCATCTGCCAGTAAACCACAGAACAGTCACGTCTCAAAGCAGAAGTTAATTCGCTTCCAAGAACCCCCCCTCCCCCCGACCACAAACTTAGGAACGATGCTTTCGCGCGACATTAACAGTTGCCAACGTGGTTAGCTAAGCTTTAAATAACCTTTTACGGGTACATTAGCTTTTTACGATCTTTGGCAACTGGGACTTTTTGGGGGTCATTTCCAGTCGCAGGGTGATTCCCAGTCCCCCGAAGTCGTTTTGAGACACTGGCAATGAAAGGTAAAATATATTTGATGGCACATACATTTGAGATGTATTCTGGCGATATTTCGGCCCTTCTTGGCAAGGTCCTGGTCAGGCTGTAGCGAAATAGACAAACTTACGGGATATTACGTGGATAGCATGCCTTTTTTCTAGCTTCAACCTGATGAGGACCCTTGCCAAGAATGGCCAAAATAACGTTAAAATAAATAAATATTCCTTCAACCCAAGCTGACTGCGAATCATATTTGATAGTGCAAAAACGGATACGTCAGCTAAATTTTATTCGAGCTATATTTCGGCCCTTCTTGGCAAGGGTCCTCTTCAGGCTGAAAACCGCTCAAGTTGGAAAAACGAAACTTGTGATAACCGAAATATAGCTCGAATAAAATTTAGCTGACGTAGGCTATCCGTTTTTGCACTATCAAATATGTTAAAATAAATATCAGCTGACTTACCCGTTTAGCGCCATACAATATAATTGGCTGTCTGCTTGGACTGAAGGAATATTTAAAGTTTGCCATCATGGACCTTATTCGCTCCGAAGTGCAAATTAAGGTAATCAATTCAGTTAATTAACCAAAAGGAGCTGAGAACAATCTAGTTATCAATTATTTATTCACTTAAACAGGCTCAAAGGCCAGATAAAACCGCGGCACTTCGTTGTTCAGTCGATTTTCACAACGTGAATTTTCCCTTTCGGATTTGTAGTGCCTCTATGTGCTTATACCGCTAACTTTCAATATTTAGCAACTACAATGGCAATCGATTCCCAGAAAGTACATCTACAAATATGAACAATACCAAAAGTGGCAGATTGTCAGTCCGACAATCTCTCTAATACCGTCTGACATTTGATTGTCTGGTTTTGATGCCTTAGCTATGAAACTCGAGCAAAGGAGATCCCAGAAAAAAACAGTGTTTCACTTGTTTAAATTTAACAGTTCAGTTGTAGAGCCAGTCTTGTCGGAAGGCCATTAATATTCCCATATTGAGGAAAAACTAAAAATCCCTGAAGAGAGTCAAAATAATTCAGTGTCTTTAAAAAGGATAGATCGAAAATGAGCGCAACCAACTTGCATTCAAGATGAGATGTCTCCGAGGCATCGCAAGAACCACCTACACCGAGCATGTGACCAATGAGGAGGTGCGAAGACGGCTGAAGTCCCCCCACACAATCCTAAACAAAATCAAACGACAGCAACTGCGATGGCTTGGGCATGTCAAAAGAATGGACCACGACCGTCTACCATAAATTTCGCTCGAAGGCACCATAGATGGGTCCCCACCTCGAGGAAGACCACGCAGAGGTGGATCGAAAACCTTGACCGGAAACGCATCATAGAGTTGACTCGAACACACACGATAGAACAACGTACGCGAGCCCTGGTTCATGCCCTGTCGAAAGGAGTGGCCCCAAAACGTCCCGTGAGGATGGACGGGACTTGATTAAGCAAGTAAAAAGGATATACAAAAATATGCTGGCTTTTCGGTTAAACTATAAAGGTAGGCCTAAATAGGTTTAGGGCACCCGGATAAACTCTGTCTAGACATCGTGTCGCACAAGGTTTCCCTATCCCAACAGGTTTCCGACCGGACTACAACGGAATGAAATTTTGAACTTCTATCCGAAGGCAGGGACCAGTCTGAAGCTCAGTAGGCCTAGGCTATTTAGTAATGAATCAGGCATCTGGTGCCATGAACACACCAAGAAAGGTCACGGATGCATAACAGATTCCTGTCCAAAGCAAAACCGATGCCAGTAAAAATCGATGCCAGCAAAACCAGTCCCTAACCGAGGGCGCCACAATCGAAAAGCCTTAGGAAAATTATACAGCACTTTCTACGCTCCTTCACTTTTATTTCGTTCTGGCGCAACGCATGTTCTGCGAAAGAAGGAACTAAAAAAGATAAGATCGTGCTACTTTAATTATGCGAAGCACCTGCTCCATCTTTCAAAATTATGCCACAACCACACCCTAACGGACAAGTTTCAAGTTCAGGATGCAAGTATTACCCTTTCCAAAGCCTCATCGTCTCTAGCGAAAATCATCGACAATACTCTATATGACTAAGTCCAAAACACGCCAGTGATCCTCAGGAAGAAGGAGTAGGCGCGTCCGTAAAGACTCAAACTCAACGACTCACATCCTGTCTCAAGCAATCACGACTATCTTTGGGAGCAGCTGTGACACGACTTCTGCCTTTCATCCGCTAGATACCCGGAGAGGCCGGAGATTTCGCAGCGGCAAGGAGATATAGTCATATAGTGTATTGGACCCAACGTTACCTGATGTGTTTTGTACTTGTATTTATCTATTTCTTTAATTTTCTTTATACTCCGCTTTCCAAAATGGCGGGTGAAAAATAAATCACTTACTTACTTACTTGGTACTGTTCGGCCATCAACTACACAACCAGAAGGCAAAACATGTACCCCCTCTTCCATGTTATGAACCAGGCATCTGGTTAAATCGAATATGGTTCATTTTCATAAATCAGACGAAAATGAAATCTTATGAAGGGTTGCTATATAACTTTGAGAACGTTCGCTTGCATCAGCGATGGCTGAAACTCTGCATGAACTTTGGTGCTAAATCTTTAAACAATCCTACCCGCACGCCTGTTTTATATGGCGAAAAGGCTACCTCGTAAGGTAGGCTAACTACTGAGGTTAAAATTATAACCAATCCGATGTACCAACCAGAGTTTTTCGAGGAGTTTTTTTCCGTTATAAGTAGTGAGCTGGAAGAGAAAGGTGTTCCTCCGACAGGATATGAACCAACGACCTTTACAATGCCACTGCTCCGCCACTGAGCTACAGAGGGGCTTGTGAACATAGTTCTACGTCCACGAGGCTCCAACATTGGAGTCACAGACTTGCAAATTTAATTCAAATGTAATTCTGCGTTTGGCAAGGTAAAAGATTCCATAACATCTTTACGTAATACTATTCGTCCCTTTTTTGCAACCCTGTGCACCGAGTGTAAGCTGAAGGTTTTGCCCGGTTCGATATATTTTTTGGTTAGTCATGTATCTATCTTGCATGCGCAAAAAAGGGAAAGACTCACCGCTGCATCCGGTTTTCCGTTAACATCCTCGAATCTCTTCTGCCTCTGCAAGCTCCCCCTTCCGATGCTCCTCTTCTCCTCTAATGTCCCTCTTTTGTAAATTTCCGGAGTGGAATCCGAGTTTCCGGTCTCTACAGTCTTCGAGCTAATGAGCGAAAATTCTGATACATTTCCGTCCTTTTCCGACGTTTCCGGAAATATTCCGGTAGGGGTAACGACTGCTGCCGAAGTCTCAGGTTGCATAATTCTAACAGGGTCTGGGACAGTTTCTTGGCAGGGCATTCTTTCTTCCGGAATATATAGAAACTTTCCGCTGTTGGAAAACAATCGTCCCGGTTCCACTATCTCCTGAGTGCTTTCAGCTCCATTAACCAGGTCTTGGCTAGGTCTAGGGGTCACACTTGAATAGACCGCGTTGCATACAGCCAAGTTCTCTGTTTCTTCCCATTTAACAATCACTGACATATCATCACTGGAACGGATCTCTGACCTCGAATCACGAGTCGACCTCTCAACTTCTAGTGTACTGACCAATGTTTGACTATAAGGGCTGATCGATCCACTACTTAAGCCATCTTTAAATCTATCACCAGTTAGTTCATTAAAGCCAAGGGATGGAACGTTCATTTTATGATGTACTTTCTGATACTCGTGGACTTGCGTCGAGGTGACGTTCACAGGGAGTACTGATTCCTGAGAGAGGAGTACACCCTCCTCATTTCGACGGGGCGAATCGTCTATAATATTTATTTCAACTTTGGCATACTGTGGAATATCACAGAGGGAGCTATCATCAGACTGACTCCTCACAGGTAGGCTAAATGCAGTGTAAAAGCTGGAATACTCTTCCTCAGGGGTTTGACTAGGAACTGCTGGGGGTTCCCCCTCTACCAGATAGTATTTCTCGCCAACCTGGAACGCAGTGGGTGTCTTCATGTCTTCCAAATCCACAGGGCCCGCTAGGGGGACTCCCAGGAGTGACAAATTAAAATTCTTTTCCAGCGACCGCGGCAGAGATAGGGACGAGTCTGCAGACAAGGGTTCGAATCCACTTGACTCAGCGAGTGGCTTTTGTCCATGATCGAATTCCCCATCAAAATTGATAGAGACTATACTCTCCTCTGTACGTCTACCCATGCGCGGAGGCGGATAAGAAGTTGGTGAGGGGGAGGTTAGGGGGCGCCGCCTCAAGATGACGCCGTCTTCGTTTTCGACGTTGCCCGCTAGGAGGTCGCTGTCGAGAGTGGTTCCGTGGATTGACTGGTGGTTTACCTCTTCATGTGGTTCGTAGTGGTAGTTAGGAGTGGATGACATGCGGCGAATATTACCGTTGTGGTCCCGGAAGCGATCGAGTAGTGATGGTCCATACTAGAAAAGATATTACTAAATAAATGACTAGGCTACACTAGAGAAACTTGGTTCCCTTAGGAAATTCTAATAAATAAATTAATGCTGATAAAGACTTTCACGCCTCTAATTTTTTCAGGCAACTGTCATTTTTCATTCAATTATAAGTCCTGTCGGTAAAATCCGGGCTTATCCCCCTGAAGCCTTTCCAGTGTGCAAATAAAAATTCATTCATTCTTTCACTGGTTGCACCACTCCTGTACCATTTTTAAAGGATGGTTGATTTACGGCGGATACTGCGGCAGAGATGGGCGAATCCGATCATGAAAGGATTCGAATCCGAATTCAGGGATAGGTACGAATCCGAATCCACCATTTCGTGCTAAGGATTCGAATCCGGATTCGAATCCAAGCTTAACAAAAATCAAAACATGTACAAAGGTTATAGTTTCAATATCAAAGGTGACAAAAAAAAACACTGATGCCTAAGGGAAATCAGACGATTAACTGGACGATATAAACCATATTTCTAAGTTTTCGTTTGTGATTTTCCTCTCGGGGCTCGTTAGGCACAATACCTTAAGCATAGTGTGTAAAAGTGTGAAACGATTATAAACAGGAGCGGATTCGTAAGACTCGGGGTTTGGAATCCTAGCATAATAGTCCGAATCTAGCATAGCATGCAGAAGATTCAAATCCGAATTCGAATCCGGCCAAAAAGACGAATCCTGGATTCGAATCCGAATCCTCAGATTCGCCCATCAGTGTACTGCGGGAGAAACAGTTCCCATCGACTGCAGTCGACAAGAACAATCCTAACAGCAGCTAACATTGTTCACAACCAAGAAAACTGAATTAATCCTTTACGACAGCAAGACCGACAATCTAGCCCATTCGTCAATCCTCCAGATTCCTATCCAGATTAAGAGGTAGGAGGAAGTAGTAATGTCGGCTTACGCAGCTGGATTTTAAAATATTTCTAGCTAGAAGAACCACTGTTAAAAACCGTGTTCATATTTTTCATATTTTAATTACTGGAGACTCCTCAAAAGCCGTTAAGACCCCAACTGGGCCCGCAATCAGGAATATAACGGCTGCTTCTACCACACAAGAGCTTGCCACTTACGCCCGGTGCTTCGTCCCATTAGACTTTTTTTTTTTTCAGATTAATTACCAACAATATCCAAAAAGCATAAACTAAGTTTCATAATCGATTACATTAGGACGCGCAGTTTCAACTGACAACACTTGGGATGCTATCTGATAACATCCCAAGGGCCAAGTGTTGTCAGATTCTATTGTGATCTTAAAAACGTGATGCATGAGATGTTATGCATAACCACCGAAAAAGCATCTGCTAACTTTTTTTCGTCATGATATCGAAAAGCCAGCAGATGCTTATTCGGCGTTTTTTGGCTCTTCCAGGCAATGCCTGTTAACCATAATATATAACACTTTCATAATCACAACAGTCAACATCCCAATTAAGTGTTTTCTGTTGAAACCGCGCATCCTTGAGTTATATGTTATAAAGCTTCTGACAGTGCGTGGAGTAAAAAAAAAACTGATAACAAAATAAATAAACAAACGAAAAGAAACAACATAAGGAAATCGGCCTACTCGGGAAAGACCAAATTACCCTAATCGATGATAAGCATGCTCCGCGTGATCGGTTTCAAGGCAACATCGGAAGTTTCTTTAACGATTATTGCCGGATCAATACCGGTTAGTACAGACTTATTAAAGTTAAGTTGTGTCGAACTTCTAGGATTAATCTGAACTTCAGTTCCATCCCAAACATGTTGACGAAAAACTTCGCCTTTGTCTCACATTAAGCTTGAGACGGATCTCGAAACGTCTCAAACGGTCTCAAAATACTCCATTTCTGCTTGCAACAAACTTTAATCTCTATTTCCAAAATCATCAGAATTTCAGGAAAACATTCGATTCACTACGTTTGTTGTTAACATATAGAGTCCCTAGCCCTTGCTCATTTTTATTGGTACTTGGCTCCAAGTACCAAATTTGTTTTACTCAAGTACTAAGTGTATGCACACAATGCATAAAACGATGCTAACGATTGCAGGATCGTTTCTTCCACAACATTGTCCCTGACGTTCGACAGCCTGATGAGGACCATTGATAAGAAGAGCCGAAATATCGTTGCCAAAGTATCATAGCTGATGTATCCGTTTTATGCATTGTTTGAAAATATGTTTCCCAGTCAGCTTGAAATCAAGGAGTATTTACTACTCCAGGAAAGTTGTAATTTAAAGTTTAACCGAAAAGGGCTTGGATAGGACAATCTAGTTACCCATCACTTATTCACTTAAATTGGCCTGAAGACCCGCTGAAAATGCGTTACTTCGTTGTTCCGCTATTCACGAATAATCGATTTTCAAACAGTGGAATTTCCTTGTGATTTGTGGTAGGGGAGGTCGGGGTTGAACCGTACGTTTTTCGTTTTCAGCTAATAATTCAATTTGTGTAGTACCTGAACAAATTTTGAAGATTGGGAATGAAAGATAATGAGACTGGCTGTTCTGTAATTTTTTGAGAATTTAATTTCATCTGGTTTTGGCGCCACGATTTTTCTTTTTTCCAAAAAATCGTCCGGTTCAGCCCCACCGGTGGGGTTTGTTCGGACGGGTGGTGTTTTGAACCGGACATGTTAAGATGAGCTCTGAATATGACCGAATAAGTGGTACAACTAAGCGCTTATCAAGTTTTCACTTCTTGGAGAAGAGTTGGACTATCCGAACATACCACTTGAACGAAATTTTTTGGAAATTCGAACTCAAAAGAAAATGCTTGTTGAACAACTTTTTCCACTGGAAGCAATTCATTTAGAAAGCTTGGCTCCAGCAGCTTTATCCTGCTTTCCTGACTCCAGAAAATGGTAAATATTTTGATCTGGATAGAGCGGGGTTGGACCGAACCTCTAGAATAACGTCCGGTTCAACCCCCCAGAACGTGTCCGGATCAACCCCACACAGACCATTTCTAAAAAAAATAACACCAAGAAAAAACGGAAAGTAGTAGGAAGCCCGCAATAGGCTAATAAGATGAAGGAATGAACCTACACTGGACTAAACTGTAACCAACTCGCCAAAAACAACTAACTTCTTCTCTAACTGAAAATGAAAATGAAACTGCAAGTCCGATTTGTGCAATGAAAAAAACAAAGTCGCCTTGTTCGCACTGAGAGTTCGGTTCGCACCTGAGAGTTCGCACCTGAGAGTTCAAATTTCGTTTCGCACCTGAGAGTTTGAATCGGTTCGCACCTGAGAGTTCAAATTTCGTCCCATGAGTCAGAACATTGTTGCCAACCTCAGTTAATTATTTCACGATTTTAAAACTTTGGGTCTGCCCACAATTGAAACTGTCCGGTTCAACCCGCGTCCGGCTCAACCCCGACCTCCCCTACTCTATGCACTTGTATTTTTGTTGTATGCTTACGAGAAAGATTTATCTTTTTTTTTTTTGTTCAGGCACTAAGCAATCTTCACCAATCTCACCACTGCCCACTGAAAAGCCGCGTTTGTGTTGAGGTTAAAATTTCCCGCGTCATAGTAGAATTTACGCTGTGGGGACGGTCGCAGATATTCTGAACGTCACAATTAGTGCATATAGTGGAAAATAAAAAAATTCCTTTGCAGAATCCAGATAATTCAGAGTATTCAATTAAATGACACAAAAATAAGTCGGCTTTTCAGTTAAACTTTAAGGATCCCTCTGGCTTATTCTGCCTTTTATATTATCCCCAGATTCCTTATGGAATCATAAGCTTCTGAAATCTCCGCGTTTCGCCATTCTTTCCTTTTGTATTTACAACTTTTTAGCGCTTTTTCTGCCGATCCGGGGTTTTGCCAGTCACGAAACCCAAACTTCGCCAAAATCTTCAAGGTCCACCGACAACTCTTTCACACGTAAGTATATGAGAAGCTTCGAAGTGCTGTTTTTCATTTTGGAAGACATGATACCATCAAGTCTATCTTCGGTTTTGGACTCCTTTAGTTTTGCTTGGTTTTGCCACTTTTCAACCACAATGCATTGAGTTTTCAAAAACTTTGCGTCCAGCCAGGGACTGGCTGGACTCTAAAGCTTCATTTACACGACGGGTATTTTTCCCCGGAGACGAGAGGGGAAAGTGTTCACACGGACACACAGAATACCCGGGTATTTTTCAATGGAGAGTACTGTCATGTGTGAATAGATTCAAATAATACAAAAGATTTCTTCACATTTCAAATATATCTTGCATCCCAGTCACAACTGTCAATCACTTTCACTTTTTTTCCTTCAGTTGCATATTTTGTTGTTGCTGACGTCGAAGAATACCCTTCGACAAACAAATCCCCGGGTAAAAAGTTCGCGTAATTGAAGTCTAAAATACCCGGGTATTTGTTGCTGTTGCGGAGGAAAATACCCACGGAGGACGGGTAAATACCCATCGTGTAAACGAGGCTTAACAAGTATTCCGCTAATTTCACATGGAAAATAACGGTATTTGGGACAAACGATATTTCTGAGCCATTTCATCGTGAAAAGGTCATTTCTAGTAAAAGTTGTGCTTTATGTAAAATGCTACTTCGATATTGTACTTAACTAGTGGGCTACGTTTATGTCTGGTCGTGACTGAAAAAAAAAAATGTAATGTCTATTATGGCCGAAATTCATTATTTACGGCCCATGGCTGACATAAAATTTATTACTTATTATTACTAAAGGTAGTTTAGCCTATGGGAATGGTCAACTTTTCTTCCATAGTTGTTCGTTGCATTCTTCTCGCCAAATATAGCCTAACAGGTTTTATTTTCTCCAAAATGTCTCCTGCGTCACTCGTAGCGTACCTTAATTGATATCCATACGCTGGGAAAATCGGTTTCGCAAACAATATCTCGATTTTCTAGCTGAAGCGGCCAAAATCAAAATGTTGGAAATACACTTTAATGCATATTGTTCATTTCATGTTACGAATTACGACAAAAATTAGAAACATTACAGAATGGCAAAGGAATATGATCTAACCAGATAGGTAAAATATAGGTATTTTTTGGCCCCTTAATTTGAAACCCCTCCCCCACCCTCAAATATACGGCTACAGAGCCCATCTTCGAACTTGACTTGTACTTTGATCCAAAGGATCCTCCCACCAAGTTTCATCAAAATATCTCAATCCCTTCGAGAGTTATCGTTCTGACAGACGGACGGACGGACAGACAGACAGACGGACAACTTTTGCGATGTCATAGGTCCCGCCACTTACATTTTGGGATCCCAAAAACCCTACACCATGCAACCATCAGAGGAAGTAGTGTACAGGACACGGAAAGAGTTACCGTCCCTGGCCGGTCCCCTGGTCCAGACAATAAATCTGCGTGCAGTAAGCAAGAAACAGAAAAGTTTACGTGTCAAGATGCCCAAGTCTCTGTACGATAGCTGCTGGAAAACGTCACCCCATCCCCTTTTTTTTTTTATTCCCACAGATGAAATTCCAGTCTCCCAATTCTGGTTTATATCAAGATCAACTTCAATTTTAGAGCTTCTTCTCAACTCGGAAAGCTAAGTTGTACGGACAAGAAAAGAAAGACAGACAAAGCGTTATGAAAGTCTCGACGGAATCTGGAACACGAAAGCGGATAAAACGGACTCGACGTAAGTTGTCCTCTAAATTTCAGAGTCTGAAATCAAAGTAAAATATTCAGTATTATCCCATCGTGTTCCGACGACAAATCGATCGACAAGCGAAACCCTCCCACACAAGAATCCATCATATTTACACGGCTTCCCCCCCCCCCCCAACTGAAATAAGGAAAAACTTCTGTCCCTCTGGACATCAGTCAAAATTTCGACAGAGAAATGAAAAGACGGAAAGGGAGATTTATTTGTCTTCGCTCTTATATTTCATTCAGGAAATCTCATTCGCGAAATGCGCCGAATTAAAGCTGGGAATATACAAGAAAAGGGGATCCCTTTTCAGAGAGGTTTATTTTGGTAGCTCGGTTATTTCTAACTCGGTTATTTCTAAGCCGAAAGGAAAATACTGATTGCTCATCCTATCGTGTTCAGACGTACATCGACTGACATAAGATACCGTCCTCTCTTCAGCTCCCTCCAAGACAAGAATCCGTCAAATAAAGATGGTTTCCCGGACCCCTCCATTCCTGAAAGCAAAATGGGCACTAACTGTGCTTTAATTTTCATTAAATGTTGCACACATACAAATTTCTGACTTCCACTAGAAAGCGCTTAAAAATAAACCGTTTTCTTGTTATAGCTTGTCATTAACTCTTCGGCGTATCGGCGGAGACGATTTCAGAGCATGGTATTGCAAGGCGCGGAAATTCAAAAACTCTCGGCCGTGAACGAAAATCAGTCATTTTGTACAGCAGGGTGATGAGAGTGCCATGGCTGCTAAAATAAACCGTCCCTGTAGCTGGCAGATTGCCCTAGTGTTATCTGATGAAACTAATGTTGCTTGTGTTACCGAAGAAAAGTTTTGATTTCTGGACGTAAAGTTACAAAACGGCCAAAAATTTACAAATATAACCGACTTGCTTGCAGCCGATTCCAGAGCTCACAAGGAATTCTCAGTTAAGACCGTTAATATAATTATTTGTCAACAATACGAATAATCCTGAGTATCTATTAACAGCGAACGGATAAGAAAAAAGAAATTCCGCTTATATTTGTCGATGTTATTGGAGTAGCAAAAAACGCCGTAACGATGTATTAGTGAAAATAAGTTGTCTAGGATTTTGCTGATTTCTGCTGTAACATTGTATTCTCGGGGGTGGTAATGTGACATCATCATTGTTTGATCCACCCATTGAACTTGAAACAAGGAAAAACGTATGTCCAACCGAAAAATGAAAAAGTAAGAAAGGAAAATTTGCGTTGTCTTCACTCTTATCTTTCAGTTCAGGGAATCTTATCCTCGTAATGAGCTTGAAAAAGCTGATAAATATTTACAACGGGGACTCCCGTTCAAAATTCATAAAGGCGAATCCTTTCAAAAAGACATGCAAACCCAACATATGAATATTTTATTTTCCTGTAGAGTTCCGAAAATAACCCTCTCTGACAAAGAAGCATTCGCGTTTAAGGACGTGAGATGGAATCATATCTACACTGTAAAAAGTCTCTTACATCGGACTTTAGTATTTGTGAATCACCGATTCCGGAGATTTTCATTCCCAGTTAAAACCCGTTAAAAAGTTAAAACCCGATGGAGGATTCAAACGCTAGAATGCAAAATACTGCAGGTTAAGTTATGTTAAAGCGAAGATGTTTTTACGGTGTACAGACAGTGTAACAGACATTACGTATCTTTGTGGGTCTAGTTGAATTTTCCATTGGCGACTCCCCCCTAACGCGGAAAATTTCAACCAAGATATCGCCTGAGAAAATCCTCGTAGGAAAGTTTCTCCCTGTGGATCATTTCCACTTGAGGGGATATCGGGTCTCCCTCGAGAAAAGTCACAAATTAGAGGGAAATTCTAATACAATAAAGATGCCCTCAAATAAACTGTTCCTGATTAAAACCAACTTCTCTCTGTACACTGTGGTACCAAACAGTCAGAAGTTTCGTAGCACAAGGATGCGCAATTTCATCACAAAACACTTGCGATGTATTCCATTGTGATTTTGCCAGGTAGAAACAACAAGAACTGGAAGCTCATATGGCACTTGCAAGGATTGTTGAGAGGATGAATGTAGGAATTCGCCAATTCGTGGGTCTGTTCTGACCATTTGTAAGCAAACCCCTTGAGATAAGAATGACGATGGACCCTTGGAAATCACGAAAATGTATCGTCTGGGGAAAAGCTTTTTTTTTGTTTGCACTTGGCTGTGATGATGCGCACTTTAGGGGTGCTAGAAATTCATCCGCAATGAAAGCCCTTGAGGCAAAAATGAACCTGGGCCCTTTAGGATCATAATTATATAGGCTATAGTTTGGTCAAAGTATTTTTCTTTTTTTTTACTTTTCGGTTAAGATGCGATAGTGATCATGGGCTCATGGGGATCATGAAATGCAGATTTTACTTAAAGGACACCTGAACAATGAAAAAATACTTGAACACACCATGGAGAATGCATTTACAGACATGGCCACGGAGAGCATTCTTCTCCTGAGCGTGACGTTTTCAAAATAGGGATGTTCGTTTCTGGAGGTTTGCACATGCGGACTCCAAGACAAAAAGCGCAATTCATTCAAATCTTGTACAGCGCTGGCCCGATCGTATTGGAATTTATTTTAGATATACGTTTGGGCTTAACTGGCTAAAAGATATTCCAGAAGAAGGGTTGATTGGAGACATTTGTTCATTTCTAAAATTGTTCGGTACTGAAATAAGGACAGATGCAAAATGGAGCAAAAATCATAGCTTGGAAACACTATTTCGTATTTGGATTGGGTTTTCTGCAGGCAATATTAACAGAAGTCATACAGATAGGGATGATCCTTGGTACTCTTCATTCAGGTGTCCTTTAAAAGTATTTTTTGTACTTCGCGGTTAAGATGAGTAGGCTACTTTGAGGGATGGTCGGATCTGGGAAGTGGCAATTTCTAAGCCAATCTTGTGAAGTCTCTAATGTTCAAGCCAAGTTTCATCGTCTTATCACATCTGGAAATACTTTAAATTGCGATCACCGGAATTCCGGACTCCCCTCCAACTCCCTCAGAGTGACCGAATCCGTTTCGGTTCTGTCATTGATGTATCTACGGCTTACGCTTGTTCTTCCCACCAGGTGTCATCCTAATCGCTACACTCTAAGCGTATCATGAAATTTCAGATCCCCCCCCCAGGACTCCCCCACATTGATCGGATCCTGTCCGCACCTGAAATGGTACATCTGAGACATTCCGAATATAAAGTTTCATTAAAGCATTGTTCAAATAGGTGTAATAAGCTGAATAGCGCTATACGCGATGTTTACGTCTTAACACACACGCTTGTTCAAATGCAAAGCAAACCAGGTTCTTCTCAATGCAGCGTTCGGTGTTGCCACACTGATACAATTTTTTGAGCGCATCAGAAAAGTTTTCTTAGTAGGCTACTACTTGAAGTACACGAGTACGACGCCCGTTATATTGTAAAAAGCTACCAAATTAACGGATGGACAGCATTGGTCCTGGAAATAATAATAAGCAGTCGTAGCAGAACAAAACGTGTTATTCTGAATAAAAGTGTTTCTTCAACTTCCAATAAAGTAAAGTTTAGTGCTTCCCGTGGCAACACTGACGACGCTGCTCCTTTTCTCGGCCCGCTGGCGGAGCCAACCAAGCGATCTGATTGGCCCTGCATAAGGGAAAGTAGAACGAGTGTCTATTCTCCGTATTACAGCGCACTACGAAGAAAAGAGGAATCTGTAATACACCTTATACGCCGGATTACATGCCTTTTCATGCCCCGTGCCAGTCTTGGCAAAATGTGCAAAAACGGCCTTCGGACGGGAACAGCTCCTCGGAAACAATCATCGGGCGCCTGATATGTCACGTAAAGAGACGAAATCGTGGCAAGCGTGACCATCAGTGTATTGCCAAGAGAGGAGATAGGGTACACTTATGAAGTGAACAATCTTCAGAACGAGATAGAAATAGTACTGAAGTAGAATTAATCAATATCATAAGTACGACATGTCCTTTAAATCAACCAAACATTGCAATCTCTCGTCGAACCATACCGAAGTTGTACCTCGCTCTTCGCTACCTACCTACCTACCTACAGATCTACTTATTAACCTAGAGGTCATTGGTGGGAGTTATGCCTATGATGGGTATATTCCCTAGGAGAGGTGCCTTACGGGAGGGGCGGAGTTATGTGGGGTACATAGGGGAGGGGCGAGGGATTTGTCAAATAGGTACGATTTCCTTGGAGAAAAGTTCCGGTGGAGGGAATCTTCAATGGGGAATTTTCCTGGAGGTCGAATTACCCTATGAAAGGGAATTTTTCCCTGGTTGTCAATGAGGGGTATTTTCCTCACGATGGGGAGACTTTACTTGGGGGAATTTTCCTAGGGAGGGAATTACCCAGGGGAAACAACCTACGGGGGGAATAATCCAGGCGGGGTTACCGAAGCCCGATGTTTCCATGCAGTTTCAATTGGGAAAAGGATGGCTTTCGGACATCGAGTGTACGCTGGGAGCGGATCCGCGACTGAGCACCAGATGCACACTAAAGTCGAGTTGCCAACCCCTCACATAAACTTCTGCACCTCTTGGCTTCGATGCAGTCAATCCCAGAATTGTAAATTGCTGTTGGGATCCCAAAACGTTAGTGACGGGATACCTATGACCGACTGTCTGTCTGTCTGTTATAAATCTCTCCGGGGTTGAGATATTTTGTCCAAACATGGTGTGGGGGTCCTTTAGGTACGAGCCAAGTTTGTAGATAGGCCCCATAGCCCTATATTTAGGGGTACAGAAAGGGGTATCAAATTAAGAGGTGGATTAAGTAAGTTTATTGGAGCAAAGTCCAGCATATATTCCCTTTGGGATATCGTCGAAACTTTGGTCTTCCAGATAATGTAGTCCATGGACTTTCATGCATCATATTGACAATTTGCCTCGAAAACCGGACTACCTGGATAAAGTATCATTAATATTAACTGCTGTAGCCTTAAGTAACTGTTCGAACTAAAATCGGCCGATATATGAGGAAATCCAATTAATGTAGCCTACACGAAGAAATTCTGCTGATCACAGTTACGACGAATTATTTTCGATTTCTTCTTTTCAAATTTAAAAAATTATGAGTAGCCTAGTGAAATGAAATAAAAAAGGGCTCCCCATAACTGCTCCGGTCAAACATTCCATCTTCACGTAATCTATTTAAAAAATCCCCCCCACACACACACACACACACTTTCTACCAGACACTAAAGACGCACTTCCCACATCGTCGAATTCCCAAACACTGTGAATGAAAGAGGGGGTGGGGCGCAAACGACGGTTTCGGCGGGGAATATTAACCCGTTCTAAGGTGGATGAATGGCGTGTTCTGCCGAACCCACGTAACAAGAGTTGTCAGAATCGACAGCGAAAGAATATAAGGAAGGGACAAATGATAATGTTTAAGAAGAACAGTAACCCATTTCTAAGTTGATTTAATCGAGTTTTGCGCTTACCCGACTTACTAAGATTGCCAGAGCGAACGTGAGGGGGAGGGGGGGTACTGATCCTTACCAAGCCAGAGCCTCAAATGCTGCGAATGAAAGTGAGGGGCAGGGGGGGGCGGGTACTAATCCTTACCAAGTTGGTTTAATCGCGCTTTACGCCATACTAACGTACAAGATTGGCTCCACAAATAATAATCTATAGCGCATTCCAAGGTGGTTTTAATCTACGATCCGGTCAATTTGCTCCAGTGTTTCCAGAATCTCTCCATAAAAGGGATGAATTATGCTTTGTCAGCTTTCCTCTCATACGTGCCAAGTGCAGCCAGCGCGAAAAAATATTGGCAAATCAGCAAGCGAACAAAATACCAGTACCAACACAGCTAAGACTAACCCAACATACGAGTTTTACTCTTCTGTCTTTTTAACAAATCCTTCCTCGTCTGATATTCAAATCTTCTGACTGCAACAAGAATTTTGTGCCAGAAATTGGTTGAAATCTTGAATAACTGACGAATGTGTTCCTTACAATGTTTTAGCCTTTTAGTGTTTTATTTTGACTTGTCAGTTCTTGACCACTGCCTTATAAAGATATTTACAATACAACTGACATTAACGACAAGTTCGGAAGTCAATATTGTGAAAGTTCGTTTCGTAATAAAGTATCGTTTTTTCTGTCATTTCTGTGACGGGAAAAAAAATGTACGAACAAAAAAAAGAGGTGCACTAGTGCCGCTGATCCTAACTCCGCTCTTTGTCAATCAATCAATCAATAATTTTATTAACCCATATAGAAATGGCACAGAACCCATACGGAGTATATGAAAAACAATAAAAGAAAAAAAAAAAAAAGATCAGACTAAACTAAATGACTATACAAACGCACTATAATAAGGATGGCTCCGGTCTAGAGAAGAATCAAATTCGGCACGGCGTTGGGCTACAGCCACAAAAGGATCTGTAACGCCGTATAGTCGCGTGACTTTGTGGTTACGAGCCCACAGGGGAAGGCCGAGTAGGTACTTAGCATACTTATAGTACAATTTACGGATTGTCCTTAAATCAGTTATGCTAAATAGCTTCCAAAATGGAGATAGGGCTAGAATGTGGGGGATTGTGTAAGCGTTGTAGAGTCTAGCCAAAACATTTCTATTATAACGGGTTTTAGCACTAACTAATAAACCGTAAGCTGCTCTAGCCTTCGCGCCGAAATGTCCGAGTAGTCCAGCACGGGTACTTTTCAGGTCGGTACCAAGTGGTAGACCGAGGTAAGTTAGAGACGGCGAAAGCTGGATACTGGAATCACCCAAAGAAATTGTAGCGCTATCGCAAGCTGGTCGATTACAATTAAACTTGATGCATTCACTCTTACTCGGATTGAATTTCAAACCGATATCCTTATACTCACAACTTAAACTAGCAAAATTCTTCTCTATCGAAGCCAGGGTTCTACTCAGGTTAAAAATATCATCAGCGTAATTTAATAGCGACAGGTCCAGACCACGAAAAATAAAACTTGTTTCTACTTTCTTCTGGGCATCGACCACACTATTATTAAATAGCGGGGGTGAAGTTATGGCACCTTGACGAATACCTTTATGCACACGGATGGACCTGTCGATTAAATCAGAGGCATTTCCGGGAAGTGACTTAACCTTTACGTTTAATTTCCGGTACATATCACGAAGGGTAGCTATTACTGAAGCGTCCACACCACGATGCAACGCCACTAGAAGAATTTGTGGATGGATTCCAGAGTCAAAAGCTCTGCTGACATCGTGGCCAGCAAGAAACAATGGATCCTCGGATGAAGCGGTTTCAAGTAAAACGTTCGCAAGTATGGTGTGGACGTGTTCACGGCTAAGACCTTTTTTAAAGCCGAACTGGTTTTCTGGTGTGGAGCAGGTCTGATTTAACATATCAATCACAAGAGATTCCATTAGCTTGCACAACACCGGAGAAACAGTTATTGGGCGGTAAGACTGACAATCAGCGCCATGTTTACGCACAAACCCTTTTTACGCACAGGTGTAATGACCCCGGTACAAAAAGCATCCGGAACTAACTCACAATTAAAAATCATCTGATATAGTAGTCCTAAGTGGCTTATAAGGGATGAAGACCCGTGAACCAGGTGCATCCCGCATAACTGATCAACCCCACTTGAATGTTTCTTCTTCATTTTCGTTACCGCGTCACGGATTTTCTGGGTTGTCACAACAAACCCAAGATCACAAGTATGGGACTCGAGGGCCTCATCGAGCTGTAAGTTAAACTTTTTTTCGAGATCATAATCTGGGGAAGCGAACTCGCTGGTAAAATGTTCTACCAGCTCATCATCAGTGGGAACAGCTTTATCAGGTGGCGCTATACCAGCCTTCCGCTTTATAAACTTCCAAACGGCTTTTGGATCACTGCGAAGAGACTGACTATGCTGGTCAATTACGCTTGCTCTATGCTTAGCAAGACTCTTAGCGAACTGACGCTTTGCAAATAGGCGAACTTGGTTGGTCACTCCTTGCTTAGGCCGACCGCACTCCGACCACAGTTTGAACCAGAACTTAGATCTTTGACAGGCTAATCCTAGATCTGGATTCAGTGACCACGAAACTACTTCCGAACCGAAACGAACGCGACGAGAAGGCACTGCTGCAAGTTCAGCGCAACGAAGAGCGTGCGTTATTTCACTGCAATAAACATTTAAAAGGATTTTCTTTTCTTCTTTGGATTGGGTGCGTGTCCGCTGGAGTAACTGGAATGGTATCTTGATTTTCGAAAGCGTATCGTCAAGCACCGCAGCGTATAGAATTTTATCAATCTTATTCCACTCCTTCTTTACTGACCATTTGCAATTCTTACTTTGGTTTTGGCACTCCTGTATATCGATGTCAAAAACGTTCAGGATAGGAAAATGGTCGGAAGCGCAAATCGACAGATCGACGTGGCACGGTTTAGGGGGAGCAAGTAGCGGAGAGCAAAGCATAAAGTCCAAAGACGAAGTCGAACCCGAATTATGAGTGTAAGTGAAAGGGGAGTCATTATGGATGTACTGAGTCTGTATACACGCAGCAAGGAAAAGTTGCGCTCTAGGGCTGGCCTCATCGGATAAATTACAGTTCATATCGCCAGCAACCACTATGGAAAGACCCAAAGAGGCACAAGAACTTAGGGATCTTGCAAGGCTGGCACAGGCTCGGGTAAATCTGTCGTCTGATGCCAGGTCCCGATAGTCCGTTGGCATATAGACGGAATAAATTACTGTCTTCTTCACTTGTACAGCAACAAAGAAAGAGTCCTCTGCGTAAAGAGTAGGTTCAAAACGCCTGTTAACAAGCACGGCAACGCCACCGGAAGGCCTACCGCGCCCAGAGGCTCTGGCTGGGACCGAGAAAACTTTCGTTACATCATCAAGCTGCAGCAGGCTTAAGGATTCAGTTACGAGGAAATGTTCTTGTAAGCAAACGAAATCATTGCAAAGGATCAGGCTCTCGATAAGAGGAATTTTATTTAATGTCCCCCCGTTAATATTCCAGCTAGCAATGCGTACATTCGTCAGAGTCATTGTTTCATGATTTTCTGGACAACAGGGCATTTTATGCTATAGCATGGATGGTCCTTCGAGTTACAAAGGGCGCACTTGAGAACGTTGGTACAGGGAGTCGCTTTCGAGTTCGCATGTCCTTCTCCGCACTGAGAGCAGCACACAGGATTGGAGCATGTGCGTGCAGGGTGACCATACTGCTGACAGTTGAAGCATCTTAGTGGGAGAAACTTATATTCTGTAATGTTTAGTCTCTCATAGCCAAACGTAAGAGGAGACTGGATTGCTTCATTCAAGTCTTCTTTACTTTCAAAATGCAGCTTGTACGTCCGGGTGGAGCGTATTCTCTCGGCACTTATACAGTTCTTAATGCGGGTGCAAAGGTCATCAGCGGTCACATCCTCAGGGATGTATCGAATTATTCCATAAAACGAGGGACTAGACACTCTAACGGCACCGGGTTTATCTTCGCTTGATAGGGCAGATGCAAGCGCTTGGGCCGCCTTCTTGTTGCTCATCACAACGCGCCATTCATTTTTCCTTGGTTTTAAGTCTACAATATGGGAACAGGACTCACCACATTTATTTTCCAAGAAACTCTTACGTGAAGCAGGGTTATCCAATTCTGCCGGAGGTTCCTTTAGGACGACAGCATAGGTGGGTTTTCCCGGGGCAGGTTTCAGGGTCGTACCGGGTGCCGGGTTTCGTGAACGCTCAGAAACCACAAAGCTTTGGAAACTCGCGCATAGTTCGTTTACTTTTCTTGTCAGGGTGGCAGTTACTTCACCCGAAAGGATAGGTACCTCGTCCGGTTCGTATATTGTGAAACGAGGGAGGGAAATTTGTTTTTCGTCGCAACTTCGCAAAACTCGAATCAAGTCGAGAACATTGTCCTGCTGATTTTTTCTGTCAGCGGCTCGCGTGGAAATACCCGCTAGAGACCATAATAGTTCCTTAGCTTGCAAAATTACTTCCAATTTGAAAAACTGGACCGCTTTGGTTGCAATTTCTTCGGACCTGTTTCCTGCCTTGTTAGCCCGGGAAACGAAGTTAAGCACAGGATTCCATAGAACCTTCTCGCTCGCCATTCCGTTATGGAATAAATCTCAGGCGCCAGAACTATGAGAGGCGGAGCTTAGCGATCACCGTCACTGTCCACGCTACGAGCGTAATGCACGAGAGAATCGGGAAACTAATCCAACTATAATGATGTGCACTGTTGAACGACTGAACTCGGCTTATGTCTGAGTAGCGCTCGATTCTGCACAGTGAAAAGTCGTCAAGTCACCAGTTTCATTTAAGAACTAAATTCAATTTATCGGGTTGAACTAAATATTTATATTTGTCTGCTTCTTTTTGTTGTTATTTATTTTTCATTGGTTTACTTTCATCTGGTTCACTGACTATGCGCTGATCAAGGTGCGATTCCAAATTTCCAGAAGATGGGACAAGAACTGGCTCGACCTCACAAAGGAATGAACACAAGACCGACAAGGATGGATCGATCGACTGTTGAACTACTCGAATTCGGTGTCCTGATTCAAGTACAAGTACATATTTTGCCAATTTATCTAAGGAACAGACAAGGAGTCATCAGATGAAAAGCATATATCGATTCCTGGAGTTGGGACATTGCTCAATAGAAGCTTCGAATGCTTCAAACAACAACAATTACATATTTTGCAAATTTTTCTAAGGAACAGACAAGGAATCATCAGATGAAAAGCATATATCGATTCCTGGAGTTGGGACATTGCTCAATAGATGCTTCGAATGCTTCAAACAACAAAATTACATGTTTTGCCAATTTATGTAAAGAACAGACAAGGAGTCATCAGATGAAAAGCACATATCGATTCCTGGGGTTAGAGTATTGCTCAATAGAACAAAGCGTACGGGTCGTAACGGGTCGAACAAAGCGTACGGGTGGCAAATTAACTTACCACACTCTGTCGATCTTCAGAGAAAGGGGAATGGTCAATGCTTTGTCTGGAGATGCTATTCCTTGCAGTGAGCTGGGCAGAGTTCCGTCTTTCCGTTTTCAGAAGGTCAAGCATTCGTTCGACTATAACGGACGGACGGCGGGAGGGTGAGCCTAAAATAAAAAAAATATTTTAGGTTTCACATTCACTTTAATCATCATTTATTTTTCGTTACAAATGAAAAATAGCACTTCTTGTCATTAAATGTAGCCTACCATCACTAACTAATTAATCATTAAGAAAACGATAGCGATAAAATTGAAATTTCGCACTGTAGACTCTTCAGCTTCCAGTATTTAAAGTACTAGAATACTTTAAAACTAGGTTCTGCACTCAGCAAATTACCCACAGCTTTCGCTGTTTTAAGCCTTTTTCGAGACCCGTTGACTTGGAGCGAAAACAGGGAAAAATTTGCATAACCGGTTTTTCTGATGGAAAAACTTCTCGCAGACAACCGTCGATAACGTGATCCGCATCGAAGGTAGCAAAACACGGTAAGTAAATAATCACCAAGGTTTTGTTAGAGTGGTTAGGATGTACCGTACGAAATTCGGGTCTCCGGTTAATAAACGGAGGGAGTGATTACGGAAGTAGGTTACATTAGTATAATAGGTAAGACTGGTCCTTTAAAACTTGGCGGCCCAGACGTCGCCAGTTTCTAAAGCAATTGCTCTCTCGAACTCCATTCCTTGCGAATTTCACAAATGAAAATCCTTCTTCTCTGTGCAAAAAAGTCTTCTCGCAGTCTTGACAGGCCTTTGGTTTTCTTATATTTCGTTACCCGGTTATCAAAAGGTCGTATCTCAAATGTTGGGGCAAACTGAGTCTCGAATTGAGTTACCCCCGTGGTCAGATTCTCCGGCCAAAACTACGCATCTCCGTTTTCTTGTCAACAATATACGACGATCTAAGAGCCATCTAGAGTCTCTGATCAAAAAGATTTATCATTAGAGAGATAGGATTTCCCATCTTAATTTACGTCTCCTGTAAAATTGACAAATGTGGAGATAGGACCTTTTGATAACCGAGTATCGATTTTGTTACTTTTTCTTTATTTCTTTATTTTTTATTCTTCTTTTTTGTGTATTGTCACAGACGACTTCAGCCCAACCGACCAAGACGGAAGAGGCCCGAGATGTAGATCTCGCACTAGATGGTGCCTACACTGTTGCTCGAGTTTCTTCGGCAGAAGCCTTAAAGTCTAACTGAAAAGCAAGCTTATTCTTGCATCTTGACTTTGGATGTGCTGACTTATTTTGACTTTGTCACAATAGACTCTCGTAGTAACGATGTGAACAAGACCAAATCCACATTTAAACCGCGCAATTTGAGTTTCATCGAAGACGTTGTTTTTCCTCGCGTAATATCGCAAATATAGAAAATCAAATACGCCGCTATACTCCTAGCTGCGCTAAAGGTTCAGAAGAGTCACTGAACTAGCAGCCTAGCAAGTTAGTTTATTGACAGCCGGCAATTTCGTACTGTTGTGGGTCATAAACATTTCTACACACAGTTACTAAAATGATCTTCATACGAAAAGGACTAACGCATTTTCGTTACGTCTGTACGAAAGTACAACTTTTTCTAAAATGGCCAAATCTAGTACATTTTCGCGTTTTCTGTACAAATTGAGTACATTTTCTTGTTTTCATACGTCTAATGTTTTTTTTTTTTCTACTTATATTCCAAGCTATTTCTTTCGAATTCCTTTCTGACGTCTTTTCAGTAACCACCTCCCCCGCTGCAAATTCTGCAAAGAGGCTTATGTTGAAAACCGTGTACGCTTTACTGGTCATGAGAGTACATCCGTGACGGAGGTTGCTGTGCCAACTGGGACGCGTCGAGAGTAACTTGGAAGACATCTCGCGTTAGTGAAAAGGACTCAGCTTCGGATGGCGTTGACGATTGTCAGAGCCAAATAGAAGAGATAGAGCTCGCTCTGGAAAGCTTTGCTTCTTCCCCGAATGATATTTTTGTTTTACTTCTTGTTCCCACTTCGTGTTCGTTTGTGTGATTTGTGCTTAAAGCAGGAAAAATCGTGCTTTTAAGCTTATGGTCAATAGAGATAATAGCTGAGTTTTTTCCCTTTTTCCCGTTGGTCGGTTAACCCAAATAGTAACCGTTGCAGTTGGTTTGCTGCCATTTCATCATGTCAGAGTGGAAGCTCTTCAAGAAGAACCTAACACAAGAATTTTCAGAAGTGATGTACTGATATGAGAGTGGCGAAATCTGTGGACTACGGCAGTACCAGAATTATGGCTCGCTGAAGCTGTGGGTCGCTGTCACTACCGCTACACGCCAGTTCGCACAAACGTCAGTTCACCTACACGTCAGTTGGCCCATGCCTCGGTTCGCTCACCGTCAGTTGAACCACCGTCAGTTCGTCTTTTAGAAATCCGTCAGTTCGCCGACACGTCAGTTCACCTACACGTCAGTTGACACAAACGTCAGTTCGCCTGCAAATCCGTCACTACGCCCAAAAATTCATACCCAATGTGTGGGCGAACTGTCGGAAAATCTGGGTGAACTGACGTTTATGCCAACTGACGTTTGTGTCAACTGACGCTTGTGTGAAGTGACGGTAGGCGAACTGACGGTGGGGGAACCGACGTGTAGGTGAACTGTCGGATTTTAGGATTAGGTGAACTGACGTGTGGGCGAACTGACGTGTAGGTGAACTGACGGTAGGCGAACTGACGGTGGGTCAACTGACGTGTGTGTCAACTGACGTGTGTGTCAACTGACGGATTTTTGTGGGTCAACTGACGTGTAGGTGAACTGTCGGAAAATTCGGGCGTATTGACGGAATTCTTAGGCAAACTGACGTTTGTGTCAATTGACGTGTGGCGGTACTGACGGGACCCGGAAGCGGGTAGTAAACTTTCGATTGGTTCCCCTCCAACCTCAGTAAAAATCCTTTTTCAGGCTGAAAAAATTGCGAACAATATGATTACTGCATTGCAAAGACTGTCTCTCTGGTTCGACGATGCGCGTGTTGCGCGCGGCGAATTTTTTTGGTATAAGTACATTTTCGGGCAATCTGTACATTTTTTAGAACGATATCTGTACATTCTGAAAACTTGGCGTGGCAACACTGCGCATTTTCATTGGGTTTTTAACCTGTTCAAGTGGATAAGTTTTATCAACTCGATTTTCGTATTTCATCATTTCATCTCTAGTTCCCTAGTACGGGGCCAGGATATCACTGGAAAACTAGCGATATTTCCCACATTTAAAGTTCAGCGGAGAACTTTCTTGAATGCCTGAACAAGCTAAATGGATGTAGTTTGGTAATAAACCCATTCCTGAGAAAACAGGGTGGTTTCGCAAGGTTCTTATGCCCGTGAATAAGTAAAAATTTGCAGAAAGTTAACAGAACCATCTATAAGCTACAGGCTCAAGGACGGCGGAAAATGGTGGAGAAACCATTACCAGTTGACAGGACTTACCAAAAAACGGATATTGATAAGAACATGTGAATGTCGGCTACACTGGAATCAAGCTGAGATGCCAGCGAGCCAGCGAGCCATGAAGTAGGAGATGTCGCAGGTGTTGTTAAAAAGGTATTGATGGAGCAGGAGATACAGCTGTGGCAGTGCGATGTTGGTAAGTCTAGTTCGTTGAGGTTTTACAGAGATGCTAAAGAGACATGGGGGGAAAGTATTTATTTTAAAGGAGGGTTGAAAAGGGAAGAGTTATCGTGGGTGATAAGTTTGAGGGCTGATTGTTTGTCGCTAGGGGATAGGAGGAGGTATGTGGGAAGGGGTTTAAGTCGGATTGGTCCTTACTACTGCCCAATGTGTGGGGACATGAATGAGAATGTGTTGCACCTGATGTGTGAATGTAGTGAATTGGATGAGTTGAGGGATGAAGTGTTTGGAAAAGGAGTGTATGATGAGGAATGGTTGGTTAAAGTAATGAAGGATGAATGCTTTTTTGGAGTTCGCCAGTTGGGAAGATTCCTTCAGCTTTCGATGAAGCATCGAGAAAGATTTATTTAGGCCTAGTTGGAACTTTGTGAAAATTTGTTTTCCATTTTGTTTTGTATTGCCATGGCCCTCGGGCTTTTTGTGCAAATATATATCATATCATATCATATCATATCATCTGCAAACTAAGCAACAAACAAACGAGAAACTCTCCTGGAGGATCCCCTCTCCTTTTCTCGCTGGAATGGATGAATAAAACGCTTTATTCCGCCAAAATGACGAGACAAGAGAAATAAAAAGTACAAAGATTATTGACTTGCAATACGATGTAATTAATTCGCGTCTGTCTCTGTCTTGAAATGTTTAGCCGATTTAAGTTATTTTTTCAATTTTTTTCATTTTTTAGCTAAGGCTTATTTTCTTTTTATTACTCCACTAGTCCTCTTTAGTTCAGTGGGTTAATAGGATTGTCACTCATTCATTGAAATGCCGACATTTTCCAGCCTTAGGGCACACAATCCGTAACAACCAAAATTTGTAACCAAAATAAAAACAGATTTCAATACAAAATAAAAATACAAACGATAACAACGAAATAAATTTTAAATTGCGATTTTAGTGATTTCAAGTTTTTTTTTAGTCAACAAGCTACAACTTGTGTCAGTAATCCAAAACTAAAACTTTATGATATCTTTTATAATTAATGTTCAAACATTAAATTAACACAAATGAAACATTACGGTAAATTGCGAAAATAAAACATAAATATACAATAGAGTAGACGGAGTTTGAGCAAAAATAAACTGAGAGGAGAGAGAGACGATTATTCTGCAACTCAGTGTTCATTAAATATTCTTGCTAAGCAGGAAATCGGAGGATTTGAACGAGTGGCCTTTTCTTCGTAATTTGGCGAAATGTCCCCTTATACGTGTTGCCTTGAAATGGGCAAGAGCAGAGACCGTGGCCCGGCTGCTTTTTGTAGATTCCCCAGGGGAAATCTTTTCCCTGTCCAGAATGTCCCGGGACGGCTCCATTTGAGACAACACGGCTCTATTAGAGTATCAAACATCCATCTTTCTGTACACAGTGCGTAATTGCTAGCAGTGCCGAGATCGGCGAAAGTGGACCTTTGGGAAACGGCGACGGAAAGTCCGTACCCAAACCTGGACTGAGGGTACTTTATTCATTCACACTTTCGTCGTAACAAAGCCGAAATTGGTGAATACTGTAGCGAGGGGTTACCCACTCCCCGGCACATACTGTACACCCTCTCCCAACACCGGCCGGCACCAGCCGAAATAGGCGGTGGTGGCACCGGTGCTGACAATAAATTATCTTTCAAACGCTTCGAAAAATGCTTATTTTGATGTTTTAACACGTGACAATCGGTGCCGGCTTGTTTCAGCCGGTGCCGGCAACGACCGGGCATCGCGGCACCAGGCACTTGCTGTACACTAAAATCGAGAGTGGGCACCCCCTCGTACTGTAGGGTATAAAATGTTGTGAATATTACAGCTAAACTACGTACGTATGATATATAATCTATTCAAACGAGGAAATATTTCAATGAGGATTCACTGATAAAGTACAGGTCAAGTTCGTAGACGGGTCCTTTTAGTCTATCTTTAGAGGCAGAGGAGGGGTTTCGAATTTACGGTAAAAACATGTATGTTTTATAAGCTAATAAGATATTCTTTGAGGGGGTAAGGAGTTACGCTGAATCCAAAACTTAACTTAGTTTTCTTGCTGAACAAAGGGTTCATCACGATTCGGTCGAAACTGGAAATTTGGTTGAAGATCAAAGTTGTTTCTGAAATCGATCAGAGATTCGGTGTCGGGTCAAGGAGACATGCTGAATTCATTTTTGAACTTTCTTTTAACAGTAAAAATCTTCAAGGAATCTGACGAAGACTGAATGGCGAAGACATGACCCAACTGTTTGAATCAAATGTTATGGCGGCTCTTTGGGGAGCTGAAAACATCACTGTTGAAAAAAGACCGCTCCCTTTGTGATTTACTTGAAAATCCCGAGACAAGTGACCGTATCAAGGAAATAGAAAGTAAACTTTCGCAAAAGTTTCTCTGGAATCGGTCCCGAGGGAGTCACAATCGCGATCAATTCTTCCAGTTCTCAATCGGTCCAGCGACCTGTATGAGGAAAACGGAAAGTTCGGACTCACTACAGCATTTTCCCGGTACCTCACCATCCAATTAATTTTCTAACCAACTATAGACTTTATGATTTTATTTACGCACTAGACATGAGAAGGTAAATTACAAAGAAAGAAGAGGAAATATTACACAGAGGTTTCAATAACGGAGAAACGCACAAGATAAAAAAAAAACAGAAAAAATAAAAAGCACTAATTGGGTTAAAAAAATCTTCTTCCTTGGTAGAATGCGGTCAAGGCAGAAAAATGGTCGTGGGGGTTCTAGGCAATGGACGATAACTTTGCTCCGAGGGTATAAAGTTTACAGTTACGCGAGAATTCTATAACGTCGACGAAGGTATAAAAGAAGTATACTTTACCTACTTTTACGGGCAACTCAATCAATCAACAACCCAAATCCAGATATCTGTCAATATAGTGTGTGAACATTCGTTGTGGTCGTGTTAAAACTGCGTTCGATGTGTGACGAAAATCTTTGGTATTATATTTCGTTTAATGGAAACCTTTCAATCTGTTATTATTATACTAAAGCCAATTCCAGAGTATTTTGTAGTGGATTAAAGAGAGCAGTCTCAGGTCCTGTAGACTGCAGACGGCTTAGGTTCAAGAGACAGTCGGCTTATGCTATCAGAGAGCAACCAACCAACACAGTAATGAACTTTTGCCCCTACCAATAATTTCCGATTTCAATTTCAATTTCAATTTATTGTCCAATTCCTTCACGGGCAGGCCGAACATTGGATTTTTCGTCGTAAATATGATAACATCAGCATCTTTGTCATAATTTTGTCGTAAATAATAAACTTATATACAATTCGAATCACTTTAAAGGAACAGTAAACTTGACTAGGCAACTTTCGGCCATCAAACCGGCCTGGGGGGCTTAGATAAATGTAGAGGACTTATTGTCGACAGGACCCCCCATCTTTGTTATCTCGAAACCCCTCCTTATTGTTCCCAGAGCTAGCTGGCAGGGCCTTGCCCCTTATGCACTGTAGTTACGCACTCATGCACCGTAAAAGTTCGCGATTGTCTGTGTTATCAACATACAGGGTTGCCACTTTACTAACATAAATTCACTATGCAAAAGGAAAAAAGTAAAATCAAACAAGAAAAGTACTCAGAACGTGTTGCTGGGTCATTGTCACCTTGGAAATAAAACCTGACAACTACTTTTTTCTTAAAATCTGCTGCCAAAGTAAAAAGAAAGTTATATAATTAGCACAACTGTACTACCGGTGGCAACCCTGTTGAAATACATTGTATTACTTTGTTTCAAAAGGCTATTGAGGCAAAGATCGTGGGTTCGAGTCCTACTCCCGGCACACAAACCTTTTGCTTTTTTTTTGTTTTTTGTTTTACTAACTCAAAAGTCGAACTCTCGGAAACTGCCCGGAAACTGCAATGGTCGTGACAAGAATTTTTCTAACTCTCAATATCGACTCAGGGTACATTCTTGATATGTCAGCTAGCTCCCTGAGCCAAGTTTGAGTCAAGTTTACTGTTCCTTTAAGAGATCATTTACAATTACACTCAGGGGGGCACAGGTATTAAAATCTATGACATCTAGCCGGGTGGGGGTGGGTGGTTTGGTCCGAAAAATCCGGATTTAATCCAGGTGGGTCCCTTCAAAGTTACGAAATTCGGGATTTTATACCTTGATAAATAGGGTGGGTGGTTTGTCAATTTTATTTTATTTTTGGGACGAGTAACATATCAGTCGATACCTTACCACATAATGACTAAATAGGTAATGTAGAAAACAGTCGTCGAGATGGTTTTGAGCCAATACTGAAACTAGAAGCTTTTTTGTGCGTACAGTATAGGAACAATTTCATTTTCTGGAAGAACCACCACAGACTAAGTTTCCGAAGCGCCGACTGACCCTTCTGACAAAAAAAAATAAGACCGAAGAAAAAAAAAATAAGACCGATCTGGCTAACTAAAGAGGACCCATTAAAGACGATACACATACCTCCATAATACGGACATGACAGGAGACCCATAATTTCCGAGTCCTAGCTGTGTCTTTTGATGATCCAAACACTGTGGGAAGGGGGTCCATATTTGTGCGAACAGCAGGTAGAGCCGGGTACCAGATTGAGTTGCCGGATCTCACCAAACTTGAGAGTTAGAGCTAGGGACGTAGTTCTGGCTTTTGATGGTTCACACCCAATCCGACCCATACATGAGCTCTGGCAGCAAATCAATTGGTGGTGTTGTGGTGTGCAGACAAAATTAAGATGATGTGGTTCGGTCCTTCAAAATCACTATTACGAACAAGTTTGGTTCAGATCCGGCAACTCTTTCCGGGGTCTAAAAATTATATCTTATCTTCTCAACAAGTTTGGTTATAACCAGGCAACTCCTTCCGTTAGATGCGATACAATACAAATTAAAGGACTCCCACAGCGGCCGTATCGGGTTCGGACCCTCGAAACGGAGCTTCGTTGAGGTCCAACAACTTTTTTCTAGCAGATGTCTTGTTGACAAGAATATCAAATAGACCCCATCCTTCAACCTCCCCTACGTAGTAAGCCTATTGGTAGATGTGTTGTTTACATACATATAGGGACTCGTCTCCCTACCCCGCCCCCCCAGACATGGTTCGGATCATCAAAAGACTCAACTATGAACAACCTTGTTTGAAGGAACAACCTGAAAATTCATGTGGCACTTGTAAGGGTTGTAAGCACTAGCATGCTCATTAGATAGGTTTTGCGCTCTTCCCCGAGATTCCTTTCATCGTAAGACGGGCGGACATAGTGAATTTGGAAAGGACTGTTTCAAAATAGAAGATTGGTACCATCGTGATTCGTTAAGTATCATCCAAACTGGATAACTCGTTTGAAAGTTATACTGTCTAGGCAAGTCCCTAATACAGACCTTAAACGAAATATCCAACGGAACATTTGTCAAGTTCCATCCGAAACAGACCGCTCATTCCAGAATTAAGCATGACACAAGAATTCCGGGATCCCCTTCTATCCCTCCAAAAGTGCCCGGATCCGGTCCGGTTCTAAAAATGATGTACTGTTCGTATTGCTATTACGCTTGTTCGTCTTGTTAAGTCTCATCCCGATACCTCAACTCCAAGCGTGCCAGGACATTTCCAGTGATCTCCTTCCAGTTCGTCAATTGTTGTCTGATCCGTTGGTTCAGTTTGTCTGATGTCAGTTCTTTTAGGCCTTTGAGACCCTGATTTACTGGTAAGCTTCGGGAACAGTGTAAGGTTTTCCCCCCAATATTCCATGCATCCTTTCCTGTATTTGCGCAAAAAAGGGCTGTGCGGTTAGACCGACCCTTTAAGGTCGTGATTCAATTTTAATATAAGATCTTCAGGTAAAAATGATCATGAGCTTTTGCGGACCATGAAAGTGTAGGTATGGTTCGATCAAAATTATTTTCAGCACATTGGTGTTAACATGCCCACTTTAAGGGGTCTTCAAGCTCTGTCAGTCGTACCAGAGCTACACTGTAAAAAGTTTCTCCGAATAAGGATGCAGTATTTGCTACTGGGATTAATCTCATCTCTACTGGGATAACATTAATCCGAATTAGGGGTAATCTTATCTCAATAAAGACAAGATTAATCCCAGTAGCAAATACTGCAAGATCTTTTTTTTTTTACAGTGTATGTATGCCACAACATTGACGGCCCTACATCCCCTCCAAACTCATCCGATAATGACCGGATTCGGATCAAGTTCTACAAATGATTGTCTAGAGGTTATGTTTTTCCTTCCAACCAAGTCCAGTCCCGAGCACTCCATTTTAGGCTAAGCTTGTCATGGGATTCCTGGTGCACCCACATAGTTGCCGAATCCCGTCCGGGATTGAACTGAACATGAGGGGAATGTACTCTTGTTAATTGTCAAGTTTCATTCAGTTATGGAAACCTGTTAGAAAGTTATGCATGTCGAAATTTTCCGGATTTTTCCTCCCTCAAATTCCTCAAAAATGGTCGGACCCGGGAAATGGCAGTTTCCAAATGAATCTTGTGGGATTCCTAATGTGTCTGTCAAGTTTCATCGTCGTAGCACATATGAAAGTACCTTAACTTGTGATCACCCGAAATCCGGAACCCACCCTCTAACTCCCCATACAGTGGCCGGATCTAGTCCAAATTTGTAAAGGCTGTATGTACAGCAAAGGCTTGTTATCCTGACCAGATTCTAAATTTCCTTTCACCTCCCCCCCCCCCCAAAGATTGTAAATAGAACACCTGTCGCACGTTCTATAGTCAATTATCAAATTTTATTCGGATCCGATCACCAGTTCGAAAATTTTACATGACACAAGATTCTGAATTTCCTTTCACTTCCCCCCCCCCTCCCACCCCAAGATTGTCGGATCGGAGGGTGACCATTTCCAAGTTAATGGGTCCCTAATTCGCCCGCCAAGTATCATCGTCCAAGCACATCTGGAAGTACCCTAACTCGTTATCACTGGAATTCCGGGAAACCCCCTTCAACTTCCCCCAGTGCACTGAGCCGGTCATGTTCTGTCAATAATGTGTCTTAAGAGTCGTTGTTCTTCCCACCAAGTTCCATCCCGACGGTTTGGATTTAGTTAGTGTGTTGGATTCGGTTTCTTTGGCACTTCCATTCTGGAGATAAGGCAGTGTTTTACTTCTATTTTTGCTCAGAACGTCGCAATTATCTAAATATCGGCATATTTTTTTCCTTTTTTTTATTAGGATCCGATCACCAGTTTGAAAGTTGTACATGACACAAGATTCGAGACCCTAACTCGTTGTCACTGGAATTCCGGGAAACCCCCTTCAACTCTACCCAGTGCACTTCTTCACACCAAGATACATCCCGACGGGTTGGATTAAGTTATTCAGTTTCTTGGTGTAGCACTCTCATACTGGAGATGAGGCAGTGTTTTACTTCTATTTTTGATCAGAACGTCGCAATTATCTAAATATCGGCATGATACTGAACACAAACTGAACCAAATCATCAATCCAGACCATCTGAATTTTTTTTTTTTTTTTTTTTAGTCTAGGGGTGGTGGGGTGGGTGGTTTGAAACTAAAATTGGGGATTTTTTCCCGGGGGGTGGGGGGTCCCAAACGCAAAACCAGATTTCGTACCCTATGGTGGTGGGTGGGTGGGTCCTTTTTGACTGATTTTAGGCTAGATATCAATATATTTCATACCTGTGCCCCCCTGATTACACTTATATCATAACTAAAAATCAAATAACTATAACAAAAACAAGAGTTACGACGAATTATACATTTCGATTGAATGACGTCACATTACACATGTATCAAAACTAGGAGTCAAACAATTATAAAATAAACAAGAATTACGATGAGTTATACATTTCGACGAATGACGGTACAAAGCCTTTTTTGTATCGGTCATGAGATGCAGAAACAGGATGTAATTTAGGAATGGGATTCCGGGCAAAATGCATGTCCGGCGAGAAAAATTTTAGAACTTTAAAAGAATTTTATGATTTTAACCCCTATATCGAAAATCTAATGAACTTCGGAAACAACTCTTACTACAAAGAAACCGAGTTTCCGGTTTGCCCGGAATCCGGACGAACAATTTGTCCGCGGCAAGAAAATAAGTTTCAAATATGGATTCTTCATAGCTACCTCCTTACTTCCAAATAGACTTTCACATCAGCTCATATTGTTTTCATCCTTCAATTTGAAACCCCCTCCCGCACCCCTAAATATAATGGGGGGGGGGCAATTCTAGGAATCTGACCAGTAGTCTACTTTGACCCAAAAGATCCTCATGCCAAGTTATCTCAATAAAATATCTCAGCCCTTTCGAAATTTATCTTGCACACAGACGGAGGGACGGACAAAATTTAAGAAAGTCATGGCTATCACGTCACTAATCTTTTGGGATCCAAAAATCAATAGTCCCTCAATGCAGTCATAATCAGCCTACTCAGGACACGCAGGTGTAAAATAAAAATGGATTTTCAGTTGAAATTTATTTAAAGAGAGCGATTTGTTGTATGCTAGGAAAGCAGCCGACTAAAGTCATAATGAAAGAAAGGGAAGCAAATAAAACGCGTTGTCATTCGTTGGATATCGACCTGGATTGCTGACAGTCGAAGTACCCGGATGAACTGAAATCCCCACCACTTATCCTTCATTCAAATAATGCTGAGATTTTCCGTGCATGCTAAACAAGGCAAAATCTTGAAGCATCTTTTTTAAAACCTTTGGCTTCGAAAATTTTATTCCACCGGTTCTTTTTAGTCTGAGATTCGCGAAGTCACAAAGAGAGACTTATGAAAGTAAGCCTACTAGCCTGAGAAATACAAAGAAGAAAAAGCTTTTTGCTTCGCGATGCAGACATGGAGAGAATTCTACGCCCCTTTAACCTATCTCCGCCTCTTTTAAGGAAAGAGCGGTCGAGACACTGAATATGTTAAGACACTGAATATGTTAGTGTCACCCTGGCAAGAACCCAACGCGGGAACTTGGAAGAGCAGTGGCGGAGCACAGTGTCTTAGTGCGAAATCTAGGAATATGGATGCCCAGCCTAGGGACCATATATGTGCAAAGCAGGGTATGTGTCAACGGCAACATCAAGTCTGCGCAAATCAGGGCATGCCGTGTAATTTCAGGACAGATATATATTGACTACAAAACTTCCCTTTTGTTCTTAAAGGACCCCTCTTACTTATTCTGACTTTTATATTATCCCTAGCTCCCTTACAAATTAGATGCTTCTTAAATCCCCGACTTTCACCATTGTTTCGTTTTGTTTCTACGTCCTTTTAGCGCTTTTTCTGCCGTGCCAAGTTTTTAGTCACGCAACCCAAATCTGGCCGAAAGCTTCAAGGTTCGCCGATACTCTTTCACATACAAGGACATCCGAAACTTCACTCTGTTGTTTTTCAAATTGGATTTTCTTTTGTTCTGCTTGGTTTCTCCAGCCACGGCGCGTTTTTCCAACCACGTTTTTCCAACGTTTTGGCACGTTTTTCCAACCACGGCGCGTTCAGTTTTCAAATACTTTGCGTCCGGGCGGCGCGTCGGAGAACGAACGGGCTGGATAGTCGAAAAGTGCTAACAAGAAAATTACTAATTACAACCTAATGGTATTTTCGAAAACGATATTGCAAGCCACTTAATAGGTAAAAAGATCATTTCTGGTAAGAGTTGTGGTTTAAGGCTGGAGGCAGCCTAGTTGTTAATGTCTCCAGGACAAAACCCCTTTTTTGGTTTGGCTGCAAAAAATAACGAGGGAAAATGTTTTTATAAATAATAAGTTTTGAATGAACGAAAAAGTTAAGGAAAGGAGATATTAAGGAAGGAAAAAGTAAAGAAAATTTTAACGTTTTTATGTGATGAAAATGGTAAAATGAGAAATAAGGGTAAAAGAGGAAATAAGAAAGAATATTAAAAAATTAAACGTAGAGATAGAGGAAAGTGTAGGTGATGCTCTTACGTATCACAAAGGTACCGTATTTTTGAAATAAGCGAAAAAATGAATGAGCTAACTAGCCGTTTCATCAATCGAAGTAGAAAACTGCACGACTTTCCACTGGCTAGCCTGGTGTAATCATGTGATTCGAGCCTATTTTTGTTTTGGTTTTTTCAGTTATAGCAGTCTAATTTTGTTTCGTAGTGTTGTGTGATTTCTCTTTTTCTTTTTCTTTTGTTCCCTTATCAACTTCTTCGACCATTTACTTTGTATTTGTATGGAGGGTTGAAATAAAAGTATTATTACTCTAATATATAGGTCGGCCATTGAAAAAATTATTTAAAATATTAGATGTCAGAACCGTTATGGCGTCACCGTGGGAAAGTGGAAGCGTAGTCACCTGGGCAAATCATAATGGACAGGAAGAACGGAGAAGATCTACTACGCGGCAAAAAAAAAGGCTGGAGGTACCATGCCCGCCGGGTTGACCTTATATTACGCTTTGGACGGTCGATCCTAGTCGGTGCAAGGCACGGGACATATTACCCGATCAAGCACCGGTGAACCAACGTACGCGGCACCAGAAACTCTCCAGTGATGGAGGGAAAAAAGGTGCCCGGATTCCCGAATCCGGAAATTTGGAACAACATTCCGGACACGAAAAACGTTACGGAAATCCGGAGATATTCCTGAAGCGGGATTTCCGTGACGGTTTCCGTGCCCGGAATGCTGTTCCAAATTTCCTTACCCGGAATTCCGGCGTACATACAGGAATTCCTGAAGCCGGATTTCCGTAACGTTTTTCGTGTCCGGAATGTTGTTCCAAATTTCCGGACCCGGGAATTCCGGCGTACGTACAGGAATTCCTGAAGCCGGATTTCCGTAACGCTTTTCGTGCCCGGAATGCTGTTCCAAATTTCCTTACCCGGGAATTCCGGAACACAAGAATTACTGAAGCGGGATTTCCGTGCTTGGAATCTTGTTGCAAGTTTCCGGACTCGAATTCCAGCAATAAGATCCATGTATTTCCGGGGCCCGTTTCTTGTTCCGTTCCATGAATTCGGGCAGAAGAACCGATTCCGGATACTCAGACAAGAACGATCAATGCTCAACCGGAAATCAGTACCAGTTACGCCAAGATTTCCGCCTCGTATTTCCTTCCAGAAAATACGAAACAAAAATCGACCCGAAGTTTGTCTCAACTTGGAGGAAGCATTTATTATTATCTTACCACAAAAACTTGAAAAAAAAATCATTTCTTCGTGGTGGAGTTTGTCGCTTGCCGACACGCCTCTTTTAAAACAGAAAAGAGTGCTCGGGCTCCTCTCCCCTCGAATTTGTAACCTGAAAAGGAATAATTTCTAGAGTATGACCCATGTAATCTTTCGGATTTTGAAAATTACTGGAAACTATATTTCACCCAGAAATTATTTTCCATCTGAACTATACTATACGATTTTACGGCAGCTTTGAATTCAGAGATGTACTAGTTGACAATCAGACTAGTGTATTGTACCTCGCACTCGTACTGTTTACTTTTTATGCTCCAATATTGAAAATACTATATACTGCAATACTAAATACTGCTGTTGACATAGCACCCTCGGCAGTTTCAAGAGATTCACCTGGCGACTTTTAAGTAACAAGACCAAGGTGTCGATGGGATCCCAAAAATTTAATATATGATGTTGACAGATCAATACTCTTTAATTGTAGAAACAGATCAAAGTTCAAAGTTTCAAGCCCCTCGCGAAGCCCTTCTAGCAACCGATTCTTCCTTACGAGTCCATCTCCTCGTCATAGACATGGTACCGTATCATTCTTACCATGAAACACACTGGTAAAAAATAAAAGGTATACCAACTAGCAAAAGTCAGCAACCCCTCATCACCAAAGATTCTAGCAACCGATTCTCACTTACAAGTCCACGTCTTCGTGATAGACGTGGTACCAAATTGTTCGTACTATATAAAGCACAGGAAACAAATTGTAGGTACACCAAGTAGACAAAACTGCTAACCCCTCATTGCCGAAGATGATTATGGTCTAAAAGCCTATTGTCAGACCATAATAATACTCCGGTTTTGTGTCATTCACTTTACGGGTAATAAAATTCATTTATTCATTCATGCATTTGAGACCATTAGAAGTCCCCTACTTGTCTCACAATTGGGATTGGCCTATTTTTGGTTTCAGTGTGTACCCTACTACTGAAGTTGTCAAGCCCTTTAAACTTTCCAACTGTTATATAGACCGCAACCACCTACTATTTTCCCATATACCAACCCCTTCGACCTTCGATTACCCCCCAGCTCTCTCTCTTACGCTAATTGATTAGGCGACGCAGAGCTATACTCTATGAAGAAAAGGGGTAGCCGAAAATTGGTTGACAAACTTTGTGTCCGGTTTTTGCCGGATTCCGGGTGAACTACTAGTCCGGTGAGAAAATGACTTTCATATTCGGATTCAGCATGTCTCCTTACCCCTAAATCAACTATCTCAAAAGATTGAAAAAAATATGTTGCCCGAAGGATTCTTCCACCAAGTTTCATCACAACATCTCAATCCCTTTGAGAGTTATCGTGATATCAGACGGACAGACGGACGGACGGACAGATGTACAACTTTGCGATGTCACAGATATCCCTTCACTTCGATTTTTAGCAAAGTTTCCCCATCCATACCCAGATCATTTTAAAATACTTACGTACCCACAGTTTTGCAGCATTCAGGATTCAGGAAGTGTCCAACTATGCCCGATCAGTAACTCTGCATGCGGTAAGACATTCATCTCTCTGAAAGAAACAGGAGCATTTTATTAATAATTACTATCTCCCTTCCAGTAAAACCAAAACAAATAATGCATATCCAGTTTTCCCATTTGAATCGATTTTTTAATATTAGCCACTGATGTCTAGTATTTTTTGCCAATCATATAACCCCACCTAACAGTTCGAAATTAGAATTACTGTTATCAATAAGTGATGCAAGCCACACAGAAACTTTTTTCTTTCACTGACAGATAGTTAAAACTTGCAGACTTCTGTCTACAATATTCTTTACCACACTGCTAAATTGTTCAAGCCAGTGGTTAGGAAAAGAAGAATTTACTACTTTTTTCTACTTCACTACTTTTTCAGTTGATCCTACTTTTATTGCCAAAAACTAAAACTGCATAACAGTTAGCTGTCATTAATGTGTTGTTTTCAAGTTATTCTCCTTCTATCTGACTGTTTCACAAGCGAGAAACAAAACCAGCACTTGAAGTTTTCATACAGGGCCGATCTGTTCGAAAATGCTAAATAACAAATACGCTACTGTATTCACTAACAAGAAATGTGCAATTTAAATTAGCACTTCTTCTTCTTGATAGTGTGGCATTTACCAGGCGTTGGTAGTTAACACCTGTACAGGACACATACAACTATTTTAGGTTTTAAACAATTTTTATCTGCCAAAATCAGTACAAATATTTTACTTTCCATACATTAGCCTATGCGACCATCCTCGGTAAGTATAAAAATTCACATTAAGAAATCGCAAGATTCTTATTGCAAGCTTTTATAGAATGTTTTCAGGTGGCCGCATTAAAACTTGTACAAAACAAAAGTATAGTTATGGTTTGCAACAAGAAAGATGAAACCAAACAGCATGCTTAAATGCCATCTGTTTTCACAGTAAACACAACTTTTTCAACTTACTTTTGTGTCAAAAAAGTTAGCTGTGTGCTGATAAAAGTGCTGACTGATAGGCTACCTAACCTAGTTTGTTATTTTTCATTTCAATCTGACTGTTAAATACATCCCGAGTAGAGAAGCAGTTAGATTGGTGGTCAAATTAGCATACCTATACTTTAAGAAAGAGCAGGCTTGAACTGTGGATTTAAACATACCTTTTTGTTAGACCATAAACCATCCTGGCAGCTGCAGCTTCTTCTGTCAGAACATGGTCCATGAAAAACTGTAGTAGACAACGAACAGAACTGTTGAATCCATTTGAAGGAGCTTGATATTTCCCCTCTCTGTGCTACGTTCCATTTCCCGAAAAGATCAGACGTCCTCCTTCCATGTGATGTTTCAAGTTCAATTTGCGCGGGAGCAAGTCGCGACGTGGTCTTAAGAAAATCCCGTTTAGTTATCTAAAATCCTTAACATTTCCATTATTATCAAAAGAAAAGTTCAATAGAAATCCAAAATTGTTCTACGTAAATATTATTTTAGCCCGCATATTTGACTGCACTAAACGGAGGTGTCACTGAATTTTATTTGCTGACTTTCTAACACTGGTGGTGAGTTGGTAGGACAGAATTTTACGAGTACACAGCAGGTACAAAGAAAATACCATCCAAAATAAGAGCAGGCCACGAATAAAGGTTGAAGTCTTTACCTCTTATAATGTCCGTAAAGTTAAGTCTTCACCTTCCGGAATCTGGTTTCCCAGATTTTCCGAGAATCTTTTTGAATTTCTTCTGCGATTCTTAAAAAATCCGGAAATCTGGCAGCTCAAAAGCTCATTTTTCCGGATTATGTTGATATGCTTTCGGACCGGTTCACATTCCAGATCCAATTTACAGAAGACGTCGAAGAATAACCTGGAAGCCCAGATTCCGGAAGTTCCGGGAGGTGAAGACCGGACTTAATCTGGGCTTGCAAAGTAGGCTATGGGTTGACCACTTCTTCAAAGACAAAATGGGACGTAAAATCCTAGCAAAATTAGTCCGGTGCGAAGAAGCTTATGTACTTCTAGATTTCCGTAAGTTTTGGAGAAGATATTTCAAGATAATCCAGATTCCGGGAATCTGACCCGCCCGATGTAAATATATGGTATTTTGTTTGGTGATCGAAATAAGTCGAACGGAAGATTCGGAACTCCCGGAAACCTCATCTTCGTCTTCAGTTCAAGGTAGCAAATCAAACACTAAAGTTTTCCTGAGACGTTGTCAAATGCTCGGAATTCCGGAAGTCACTTAACCAAAGAATCGCATTTTAGAGAACCGAACTGCGGTCACAGAAAAAAAAAATACTGTAAGCACATACTCAGGAGAAATACTGAGCTTAATGTCGTCTTTCAAGAAGAATATTGAGGAGAGTCAATGGGTCAAGCTTCCAGAAACAGAGAACCATAACAAAAGGTTTATTGTATCTATAATAAAATTGTAATAAGTCTGACATGCTACGGGAGTTAAATATTTCGGACTTGGGCTTGGGGAGGAATACATTTCCTGTTAACATGGTAACATAAATTTGCAGCGCCTATAGAAGGACATTCAACAATATCAAATTCCCCAACATTTGATGTTTGTCTTAATTCTTAGCTGCAACGGTACTTTTCCTGTCGCCAAATTAATAACGGTAACAAAATTCCGATCGCATTTACTTATTTACTTTCGCTAAGTCGCTGTTTGCTAAAAATATTGGATGTCTTCATTCATTTGTGTTTCCTGTCTTGATCGAAATGGGTCGTTATTGAGGACATGAATGTTTTGTACTTGAACTGAACTATCTTCATGATCAAGTTTTTGATTTGCAGTTGCTCTGGAATTCCTGAATACGGAATTTGATAGTTCTGGAATTCCGTACAGAGGTCGACAAAATGCCGGATTCCGGGTCTGGAATTCCAGAAAAACTTTCCAGATCGGGAATTCCGCGAAAGATCGTGGAGTAACGGAATTCCGTGAAGACACCCAAGCTGATGACCAGGAATTCCTGGCTCGGCGCGGAATTCCGGAACGTCGGTCCCGGAATCCTTGAACACTCAAGGAATTCCGTAGATAAACCCCGGAATTCCGTGTTTTTTCCCGGAATCCGGGGCTTTTACGGAATCCGGGCACCTTTTTTCCCTACGGGGGGCTAACAAACCGATATCTAAACTCGTCGTTTACAAGCCACTTAAAATTCATCAAAAAAAACTATTTTCGGCTAGAGACAACAACGGTTTTTTTTTTTAAGTTGTAAAGCGCAGACTTGAATTTCACGGGAAGTAAAAATCAAGTAGATTTTGTACATGTTTTTTTTTTTCAAAATATGTTGTTCAGTTCAAAATATTTCAGAAGCAGCTTGCGCAGTTAGTCTCTTCTGTAGTGCTGCATCTCCTCTCACTATAGATATATATTTTTATATATTATATGAATATAGTGCTGGCCAATCGATAATTCGACAAACAAGTATGTTTTTCGAAATACAGACTAGTAAGTAGCACGGTGTTTTAATTAATACCAGGAACTGATACGTCTCACACAAAACAAGACCAAAGGTTCCAATGGGATCCTAAAAATTCAATATTTGATCCAGACAATTAGGTTTTGTCCTCGCCAGGTCCAGTCTTCGCCAGGCCAAACAGCTAATCATTAAGAAATCCAAGCTCAGATATGGATTCAGCATGTGCGTTTACCTCTATAAGCCGATCGAAACGATCCTAGCTTACTTCTGTGAATTTTGCGGTTTTGGCGAAATTCAAGAACTACTTGTCCGGCGAAAAACTAAAGCTCAAAAACAGATTCAGCGAATCTCCTTACCCCTATATCCAACATCTAATCAACTTCAAATAAAAATGTAACTTCTAACAAATTTTTCCGGTTTCAGCCGGAAACCGGACGAACTATATGTCCCGCTAAAGAGTGATTGTCATATACGGATTATGCATCTCTTTTTACCCCTAAATCTATCATCTAATCAACTTCAAATAAAACTTTTACTTTTAACAAATTTTCTGGTTTTGGCCGGATTCCGGGCGAACTACTTGTCCGGCGATAAAATGGTTTTCGTATTCTTGTTCAGCATGCCTTCTTACCCCTACATCAAACATCAAATCAACTTCAGATAAAACTTTAACTTCTAACAAACTTTCCGGTTTTGGCCGGATTCCGGGCGAACTACTTGTCCGGTTGGTTTTCATATTCGTGTTCAGCATGTCTTCTTACCCCATAATCGACTATCACATTAGCTGTTTAAAAATATTTTGCTTGTCCCTTAATTTGAACCCCTCCCCAACCCCTAAATGTAGGGCTACACGGCCCATCTACGAAGAATGCTCGCACCAAGTTTCATCACAATATCTCATTCCCTTCGAGAGTTATCGTGCTCACAGACAGACGGACGGACGGACGGACGGACAACTTTTGAGATGTCATAGGTATCCCTCCACTTACGGTTTGGGATCCCAAAAACGAAGAATGAATTCCCAGGAAAACAGGCCGGAGGCGCGCAGTTTGCTTAAGTTTCCAATTAGCGAACAGGAGGGAAACAGTAGGGAAGTTGTTTATATAATTTCCAACTGAAAATTTGCGGCTGGAAATATATAACTCGCATAAACATGTGTCCTAGCGGAAAAACAGTTGCAGAATAACAATTGGACACAACTGTTTCCAACTGGAGATTTAGGCTACAACTTGAAATAGGCCATGTCCCATAATCTTATTGGAATCGCCTGTTTTCAACTGTAAAAAATACAACTGTTTCCGACTGTTTGCAATTGGCAATATGCCCAACAATCATTTTGGAACAAGACCAAAGGTTTCGATGGGATCCCAAAAATCTAATGTTTGACCCAGACAACTAGGTCTTGTCTTCGCCAGATTCAGTCTTCGCCAGGCTAATCATCTGAGAAAATCAAATTCAGATATACCTGTATAAGCCATATCTATTTTGACGATACTGATCGAAACTTCCTGCTTTAGTTCTGCCAAATTTCCGGTTTCGGCCGAATTCTGAGCGAACTACTTGTCCAGCCAAAAAAAGATAGTTCAGAAACGAATTCAACGTATCTCCTTATCCCTATAAAGAACATCTAATCAACTTCAAATACAACTTACTTAAAAAAAAAATCCGGTTTCAACCGGATTTTGGACGAACTATATGTCCGGTTGAAAAATGATTGTCCTAAAAAGATTCAGCGCCCCTTCTTACCCTTAGATCTGTCATCTAATCAACTTCAAGTAAAAATTTTACTTTTAACAAATTTTCCGGTTTCGGCCGGATTCCGGGCGAACTACTTGTCCGGCGAGAAAATAGTTTTCACCATCGTGTTCAGCATGTCTTCTTACCCCCAAATCGAACATATAATCAACTTCAAATAAAACTTTTACTTTTAACAAACTTTCCGGTTTTGGCCGGATTCCGGGCTAACTACTTGTCCGGCGAGAAAATGGTTTTCACCATCGTGTTCAGCATGTCTTCTTACCCCTAAATCAAACATCTAATCAACTTCAAATAAAACTTTTACTTTTCACGAACTTTCCGGTTTTGGCCGGATTCCGGGCGAATTACTTGTCCGACGAGAAAATGGTTTTCACCATCGTGTTCAGCATGTCTTCTTACCCCATAATCGACTATCACATTAGCTGTTTCAAAATATTTTGTTTGCCCCTTAATTTGAAACCCCTCCCCCACCCTCAAATATAGAGCTACAGAGCCCATCTTCGAACTTGACTTGTACTTTGACCCAAAGGATCCTCCCACCAAATTTCATCAAAATATCTCAATCCCTTCGAGAGTTATCGTGCGTACAGACGGACGGACGGACGGACGGACGGACGGACAACTTTTGCGATGTCATAGGTATCCGTCACTAACGTTTTGGGATCCCAAAAACGAGCTGTAAGAATGGGAACACCGGTTTGCAACTGAAAAAATACATTTTTTTACAATTATATACAATGAGAAGTACTTCTCCTAATCATACTTGAAACAACTGTTTTTTTTAATGTAAAAATAGAATTTGTTCTTATTGTTTGCAACTGGATACATGTCCATAATCACAGCGTACTCGATGAAGAAACTGTTTACGGCTTGAATTATTTCTACATAAATGAATGTGTTCATTTCTCTTTTTCTTTTGATCACCATCATTGCCATGGCCCTCAGGCTTTTTGTTCAAATAAATTTATTAACATTCTCATAATTTTATTTATTTAACTTTTTTGCCCGTGAACAGCAAAGTGAAAAACACGGAGTACATAAAAAATAAGAAGAAAAGAAAAAAAACTGACACACGTACATAAATGAAACAGCAATTATTAGGTACACGTATGTTTGCGGTGAAACATTTCTTCCTTTTCCGGTTCTCACTTTAATGGGGTCGCTGTCACTACCGCAACACGTCAGTTGACATAAACGTCAGTTCGCATAAAACCAAAATCCGACAGTTCGCATACACGTCAGTTCCCATACACGTCAGTTCACATACACGTCAGTTGGCCAACACGTCAGTTGACCAACACGTCAGTTGACATACACGTCAGTTCACCAACACGTCAGTTCGCATACCGTCAGTTCACATACACGTCAGTTGACATAAACGTCAGTTGACATATTTTAGAAATCCGTCAGTTCGACAACTCCCTAGAAGCCTTCGGTCAGTAGACATACACGTCAGTAGACATACACGTCAGTTATCATACACGTCAGTAGACATACACGTCAGTTGACATACACGTCAGTAGACATACACGTCAGTTGACATACACGTCAGTTGATATAAACGTCAGTTCCCATACAAAATCCTTCACTACGCCCAAGACCCGCCTATTAGTTTGAAATCGACTTGGTCGCCGGTAGCAATTAAGAAGAGGGAAGAATACCCAGGGGATTAATATAAAGAAGCCGACATTTGCGCATTTTGATGAGGGTAAAATTAGTTCCAAATCGTCAGGAGCTTACAATCAGAAGCGACAGGTAACGTCACTAAAGGCGGATGCAAAGTTCTTCAATCACAACAAGCTGTTGCGAAGGTTTTACGTAACAGCCGTCGCAAGGTGAAGGACCACACTATAATCGGCTTTGAGGTTTCACACTCAAAAAGGGCTTACATTTTTAAGTATAATCCGAGACCGCATAAGTCCCTAGAGGTCTCTTTCCGCCATCCCGTGTGAATTATCCTTATAGCTGAAGCCTATCGCCGCTAACTTTGTTTTATCAGTCGCAGCTTCTGTCTTTGTTCGTTTTTTTTCTAATCACCCCCCCTTTCCCAGCTCCTTCCTATTGAACCAAAAAATGTTCGACTGCGATACCTTTCTCAATATTTTCTTTATGACAGATAGTCCTTCATTCCGGTGAGGGGATTCCGTGAAATAAAAAGCTAAAATTTCCTGATGTTGTCTCACCTTACGCAACAATGCTTCTTGCAAGAGTGTTTCCAGAATGTTTATCAATTTTGTACATCGTAATTCAAATTCAAATATTTTATTGACCTCCAAGATCGGAACTTGGCTTGAACACTAGAGACTTGACAAGGTTGGCTTAGAAATTGTCACTTCCCACGTCCGACCATCCCTTAAAGTACTCATCTTAACCGCAAACTCCAAAAAATACTTTTAAGCAAAACCTGCATTTTCATGATCCCCATGAGCCCAAAATCATTTTTGCCTCAAGGGTTTTGCTTAGAATTGAATTTCTACCATCCTTAAAGTGCACATCATCACAGCCAAGTGCACAAAAAATGACTTTTTTTTTAACAAATGATTCTCGTGATTTCCAAGGGTCCGTCGTCATTGTTATCTCAATGGTTTTGCTTACAAGTGATTACACAAAACCCACGAATTGGCGAATTCCTACTTTCATCCTTTTACTAAGCCTTGCAAATGCCATATGAGCTTACAGCTCGTGTTGGGATCCCAAAACGTAAGTTGAGGGATACCTATGACTTCGTAAAGTTGTCCGTCTGTCCGTCCGTCTGTCAGCACGATAACTCTCGAAGGGATTGAGGTATTTTGATGAAACTTGGTGGGAGGATCTTTTGGGTCAAAGTACAGGTCAAGTTCGAAGATGGGTTCTGTAGCCCTATATTTAGGGGTGGGGGTTCAAATTAAGGGACAAACAAAATATTTTTAAACAGCTAATGAGATAGTCGATTTTGGGGTAAGAAGACATGCTGAACACGAATATGAAATCCATTTTCTCGCCGGACAAGTAGTTCGCCCGGAATCCGGCAAAACCCGGAAAGTTTGTTAAAAGTAAAAGTTGTATTTGAAGTTGATTAGATGTTCGAATCAGAGGTAAGAAGGCATGCTTAACACGAATATGAAAACCATTTTCTCGCCGGACAAGTAGTTCGCCCGGAATCCGGCCAAAACCGGAAAGTTTGTTAAAAGTTAGTTTTATTTGAAGTTGATTAGATGTTCGATTTAGGGGTAAGAAAAAATGCTGAATCCGTATATGAGAATCATTTTTTAGCCGGATATATTGCTCGTCCGGAATCCGGCTAAAACTGAAAAATTTGTTATAAGTTAAATTTTGATTTAAAGTTGATTAGATGTTGAATAAAGGGGAAAAGAGATGCGCTGAATTCGTTTATGAGCTTTATTTTTTCGCCGGACAATTAATTCTGGCTTTCTCCGAAACCTGGAAAATTCGCAGAAGTAAGCTGCAGGATCGTTTCGATCGGCTTATAGGGGTAAACACACATGCTGAATCCATATCTGAACTTGGTTTTCTGAGATGATTAGCTGTTTGGCCTTAATCTGTTTCTAAATTTTAAGAGTAAAAATATTCAAGGAGTCTGGCGAGACTGGATCTGGCGAAGACAAAACCTAATTGTCTGGATCAAATTGAGTTTTTGGGATCCCATCGGAACCTTTGGTCTTGTTTACTTGGACATAGCTCGTCAGGAGTTCCGTTGAAACCGGATTTCTTTTATAAGTTAAAGTTTTATTTGAAGATCTCTTTATAGGGATAAGAAGATATCCTGAATTCGTTTCTGAACTTTCTTTTTTTTTTGCTGGACAAGTAGGTCGCACGGGATTCGGCTGAAACCTGAAATTCGGCAGAAGTAAAGCAGAAAGTTTCGACCAGTTTCGTCAAAAAAAAAGATATTGCTTACAGAGGTTTATCTGAACTTGGTGTTCTCAGATGATTAGCGCGGCGAAGACTTATCTGGTGAAGACAGGACCCAATTGTCTGGATCAAATATGAAATTTGTGTGATCCCATCGAAACCTTTTGATCTTGTTTTAAGAGGATCTAGTGGAAGCACTTGCCAAGAGAAAACTAATTCTTCCCTCAGTGCTTGCGGTACCCTTTCGGCAAAGGTTAGGATTCACTGGCACATTCTGGTCCTTCACCTTGCGACGGCTGTTACGTAAAACCTTCGCAACAGCTTGTTCTGATTGAAGAATTTTGCATCCGCCTTTAGTGACGTTACCTGCCGCTTCTGATTGTAAGCTCCCGCCGACTAGGAACTAATTTTACCCTCATCAAAATGCGCAAATGTCGGCTTCTTTTTAATCAATCCCCTGGGTATTCTTCCCCCTGCTTAATTGCTACCGGCGACCAAGTCGATTTCAAACTAATAGGCGGGTCTTTGGGCGTAGTTAAGGATTTTGTATGGGAACTGACGTGTATGTCAACTGACGTGTATGTCTACTGACGTGTATGTCTACTGACGTGTATGTCTACTGACGTGTATGTCTACTGACGTGTATGTCTACTGACGTGTATGTCTACTGACGTGTATGTCAACTGACGGAAGGCTTCTAGGGTGTTGGCGAACTGACGTATTTCTAAAATATGTCAACTGACGTGTATGTCAACTGACGTGTATGTCAACTGACGGTATGCGAACTGACGGTTGGTCAACTGACGTGTATGTCAACTGACGTGTATGTCTACTGACGTGTATGTCTACTGACGTGTTGGGGAAGTGACGTGTTGGTCTACTGACGGAATTTTGGGCGTCAACTGACGTGTATGCGAACTGTCGGAAAATGTTGTCGTACTGACGGAATTCTGTAGCGAACTGACGTTTATGTCAACTGACGTGTTGCGGTACTGACGGGACCCCCTTTAATGTTCGCGTGTTTTTTTCGACGTCCAAAAACAATAAATAAATAGAATAGACGACTTAACAAAAGGCAAATAAATCCATGAGAAGTCCCGAGACGTCCTTTCGACCAGGTCCGGCTTAAGCCTGCTACAGATCAGCGAAGCCGATTCGTCATCATTCCAAGGTCCCAGCTAAGCTCCCGGAACACTCTGTCTTTTATCGAGGGATTAGTTTACTGCGCCCGGCAAATGAGCGACGGTTTACTGTGCTTAGAAATGGAGCGGAATAATAACCTAATCCTGCGGTTCATGACAGCCCAATCCCAGGAATGTCCCGGCATTCCCGCTGTTAAGCCTCGTGACCACGGAACCCACAGTCGTCTTCCTGACGACGAGTTTGTGGTTGCTTAGCGGAAAAGTACGCCCCACACCGTTAAGCGGAATTCACACAGAGGGCGTCAAATTATTTGCCTGGCGTTGCGAATTTTTTCGGCTGGGAGCCGAAGCCTGGCGAAGCTTTTTTTTCACTTGGCGTTACGTTTTTCAACGCCTAGCGTGACGAATATCGTCAGGCGTGGCGAAATTCGCTCTCTGTGTGAATTGGGCTTTAAAAGTCGATTTTTCCAGCGACGCGTAGCGAATAATTTCCGCGCCCTGTTAGCGCTTATGAGTTTAGCGCTACTACTACTGTTAGCGCTAAACTGAGACGTTGCGCTCGCGTATAAGGAGGGTTTTCACGAGTTCTCGGAATCACTATCCGGCGAGCCAACCGCATCGCAGTCCAAAGAATTAAGGATGTAAACTAGATCACAATAAACAAACGCCGTAAATTATACTAAATTCGCTACAGTGATTTCTTGAAGATTCTAAAACTGGGTAAATAATATTAAGCTTCCGGAAACAAATAATGTCAAACTGGCCGATGATTTTTTTTTTCCGACATTTCTAAACGTCCATACGGTAATATACTTAGTTGTTTTAATCCTTTTATACGCCACTCGATCTTCTCAAAGGTTTTAGTAACTCTTTTGACCACCGCCGGAGGATCAACGAATAGTTAATTAGCAACATCAAGAGTGAATTGTGTTCAAGTAATTTGTGGATAACGTTGGCTACCGTAAGGATTTTGAAGAAAACAAAGGTAACAGTGTGTTCGTAAAAATCGACCCATCGAAAAATGATGGTGTCCCATCTTCTTGGCCCACACGAATCAAATACTTTAACTTGCCTTTCCCGGCGCACCCATATTCGGCCGGGATCCGGCAAAACCCCCAACTTTTTTTAGAGCTTATTCTGTCCTTCAGCGTGTCGAAAGTGGTATGATATCTGATCATACCACTATCATGATTTTTGGAATTAAATTCATTTATTCCTTCATACTGAATAGACCTCTCTGCTTTGTTTTCCTGAATAGTTGACAGACCTGATAGGGCGAGTGACCTCAGATAGCGTTCCGACATTTTGCTGACAGGTTTGGGTTTGTTGTCAACGTGCAAGGACCAACAGATTGTCTAGTACAGGTACAGTCTGGAATGACGGTCCTGTGAAATCGGAAATTTCAAATTTGGTGGCCAAAACGATTGCGTTCTTTCATCTTCATTCTATAGTTTCGCCTGCCAAGCGTACTATTATGTGGAGTTAGCAGAGAACTCACCGAAACTCAGGCCACAATTGTCCCATTGTCCCCGCAGTCCGACAAACTACAACTATAGGGCGATTCTAGCGGTCTCTTGGATTGGCTTTCCGAAAAGCAAAGCGAGAATCCGCCGAGCGCAAGAACAAGCAAAAAGTCGTTGCACCTTTACAACTTCTCGCTGACTTATCGAAATCACTTTCCACTCGCGAAGTGGATTCGCTTTCCAAGTGCTCGCGAAAACTAGCGGAGCGCGAGAACAGCTTTGGAAAGCGAAGCGAGTTTTAGCCGAGGTCGCAAGAACAGCTGGCGCACAAACTCGCGGAGCTTTCCATACCGCCAGAATCGCCCTTATACAGTATACACATTTTGATGAAAACAACACTCATTATAACGCTTGTCATCGCGTTCTTCTTGGTCTGAAACCTATCTTCTAACGGTTTCTAAAATAAACTTACCTGATAACCCTCGGTAACCCAGGGATCCAATATCCGCCGTTTCACCTGCCTCTTCTTCTTGTTCCAGAAACTTGTCAAGGTCTATCCCTTTTAACTTCGATGGTTTAAGGAACCTTTCTGGTATCCTAGCTGCGGCAGTGGAGGGTCCCCCAAACCCCAGACTCAGAAGAACTTCTTCCGCATCCGGTACTCGAGATCCCAAGACCATCTCCAAACTAAAAAAGAAAAAAAAAATAAGTCTTCTTACAAAAGAAATCTTAAAGGACACGTCGTACTTATGATAGTTATTCATTATACTTCATTAATATTACAATCCGTTCTCTTTCCCGAGATTCTTCACCTAAGCGTAACCTATCTCTTCTAAATACTCTTGATGACTTTATCTCCTTGCCGATGCAGAATCGCCGGGTACCTAGCGGAAGAGCCAGACGCGGTATCACCTCGGGCATCACAGGCCCACAGCTGCTCCCAAAGATCGCCGTGATTGTTTAAAACAGGATTTGAGTCACTGAGTTCAAGTCGTTACAGAGACGTTTACTCCTTCCTGAGGATCACTGACGTGTTTTGGACTTAGTCATTTAGAGTATCGGCAGTACACTGATTATCACGCTTGCCGCGTTTGTTCTCTTTACGTGACGCATCATGCGCCCGAAAAATGTTTCCGAGGAGCTTATTCGTACGGAGACCGCTTATCATTTTGACAATAGTTGCGTTTTTGCAGCTACCATGGTATCTGTTACCACGGTAACTGGATCTGCAATTAGTCGTTTTTGCAGTTCCCGTTGTATCTGATATACGGTCCACTGCAAAAACGACTATAGCCGAAATTGAACTTTTCGAAGTCATCCCAAAATAAAAACTGATATCCAGTTACATCACTAAGTGCTGAACTTCTTTCTCATCAATTTGACAACATTTGATGAAAGTGAGATGTGTTTTCCAGATACCACGACCAGATACCACGGTCGGACCGTGATATCTGAATATCTGTTACCACGGTAACTGGCCAGATACCACGACAACTGCAAAAACGCCTTTTGACCGTGGTATCAGATACCACGATAACTGCAAAAACGACTTTAGACCGTATATCAGATACCATGGTATCAGCAAAAACGCAACTAATATTGTCATACGAGGCAAGTACATGGAAAGAGGCTAAAAACAGCCAAAGCCGTGTGTAATTTTCTGTAATCATAGATTAGTTGTGAAGCGAAAACACTATGTAGTGCGAGAAAAAAATGATTGAATAACTTATGATAAACAATTAAAGTAAACTTAGACTCGCGCTTTAGCGATTGCGGACAAGACGACCATCTTGGGACGGGTCCATCTTCAACATCTCAGACGGCTCACCCAGTCATACACAAATAATCGATTTTTGGGCACAGTTCTTCAACATTTGGGCGCAAACACCGGTGCTTGGGGCACTTTGCCCTGCAAGATGGACACTTTATGTCCCCCATGATAATGGGCGGATCCAAAAATCTAATAATAAAATTTGTTTATGAAGCAGATTTGCATGGGGGCCTACTGTGCCCTTGCTTCAGGCACACGTTCGAATAGTATAATTAACATGATTTTCCCGGCGCACCGACATTCGGCCCGAATCTGGCAAAACCTGGAACTTTGTTAGAGCTTAGTGTGTCATTTAGCGTGTCGATAGTGGGGTAGTTAGCTGACAGACATGCTGATTCGACCTATCTGCCTTGTTTTCTCGAATGGTTGATACTGAATCCGGAATCCAGAATCCGGTGAAAACCGGAAGTTCGTAGGCATAGTGTTATTTCTTAACTGGTGGTTGGAGTGTCATTCATTGATGAGAATAGACAGAATACACAATCTCTCCCTGCTTTATTTTCTTATGAAGCTGCTAAGATATCTAGAAAACCCTACATAGTCAGGATGGACATGTCCAATGCATATTCCCTTTGGGGTCGTATCGAAACTTCTGGTCTCATTTCATTTGGTCTTGATACTTGTGGGAACAAAAAAAATCAAACAACAAATATTTTTTTTTTAGTGGAGTGTTCCTTGGAACAATCCACTATTGCGAGCGCTCTAGCAGCTTTCGGCTTTCGGTTTCCGGTTTCCGGTTTTCGGTTATCGGTTTTCACCGCATTTTGTGGAGCTCGTAACTCGTGAATTTAACCAGTGCAAGTATCAAGTTCAAACTTGGTACGCTGATAGGGACTGGGGTCTAGTTGTGCCTTTTGGGGGTCCGACCCCCCACACCCACCCGGTTCAGGGGCAAATGGGCCCAGATTGCCCAGTGAATAATGTTCATAACTTGACCAGAGTTGGACATAAGACGATGAAATTCCTTGTACATATAGACCCTAGGGCTGGGACATTACTTTTAAAGTTGCACCTCCCCCACCCATCACGTTCATGGGCAAATGGGCCCAGATTGCCCAGGAGTAAAGTTCGTTACCCGTGACAGGAATCAACAGGTATCAAGTTGAAACTTGGTAGGTTTGTGAGTATTGGGGTCTCTTTTTCATTTTTGCGGGTCCCAAACTCCACCCCCACTTGGTTCAGGGGCAATTGGGCCCAGATTGCCCATTTTTAAAGATTTCAACTTGACAATAACTGGAGATAGGGCGATGAAATTCCTTTGTGCTTTTGGATCATAGGGTTGGGGATCTATATGTGGAGTTGAACCACCCCCTGGCCCCTACCCTCCCCGTTCATGGTTAAGTGGGCCCAATTTGCCCATGAGTCAAGTTTTTGGCCCGTGACTGGAATGAAACTCTAAGCCGGTATAGTCGAGGATATTTAGGTCTAGATATGCAACTGATGCCCCCCCCCACCCTCCCGTTCATGAGTAACTGGGCCAGATTTTTCACGAGTTATGTTCGTCTATGACAGGTCTCAAGTTCAACTCTTGTATATTTGGGGAGATATATCTATGAATGAGGATTTTGGTGTAGAGCAGCAAGAAATAAGACGACGCGACGTATCTTTAATGAACAGCTGGAAACTTTACGGTGTTGTCATATGATCGATGATATGCCGTTCTTAATGAATTGTGACAAAGGGGGTATTAGGCTACTACGATTTGGTTATTGCACTTGTTTTATTACCTTGCTAATGGAAAAGAGGTTTAAAGGGTCGGACTGGCTGGCAGACCATTCAGATTCAGTGTTCTGATTCTCTGATCTAGTGTTAGAACTCATGCTTTTCTTGCAAGATCTTCAACATTTCTTTGGATTTATACTTGCGGTTTGTTTACATTTAAAGCTTTTAAAGTGGGATGATTTCAAATTAGGTTATTTCAATACTTGTTTGGTTGGGGATGTGAAATGTCTTGGTTTTAACGCTGTTTGTATATAAAATATGATAAACATTTTACTTTCACACTCCACGTCTGAGCGCTTGCGCACTTGTTTTTACAAAAGCCACAAAGATTTCTCAGCTCGAGCCAAGTATGCAATTAACAATTCCCGTTTTCCAATCCGGAATGTCTCTGATTTCTTTCAGCTTCCGGCAAAATCTAAAACCTTATGCTGTTCGAACGAGACCTCAATTTCCACCTTCACAAAAGAAGATATGCTGCATTCCGTATGGTTGACTTTAACCTTTTGAACTTTTACCAACCGCTGCCAAAAATCTGTTTAAAAATTTGCATACGACTCAGCGTAGATAATCAGTTTTGGTTGGGGAGACAATTTTTCCCACGATTTCTCGCATTTCGAATTTCCAGGAAATCGGAGTGAATCCTAGGCGTGAAAAGAAATAATTATGCGGAAGAAAATGACCGTTTTCTGTTCGGGGCGTTGCGCGTTGGGGTGATTTGGTTTTGCGATATTCGGGTATTCTAAAACCCATGGGCGAAAAACGTTCGTGCGCAAATCCACGAATGCAAACGCAAACAAAGTATCCAAATGTATTAATCGAAAAGGACGGAAATCGGATAACCTAGTGACCCACCACCAAGAAAAAATAATCTGATAAAACCTCCGTTTCCCTATTTTTGTGATACGAGCATGCAAAGTCGAATGTATTCTGATACCCTACCCGATGCAAATGAGCGCAGGAGGAGCTACGCACAGCATCATTACTGTTATCTCTACAAACAGCTGTAGGCCTATCACGGTACAACTCCGCAGAAGAATCCGAACGTCGTCTGAGTCGTCCTTTACAGCTGATTGGTTGTCCGCCATACTGACGTCACATGTAACGCGTGTAGAGCGGGATCTCCAAGCCTGCAAGGCATCATACGGTTTTTCACCTCGTATGGGCAACGGCCTAGAGGGAAGTAGACGGGTATCAACTCAAACCTCACAGCATGTACCTCTAGCTTCTCTCAGTTTTACCGGGATATCCATAGTCGCTGTATGGGACCAAAGAAGGAGGTTCTATCAGATTATTCGTTCTTGCCATCACTTATTCACTTAAAGAGGCTTGACGACCCAATAAAAATGCGTTACTTCGTTGCTCCACTGTTCACGAATAATCAGTGGAATTTCCCTATGTCGCATGCTTGACGAAAACGATTTACGAAAAATAAGTGTTGATTTGCAGTGATCGCAGTGATTTGCTTTCCACAAGCTGATCACTGGCCACTGAAACGCCACGTTTGTATTGATATTACAAAATTTCCGCGTCACAGGAGACGGCCGTAGATATTCTGAACGTCACTACTAGAGCAGATAGTGGAAAGTAAAAATCAATTCCTTAGCAGAATCCAAACAATTCAGTGTATTCAATAAGGTGATACAAAAACAAGTTGGCTTTTCAGTTAAACTTTAAATACTCCTTGGGCCGAAGCTGACTGGGAAATATATATTCAAGAAAATTTGATTGCAAGTTTCGTTTCATCCAGTCCCCGACGTTGTCCCTGGCGCTCAACGTCCTGACGAGGACCCTTGCGAAGAAGGGCCGAAATATCGCAGCCAAAGCATCGTAGCTGACGTCTCTTTTAGCCATTGTTTTGTTGTTGTTTTTTTTACTGATATTTTGTGCCAAAAATATCTTTTGGGCTAACCCAGCCGGGATGCTTCCGAGTACTGCCCCTAGATGGCCCCACGGTCGTACCACGTATCGGTTTAAACTTGGATGGGATGTATCCCATATGCTAGAATATTTCCGAACCAACTCCTTCAACTAAATCTTGTTTGACGCCAAGCTTATTGCTGGTCCTAATTAGATATCTCTAATAAAAAATATGATCCTTTTTGCATCAAGTACGTCTTTCTCTAGACCCAACAGGACTATATCTCTAACATATCCCCCCCAGATGAGCTCCGCTGAGTTTCCTCCGCGTCTCTACACCAAGTGGGGAATTGTTTAACTTAGGAGAATGGTCAGGGCGGACTTTGGGACAAACAGGGATACGTGGGGGGGGGGGGGGCTAGTCCCATCTAGAGGAAAATAAAAGCTTTATCTCGACGTCCCACTTTGCACCTTTCCTGCTTCGTTAGGCCCAAATGGGAGGGAAAAAGTTAGGGTGGGGGAAAAAATAAAGAACGAATCAGGTCCCACTTTTTCGCATTGCGGACTGCCAAAAACGGCGAAAAGACAATGAGTGCAGTACCGTATTACAGAAAGGGTGACTCTCGCCAGGCTTTGCAATTTCGGGCATTCACTTTCCGTAAAAACGCAAGAGTAAGAGATAAAGTTCAACCAAAAAGGGCAGCTTATTTTGTAACTTGTACTTGATAAAACATTTCAACTAGGTTGATTTTTCGTTCCACAACAGGCTACTCATGGCGACACTGAAAGTAAGGACAGCGTTACATCACGACGCAAATCACAGGTAGACCGCGCAATTCAAATTTCGCTGAACACGTGGTTTTTTCATTCTGTACTATAGAGAATAGCAGGAAACCAAACATATTGCCTGACTGCAAAGTAAGCTCGAAAGGATCTCGAAACGAGCAGCCTAGCAAGTTTGTTTATCGACAGCAGACAATTTGATCATTATCTATTTACGAGAAAAAGTAATTCGTCACCAGATGTTCATATATCAAGCTATAATGAGCGAAACATTAAAGTGTTTGATTCATGTGGGCCGAGAAGGTGGAAGACACCATCATTTTTCGATGGGTCGGATTTTTACGAACACACTGTTACCTTTGTTACTGTTACTGTTACCTTCAGTATACTGAATTAAATGACACAAAAATAAGTTTGCGTTCCAGTTAAACTTTAAAAACAAGACAGCCAACGTTAGGTTTACCGGTTAAAGCGGACCACAAAAAATGACCTTTCTACCACACACACAATGATAACCATCCCTATTGCCAATATGAATGTTAAAACCACAAAAAACACCGTCAAACAATGAGCATATTAAAAAAAAACGCAAAATTTCCTAGGTTTGAAATAATTCGGTCTGGACTAAACCTCAGCCGATTATCTTAGACAGCCGTTATGGCACGTAGGGAGCCAAGGATCAAAATAGTAATTTCCATCTAATGCTCGAACTGTTTATTACAAATGCAAATAAATGAAAAAACCAAGACCAGTGTGGTACTCCTAGAGACATAAGAAAAATAATAATTAAGTCTTATAATTCTTTGCTAATCAAACAGGGAAAATTCCGTCATCTGGAAAAGAAGACGTTCTGCGTGGGTTTTTTCTCGAGCCGAAACAGCAACTAGGCAAATCTAAATAAACTGGTGGCTTGCGATCAGTAAGAGAAGGTAAACAGAATGTTTGGATTAGGTCTTTAAAGAGGGCTTCAAAATCCGCCGTTTCTGCTTAAAACCAACTCCCTCTAAATATCATGATATCAGCAAGACTTGTGGCTAGCCCCTAACCACTTGGATTTGGATTCGATCCAGCGACGCTGGGATTGTTTTTCTTCCATTAGCATAAAGGATCCTAACGGATTATCAGTGAATAGTTAGCAATGCAATATCTGCGACCAGTCTGCGACTCTTAAAGTTTAACCGAAAAGGGGCGAGACAGGACAATTTAGTTACCCATCACTTATGCACTTAAAGAGGCTTGAAGACTCGATGAAAATTCGTTACGTCGTTTTCGAGTAGTGTAATTTTCCCGTCGGATTTGCAGTACCTCAATGCACTTGTGCCTGTGAGAGATTTGAGAGAGAGATTGCTTTATTTGTAAAAAAAAAGAGAAAAAATCAACAGATGAATTCCGGAACTGCCAACATGCCAAAGGCTCTAAGCGGCCAGTTCAGGAACTGTGTTGTATGCTTGACGAAAAAGATCCATGACATTTTTTTGTTCAGGCACTAATCAGTCTTCACCAAGTTACCACTGGCCACTGAAAAGCCATGCTGGTTTTGTGACTCAAATTTTCCGCATCATAGTAGAATTTGCGTTGTGGGGACGGCCGAAGATATTCTGAACGTCAATACTAAAGCAGTTAGTGGAGAATAAAAAAAAATCCTTAGCAGAATCCAAAGGATTCAGTGCAGGGTATTCTATTAAATGATACAAAAATAAGCTAGCTTTTCACGAGGGGTCGACGACTCTCCCGGAAAGTGTACAAATCTCGAAGGAATAATCCGGAATGGTCATGATTATTCCGTTATTCCGGAATGGTGGACATCAAAAATGAGAGTCGTCGACCCCTCGTTCGCAGCAGGACAGACCGAATGGGGTGAAATAAAGGCGGACTAAACAAAAGTTGGTGAATTACCAAACTTGATAAAGAATGGGAGGATATGGAATGGTTAGGAATAGTCCGGAATGGTCATGATTATTCCGTTATTACGGAATGGTGTACATAAGAAATGAGAGTCGTCGACCCCTCGGGTTTTCGGTTAAACTTTATATATCAGCATGTGATAAATTCATCCTTGCGAACATTTCCAATGTCTTCTTTCATTTGTATTTCTATTCATGCTGGAAACTGGTTGCTATCTAGGATTACAATGATCCGTGCCTGAAATCTTGGCTGTAACGACAATGACCCACAAGAAAGGGTAGGTTAGCGTCCAGAAGATGCTGATAATTCGTTTAGGACTGTATATACAGGCTCTGATATTGACTTTAAACATCTATATATCTTTGTGTCCCCCGTGACTCAGCTTACGTTGCCAGGATTAATTAAAGCGTGAGAGACAGACGAAAAAGTGGCCCTAAAAACACCCGCCATTGCCAGAAGCATTTCTCCTTTTCCGGACCGAAAGGGAAGATTTCCTACGCAGCTCTGCAAAAAAACGGGTCGCCACCGCCAACGAACATCCCGGAAAAACAACAGTTAAGGAAAAACCGTGAAGCAACCGAAAATAGTTGCGTTTTTTGTCTCTGGTCCCTGTTCCGTGTTCACAGTTGTCTGTTTAGAATAAAAAACGGTATTTTTGCTTACGCTGTTCCGTGTTTCATGTTTTGTCGCTGTTCTGACGAAAACGCAAATTTAGGTTCCTGAGCATGTCTTAGGCGGGAAATTTGTTAAACTGCAAATTAAATTCCAAAACAACCATACTTTAGGGTCCACGCTTATTCTCTTAACTTCTGCAACTTTTTCTTTTCTATCTGCGAATCTCTCCGCAATTTTCTATCTGAGCAGTGATAGAACATGCTAGGAGAGCAAGTTCCGTGTTTTGCAAAACAGACAGCGGGACACGGAACGGCGTAAAAAAAAGGGAAAATGAGAAACAGCGTGTTCCGTGTTTTGGCAAAAACGGGAAAAACACAGAACAGAGAGAAAACAGCTAACATAACAGAGAGAAAACAGCAAACAGAACAGAGACAAAAAACGCAACTAATAACTGTTACAAAGGACAAGAAAAGAATCCACACTCTTTACAGACAAAGATTCACAGAAGCTTTGATACTCTTCCTAGCTTCTTCCCTCCCCCTTTCACCTTTTTATCTATATATCTCTTGAGCTTTTATCATCAACAATTTCCCGGCATCTCTCTGTACACTTTCCTCAAGTAAAGTGTCCAATTTAATGCTCCATCTCGGCTTATACGCCCCGGGCTTGGCTGGATATATGAATTCCAGCTTCGCTAGAACGTGTGGACTACCTTGATTAGGGAATTCAGGATTGAGTGTTACTGCAACGACACTTCCTTAGGTTTTCTATTTTCTTTCTATCTTCCCGGTTTAGGACAGCGCTCACACATCATGTCAGTTAATCTTCAGGCCACACCCTAGGAAACTTTAAAGCAGAACTGAAACCTTAAACTAGTCCATTATTTTCTTCTCATCAACAAGCACCATAACCAATCCGCCTATTTTCGAATTGTATTTCACAGTTGTTTTCACGTAGCCAAATCTAATCTTTCTATGCGATCTTTTCACAATTAAGCCCCGCCTCTCGCGTCGTTTGTGATAGGTTGAGTGGGAGGTACGAACTGTAAAAAACAATCAGAGAAATTTTTGCTGGCAATTTTGTCAAGATTACGCGTAAGGTGGTGTACTTTCACAGTGGAGAAACATTGCGACGAGTTACGGGACACGAGTAGGTCTGTTTCGTCCTCGCGAGAAATTTGAACTAGAATGCAGCAACCGTTCGGCCGCGGTACAAAACTGGTACGATAAGTTCTTCGGTGAACCATTCAAGTCGTCAAACTATGAGGCTTGATTCGAGACATCTAATAGCTGCAAAGAATAATAAACGTAGCTACTGGTTTGGCGTTAGATAGCCTACTGTGAAGTCGCAAATGTTACTTTTAAATTGCCCGCCTTATTTCTCTCCAGAATTTGTAAATCTTGGTGGTACTGATGTAAGACCTTCGACTGAACTACCAATCGATCTATAACGGCAACTCGTAAGCTGACTACTGCTCGTACTGAAAAGAAACTTGGTGTAACGTACGCGCCGCTTGTTCCGTCGCAAGTTAACATGACCAAAAACAAACAAGCAACAGAACCTCCGTCTTTGGTGCCATCCACCGATGCTAGGGATACCCCAACAAAACTTAGCGGAGCTAGAGGTACTTCTGAGCTTTCAGTTGATGACTGTCTACTTCCCTCTTCGCCTTTGCGCTTATCAGAAGAAAAACTGTTGCAGGCTTACACGACCCGCTCTGCAGCGCGTGACGTCACAATGGTAGAAAACCAATCGGCTGTAGTTCTTGAAATTCCTTCTCCGAGACTCTACTGCGATATAGCTGTTTGTAGAGGTAACGAATTGTGATGTTCCGCGTAGCTCCTACCCTCCGCTCGTTCGCATCGGGCAGGGTTTCGGGAATCTATTCGACTCTCCATGGTCGTTTTACAGAGACAGGGAGACGGAGGTTCCTGTGCTTATTTGTTCTTGGTATGACCAAGAAGCTCCTTGCTAAGCTTTAAATTGCTGCGACATTGCCTCATTTACTGTTTGTGGCTCGGTTCTGCGCTACGGATTAGAAAGAGTTAAGATAGTTGTTCTTCAAATTTGCCAAGTTTCTTCTTCAACTTCCTAGTTGGTCTCGGAACCGGTACTTGATTCAGAAGTTGATAATCTTGTAGGGAACTTCAATAATCAGGATGTTTGCTCACCCCTGCATGGCTGTTCTTTTCTGGATGAGATTAGTTTGATTTTGTAAGGAGGTTAATGTTGTCCTGTTTTTGTTGTTTGTGGTTCTTTTCTTTTTCCCCTTCCTTTTCCTCCTCTGTGTTGTCGATGGGTAAAAATGTGTCATTCATTCGCTCATTCATTAACATTTGCATGTCATGCGGTGATCTTTATAACAGCAGAAAGAACATTTCGCCGTTTCAACAGTATTAACCGAGTAGTAAAATCGACACATCCCCCCACTACTTCAGCTTCCTTCGAAACCACTTGTCACATAAAATACTAAACTCTCATCATATTCCCTAACATAATGACTTTCTGGAACCGCCCTTCACTGAGCCCCATGAAAACGGGGACAAATGAAACTAAGCAGACGGTAAAGCAGCCACAAAGAAGACATTAATGCTGGATAGCATTCCTTGGGGGAATCACAAGAGGTCGTTAACGGCCTGCAATGTAGGCTACGCTCTGAGTAAAACAGACAACTAGGGTATGCAAGTATCTACAGCCAGTTCCAACGGTTTTTATTCGCGTACTTTCGAAGGTTAGTTGACGGACTTAGAGGGCGTATTTTTAATTCTAGTTATATTTATTTTCTCAGTAGATGAACCCATTTCACATGTTGTTTAAAGCAGAACTGAAACCTGATGCTATTCTAGTTCTTTCCTTCTCCACAATAAAAGCCATCGGCAGTCCGACCATTTTCGATTTTCCACTCATAGCTGTTTCCGATTCTTTTGCTCTCTAGGCGAATCTAAGCTTCACATGGAGAGTCTTTTCACAATAATGCCCCGCCTCTCGCGTCGTCTGTGATTGGTTCAGTCGGAGGTACGAACTGTATACACCGTTCAGAGAGAAGTACCCAAGCGCTCAGACGTGGAGTGTGAAAGAATGAATCGACCGATGTTTTAGATTTCTCCCTTCCAAGAATAGTTAAAATTCTTATTGTGTAGTTACACACGAAACCAGCATTTGAGCTCACAAAGAATCTCAAATATGGTTCTTGCCATATGTTATGCATTCAGGCGGCAGGACCCCTCCCCCCTAAAAATTACAACAATCGTTCCAAGCTTCAACTTGATACCGACCATGGTACGAAAGTTATGAACTAGTCACAACTGCCCCTGAACCGGAGGAATGACGAAGGTGTATGTGTGTGTGGGGGGGGGGGGCTCAAATTTTAAACTAGACCCCAATATCATCAACTATACCAACTTTAAATGTTACACCACAACGGTTCACGAAATCTGTAATCACGTGCAACCCAGGCGAGCTGCCTATGAACTGGGAGGGTGGGGAGGTGAAATTCCGACAGTTGCTTGTTAACCAAGGATCTAAGTACAGGAAAGTTCATTAACATTGCTCCAACCGCGGTAAAGTTAAGATCTTAAGTCACGGGGCAATATGGGGCCGGGGAATTTGAAATGGAACGCAGCACATGCATATCCTTGGTGGGCAGAGGCGTTACTAGCCAAAATGTTTGGGGTGGAGAGGCTAAGGTATTTGCCAACTGGCTGGACATTTTTACCGACTGGTTTTGCAGGAAAAAACGACAGTTTAGGCGAAGAATCTTGATTTTAAGAAAAACTGAATGTTTTCATGAAAAAAACGACTCGTTCTTTTTACCGACTGGCTGACAACCTTGGGGGGCGTTCCCCCTTCCCCATACGCGACGCCCCTGGTGGTGCGAAATTGTAATGACAAGCACACCAGCGGTTTGTTAACGAACGCGTCTTAATAATGATTTACTTTTCGTCCTCAAAGTGATCAAAATGTCGGAGATTGCGTGATGGAAGTTTTCACCAGGAGGGGGTTGTAAGTTAGATTTTTGGTATGCCGACTCTAAACAATATTCATTTTTTATTTTAAGTTTTAGGAGTATTTCTTAACTATTCACTACATATTCACTGGTACTATGTTTATAGATATTTTTCAGTCAAGCGTTTGCAACTTCATCAAACTTTTCATCAAAACTTCATCAAACCTTTGAAACAGTGTTGCCCCTGGTCGGAGAATCCTTCGATCTGTCCAGGTTCTGGACTTCTTCGACAAAGCGAACCAGAATTCTGCGATCGGTTCCTTACCAGTAAAATAAAAAAAATGAAGAAAAAAAGGTTGAGACGTACAATTATGAAGATGATAACGACATTTCTCGCACTACGCTGTCAGAAAATTTCATAGCAGAAGTTTCGCAACTTGAGTTTCATAACAGATAACAAAAGGATGCGCAGTTTCAACAGATAACACTTGGGATGTAATCTGTTTTGATTCTGAAAACGTTATGCATTAAATGTTATCCATAACAAGCATTGCCGGCAAGAGCTGAAAAAAACGCCGAAAAATCATCTGCTGACTTTCCAGTATCATAACGACGAACAAAAAAGTCAGCGGATGCTTTTTCGGTGGTTTTCAGGTCTTCCTGGAAATTCTTGTTATATGCACAACATTGAATGCATAACGTCTTCAAATTACAATAGTGTTGTCTATTGAAACTGCGCATCCTTAAGTTATCTGTTGAGAAACTTCTGACAGTGTACGACAGGCGCCGTCACAGGTTCCGTCGGAGAAAAGTGGCATCACTGCTCGAAAGTGTAATTTCCATAAATAGCCTAACACTCACCTGGACCTTGATGTTTTGGATACATCTGAATTAAGGGAACTGTTCCTATTTAAATCCTTTTGAAGGCGCGATGGGGGGTCCGCATCTTCAAACCGCAGCTTTCTGGAAGTATTCACTACATCTTCACTGGTATGTTGATATGGGTCCTCATCCATGTCATGAGTTAGAGGGGGGCTTCCAAACGTACTGCAAAAGAACGAGGTTTGGATGGGGGTTGTTCGTGGATGATGTACCACCTCATGTAGACGTGTAACCACCTACGTACAGTGTTGTCACTAGTCGCAGAATTATGCGATCCGTCAGAGGTTGTCGACTTCTTCCAAGCTAGAATGAATTCTGTTACCGGTGAGGCCGTAAATAAAGCAAACGCATATAATTTGGCCAGCGTTTTTCCGCAATCTCACAAAGTGGTTGTGGGTCGAAAAGAGCTTTCCGCGGTCGTTCGTGCGGCCCACAAGTGTTTCTGTGACCCAAGTGATTTTGTGGCTCGCTTCACGGCTCGAATTTGACAAACAACTGTCGATGTGATTTTCGATTTTGTGTCTCCAATAAGGCGGGAGATTCAAGTTTAGCAGGAAAATAAAGTCTAAATAATAAAGTTCATTAGGCCACTTTTTCAAGAGTACAGGCATAGACTGAGGATCCTTTTTCCCCGGAATGGTAAGGCGACGTGAGCCTGAAGATCTGTTTATTGAAATTTTATCTGTATTTCATTTTTTATTTTCAAAAATTTACTGAAACTTAATTAGAACTGTTTACGTACTACATTATTCACTTGGGAAAAAATTGGTGTATGTTGCGGGTTTGGACGGCTTCCGATGTTTTTTTTTTTCTAATTGTCAACATTTTCTTCAAAATTAATACTGGGCCTTTTACTTTAAAATCAGAAAGTAACTGCGAATTACTGAAAAAAATTGGGAGCCCAAAGAGAATTTTAGAAAACCTGCAATATGATATTTTAATATCAGATATCCTACTTCGCAAATTCGAAAATTTTCTACGATTGTTGTTGCGAAGTTTGGCACACTTCATCTACAGGCTACACAAAAATAGAGAAATACCGTTGCACACATGCCATTATGTCTGGAACAGTCAGCTGACGCGTGGTAAAACAGAAACATTCAGGATAGTTACGAAAAAAACAACTGAAAATACTACTTATAGGCCTATTCCAGTATTTGGAGCAATAATTATGATTATTTTATTCTTTAGCCACCAAAATCAGCATAAAGACGGAGCAGATACAAAGAAAAGAAGAAAAACCAAGAATATGGAAGCATCTTGCCAAGTTCATTCTTTTTTTTCCTTTTTCTGCAGCCACCGCCATTCCTCGAAAACCTTTAATTAACAAGAGCTGTAAGCTCATATGGCACTTGCATGGGTTGAGATGTAGTGTTTGATCAAAAGTACTTTTAAGGTTACCTTTGCGGTTCAGATGCGCACTTTAAGGGAGCTAGAGAAAACGTATTTTGTTTTAGAACTTGGCTGTTATGATACGCACTAAATAGGCGCTAGAAATTCATCTGTAAGAAAAACTATTGAGACAAAACGATCACAGGCCCTTAGGGATCATTGATATATACCGTTTGATAAAAAGTTTTTTTTTTCACTTTTCGGTTAAAATGTGCACTTTCAGGGTGATAACATAAATTTTTAAGCAAAACCCTTGTGGCACAAATGATCATGGGTTGAGATGTATCGTTTGATAAAAAAAAGTAGTTTTCGACCTTGCGGTTCAGATTCACACTTTAAGGGAGCTAGAACTTCATTTGTAAGCAAAACCCTTGAGGCAAAAATGATAATGGGCTCATGGGGATAATGAAAATGTATAATTTGCTTAAAAGTATTTTTCAAAATTTACGGTCAAGATTGGTACTTTAAGGAATGTCGGATTTGGAAAGTGGCGATTTCTGAGCCAATCTTATCGAATCTGTAATATTTCAGCCCAGTTCCATCGTCCTAGCACATCTGGAAGTACCTTAAATCGCGATCACCGGAATTCCGGACCCCCCCCCCTCAAACTCCCCCACAGTCGCCGGAGCCAATCCGGATCTGTAAGTGATTTATCCAGAGCATCTCTTTATTATTCCCACAAAGTTCCATCTCGATCTCCCCAGTCTGAGCCGGTCACGTATTCCCCCCCCCCATTGTTGTCGAATCCGGTCCGGACATGACAAAGATCACCAGAGACATGTCCTCTGATCAATTATCAAATTTCACTCAAATCCGATCAACCGTTCCAAAGTTACGCATGACTCAATATTCCGGATTCCCCCTCCCGCTACTCCCCCCACGACTATCGGATCATGTAAATTTTTATTTATAAGTCATTTTGATCGGGTCCCTGATTCGCCTTCCAAGTTTCGTCGTGAAAATCCCCAAAACCGCCATTACCGGAATTCCGGGAAACTCCCCTCCACCCCCCCCCCCTAGTGTCCGGATCCAGTCCAAATGTATAAATGATTTATCTGGAGCAGATGCTTGTTCTTTCCAGCACGTTTCACTCCGATCCCTCCATTCTAACCGTTTCTCAAGATTTCCGGTCTCCCCCCCCCCAACTCCCCCATAGCTGTCGAATCCGGTCCGGACTTCAAATGGGACATCAGAGGTATACCATTTATTCAGTTATTAAGTTTCATTCCAATCCGATCACCCGTTCGAAAGTTACACACTACTCCAGTTTTTCGGATTCCCCAGCCCTCCACTCCCCCCAGGTGGTCGGATTGGGAAACTGATTATTTCCAGATTAGCCCGGTCGGGTCCCTGATGCTCCTGCCAAGTTTCATCGTCCCAGCACATCTGGAAGTACCCCAACTCGAAAAAGTGTGAAAAAAATACTTAATTCTCAGAATTCCCCGGCCCACCACTCCCCCCCAGATGGTCGGATCGGGAAACTGATTATTTCCAGGTTAGTTTGGTCGGGTCCCTGATTTTCCTGCCAAGTTTCATCGTCCTAACACATCTGGAAGTACCCTAACTCGAACATGTGGGACAAAAAAATTCGGACCGACCGACCGACCGACCGACCGACGGACGGACGGAATTGCGATCGGTATATGGCACTTGAGCCAGAGGCTGCAAGTGCCATAAAAACTGGTCAACTATGTTATTAATTAATTCATTTATCATCCCCATAATCCCAACCTCGAAAGGTGATCCCTGTGTTCTCCAAACTCCAACGGGATTTGCAAACTCTAACGGGATTCGCCATTTAATTTGCTTCCTGTCAAATTACTGCTTTAGTTTGCTTGGCTTTACTTAGTACATCCAGCACGGGAAAGCCAGAAGAACAAACACCTGGGATATCCAAGGTCATTTTACATTTACATAGGTAGAAACATAATGCACTATGGTGGTTTCCTAGAGGCATAAATCGATCCTTCATTGAGGGTTGAGTTTTTACTGAGTAAATAATTTTTACAGATATTTATACGCGAACAATTTAGAAACTGAGTACAGCTAGGCCCTTTCACGGTCCCCAACGACTATTTAAAGCGGAACGTTACGCGTTTTCGTTTTCCTGACACGATATGCGGTGTCTTTATACGGTCAAATGTGAATGAAGAGGCTGCAGCCCCGCAAAAACGCCACAAACCCCCGTCTTTTGCCGTTTTAACAATAGGCCTACGCCCTTCTTAAAATTCTTTCCGGATCAGTTCTTTTTTTGCCCTCTAGATGCGCTAGTGTAAAGTAAACAACGACACACTACTTCTTGGTATACGTTTAACCAGGTGTGTTTGGTTATTTTCAACTTCTTTTATGTTGCCTATTAGGCCTGGCCCTGTTTAAGACTGTTTGCAGCGAAAAAACGCCTATAGTCTTTTCATGCGTTTCGTCACCAAATTTCAAATTCCCGACACAAGCGGACCATTCAACTTCTTCTTCCGCCAATATAATCGTCAGAGCGCTAGCTGAATTCATTCGTCTAATAGTCTATTTCATCAAACATCTTAACTCTGCTTATTTTCATTGTTTTTTTCGTTCCACAATCGTCAAAGCGGTACCTGACGTCATTCGTCCCACATTTCACAAAACATTCCAACTCCATTTCATTTTAATTTATTTATTTTCGTTCCATGTTTGTTCGTAAACGTTTTCCAATTATCTGCACCTGTTAGCCAAGTGCTATTGGAGATACGTTAAAACTGATTGATTGAGATGGATCACGTTCGCTGCAGTCTAATGGTCGAGATAGGCTATCAAGACTTCCTGCACTGTTATCACCAAGTTGAAAAAATCGCAGCTTTTCTACACGGAATTTATGATGGTACCGAAGATCCTGGAGGAAATTTCAGTCCACGACAGCCCGACGCTGATCGTCTATCAGCAGCCTTAAGGCTAAGGCGCCAATTGTTGTCGACTGTTGTTTTCTAAAAATGAGCTCGTGAAATTTGGCATAAAGCGCAATTTCCACCGGTTGCCTTTTTGCCAGTCTTCTTGCCGCAACTGCGTAGAAGGAACAGGGCACTTTATTGCTGCACTTTATTTTTGCTGTCTTTCTTAAAATTTAACCGAAAAGAACTGGGATAGGACAATCTAGTTACCCATTACTTATTCACTTAAATTGGCTTGAAGACCCACTGAAAATGCGTTACTTGGTTGTTCCGCTATTCAGGAATAATCGACTTTCTAATAGTGGAATTTCCGTGTGCTTTGTTGTACCTCTAATTTGTTGTATGCCTTACAAAAAAAAATTTATGACTTTTTTTTGTTCAGGCACTAAGCAATCTTCACCAATATCGCCACTGCCCACTGAAAAGCCTTGTTTGTGTTTAAATAAAAATTTCCCGCGTCATAGTAGAATTTTCGCTGTGGGGACGGCCGCAGATATTCTGAACGTCATAACTAGATCAGATAGTGGAAAACAAAAAGATCCCTTTGCCGAATCCAAATAATTAAGTGTATTCAACTAAATGACACAAAAATAAGTCTGCTTTTCAGTTAAACTTTAAAGGTCAACCCAAAAGGCTGAGATAGGACAATCTAGTTACCCATCACTTATTCACTTAAAGTTTAACCGAAAAGGACTGGGATAGGACAATCTAGTTACCCATCACTTATTCACTTAAATAGGCTTGAAGACCCGATGAAAATGCATTCCTTCGTTGCTCCGCTATTCACGAATAATCGATTTTCGAATAGTGGACTTTCTCTGTCGGATTTGTGGTACCTCTATGCGCTTGTACCTGTGTTGTATGCTTGACGAAAAAGATTTATGAAAATATATATTAAGGCACTAAGCATGTCTTCACCAAGCCCACCGCTGGCCACTGAAAAGCAGCGTTTGTGTTGAGATTCAAATTTTCCGCGTCATAGTAGAATCTGCGAGCGTGTTCCACCCTACTTACCGTAGTTACTACGCTAGTTACCGTAGTTACTACGCTAGGCTGGAACGCTTTTTGAATTTTTTCGGTCAAATATCAGGCCACGGGCTGAACCGACCAATCACGTTACAGGGATGCGTGGTTACTACGCTTACTACGCTCCCGAGCATGGTAAGCAAATAGTTACTATTAGTTACTATTTCGAGAAGGCTGGAACGGTCAGCGTAGTAACTTTTCGTGAGGCTGGAACGGAAATAGTAACTAATAGTTACTATTGGTAGAGGGGTGGAACACGCTCTGCATTGTGGGGACGGCCGTAGCCTATTCTCAGCGTCACTACTAAAGCAGATAGTGGAAAATCAAAAACCCCTTAGCAGGATCCAGATAATTCAGTGTATTCAATTAAATGATACAAAAATAAGTTGGTATTTGGGAGCCCAAAACGTAAGTGAGGGATACCTATGACATCGCAAAAGTTGTCCGTCTGTCCGTCCGTCCATCTGTCCGACTGTGAGCACGATAACTCTCGAAGGGAATGAGATATTTTGATGAAACTTGGTGTGAGGATTCTTTGGGTTAAGAGTAGGCTAAGGTCGAGTTCGTAGATGGGCTGTGTAGGAGTGGGGGGGGAAGGGTTAAATTAAGGGGCAAATAAAATATTTTGAAACAGCTAATGTGATAGTCGATTATGGGGTAAGAAGACATGCTGAACACGATGATGAAAACCATTTTCTCGCCGGACAAGTAGTTCGCCCGAAATCCGGCCGAAACCAGAAAGTTTGTTAAAAGTAAAAAGTTTATTTGAAGTTGATTAGATGTTCGATTTAGGGGTAAGAAGACATGCTGAAGACGACGGTGAAAACCATTTTCTCGCCGAAACCGGAAATTTGTTAAAAGCAGAAGTTTTATTTGAATTTGATTAGATGTTCGATTTGGAAGTAAGAAGACATGCTGAATACGATGGTTAAAACCATTTTCTCGCCAGACAGGTAGTTCGTCCGGAATCCGGTTGAAACCGGAAAGTTTTTTAAAGTAAAAGTTTTATTTGAAGTTGATTAGATGTTCGATTTAGGGGTAAGTAGACATGATGAACACGATGGTGAAAACCATTTTCTCACCGCACAAGTAGTTCGCCCGGAATCCGGCCAAAACCGGATTTTTTTTTAAAAGCAAAAGTTTTATTTGAAGTTGATTAGATGACATATTTGAGGGCAAGAAGAGACGCTGAATCTGTATATGACAATCATTTTTTACCCGGACATATAGTTCGTCCGGAATCCGGTTGAAACCGGATTTTTTTTGTAAGTTAAAGTTTTATTTGAAGTTGATCAGATGTTCTTTATAGACATAAGGAGATAAGCTGAATTCGTTTCTGAACTTTCTTTTTTTTTTGCTGGACAAGTAGTTCGCTCGGAATTCGGCCGAAACCGGAAATTTGGAAGAATAAGTAAAGCATTAAGTTTCGATCAGTATGGTCAAAATAGATATGGCTTATACAGGTATATCTGAACTTGGTTTTCTCAGATGATTAGCCTGGCGAAGACTGGATCTGGCGAAGACATGACCTAGTTGTCTGGATCGAAGATTAAATTTTTGGGATCCCATCGAAACCGTTGGTCTTGTTAAGTTAAACAACGGCCGCTAAGTAGCAGTGCGCACTTGTTTTGTACAGCAGCACATTTTAACTGTATGACAACATTAATTGGCTAAGCCTGTTTAAAAGATAAGCTGACCTAGCAGACATCAGGCGAACGAAATCCTGTCAAGAAGAAGACACCTTATCTTTTAGGCAACGAGCCTGGGTCATCGCCAATTTGGAAAATATATTAAGTTGGTTAATACATATTAACCTTAGTCGATTTTTTTCCGCAACAAATCTATCTATCTATATATCCAAGTCACTTGGACAGGCTACACCACAAGGGTAGAGCTTTTGCTACAACTTGTCAACAGGAACAGGGAGCATTTTATGGTTGTTTTCCTAAACGTAATTTTACTGCCGTTCTTGCTTTATAGGGCAGCAAATTCTGAAGGAATAACTTAATTCATTGGCTATGCCTGTCTAAAAGAAAATTATAATCTAGTAGATTTCAGGCTAACCAGTTTTTTTTCAACGAGAAGACACCTTATCTTTTAGGCAACAGGCCTGGGTCACCTCATCTCCAATTTTGAAAACACGTGGGTCCTGACAAGCTAGATCGCAGGGCCAGAGCTTTTGCCGGAACTTGAGAGAGGGAACAGGGTATAGCCTAGATTCTTGTTGTTGTTTTTTATTCGCTTTAATCCTGTTCAGTGGCCCAAGCGGAGTAGTTTCTGAAAATCCTCCATTGTCTCATTTTCAACACTTGTGAAAGGAGCTACTAAATATAGATCCATTAGGCAATGATCAGTAACGAATCTTTCACGTTCTAATTTAAAGACTTTATAAATTCCCGTCTCGTGCAAAACTTCCATTGCTCGGGAAGCAGGTTGTAGACTCATCGGGTGTTCGATCTGTTTTACTGTATACGTGTGGACTGTGATAAGTGCTAATAATGAGACACGGGGGATTTGCAGAAACTTATCTGCTTGCCAGCAATAAACTAGAATATGGCGAATTAATTTTTTTTTCCCCGTCCGTGTTTTCTATGGCAGTAGGCTAATACTGTACTGACGTTTAGGTCAGGTCATCCATGCGAAGCCACTACAATAGGATAGCGACCTGTCCACAGCAACACCAGTCTGAGGCGACAAGAGCCTGAGAATCCGAACCTAGGCTGTTATGCTACTAGGCTCTTCCAGCAGCTTTCAACCGCTATTTCGACCTGACCAGCTATATGGCATTATGGTCTTTAAAGGACCCCCTGTACGTCTATGCCTTTTACCTAGGTTATCACACAAAACCTGATTGGTAAAGGTCAATCAGCGACCTGTCCACAGCAACACCAGTCTGAGGCGACAAGAGCCTGAGCATCCGAACCTAGGCTGTTATGCTAGTAGGCTCTTCCAGCGGCTTTCAACCGCTATTTCGACCTGACCAACCATTTGGCATTATAGTCTTTCAAGGACCCCCTGTACGTCTATGCCTTTTACATTATCCCTAGCTCCCCTACACTCTTCGTCACAGTTCCGTTTCGCACCTAACCTGCAACTTTTTAGCTCTTTTTCGGTCGAGGTGAGCTCGCCAGTCATGCAGCGCAAACCTTGCACACTTGCCGAGCACTATGTCAAGAAGAAGGGCAAGATACAGATCACGAATATTTTGTGTTTAATTTTTTGGCTGACACGGTATACCAATAGCTCTTCTTGTGTGTCATACAATGCATTTCCTAGCAAATTCACGGCTCGAACATTTTCAGATATTTTGAGACGAACCCGCCGCCTCGGAAAGAGAGAAGTCAACACATCGTCGACAAGGGCTAACAACAAAATCGCTAATTTTACTTGGCAAGTAATGGTATTTTCGAAAAACAAAATTTTTGAGCCATTTCATTGTGAAAATATGTTTCTAGTAATAGTTGTGCTTACAAGGCACCCCTCAAAATATGTAATCTTGTCCGCTGTAAAGCCGCCTGAGCGAACTTTTAAAATTCTCAAAAAACATGTCAAACTGGCAGATCAATAGCAGAAAGACAGGCTTACCCATTCTCTGCATTCAAGGGAAGATGCTCTACCCATTCTTGCACTGTAATTGGAGACTTCCTGTTACATGATGCTGCTGATTCACAAATCACGTCCAGAGTGACCTTATTTGGCCTATCATCACCAACATCGTTCACAGGGTCATAGAGAGACGACTCTTCATCGACAGAGAAGGTCCCTGCCACAGAGATTGTTGGAACATTCTCTCTAGATGGATAGTAGCAAAGGCTATTGGTTTCAGAACCAATTATTTCAAAATCACACATGTTTCAAGGCACTACAGTTCAAGTTGCACTAGCTCACATTTTCACTACACCTGGAAGAAATAAAATACATCAGGACATACGCAATTTCATCCATAGAGCAAAACTCAAAGGCAGATTAGAAAAACCTTTCCATATTGGAATCCCCCCATAATGGAAGAAGAAGCAAATATAAAATAAAAAAAATGCAACAGACTGTTTGTGCAAGAACAAAGCTGAAATAGTTGAACGTTGGCTGATATCAAGTTTGTCATTCCTCCTTTCCATTTCACTACTTCATAAAAAAGAAAATAACAAGCTAGAGAAACATTTATAAAAGTATTCATACAAGAATATCCTACCTCTACTGAACTGCCACAGAGAAAGACAGAAGTTGTTTATAGCCACATTTCTAGCAAAGCTGATTCTATGCTACACAGAGCCCTGTCTACGACTCCTTCAAAATAAAACGTTGCGCCTGCATTGCGCCTCAGCAGTCAAGCTCAAGTCCCTAGATCTTGCAGACATGGGCACTCAGTTCACCATTGGCATTCTACCGCCAATATACTTAAGGGTATACGGTACCTTAAACTCATGACTAGGTGATTTGTCAAGCTGCCTACCGAAGTAGCCATTCTTACCCCTAATAATTCCACAAGGATATGCCTCCACTCTAACAGACAATTACAATTGGTTAGCCTGTGTCAAATTAGGCTACTCAGTTACCTCAAACATTCCAAGCTACTTCGGTTCCAAAACTCTTTATTGCCTGAACATTGTATAAGGTCCAAGTTATGACTAGGCTATCTAGCTAGATTTGGACCATCTTGGACTTGGTTTCATTTCCCATCTTTTAGAACAAAGTAATGAAAAAATAAGAAATTAGAGAACCAAGGGTTTTGACTTAATCTGCTGCTAATCTGCTGTTCCTTTCTGAGTAATTTTTTTGTCTTCTGTTGTGTACTTTGTCGGACGGCCATCAAAAAGTATTAGTAATGCTGTTGCGATTCAGAAGGCATAATTTTGTTGTTTGCACGCATCAGCCTACTGCACTGTACCTTATCATTCGTTTGGAATAAATCTAATCATTCATGATGAAATTCTGACACTAAGCCTATTATAGCATAGGCTACGGAAAGCCAGAGGCTGGGACCACCTATCAAGACAAAATAAACTAATAAACCGAATTACAGGATTACTGGTTGGCTCCTTTCTTAATGCTTTCGTGAATTGTAATTCAACAGAGAATTAAAGTATGTACCCTAGTAAAAAAAAAATAAGTAAGAAACTGAGAATATTAATAGGGCAGCCACAAAAACGCCATCGGCAGTGCTGCAAATTCGCCGATTTTCTGTAATGTAAGCATGAATTGCTATGAATTTTTTATATCTGTTTTTCAGTTTTAACTATCTAAAACATCTTCAAAAAATATTTAAAAAATACCATCGCATTCAGGACAAAATTGTCTATTTCACAAGGCTAACAGTAAGATCTCCTGGCTAGGCTATTTTGTATTATTTCTTAAAATTCAATGCAAATTTAGATGTAAAAAAAAGCAAATGAACTTGTCTACAAAAATTTACTGATACCAAGGAGGAAAAGTCAGCAGCCAGTGGCAGCAATAAGTCTATTGGTCTATTCACTTGTTGATCATAGGGTAGGAGTGGCGGTAGTCGGGTAGTTAACTCCTCATTTAGCTTTGAATCACCGTAAAAACTAAACCACTCAACTCACAGAACTCGTTTACGCACTGAAAAATTTGTTTGAAAATCCTGCTTCTTTTTGCTGTTTCTTGACACCACTGTTGCCAAACAAGAATCCTCCGCCTGATTTTCTGTTTTTTTTGCTTTTTTTGCTTTCACTTTAGCTGCTGATTTTTAGACGGCAAACATGGATGGACATTGAGCTTCAGAAGAACAAAAGAATATACGAGGCAAAATATTTAAAATTACTTCACGAGGAAGAAAAATCAGGTAGCATAAACCAAGTGCCCGAGATTAACTCTTGGCCGGGCTCTAGCAGGAACTGGTTAGTGTAGTGCCCGTATTTATCTGCCGCCCGACTACTGCCGCTCGTTCCCTATTCATATTTTCTCATCTGACTCACTTGCTGGGGTGCCCCATGCACTCAAAACCAGCCCAAAACCACCTCAGTTTTATAGAATTCCATTGAAGCACAAGATGGCAGCACAGAACAATGGCTGCCCACCAGGCATTTCACAATGTAAATTACAGATTACTGCTTTCTAAAGAAGATTTAAGATGCTCAGAGGCTAGATAGAGAGGTGATTTTGGACTCAAATCAGAGCTAAAAGATAGGAGAATCACATTCTGATCTTCAAAAGCTCAGGTTTGATCTTTCATTTTTTACTATTCTAGTGCCTAGCCTACAGGAGGGGTACCTGACCTCGTTTTTACGCAACCTCGAATTTTGCCGCGAAAATGTTAAAATGAAACTTCCATGCTATCCTGACAGTCAAGAAGCAAAATCTGATTTTTTTTGTTCAACAGTTATGTCCCAGAATATTACAATTATTTGTCTTTGCTCTGTTTTGAACCTGGTTTAAAAAGGTATTTTCTGGTTTTTAGCTTTATTATCTCTATCTTTTTCACAACTTTGCAAGCAATCTGACCTCATGTAAAAATGGGTGAAACTGTTTGAAAATCAAAATATATTCAGCTAGAAATATTGAAGTAAAGTTTATTTCCCCAACATGTAAACCATTCTATTAGCTTCACTCTAGTATTTTGTCATGTTTTTTGGTTCCTTTTTAAGCCAGATATATTTCACTAAAAAAAGATTTCTCTGGAAATTTGAAATCTTGTCTGAGGTTGGGTACCTCTCCTGTACCCTAAAATATTACTAATTCCAAAAAGGAAAGGCTCAGATGGCCACAAAAAACGGTCTTTCTACCACACACACAATTAAAACCATCCTTACTGCGACTATGAAGGTTCAAAACCACAAAAACACCGCCAAACAATGAGCAAATTCAAAAAAACCAACCAAATTTCCTAGGTTTGAAATAATTCAAGTACTGATGGATGGAATCACTCAACAACCGTCAACGGTCAACAAGCGAAAGAGACGACGGCGAGAGTTGTTCAGAATGTTACTAAAGTTGAAAATAAAGGCGGAGAAGATTTGTGAAGATAAAGAGAACTATTGTGAGGACGCGATTGTTGTTTGCTATTGCTGTCGTTGTAGACATTTTTATTGACTTTCAGAAGCTAAATAAAGACACATTTTGATGAAATTGCCGATAAAAGCTGAGCTCACCGAAAGGGCAGAACATCCGAAGTATTCCAAAGTACCAAAGGAAAATGATTTTTGTTTGTTTCCTTTTCACCGCACTTAGCTGTTACTACTGCCCATATCGTTGTTGTAAAATTTGCCGTCGGAGTTTGCTATTTCGGTTTTGCGATAAATTAGTTAGTTGGAGTAACGTATATTCTGGTCTGAATAATTAGATTTTCTTCGGGGATTTGGAATGCTGCGAGACTTGTTTTATCCCTTGCATAACATCTTAGAGGGATAATTAGCTGATCTACAAAAAAAGAAAATCTCAGTTTTGTTTCTTGTCGACGGAAATTAAAAATGTGTATTCTGGTTGGAATAGAGATTCCCTTCTCCGACAATATACTATTATCTATTTGACTGATTGACCGCCTGTAACAACATAATCACGTTTCAGGCTCCGGCCAAATTACAGAAAAAAAGAAAACGCTAAAAGAAGGTAGCAATAGAACGCGAACTCGCGTTCGCTAAATTCGGCATCGCAAGAGAAAAAAGAACACGCCTGAGGCATATTCTCGCCGTTCCTCGAGGACTCCTCGGGGAATCGAAGGGAGCGGCGAGAATAGAGGGAGTTACTCCATGCGGACTCCGCGTACAGAAAACAGCGAGAACACGGGGTCTGATTTTATTAGTCTGGATCTGGATCCGGGCGAACTACTTGTGGTTTTCACCATCGTGTTCAGCATGTCTTCTTACCCCATAATCGACTATCACATTAGCTGTTTCAAAATATTTTGTTTGCCCCTTAATTTAAACCCCCTCCTCCACCCCTAAATGTACGGCTACAGAGCCCGTCTACGAACTAGACCTTACTCTTGACCCAAAGAATCCTTACACCAAGTTTCATCAAAATATCTCATTCCCTTCGAGAGTTACCGTGCTTACAGACGGACAGACAGACGGACAACTTTTGCGATGTCATGGGTATCCCTCCACTTACGTTTTGGGATCCCAAAACGAACAGACTATGATTCCGAAATATGAGTAAAGGTCGGGCTTCACTACCCAGACGCCCCAGAATCTGAGGTCCGGATTATGTGAAGACGGTCCCAAACAGAAATCAAATCAAATGTCTCTCCAACAGTCCACTTTTGGGCTTTTTTCAGCACTTCGGCCAATTTATTAGATTTTACCACCTCAGCACAATAATTTCTCCAAGTCAAATGAAAACTACTTTCAAATTCCCGCTTCTTTTCACCCAGAATCCGGGAATCTGGTAGATTTTTTTACCAGATTTCCGGACGCGTCCGGGGTACTTTCAAACCGTTTCAGACCTGTCTTCACTACCCATACCGGTATCGAAGAAAACGGAACCCAGAATCCGGGCGAAAAATCTTGGTAGTGAAGCCCGACCTTAATCAGCGATGCTGGGGAGCGGCAGCTCCCACTGCCGAATTGCAGAATATCTGCAACTGGTACCAACCGATAAACCACGGACGGAGCTTATCATTAGAGGAAATCACTACGAAAAGCCGAGAAAATGGTGTCGGAAAGCTGTAAAAATACCAACGAATTCGGAGACTTTGTATTCAGAATAGTCCCTCACAATTCACCTTCAGCTTCAATTCAGTATGACTTTTTAAAGCAAATTTTTTTTAGAGAAATAAGGATCAAACAAATTCTGGCCAACCCGTCGTCCGCAGTGTTGCCACTTTCTGTGACGGAACCTGTGACATTTGGCCGCAAAAATCTGTGACATTCTGCGCCTAAAGAACTTGGTCCTTTTTTGAGTTTTCAGTAAAAACAAAACTCGTAGATTCTGAGGTTCCAGTTTACTCTTATAACAGTAGCTAATATTCGTAAAACAAATAAATCCTTTTCCCTGAAAAGTGTAGCCTTGAAATTGGCCAAAATGCTTTGAAATACGCTCTTCATAAAATTACATACAGATTAGTTATTTTTTGGCCGCTAGATCCGCTGGCTTAAAGTAAACAATGACATGTTACTTCGTGGTATACGTTTATACGGATTTGTTTAGCCATTTCCAAATTGTCTTAGTTATCTAAATTGTCCAAAATACTTGAAACTTCATAAAATGCCTCTACCTCTGTTTGTTCTCAATGCAACTCTGTTTTATCAGTCTACATCAAGTTTGTCAATTTTGGCTTCCGACATCATTGCTGACTGCTGAACCACTTTCCGACGGGGCTAATTAGCGGGTCGGTGTGAGCCGAAAGCCTAATCACTCATTCTCCATTCCGAAAACTTGTCCCCCGTTCTCACGTGTGATTGTTATTGTTCCTCTAGCACATCTTGCGATAATTCGGTATTGGATTTTATGAAGAGCGTATCGTAAATCTGTGACAGACTGGTGACAGATTTTTCACAGCTCTGAATCTGGAGATACCAAAAAACTGTGACAAATCGCAGAATTCTGCAACCAGTGGCAGCACTGGTCGGCCGCGCTGTACTTGTGGCAACAATTTCAAATATCTCTCGACGTGCTTGGGTGTACTGTCACTGTCAAAATTTAACAGAAAGTGTTAAGATTCAGGCAAGCCAGTCTCCTGTTCTGATTCAGTTTGCAGTGTCATTTGTTATAAGATAGGATAGATAGTCCAGGCTTATTTTGGAAATATTTTTGTGCTAGCCTACAGTCCCCTTGCATGTCTTGGCTGTGTTGTGTGGTGCCTGTGGGCTGTGATGCTGAATATGACTAGCCCGTCATAGGCGTTTTTCCACAAAAAGAGCATTTCCTGTGTTTCTGAAACCAACTGGCAACTGAACAAGATTTTTTTGGCTCGCTTTGTGGCTCACTGCCTAGGTGATTGTGAATTTTGTGGCTTGTTTCTGGTAGGAACTTCAAATTTAGCAGCAAAATCATGTTAAAATAATAAAATTACTTTGTCAAGCATGTAGACATAAAACTGAGTAGGGGAGGTCGGGGTTGAACCGTACGTTTTTCGTTTTCGGCTAATAATTCAATTTGTGTAGTACTTGAACAAATTTTGAAGATTGGAAATGAAAGATAATGAGACTGGCTATGTTCTGTAATTTTTTGAGAATTTAATTTCATCTGGTTTTGGCGCCACGTTTTTTTCTTTTTTTCAAAAAATCGTCCGGTTCAGCCCCACTGGTGGGGTTGGTCCGGACGGGTGGTGTTTTGAACCGGACATGTTAAGATGAGCTCTTAATATGACCGAATAAGTGGTACTAAGCTAAGCGCTTATCAAGTTTTCACTTCTTGCAGAAGAGTTGGACTATCCGAACATACCACTTGAACGAAATTTTTTGGAAATTCGAACTCAAAAGAAAATGCTTGTTGAACAACTTTTTCCACTGGAAGCAATGAATTTAGAAAGCTTGGCTCCAGCAGCTTTATCCTGCTTTCCGGACTCCAGAAAATGGTAAATATTTTGATCTGGACAGAGCGGGGTTGAACCGGACGTTATTCTAGAGGTCCCAGAACGTGTCCGGATCAACCCCGCACAGACCATTTCTAAAAAAAATAACACCAAGAAAAAACGGAAAGTAGTAGGAACCCCGCAATAGGCTAATAAGATGAAGGAATGAACCTACATCGGAGTAAACTGTAACCAACTCGCCAAAAACAACTAACTTCTTCTCTAACTGAAAATGAAAATGAAATTGCAAGTCCGATTTGTGCAATGAAAAAAACAAAGTCGCCTGGTTGGGAATCGGTTCGCACCTGAGAGTTCAAGTTTCGTCCCATGAGTCAGAACATTGTTGCCAACCTCAGTTAATTATTTCACGATTTTACAACTTTGGGTCTGCCCACAATTGAAACTGTCCGGTTCAACCCGCAATTCATTCAACCCACAATCGTGTTCCCATGACAAACACTCAGAAGTGTGTGGCACACAATTCTGTTGCAGAAAAACGCCTTATGTCTAGGGTGGGGTAGCCTGTGCCATCAACAGTAGCGCAAATTCTCGATTTTCCATGATGAAAGATGAATTGCTGTGAATTTGTTGTATCTGTTTTTCAGTTTTTAATACCTGGAACAGCTTCCAAAAATGTTTAAAATACACCACTGCATTGACTGCATTCAGAACTAAATTGTCTATTCAGTAAGAACAGCAGTGAAATGACCTAACTAATGAAATACAGCTATGAAAAAAGTAACTGAATTAGCGCATCAAATTTTGTTAGTACCAAAGAGAATAAGGCATAAGAAACGGCACCACTCTTCTCAGTTGAAGGCCACATTCACATTTTCTCTTATAATTCATTTGCTGGGATATCCCGTACACTCAAAACTACCTCAGTTTCATAGAATCTTACAAAGACACATGGCTCCAAACATGGCAGTCATGTACTGAGGTAACAAAATAGTTTCGCTTAGATGAATTTGGACTCGCTTCACATTGTCCAGGAAATGAAAGAAATATCTTAACAGAGATTTCTGCTGTAACCATTTTCTTTTTATTCCAGTATTTTTTCGTGTGACTGCTTTGACAGAGTTCCCACTTTCCCAGCTCAGTAAAATATATGCAACCCCGAAATTTAGTGCAGACTTTTTTGCGTCAGGAGAGATATGATATCTTATAACCTCGATTTCTTGTATTTGAATTCAGAAATCAAAATTTTGGTAAATTGAAGTGCTTGCATGCTATTACTTAGGCCTACACAAAGAGACTTGTATGACTTTGGTTCATTTCTGGGTGTTTTGTCTGATCTGCTGTTTTTTGGCAACAACAACAGCAACTTATTTATTTATAAATTATGTTCCACAGATCTGGTGTATAAAAATGTGCCAAAAACTGAGTGATCCTGTAGGCTATGACAAACGCTACAGGGCTGAATTCATTAGCTCCAAAACTGGCCTCTGTCACTGTCGTCAAAAGCTGGCAAAATAGGATGTAAAAGTTAATTTGTTTTGAAAACAAAAGAAGAATTAATTTTAAGTTTTTTCATATTTGGAATGTTGTTTTGGAGCATGAGTGCTAAAACTTAAAGTGTTTTTCGTTATAAAAATAAAAAATGATCGAAATTGTCTAGTGTAGGCCTAGGCATCAAAGCTCCTAATTCTAGGTGTACCTATAGGCTAGTTGGGCACCTGAACCGACTTGAAGTAATTAAAAATGGTTATCTTTTGAATTTCACTGTTGTCTTCTCTTTTGTGCAAATAGGCAAATAAAGTGCAAACCTGTTTTCTTTCCTTAAACAGAGAAATCCATCTTTGGGTTTATACATCTCTTGATGCTTTGTTATTGGTTGCTTGCTTATTGGGTGCGCGGATAAACATAATCTGAGTGCATATGATCATTACAGGTTGAACATAATATGTTGCTTCCATCTAGGGAAACAGGGGCAGAGCCAAGAGGTAATGCAAATTATTGAGCACTCATTTGGTGAGACTCTTCTGAATAACTTTGTATAGGGAAATAAACATTGTTAACTGTGTCCTTCCTGCCTTAACAAGTTTGTTGAGAAGTTCATACTCCAAGATCGTTTTTGTAACAGTTTTTTTTAAGATGTCTCTGCCTAGGAAGATGATATTTTGAAATCCTTTTTTTTCAGGTTTGAAAAATGAGCTACCAAGTAGTAACCAACCCCTTCCTGAATATATTTATCCAGAGTAGCCTAACCTCCATCAGATCTGAGAAAAGGTTTGCCAAGGATCTTAGCATCCTGGAGTTAAAAGGCAAGCTAGAACTCATAACTGGAGCTTCACCAGCCAGTATGAAAATCCAGGCTCAGACTCATGAGGGAGTTCATGTCTGTAATCTTGATGATGATTCAAAGCTGCTTGGGTCATACCCCATTGATGACGGCATGGTGTTAATGGTCAAAGACGAGAGTAAGCCAGCTGGTGAATTTGATGATGTGTCGAAAGTACAGAAGTTTGAGCTATCAGAGGACGAATACTCTAAAAAACAGAACACGGTCAAGTCATACTTGCTGAATAATAAACTTGGAAAATATAATGAAGAAGAACTAGCAAAAAAGCAGGAGGAAATTGAGGAAGAGAGGAGGAAGGAAGAAGAAAAAGCAAATTCGATCACAGTAGGAAGTCGATGTGAAGTATCAGTTCCGGGCCATCCCAACCGTAGGGGTACAGTGCGGTTTGTAGGGACTGTTCACTTCAAGCCCGGCTACTGGGCTGGAATCCATTACGATGAACCATTTGGGAAAAACGATGGTAGCATTGAAGGGAAGAGGTATTTTGATTGTCCCCCTAAGTATGGCAGTTTTGTCAAAGTGGGAAACGTTACAGTTGGTGAGTTCCCAGAAGAAGTGATGGATCTTGATGAGTTTTGATGTGCATCTGGTACTGTGAAACCATTTCTTCAGAGTCGACTTCCTCGATATCTACATGATCTTTGCAAAATTTGTCTGCTGAGAGCTACGAAATGTCATTCCTTATGTACGCTTGCACTGCTGCGATTGTGTTGTTGTATGTGCGATGTGATGATTAGAAGCGGGGAAGAAGGGATTATACTTAAGCTTCACTATCTGCTAACTTTCTTAATAAATTGCCAGTTACGAAGCGTCTCTCTCGGATTGGTCTAGCAGTTCAGTTTATTTGTTTAAAGAGGCTTTGGTGCATGGAGAGGAGAGCCTTGCCTGCTTTGACCTCGGCCTCATCCGGTCTACACGGCTGTTTCAGGGCTTCTGTTCTTGTTGAAAACGGATATGCTGCCTGTAGGCTACTGCTTTCTGTCTTGAACCTTTCTGAGAAAGAAATAAAAACGAGATTTTCGAGGTTTTTTTTATCCCTCTAAGATGTTAAGCGAGGGATAAATATAAGCTCGGGCATTTCGGTTGATATTTCTTTTGTTGGTGTTGCTTTGTTATTTATAGGCTAGGCGTATTCTCGCCGTTCCCCGAGGACTCCGCGGGGAATCGAAGGGAACGGCGAGAATACAGGGACTCACTCCACGCGGACTTGTTCTTAAAACAAATATGCAGTGACAAAATTAGTCTGGATCTCCTTTATTTCTCGTTTTGTTTATTATGAATATTCTTAATGAATTTTATATTGCACCAACAGCAAAAATTGATTCCCCTCCGATTCTGAAAGGGAGTCCTTTTTGGTGATGGTGATGATACTCGGAGCATTCCCCGTCCGTGGGGACTCGCGAGAATACGGGGAGTGATTCCCCGGGACAAACAAAAACGCGGGGACTCCTTAAGTGGAGTCCTCGGGGAACGGCGAGAATACACCTTATGATTTACGGTAGTTTATTCTTTGCTGAGGACAATTGTCGGCAGTGCAACGGAAATGCGGTTCACTCTCTTCTGTTGTGAAGCTACGCCCACAAGTCAACCATCAGAATTCCCTTGACATAAACCAAGCTTTTGGATCCTACCACACATTAAAGACGACCTGGACGAATAATCCGGCAGAATAACATGTAGGCTAGGTACTCCCTTTAAAGTTTGGAAAACATTATAGGCTGGTACAAACTCGGGCTGTCTGACAATTGGTTGCGAAGAATTACGCTAAGATCAAAAGTTTGAGCTAATTACCCGATGAAAAATTCTTTGACTGTGTAGTTGTGTGGTGTTGTATGAAAAAGTTGCATGTATTGATATGTAGTAGTATGGAATACTTTGATTTAACATGCCTCCGACTGGGTTAATCTTAAGTAGTAGTATCCGATATGCTGTAGTAGCTTCCAGTTTGCTAGTAGTTGCATGCAGTGGCAACAGTTACTACTGCATGCTACTTTTTTGTACAACATAGACTAATTCTCGAAAAATTTTCATCGGGTACGTGAGTAAGTAATAGTCCTTGGGCTGCAGCCAAAAAAATATCTCTCAGTCTTCGAGATGGCGAACTTCAAAACTAAGGCTCTTTACAGTTATGGGGTGGCGATCTTGAATCCATCCTCCAGAATTTAGAAACCTCTGATTCGGATGATTATTCCGAACTTTTCAAACTAGAACTTCAAGGGAGGCGATCTCGAATCCGTCCTCCGGAATCCTGAAAATATTCGGAGCAATCTTCTGAAATTCCTCCGAAAACCCAGATGGAAATTCTCTGGGTGATGCTCCGTAGCGGAGATCAAAGGCAATGAAGACAGAAATGCCTAAGTTACAATAATAAGAAAGATAATTATCTCCTAAGAAAGATCCGGGAGCCCCCCCCCCCCCCGACCAGGATTCAAGGTTCTAAACTATCTAACATATACGGTTCATGACGTGCCCATGACTATACTGGGCGTGTAAGACGGGTTGAACGAAGTCACATACCCATTTCTACCGGCAGGGCGCAAAGCACGAGAAGGCCAGAAATGAACTGAAATAAGGCGAATACTAGCGAGCGAATGGGGACAGTAGAGTTAAAACCACGTGGGTAGCAGGAACACGTCCAGGAGACGCATAATGTTCAAATTCAAATCTGACCTGACACCGCTGGGAGAGGTCTTCTAGTTTTGTCACCAAACTGCCGACCCCGAGAGAGATTCCAAGAAACGACAACCCACGACTTGTTCTACCCCCATAAACTCAACCGATTATTAATATTGTTGGTTGGATATTAAAAATGTTATAAGGAGATTGTTTGTGAGGGGGTCCGTAAATTTCGACTGCCTAAGCCCCTCCTTAGGATGAGAAAGATGAGGAGTTTCCATCTGGTCCGCTCCGTTTCCTGCTCATACCTTAAGACCACGCTTGGCTAAAGGGTACGATTCTGGCGGTCTGGAAAGCTCCGCTAGTTTATGCACCGGCCGTTCTTGCTACTTCGGCTAAAACGCGCTTCGCTTTCCAGAGCTATTCTGGCGCTCCGCTAGTTTTCGGCAGTTGCGTGGAAAGAGAATACACTTGATGACTATCTCTCCTTGCCGATGCAAAATCTCCAGCCTCTCCGGGTACCTAGCGGAAGAAAGGCAGAAGTGGTATCACAGCTGCTCCCAAAGATCGCCATGATTGGTTGAGACAGGATGTGAGTCCTTGAGTTTGAGTCGTCACGGAGACGTTTACTCCTTCTTCCTGAGGATCACTGGCGTGTTTTGGACTTAGCCATATAGACTATCCACTACGCGAGAGGAAAGTGAGCTCGGCAATTCAGCGAGAAGTTGTAAAGGTGCAACCATTTGTTTTTGTTCTCGGCGGATTCTCGCTAAGCTTTTTGGAAAGCGGATCCGTGTGACCGCGCTTAAAAGTGTGTCCAGGTTGCCTAATCGTTATAAGCCAACCGTATCCCCCCCATTGCCTTTCCAACCCGGAGGGATTGCTTGCATAAAGAGCGTGTCCGAAAGCTTTCAGCACTGTAAATGCTGCATTTAATGCTGCATTCTTATTTTCTTTTTCGTCCGAAAGCTCTTACCTTATATGCAGCATTAAATGCAGCATTTACAGCACTAAAAGCTTTCGGACACGTTCTTTATTTCTTCTCTGATACTTCTAATTCCGAAATTTAGCCTTAATCGCCAGCTTCCCAGTTTCTTCTTGAAAATTCAGCATAAAATTTAGCATCTTCGCTGAATTTTTCGATGAATTTTATGCTGAATTAATGCTGCATTAACTGAGCGAAAATTTAAGTCCGAAAGCGAAATGCTGCATAAAATGCTGAATTAATTCAGCATTTTCGTTCGTTTCCGAGCTTTCGGACACGCTCAAAGTCGGTCCCCAACTGGCAATCGCAAGTCCGTCGTTACCGTGCTCGTCCGGAACCGTCGTGCTCTCATTGGCTGAAAACGGAGAGGAACGGAACGGCATGACACTGGAGTCACGAGTAATAAAAGAGATTTAGTAAGTAGTTAGAGATTTACTATAGTAGAAGTAGACAAGCAAGTGAGAATTCGTCAGAGCCTAAAAGAAGGCACGTTAGAACATTGTTCCTGCTCCTCACTCTAAAGCCTGAAAGGACTCTTTTAGTTTCGAGCCTCCTACACTATGTCGTGCCGTGCCGAGCCTCTTTTTAGTCGATCCCGCTGAAAACCGCCAATATGACCGCTCACGGTACGTTACGATGGCTTCCGACAGCTTACGATTAGATTGCCAGTTGGAGGACCATCTTAATTTACAATAGGCGTATTCTCGCCGTTCCCCGAGGACTCCACTTGAGGAGTCCCTGCGTTTTTGTTTGTCCCGGGGACTCCCTCCCCGTATTCTCGCGAGCCCCCACGGACGGGGAATGCTCGATTATCATCACCATCATCAAAAAGGACTCTTTCAGATTCGGAGGGGAATCAATTTTTGCTGGTTTTGGTGCAATGTAAAATTAATTAAAAACAGTAGAATAAACAAAACCAAAAAAAAGTGGATCCAAACTAATTTCGTTAACTGCATATTTTCTTTTCGAACAAAATCCGTTTTGGACGCAATCCCCCTGTTCTCGCTGTTTTCTGTCCGCGGAGTCCGCACTCAATATGACCAAGTCCAAAACACGCCAGTGATCCTCAGGAAGAAGGAGTAAGCGCGTCCGTAACGACTCAAACTCAACGACTCACATCCTGTGTCAAGCAATCACGACGATCTTTGGGAGCAGCTGTGACACCACTTCTGCCTATCTTCCGCTAGATACCCGGAGAGGCCGGAGATTTCGCAGCGGCAAGGAGAGATAGTCATAAAGTGTATTCTCGCCGTTCCCTTCGATTCCCCGAGGAGTCCTCGGGGAACGGCGAGAATACGCCTAATGTTTCAGATCGTGTCGCGTCTGACGCTGAAGTATCGTGTAAAGTGATTTTTCCTTCTGAATTCTCGAGCTGGCCGTTTAGATAGTTTGGCATGTTGGCAGTACGTAGATTTGATAGCTTTTGAAATATTTTGTAAATAATTGTTCTCACCCAACCCCACCTTGTAAGTCTCCCGCCCGTCTCGGGACTTACGACCGTGGCTTGTTGCTATGGCGGGTAATGGAGTAGGAACCATGAACAATGGGTAGGAATGATTATCCCGATGAAAATTTTTAAGCCTGTTCGAAAAAGTTGCATGTATTGATATGCAGTAGTATAGAATACTTTAATTTAATGTGCCTGGAGCAAGGCCATCCCGCCTTGCTCCAGTAGCATCCAGTCTTGCCATAGTAGCAACAGTTGGTACTGCATGCTACTTTTTCGTACAACTTCATACTACTATTTTGAGATAATTTTTCATCGGGATTATTAACTTATTTTTCTGTCTGAAAAATCCCAACACCAGCCAGCATTATTCAGAAAAGCAGAAAATCATATTTGTTTTTGACAGCAACAAGGCAGTCATTGTCGTCCACTCTTTAATTTTTTAGGTTAAATTTGGAGACACGCCATTATTTCTTGAAAGTATGTTTATTAAAGAAAATATGTTGATTTAAGGGAGGACAGAAAAACCTCAAAAGAAATTCTTGAAAGAAACACATACTGCCGTTTAGCTATATTTGTCAACTTGCTATTAATCTGAAATATTTTTCTTTTGTCTGATTTTCTTATTAGGAGTGTTGAGCTTCCCATGAGTAGTGTTGCCACTATTCTCTGACGGAACTGTGACTTTTGGCCGCAAAGACCTCTGAAATCCTGGCGCCTACGAACAAACTATTAACGAGATCTCGCTTTATCATCTTCATAACAATATAGCCTACCTCAACTTTTTTGCTTTATTTTTGTATCTACTGGAAAGGGACAGGTCGCAGAATTCTGGCTTTGTCGAAGGAGTGAAAGGCTGTGACACATCGCAGAATTCTGCAGTGGCAACACTGCCCGCAATGGTGTTTCCGAACCGCGCCACTAGATGACACGACGCTTGAAGTGAGTCCCGGTTTGAAGTCAGCGACTTGGCCGCGGTCGCTCTAGATATTGCAAATGCCTTAATGCTTGTGATTCAATTCCTCGAAGAGTTGATAGCCCCTCACCAGCCCCCTCGTCCTCTGGACCGAATTTGGAAAAAAGGTTGATCAAAAGTTTCATCAAATCGGACACGGCTGGCATTTCTTGCATCTTCAAACGAAAAGATAAGTGAGGGGGATCAGTTTATCCGCGGAAAATTTCTTCAGAGGGACAGACACCAGGGGATAAAAGGCAAGAGCTACTGCAAAAAGAACTCTCGAAAAACAGCTCTCCTCGCCCGGATTCGGCACTTTGGGACAATAGCCTTTGAGTAAGAGAAGTTTGGACAGGATTTTTAAGTGCTGGTTGACAACTCAGCAAGTAAGACACGACCTTCCATTAAAGGAGATTCAGCTTAACACTGTCAGAAGTTTGATAATGATGCAGAAGTTTGATAAGGATGAGCATCCTTCCATTAAATGTTATGACGGATACCGAGGATACTCTCATCCCAAGTTCAAAGTAGATGTTACCAAGAAACTGAGTCAAGTCAAGAAGAAAAATATTAAGCTGGCGTGCGAATGAGTTTAACATGTCCGTCACTAAACAAACTGGATGGGAAGGAAAATGGACTCCCTCGATCAGATTCTATATCTCCAGGGAGTACAACCTGAGCGAGCAAATCAACACTGACGAAAGTATTCCTTAATTATGTCGCTCCGGTTGTATTTCCCGTAGATATGGACTATCGATTCAGGTAGTCCATTTATATGCCCATCCAGTTTGTTTAGTGACAGACCGTACACTTCAAACATCTCATCCGAAAAGTTGGAAAATTATTGGCAGCATTTCTTTCTTTCAACAATTTATTATGAAATTTTTACGTAATTTCTGCAGAAAAATCAGCCAAGTGCTTTTCCGCTAAACTATGTACGCTCGCTGACCCATCAAATAAACCACGAGATAAATGGTTAATTTTTTGCTAGTTTGTTTCGGATAAATGTGACCGTTGTTAGCACATATTTTCAACGTCTCCTTTAATTCTTATCTCTGTTCTTGCTCGCAAATGGTAGCTGTGCAAGACAAGAAAATGTTATGCCTGAAATCTTGGCTGGTATGGGACGCACAAGAGAGGGTTGGTTTGTTTCAAGCAGAAGCTGAAGATTGGATGAGGACTGTCAAGGTATGTTAAGTTTCTACTCCACTATTTATCTTTTTTAAGTAAGTGGGTAATAAGTAAATAATATTATTATTATATTATTTCAAAACGCTTGTGTGCCGCTTTGCCAATTTATGTTATCTGAAGATATTCCTTCAGCCCAAGCTGACTGCGAGTCATGTTTGACAAAGCAAAACAGAGTGATAAGTCAGCTACAGTAGAGGTATGCTTATGTGAACAGTTAGTGAACACTGCAGTTTTGGGATAAATGGTAGACTGAAGATCCAAAATACCTGTACAGGTGTTTTCAGCTGCCCTTCTTACCTACTTTGGCTAACTGATATTAGCTTTAGACACAGCAAGTGCATGAAAATGGCAAAATTCGAAGTCAACAAACGTTCACATAAGCATACCTCTACTGTACATTGTACTGGAGCTATATTTCGGACCTTCTTGGCAAGGGTCCTCTTCAGGCTCAGGCCATTCAAGCTGGAAAATGAACTTGTAGAATCTCTTAGTGTTTTCATACAAGTTCACTTTCCACCTTGAGCGGCTTGAGCTTGAAGAGGACCCTTGCCAAGAAGGGCCGAAATATAGCTCCAATACAATGTAGCTGACTTATCCATTTTCCTTTGTGAAATTTTATCTGAAATTTACGTACCGTAGCTATGTAGCCCATGTGGTGTGTGGCAATTTGAATAATATGGGTAATTTTTATTGTGTCATAATTTTGCACGGTCTTTTATCCTACTCCGCAGCACTGAGCAAACATTGTAGAAATATATTTGAACCCACAACTTTTCCCACTAGTTCCTTTTTCAAACTTGAGCGGCTTTGAGCCTGAAGACGACCCTTGCCAAGAAGGGCCGAAATATAGCTCTAATAAAATTCAGCTGACGTATCCGTTTTGAACTTTCAAATACGAATGTTGTGTCTACATTGTCAGAAGTTTGATAACATTTAAGACATGGATGCGCATCATTCGTCAAATAATCTTGGAATCCGTCATAACATTAAACACGAGCAAGCTCATCCATTTGATTCTTATTAAACTTACTAACAATGTAGGCGCATCGCTGTTTGGTCACCTAAGCACACGCAGTGCATTCTGTTACATAAGGCTTCCATTCAAGTAATTTTATACAGAAATTCAAATTAAAAAAAAAGCTATCACAAGCAATAAAGGTATATGGTCAAACCACTCTATCCTACTTATGCTTATTTCAACACCGCTAATACATCGGTCCCAACCAATCACAACGTCTAAACAGCGCCCCTAGCGATTTCTCCCCAAACTTCATGCGAAAGATACCGTCGACACTCGGAGTATAAGCCTATTCAGTTCATTCGCACAAGGTACGGAATGGAAGAAACTACACATTATTGAAATTTATCTTAGTTGCATTTTCGCAGATACCATGGTATCTGATACCACAGTAACTGAATATGCATTTTTGTCGTTTCTGCAGTTACCATGGTTTAGATACCACGGCTGTTTTGCAAAAAACACAATTGCCGAAAACGTCACCCCAAAAGAAATAATTTTATCCACTCGCGTCACAAGTGCCAAACTTCTTTCCAACCAATTTGACACAACCAGGCTCTTGTGTTGGTGATGATTAAAGTGAGATGACTTTTTCAGATACCACGGTCAGTTACTACGGTCGGGAACGCGGCACCTGAATATCAGACACGACGATAACTGACCAGTTACTCAGTAACTGCAAAAACTACTTTAGACCGTGGTATCGCAGATTCCATGGTATCTGAAAAACGCTTTTATATTACTTCAGCTTAAAGGTCAAGACGCTCTTCTTCTTTTTCTTCACTCACTAGATGGCTCAGACTGCATGCCGTCAGAATAGCACCAAGTCTGGATCTCTCTTTACCTGCCCCCCCCCCCCCATCTACCAGCTAATAATCCGAGTCACTCACTGCAACTTTAAAGTATACAGGTTGCTACCCGTAAGAACCAAGATTGCCTTTCGGGTCGCGTGCAACCCGAGATTCTCCTCACTTGAATCGATGGCAACCACATGTTGCTTTGCAACATGGCTAACCTTCTTACCCGTGGTACGATTACGAAGATCCGACTCAAGTGCACTGGGCTGCCGGTAGATGTAGACATGGCGAGCCGAGTCGCACAACACAGCGTACGATTGATCTAAAACAACAAAAGTAGAGTTGACACTAAACTCCAAGCATTCTGTATTTTTGGGCCATGCAACATAATTCATTCAGTTTATGTTGTGCTATTCCGCTTTATAGACGAGAAGAAAATAATAAATATAATGATAAAAAAACTGACAATAAATATCCGGCTGGCGATTTTCTAAGTTCATTGGTCGACATTTTTTTTTTTTACCAAACACAGTGGTGGATTGTTGGAACGCCCTTTTATCTGAAGTAGTATCGAGTGACTCCATCAACGCTTTCAGGAATTCCCTGGACAGTCTGTAGGCTGCACTGACAAACGTTATGGCGAAAAGTGTATTATACAAGTTCAAGTTCGTTTTATTTGTACACTAAATCAATACATAGTAGGCCTATAGAGAGGAACACTCGAAGATACTAGAGCTAGCCAGGGACATACACTATATTAGATAAATCGAACGTGAAAGCACCGAATTCTGTAGAGGTCAAGGGCCTATTTTTTGCGTTATATTACAATAATTATTTAAAATCAACAAAGATTTAGATTTACTGTTTCATAGTTGTGGTCATTGCGGATACTTTTTAATTAGTCAACATAATACTGGTAAAAATTTATAATACGATCAAAGAAGAAAGGTCACAGGCAAGGCCGTATCCAGGGGGGGGGGGGTTAGGGGTTCCAACCCCCGAAATCCACAAATTTAATCGTTTTTTGCAGGCTTTAAAATCTGATCTATGTATTTTTTGTACTTTTTGGTCCGACCCACTGGCAACCCCCCCCCCCCGAAATAAATTCCTGGGTACAACACTTTACAAAGTTCGTCTAACTCCAAAATTCCAAAAATTCTGAATAAAAAATACATTTCAAAACGACACCGAAAACCTTCACAAAAAAAAAAAAAACGCGTAGCAACTTTTGATACATATTACTTCTCCGCTCACTGGCATGTATATTTTGTAAGCAATGTTGCCACTAGCCCCAGAATTCTTCGATTTGTCAGAGGTTTTCGACTTCTCTCCAGGTCCAAAGCTGTGACACAATTTGTCAAAGGATAAATCGCTTGCCAAAAATGTCGCAGAATTCTACGATTTCAAAGCTTTACTGCCAAATTCGAGGTAATTTTAAAGGATTTATTTATTTTAAAAATACTAAATCGCAAACTAGATGTTTATTTTCAAGAGCAATTAATTTTATGTTCGATCACATGACCTACTTTGTTTTTTCTCGGATTTTAGGTCGGTTCGTTTTTAGCCAAAAACGATGCCGATCTACGTTAGGCTACTTGAAAATGAAATAACGAAATCTTGTACCGGTTTAGCTGTGAAACCGGTCATTTAGAAGCGCAATTCTGGTCACCACATGTATCTACGAGTTTTTGTTAAAACTGAAAAGAAAACTAAATTTCATATTAGTTTTTGCGGCCGAATTAGGTCACAGAAAAGTGACAACACTGTTTGTAGAGTTCACGACCCAGATTCGCTGTTCTTAGAAAGTTTTAAGACTAAAGGTGAGTCTTCACCTTCCGGAATCTGGGTTCCCAGATTTTCCGAGATTTTTTTGAATTTCTTCTGCGATACTTAAAGTTTAACTGAAAAGCTAACTTATTTTTGTGTCATTTAACTGAAAACACTGAGTTATTTGGATTCTGCAAAGGTATTTTTCTATTTTCCACTATCTGCTCCAGTTATGACGTTCAGAATTTCTACGGCCGTCCCCACAACGAAAATCCTACTATGACGCGGGAAATTTTAATCTCAACACAAACGTGGCTTTTCTGTGGGCAGTGGTGAGATTGGCAAAGATTGCTTAATGCCTAAACAATAAAAAATCATAAATCTTTCTCGTAAGGCACACAGCAAAAATAAAAGCGCATAGAGGTACCACAAATTACATGGAAATTCCACTATTTGAAAATCGATTATTCGTGAATAGCGGAACAACGAAGTAACGCATTTTCAGCGGGTCTTCAAGCTAGTTTAAGTAAATAAGTGATGGGTAACTAGATTGTCCTATACCAGCCCTTTTCGGTTAAACTTTAAAAATTCCGGAAATCTGGAAGTTCAAAAGCCCCTTTTTTTCCGGATTATTTTGATATACTTTCGGCCCGGTTCATGTTCCAGATCCAATTTACAGAAGACGTTATGTCAGATCTAGGTTTTATTTTGTGTGACTGATCCATAGCAGAATCCCGTTTCCCAAAAGAAATGGTTATGTTTCAAAACAAAGGTTTCCAACGACCTTGACCGAACGGAACTGAACCTTGACGACTACTTTTTCCGGTTGCCTTGAGAAGTCTTTCCCAACAGACTTCTCCACTCGATTACCTCCAATCAACTTTCCGGGGGAAACAAGTCCTTCGTTTCTAACGGAATAACTCCCATGTCGCTAGGCGCCTTGTTGTGTTCATTAGGTTATCTATGTCTGGTAGTCGGGGGCGTCACGTATGGGGGAGGGGGGGGGGCGCCCCCCCCAAATGTTGTAGTTCAGTCGGTAAAAAATAGCCGAGTCGGCACGAAGTGCCGCGATTTTTCTTCAAAACAGTCGATTTTTGGGATCCCAAAACGTTAGTGACGGATACCTATGACATCGCAAAAGTTGTCTGTCTGTCCGTCCGTCCGTCCGTCTGTGAGCACGATAACTCTCGAAGGGAATGAGATATTTTGATGAAACTTGGTGTGAGCATTCCTTGGGTCAAGAGTAAGGTCGAGTTCGTAGATGGGCCCTGTAGCCCTACATTTAGGGGTGGGGGAGGGGGTTCAAATTAAGGGACAAGCAAAATATTTTCAAACAGCTAATGTGATAGTCGATTATGGGGTAAGAAGACATGCTGAACACGAATATGAAAACTATTTTCGCGCCGGACAAGTAGTTCGCCCGGAATCCGGCCGAAACCGGAAAGTTTGTTAAAAGTAAAAGTTTTATTTGAAGTTGATTAGATGTTTGATTTTGGGGTAAGAAACCATGCTGAACACGAATATGAAAACCATTTTCTCGCCGGACAATTAGTTCGCCCGGAATCCGGCCAAGACCGGAAAGTTTGTTAGAAGTTAAAGTTTTATCTGAAGTTGATTAGATGTGTGATGTAGGGGTAAGAAGGCATGCTGAACAAGAATACGAAAACCATTTTATCGCCGGACAAGTAGTTCGGCCGGAATCCGGCCAAAACCGGAAAATTTGTTAAAAGTAAAAGTTTTATTTGAATTTGATTAGACGATAGATTTAGGGGTAAGAGGAGATGGAGAATCCGTATATGACAATCACTCTTTAGCCGGAAATATAGTTCGTCCGGAATCAGGCTGAAACCTGAAAATTTGTTAGAAGTTAAAGTTGTATTTGAAGTTGATTAGATGTTGGATATAGGGGTAAGGATATACACTGAATCCGTTTTTGAGCTTTAGTTTTTCGCCGGACAAGTAGTTCTTGAATTTCGCCAAAACCGCAAAATTCACAGAAGTAAGCTAGGATCGTTTCGATCGGCTTATAGAGGTAAACGCACATGCTGAATCCATATCTGAGCTTGGATTTCTTAATGATTAGCTGTTTGGCCTGGCGAAGACTGGATCTGGCGAAGACAAAACCTAATTGTCTGGATCAAATATTGAAATTTTGGGACCCCATCGGAACCTTTGGTCTTGTTTTCTTGGAAACAGTCGATTTTCTCTTGAAAATAGTCGTTTTTATTATCTGTTGATTTTCTTGGAAACAGTCGTTTGTCCCTTGAAAGAGTCATTTTCCCCTTAAAAACAGGCGTTTTTGTGTGCAAAAACAGTCGGTAAAAATGACCAGCCAATCGGTAAATACCTTGCCAACCCCCCCCCCAACCATTTTGGCTAGTAACGCCTCTGGTCGGGGTTGTTTGTACATTTACAAATCAGACAAAGTTCAAGGTTTACGATTATTCGCTTAAACAAATAAGATAGGCTATAACTAGATCAAAGTTATTTCAGTGTTTTACTTTTAATATTATTTTGTAGTTAATAATACAAAAAGCCTCAACCTTGAAACCATTCAAGAAAACATTCGACTCGACGACGGGTGGCACGACACACGCCCTCAACATCGAAATTTGTCAAGGAAGAAGAAGAATAAATAAACAGTTCACGTCATAACCGTGCTCGTCTGGACCAGAGACGTTTTTCCGTGCTCCCGCAAACAGTTTGTGGGTCGATTGTGGCTCGAAAAGAGTGTTTCCGCGACCAACAAGATTTTCGTGGCTCGCTTTGTGGCTCAAATTCGACAAACAACTGTCGAGGTGATTGTCGATTTTGTGGCTCGATTTTGGCGGGAAATTCAAATTTAGCAGCAAAACAATGTCAAAACAATAAAATTTAAAACTTTCTCAGTTATGTGGACGTAAAACTGAAGATCCTTTTTGCACGGAATGGCGAGGACGAAAGCCTGGAGTTCTATTTATTGAGCTTTTGCATGATTTTTGTTTATATATTCAGACATTTGAATTTACCGCCGAAAAATAGACAATACGACGTTTCCGCGAGTTTCAACTTGTGGCTCGACTGTGAGCGTGTTCTACCCCTCTACCAATAGTAACTATTAGTTACTATTTCCGTTCCAGCCTCACGAAAAGTTACTACGCTGACCGTTCCAACCTTCTCAAAATAGTAACTAATAGTAACTATTTGCTTACCACGCTCGGGAGCGTAGTAAGCGTAGTAACTACGCATCTCTACAACGTGATTGGTCCGATCAGCCCACGGCCTGATATTTGACCGAAAAAACAAAAAAGCGTTCCAGCCTAGCGTAGTAACTACGGTAACTAGCGTAGTAACTACGGTAAGCAGGGTGGAACACGCTCTGTGTGGCACACAACCGTGTTTCTGCGAAAAACACTCAGAAGTGTGTGGCCCACAATTGTGTCACGGAAAAACGCCTCAGGTCTGCTCTCATTGGCTGAAAACCGTCAAAATGGCCGAATACACCTCAGGTGTGCTCTCATTGGCTGAAAACCGTCAAAATGGCCGAATACACCTCAGGTGTGCTCTCATTGGCAGAAAACCGTCAAAATGGCCGAATACACCTCAGGTGTGCTCTCATTGGCTGAAAACCGTCAAAATGGCCGAATACACCTCAGGTGTGCTCTCATTGGCTGAAAACCGTCAAAATGGCCGAATACGACTCAGGTGTGCTCTCATTGGCTGAAAACCGTCAAAATGGCCGAATACGACACGTTACGATTGCTTTCGATAGCTTACAATTGCCAATGAGGGACCCACTTTACACATTAGAACTGATTTTTTTCTTCTAATTTCTTTATTGCGGCTACAAGACCCTCGTATATAAAGTAAAAGTTGTGAAGGTGTTCTCTTGGTCGCGCTGGGTTGTAGAGGGGTGTTTCTAGAATGAGGTGAAGTATTGGGTGAAGTAGGTTATAGCAGGGACCCATAAATTCCCTGTAATGCCTCGCCATTCAGGGGGCTTGTCAATAAGAGATTTCTGATGCTATGTTGACCGACCGGAAGATAGTTCGAGAAGTACCCACGGTCCAATCACGTCCAAGGCCAGACAGACAAGGTTTGGGATTGGCTGCTGGCGCCTTGATGGAGGAGTCTCTTTGGCGCGGACGTCCAATGAGGCAAACAAGAATGCCGATTCGACCCAAGTGGGATTTTGGAAAGTAGGCAAGGGACGGGCAACATAGCAACATAGAAGCATAGGAAATGACAAGCCCCCTGTAAAGGAAATTCATGGGTCCCTGGTTATAGTCAACTTTGACGTGGGGGTATGACTGGTTTCGGCTCGAGCGGAACATCATTCGTGAAGTTCGTAATGAACTCGTGAAAAAGTAATAATTTATATACAGAATTTCCATCTTACCGTTCAGCTTAGGCAACAGTTTGGCACAAATGTTTGGTAGGAAGGTTAGCAGTTTTTGGCTTTGCTTTATTACGGTTCTTAATCTGTATCCTTTCTCCGCAGCGGAAAGGGCCTTGTTTTAATTTAATTACAAAGTTATTATTAGTATCATCATTGTCATTATCTCCTGTTTATGTAACCCTTTACCTTCAGGACAGGTGGTAAACTTTCTCTGCTCCTTGGAAGCTTGAACGTATCCCAGGGCTGGGAACATTGCAATATGCTCCACCTTCCAGTTCGGACCGCTCAGGTCCTGGGGCTGCCAAAGAATTCCGTCGACGTCGTACCGGAGACAAACTGCCGGGGGCATGTCGGGTCCGATCTGGTTCCAAAACAAGATTTGGTAGCTCCCAACACTTGCCTATAAGCAAAATGGACAGATCAGTTTGGATTGGGAAGGCGTTACCGTTTACTTTGTTGTATTCTACATATTATTGGTCGTGTGGCCTTTCGGCCAAATAAATATTAATTAATATAGTCGTTGATACAGCTTATGCGGCTGACGCACTTCATCATATTCTTTTTCCCTCTCTTTTCGCTTCTTTTTATAAACTTACTTGTTACAAATACTATAAATTATTTCTTGCAGTAGTAACTCTTTTCTAGCATTTAACTTTAAAGTGAAGAATCTTTTGGAGATTCTGAAGACATAGATACAAGACTTTTACAAAAAAGCTCGGCGATTTCCTCGTACACCCCAGGCTGTACCCTTTATCAAGAAAGTGCCCTGATAACTTTTTTTGTCTTTCTTTTGTTTTTGATAGTGGATTTGTAAGCGTGTTTCTTGTCTTGTTCAGTTGCTGCATATTTGTCTAGCTCTTTTGTTTTGAAGGATTCAAATAAATAATAATACTATAATATGTTTCAACCCCACGAATGGCGTTTTTTGTCTTGTTCAGTTGCTGCATATTTGTCTAGCTGTTGTTTTGTTACACGCTCTTTTGTTTTGAAGGATTCAAATGAATAATGATACTATAATATGTTTCAACCACACGAATGGCGTTTCCAAAGTTATTTAGGATTCTCGCATGTCTAGAAGAGTCTTAAAGTCGCTAGTGGTCGTGGTCGACAAGCTTGTCGACAAGCAGAACGTGGTCGACAAGCTTGCTATCAGTCCCAGTGAAGAACACCCAGTAACTGAATCTTCATCATTGGCCTCCAATATCATTTCTACTTCCGTAATGAAACCACAATGAGAAGACATCACTGCAGCCTGCCCATTCGTTCTTGTTTTTTCAAACATCTCCGTTTCCTTTTGTACCTTCCTCGTCGCATGCGCAATCACCGAATCATGAGGAAATTTTTGTCCCGGACCCAACTGTGAAGCTAAAAGAAATAAGCGAACATATTCTGCCACCATCCAACCGCCTTCCTGCCCATTGCCCAATGCGCCTGCTAATACAGTAAATGTATTGTTCTTTCTCGTGTTTAGCTGTGTATTTCTTGTTTTGCGTTTATTTATCTTTTGTTGTTGTTGTGGATTTTGCTGTACCATCTATATTTATTGTTAAGCGTTCATTTCCCTTTTTTACTCTGTATGTACTGTGCAAATGCCTTTAATAGGCTGCACGTAATAAATTCATTCATTCATTCATTCACAGTTTCGCGATGAACGGAAAGGCTTTGTTGATGCCCTATGCGCCGCTGATTCCGCTATCCGTGGTTTTTGCTAAAATCGACCCTTTAGTCGCGGAACACACAGTTTAGTCATTAAAGCACAACGGGCACTAGCTATGCTTCAATTTTCAGAAAATGCTTTACACATACACATTTCTGACTTCCTCTAGATAGGGCTTCAAAAGATAGGGCGTTTTCTTGTCATCGCTTGTCATTGACTCTTCGGCGTATCGGCGGAGACGATTTCAGAGCATGGTATTGCAAGGCAGGGAAATTCAAAAAATCTCGGCCATGTACGAAAATCTATCGTTTTGTAGAACTGTGTGATGAGAGTGCCATGGCTGCTAAAATAAACTGTCTCTGTAGCTGGCAGATTGCTCCAGTGTTGTCTGATGAAACTTTCTATTGTTTGTAGTACCGAAGAAAAGTTCTGTTTCCTGGGTGTAAAGTTACAACACTGCCAAAAATGTACAAATATAACCGACCTACTTGTAGCTGATTCCAGATCTTACAAGGAATTCTCAGTTAACACCGTTAATATGAATATCTGTCAACAATACAAATAATCCGGAGTATATAATAACAACGAATGGATAAGAAAAAAGAAACTCCGCTTGTATTTGTCAAAGCATAGTCAATCGGAGTTTGACAGTCAGCAAAAAATCGGTGTAACCGATATATTAACGAAAATTAGCTGTCGAGGAAGATTTCTGATGTAACATTGTATTTTAGGGGGTGGTAATGTGGTATCATGATTGTCTGGTCCGCCTTTTGAACTTCGAACCTGTCATCGCATTGCAAGATCTCCATTGCCGATTCCTTCACTCCTGCAATCACCCGCCTGTGCAGCCGGAGGTGATTATAATAATAATAATTTATTTGTAACCCACTACAACAAACAAGAAAAAGGGGAGTAATGAACTAGAAACAAAAAGAAACCAAAAATAAAGAAAAACAACTTTAACTACGAGAAAAACATTGGAGAAGACCATGAAAAGGCTCAAGGTTTGAAATTGCATACTCTGACTAAAGGAATTATCAGCATCTTTACTATAGGAATTATCCGCATCTTTGTTCCAGATTCACGTTCTTGTTTGGGCATTAATTTTTTGTTCATGAGTTTTATGTTAATCTTTTTCCTTTCTTTATTTTCTTTATACTTACACTAGTCCTCATGTAGTTAGGTGAGATGAGCAGAATTGACAAAGTGACTAATGTTCGGAACAATTTTATTAAAAACCGAAATATCCATACGTCAATACAATTTCCAGACACACCAGTGGCATATAACAAATGACGATTTTTATCATGTCATAATCTAAACCTGTAGTTTGTCTTTCTAGTCTGACGGCGTGCTATCTGCTTCCCGGCAGACGCTTGGAACTAATTAGAAAATTAATACTAGCCCGCAAATTAAACATCCTTTGAGGAAGTTAATCTGTAACTGCGAGGGATAGACAACAGGAACCATAAACTGGAATCCCGAAGATTTTTAATCATGTTCCAAGTCAATATTTGTCCTCCAGAAAATCATTAAACAGGTTCAAATTATACCACAATAGGATAATTTTCGCCAAAACTAAATAAGACAAAGGATAGACAATAAGACGACACAACGAAGATATTGAAAACTCGATTGCAAATCAAATATACAGTTTTATGTATTTATTCTGTAAATCTATCTAAACCTGTTTTTCAACACCTCATCAGATAGTCCTAATGTATGTTTAATCTCGAAGTTCCTTCCTCGAATTTTCTTCTATTCGTTCTTCCCTTCTGTTTGGTAACCTGGCTTCGTCCATGCGGAGGACGAGACCCAAGTACCACCCTCTTATGGTTCTGATGACGTCAGTTGCCTTTGTTCTAACGTTCCAATATCCGATCTTCAGGGGTATATTTGCTTTCATTAATCGTATCCGGAAGCGGTCTATGTTCGTTAGAAATCGTGTCCGGGGGCGGTCCATGTTTGTCGCCTTTGTTTCCGAGAGACGCAACAAAGCTCCGAACAAAACAAGCAAACTACATTGTGGAAGGTTAGATTGCGATTTTTATCAGCGAGAACTGTCATGATACAAACTTGTAAGGCTCCAGCTCCTCCTCCTCTTTTATGTCCAGGTTTGGGACTGGCTGTACTCATGCATGCGGAGTTTCCAACTGGGCGGTAAATTGGAAGGACCACTCTTTGTTAACACGTGAAAGATTCAAAAGTTTTGCAATTTACTATTTTTGGGATCCCAAAACGTAAGTGGAGGGATACCTATGACATCTCAAAATTTGTCCGTCTGTCCGTCCGTCTGTACGCACGATAACTCTCGAAGGGATTGAGATATTTTTTATGAAACTTGGTAGAGAGGATCCTTTGGGTCAAAGTACAAGTCAAGTTCGAATATGGGCTCTGTAGCTCTATATTTGAGGGTGGGGGAGGGGTTTCACATTAAGGGGCACAATTTTTTTTTTTTTTTTTAAAGCTGTTGAGATATTTGATTTAGGGGTAAGGAGACATGCTGAATCCGAATATGAAAGTTATGTTCTTACCGGACAAGTAGTTCACCCGGAATCCGGCAAAAACCGGACACAAAATTTGTCGACCAATTTTCGGCTACCCCTTTTCTTCAAATTAGTATAGCTCTGCGCGGGATTGTACAGCTCTGCGCAGAGCTAACGTAAGAGAGAGAGAGCTAGTGCGATCAAGGTCGAAGGGGTTGGTATATGGGAAAAGAGTGGGTGGTTGCGGGCTATATAACAGTTGGAAAGTTTAAAGGGGTTGACAACTTCAGTAGTAGGGTACACGTTGAAACCAAAAATAGGCCGATCCCAATTGTGCTCTAATACAACGTAGCTGACGTTTCCGCTTTGCAGCGTTAAAATATGATTCGCAGTCAGCTTGGGTGAAGGAATATTCGTTTGTTTCATTGATTGCGCTGGTCAAGGCGCGATTCCAAATTCCTATCATAGTGATTAAGCATGTACAGTGCTTAGCTTTTGCGGCCGCAGCATTATTCTTGTATATGTGTTTTTTTATTATGTTAATATATGTTATATATTCGTTACCAGGTTTTAGTACAGAATAAACCGAAATAAAATTAATGAATGACGACACTATCCGATGGTCTCGTCATCGCGTTCTGGAGCCGACCGAACAGACTGAAATACCCGCAAGACAAAAGTGAAGAAACGGAGTAGCGTGTTTTCATCTGAGTTGGACGTTGTCAGACTTTCGAAAACTGAGACACTCTGGAAACGTCCAAAAAGCCTTTCAAGCCGTTCATACCAGCAAGAACATGACTACTGTGTAGTAGAACACCCGTCTCTCCCTTCCTACAATGCATTCTTGCTCCGACTATGAAACCCCCCACCTGGGGTTAAGCTCTATAACTGCACATGGATTTTTCGTTTTTTTTTTTGTTTTTTTTTTTTTTTTTTTAAATTCTTTAACCTCAAAAATCCATCTGTTTAACCAAAAAACAAAACAACCACCCTCCCATTTTGCTTACTCTAATAACCCATTAAACTACCCAAATGAAAAACTTTGCCTTTACAAACAAAGAATTACAATAGGTAGACAAAGTTTTTCATTTATCTTTCACCCAAAAAAATTACTTTTCTCAATTCTCTCTCAACCCTTTTAAACTGCTCAATCTTTAAAAAAAACTCAAAAAACAAAACTTTCTTTTATCTCATTTTTAATTTAATTAAATTTCCTTACACTAAAACTAAAAAAACCTTTCACATAAAATCAAAATCCTTAAAAAACTTAGTCCATTTCCTTTGGGATCTCATTAATTCTACCTTCTTTTCAAAAATTTTAACAAAACTCTTTTTACAAATCCTAGCTTTCTTTTTCCTTCTTGACCAAACATAATGACACAGATTTCCAATCAAAAAACAAACAAAATTTTTTTCCTTTTCCTCTGACATATCCTCTATGTCAAATTTTATCATTTTTATCCTCCCTTCTAATGAATCTATTTTTAAATTAATTTTTTTTTCAACATCAAAAATTAATTTAAAAATGTCAAAATTTATGTCGGTTTTTCGACGGAATGATGAAATTCACCAACATGATACTCGACATGCACCGGAACTAGTTACAGAAATGAGACGTCTCACGTCATCTGGTTTTTTAATCAAATTTACCGGTCCAAAAATATGGAATTATCTTCCAAATGCTTTGAAAAATGCAATAGTATACCAGAATTCAAAAACAAGATTACAAGTTTCTTATTGGAAAATATTGATTTAGATCCGATTTTTTTCTACCGATAGTTGTTTTGTATGTTTTGTTCGATTGATATACGTCTGTTTTCCCTACTTTTCCCTTCTTCTTCTTTTCTTTTCTTTTTCCTTGTATTTCTATTTTTGAAAAATGAATGAATACTGTCACCCGTTACGGGCAGTGCTCTCTTAGAGTGTAGTTAATTTACAGTGCATTATTTAATTTTGTTAATAAAGAAAACTGAACTGAACTGAACATGAAACTTTTCCAATCACAAGTTTCTGCAGCACTCTATGCGCTAGCCCTATGACGCTATGCAAAACTTACGGTATACAAGGTGTCAGGTATAAGCTTCCGCTCAGTATTTACGGAACAGGATTTCGGACTTTGACCAATGCATGGACCGAAAGAGCTTCTTACCACTCTCCAATCTTAGCGCCAGCTAAGCTTTAAAAAGAGGAGCCGTTGTGGTCCCGTCAGTACCGCCACACGTCAGTTGACACAAACGTCAGTTCGCCTCAGAATTCCGTCAGTACGCCCAAATTTTCCGACAGTTCACCTACACGTCAGTTTACCCGCAAAAATCCGTCAGTTAACCCACACAGTCAGTTGACCCAAACGACAGCTGACCCACACGTCAGTTGACCCACTGTCAGTTCGCCTACCGTCAGTTAACCTACACGTCAGTTCGCCCACACGTCAGTTCACCTAATCCTAAGATCCGACAGTTCGCCTACACCTCAGTTCGCCTACCGTCAATTCACCCAAGCGTCAGTTGACACAAACGTCAGTTGGCATAAAAGTACCCGTATGGAAATAATTCAAGTCGTAAACGATCGTAAACGATCGTTTTTTTACGATCGTATTATGGGACATTCCGATCGTAAACGACCGTTTTTTTACGATTGGAAACAGTTGTTTACGATTGGAAACAGTCGTTTACGATTGAAAACAGTTGTTAACGATCGTAAACGATCGTATTTTTACGATCGGAAACGATCGTTTCCAATCGTAAACGATCGTATTTTTACGATCGTAAACGATCGTTTCCAATCGTAAACGATCGTTTCCAATCGTAAACGATCGTTTTTTTACGATCGTATTATGGGACATTCCGATCGTAAACGATTGTTTTTTTACGATCGGAAACAGTTGTTAACGATCGTATTTTTACGATCGTATTTTTACGATCGTATTTTTACGATCGTAAAAAAAAACGATCGTTAACAACTGTTTCCAATCGTAAACGATCGTTTTTTCCCAATTGTATTATGGGACAATCCGATCGTAAACGATTGTTTTTTTATGATTGGAAAGAGTTGTTAACGATCGTATTTTTCCGATCGGAAACGGTTGTTCCCAATCGTATTTCCAGTATGATTATGGCAGATAATTCAAGCTGGAAAAAAAAACAATAGTAAACGATCGTTATTATCGAAAACAGTTATTTCTAAGATTTTTTTTTCAATACGAGCATTGGGCATATTTCCACACTGTATGTAGTCACTTCCATTTTTATAACTGAATTAAGAACTGATATTTCCAGATTTTTGTAAAATATGCTGTCATGAAGGCATTCCACTTCCAGCTGGTGAGGTCCTGAAAGATCTGCGACCATAAGAAGACATGAAGATTCCACTAAGCCACCCACTAGAGTAGAAAAGATATCATTCTCAGCCAGTTCTACATTTGTTCAATTGTTTGGACAAAACGAATAAAAACTAACGAAGGGAACATTTATCCGCAACACCCCGAAGAAATGTCACTCCCTGAGGCGGTCACGGTCTGAGGCGGTCGGCGCTGATTGGCTTGTTGCAGAGCGCAGTCACAGGTCATGCTTTGCGTACGTGAGGTCAGCATACCTCTGGGAATTCATGAGGAAGAAGGCATTTTCGGTATAACTTGTCAGCGCCAAGTTATAGGGGTGAATAATGGTATACGTAACTTTTCAGAGTGGGTAGAATAATAGGGGTTAAGTGAAAAGGAAAGGTAATCAATTGGTTAGGTATGATCGCCTGGCAATGGTCGCTAGTGATCCGTTAACCTAACTACCTCAACCTAATCCTATTCTAACACTATCCCAACCCTACCCCTAGCTATACCAAACCTCCCAGCCACTAAAAACTAATCAACTTTCTTATCGTCTTGAAAATAAAAACAATTGCTTCCGATCGAAAACAGTTGAAAACGATCGGAAACAATTGAAAACGATCGTAAAATTACGATCGTAAACAACCGTTTACGATTGGGATTTTAGTTTCAGCTTTTAGTTAAACTATTTGGATTATGCAAAACTAAAAACTAATCAACTTTCTTATTGCCGTTGTTAGAAATCAGGTCTGTATTTATCGTCTTGAAAATAAAAACAATTGTTTCCGATCGAAAACAGTTGAAAACGATCGTAAACAATTGAAAACGATCGTTAAATTACGATCGTAAAAAAACGATCGTAAAATTACGATCGGAAACAATTGTTTACGATCGTTAAATTACGATCGTAAAAAAAACGATCGTTAAATTACGATCGTAAAAAAACGATCGTAAAATTACGATCGTAAACAACCGTTTACGATCGTAAAAAAACGATCGTAAAATTACGATCGTAAACAACCGTTTACGATCGTAAACAATTGTTTACGATCGTTAACAACTGCAAACAATTGTTAACAATTGTAAACGATCGTTAACAACTGTTTACGACTTAATTATTTCCATACGGGTAAGTTCACTCAAATTTTCCAACAGTTCGCCCAAAACTAATTTTACCCTCATCAGTACGCGCAAATGTCGGCTTATTTTTATTAATCCCCTGGGTTTTATTCCCTTTGCTTAATTTGCTTTCTGTGACAGAGTCGACTTCGAACTAATAAATAGGCGGGTATGAATCTTTGGGCGTAGTGACGGATTTTGCAGGCGAGCCCGACGTTTGTGTCAACTGACGTTTGTATGAAATGACGGTAGGTGAACTGACGTGTCGGCGAACTGGCGGATTTCTTAAAACAGGCGAACTGGCGGTGGTTCAACTGACGGTGAGCGAACCTAGGTCTGGGCCAACTGACGTATAGGTGAACTGACGTGTAGGGGAACTGACATGTAGGAGAACTGACGTGTAGACGAACTGACGTGTGGGTTAACTGACGTGTAGGGGAACTAACGTGTGGGTGAACTATCGGATTTTTTTTTAGGCGAACTGACGTTTGTGCGAACTGACGTGTAGCGGTAGCGACAGCGACTTCACTCTATAACGCTTATTTTGATATCTTCTTCACCCATGACGTATTTCACTTGGCAGAAATTGAAATAGCCCTTCCATAGCACAAACATTTTCATTCGATTGCACTTCAACTGTCTTAGACCTATCTGGGTCACTTCACAAAAAGTAAACACAAAGGAAGGAAGCTTCGAGTGGAAACCTCTCGTTGGCACAAATTTGGTTTCAGGATCAAGGGGATTTCCCGGAATCCTCGAAAAAGCCTAATTCTCGAGAGTGATCTGATGAATGAGGGAATCCTGGTTCAAACAATCTCACTTGGGAGACCCAAATATGAAACGATTTCCTCAAAGCCATAATGGTAACCTGCTGTTTCCACAAACAAACGGGAACTTTCTAACCGCCAGGGAAAAGTGCCTTGGTTAAACTTAGAGAATTAAATGACAATGCGGAAAATAGGGGGAAACCGTTACCACTCGACAGGATTTATTATTGCGACGACAACTGTACCTTTTTTCTCTACAATCCTAAAAACAGCCAACATTACTCGCAAATAACAGACTATAACCAAGGTGTACTTTCACCTGGGAGCTGGACACACCTTGGTTTCTGCAAGTTAATCCGCCAGGTAACATTCAGGTTCCTGGCGATGACTAATCTGAGCCATTCAAGTTCGAATGGGTTAATTGAATGTTCGGCAGTACGTTTTGAGTTGGACCTGTGAACGGTCACTGCAGGAGAGGATGAAAAATTGTGTTGAGGCTTATTAATTATCTATTATCTTTATCATGTTTAAATGTAAACACACGAATATGTTTTTCTACAACCGATCAACGAGGCAGAGTTTAGTTTGGTTCAATATTACTTTGTATTGTTAAGCATAGTCCACACCGCTCGGGGGCCATGTACAGAGTAATCATAATAGCAGTCGTAAAGAGTTAATAGTTCATAACAGATAACAGTCCGTAACAGTTAGTAGTTAACGGTTCATAACAAGACATTCGTCCCTCTTTCTGGCGGGGTCATTAATTGGTTTCAGGATGGAGGGGTTAGAGCTCATCAGGTCTGATGGTATTATGTGATCCTGCCGGACACGCATTTTCTTCTCGGGACGGACTGTTAGGCAGAAATTGTAAAACAACTAAAGACAATTTATTGAAGGAAATAGCGGCTGTCAAATAGTCTTTCCCAGCACTACCGAATATTATTTATCTTAGAACTCAGGCTAAAAGTTGCTTTGTAAGCTCCCATCGACGCACTTCCCGAACGCGACCCAAAGACATTCCAACGACCGTACCGAGTCCTGGTTTGAACCAGCGTCCTCAAAGTGGATGTGAGAGTGGTTCCAAATTAACTCCCTAAAGGGGAAATAATTCGCTATTTATTGTATACAATTTTTAACTTAAAGCAGCAAGGAAACAATCAATCGTATTTACGTCCGCGGGCCTAACATTCCATGCTGTTCGAAATCATCTTCCAGAAACAAAGCTCATGGTATTGCTTCGTACTCACGCACAAGCTCCTATTCCCTTATAGAGGGCCTCAAAATGCACTGTTTCTGGTTAAAAATCCTCTCGGCCGGGGCATCAGAAGTGCATTTTCGTTGGAGGGGGGGGGGGTAGAGTAAACATTTACCGAATCTGTGAGAATCCTAAAGAGTTTTGGAAACTGACAATTATTTTAACTTTAAAATACTTAAAAGTATAACATAAAAAAATAGTTACAATAAAAGGTAAAACGAAAGATAATTAAATAGCTACTTAGCGTCAGTTTTGCCAAGACCACTCGGACAGTAGCCTATATTGCAGGGTGCAATCAAAGCAGCAGCTTCTAAAAACTATACAGGTTCAATGTGGACCAAACCCGAAGAAGGCCTCGGCAGCAGCTTCTACCTACTATGGACTATCCAAGACCATATTAAAGTATTGCAGCTTCCACCTACTATGGACTATCCAAGACCATATTAAAGTATTGCCCCAGGCGAAAGTTTTTAAAACCGCCTGTTTCTACCAATGTTAAACTATTTCCCATTCATATTCTTGCTTATTAATGTTTCTCAAATCTAAAGCCCAAAACTGGGTAAGACCCCACTTTAATGGCGAGCCCTTTCACGAATATTTGTTGTATGTATGTGTTTTACTGTTTATATTAATGTATTCTTAGAATTAAATAAAAGATATAAAATGAAAATGAAACTATGTGCTGTAGGCCTACGTGTGTGTTTTATTTGTAAAAAGAAAGAGATTTTTAAATTTAAATAAATGAAATGGAATGAAAATGAAACTACGGATCTGTTTCTCATTACGATAACATTTACAAAGGGTTAGATGTTATTAAGTGTTAAAGTTAAAGGTTATCAAAGTTGCTACCGAAAGAAATCTGTTTTAGCATTTGATTCCAAGGATTTTCTTGAGGAATATCGGAATAGTTTCCTTTATCTTTCTGAGCTATTTCCATGTAGATTGATTGTATTCTGGTGGGAATACATGCATTAGCCGCTTCTGAGTAATTTTAAGGCGCTTATACTTACATGATAGTTTCTGTTCAAGTAATTTCTGTAGCATGGTATTGCACTTGGGATATTTGTGAAAGATAACATTTTGAGCCTTTGATTCTGAGGGATAATCTCCAAGGAATCTCTTCAAAATACTGTCATATGTTTGACAAGGCTTAATGCAAGATGCCTAATCCTTATGTTTAATGTTGTCGAAATCGTTATCTTTCTGGAAGAAATAACATGTAACATCGGATAAACTCGAATGTTTTCCGAAAATAAAACATTAAAGAGTTTAAAATATTTAAAGAGAGTTCCTCATAGTGTTCGATCTGTCCTACCTGCTAGGGTAGCGGTTTCACTGTATTGTTATTCACTGCTTACCCCCTAAAACGCTTCCAGAACAAATTGTGAAGCGGTGGTCGGTTCGGCCTTGTGTCAAAATACCTTCGGTCGATTTATTTGATGATACTGGTCAATAAAAAACAGGTTAGCTAAAACAAAATGTCTTCTCCTTGCTTATAAATGTTCACGGTGTCCTGTCCAAAAAGCCTAACTAGTTTCTTCAGAAAAGTGCGTTCTTCCGTAAGTCTAACCATTCAATTGCTCTCCCAATTTCAGGCGATAGACTACTGGAATTCTCTTCCATCCCATGCAGCATCTAGAAAGCCTTTTCCAGTGTTATTTCAGAATGATAGTGAACTTGTAAATATTTCTATATTGTCATTTGTGTCTGGAAGGTCCATGTTTGCTTCTTTTTTTGTTTAGGTCGTTCTTTATTTTCCGTTTAACTATTTGAATTATTATTTTGCGTGATTTCGAATAGCCCTAACAACCCTAGCCTCTGGGGCCGCAGTATTTGTTTTAGGAGCATGTATTCTTTGTTACAATGTCTATTCTTTATATTGAATTTTAGTATTACCTCAATGAAATAAAAACCTAAATACAGATTTGTTGATCATTCGGTAACGCTTAACATATAATAAGGATGTGCAAACTAGTGTCAAATGTTATCAATCTCAGACAGTGCAATAATGTCGAACGAATTCGGACTACTTATCCGCATTACCGTCATGTAGGCTGTCTGCTGTAGGAATGATTGTTTATTTACAGTTGAAGGTCTAGCCGGGTCGAGATCATCCGGGGGAGATCCAGTTCCCGGTGAAGTATCCCAAAACTATTATCGGATCTCCGAAGAAAAACAGATTATCCAGGTCAGTCAAACGGCGACAATGGGCAAAACACTGATGGGAAATCTGTGTCAACAAAGCAATTTGTTTTAAGTATTATTATAGGAGGGAAATCGTGGGGTGAGTAGCATAGCCCGTAGCGTACTAGTTGTAGTGGTGGATAGTAGGGTAGTAGGTACGGTGGTAGTGGTATCAAGTGGTACTATATAGTGGTACCTATGACATCGCAAAAGTTTCCGTCTGTCTGTGAGCACGATAACTTGACAAAGTGACACACTCAACAGTAGGCCTACCCGCTCTAAAACTTGGCGCAAAATGAAAGGAAAACCAGAGTTAGGACCTACACAGTGTAGATCTGGTTTCAAGTAAAATCAGTTTCTGTGTCCGTTTCTAACTACATGTTTAGTGACCTGCTTAACTTTTCTATTCCTTTACAGGTATTTCATTATCATCAAGGAACAACGGCTTCTGTTATTACTCCAGAAACAGTTTGGCTATATCGTTCCCTTAGCTAACACGATTTCTGCCAACTGTGGCTAGAAGACGATAATATATTGGGAAGGGAAGCAGAAATGCGGCCGTTCTACATCTGTCCGATGTCCGGAAATATAATGAGAGTGTGGTGGACATGTTTCGCGAGTGACGGAGGAAAAAACAGTAGGCTATGGAGAGTGTGAACTTGATAAAGAATGGATGTAAGGAGCTGTGAAGAATGAGTGTTTTGCCAGGTATAAAGAGGATGGGGCACTTCGCGGGATTAGCGATAGAGCAGAGCGCAAGATTTTGTCTAGTTTTTTTTCAGACTGTTGTTTTAATTTTGGTTGCGGCATCGGGCTGCTTAGCGAAACAACTTACAATGTGTGTAATTATAAAAGAGGAAGATTTTTGCCATGTGATTTTCGCAATTTGTTGTCTGTTATTGTGTTTAACTTTTGTCAAGGCACTAGGGATGCTTCGTAACAAATCGATCCATACAGGTTGTCGTGAACTCCCACAATATCGCTTAATTACCGCCCTTGTACGTAATGCCCTTGTTACGTATAGCCTAGCCTATACGTGAGTAAAGTACGACTCCCGCGAGAGAGTCACGGAATTAAGTAGTTAAGTTATCATAATACTTTTGGTATCCATTTCATTTTAAACCTGACCCTGTTTATACATATATTGTCGAAACTCGAAACCGGGAAAGCTCAAACTCGAAGATTACAGACAACTAGGGCTAAAAGATATATGAGCATTCCCGCACAGTAAGCCAGCTGCCGAGTGCACAACATTTCTGGGTCGGGATATTTTCTGATCTCAGTGACCGGATGAAAAATTCTTTGACTGTGTAGCTGCATGGTAGTTGTACGAAAAAGTTGCATGTATTGATATGTAGTAGTATGAAATACAATTTTGCATGCCTCCTAATGGGTTAATCTTAAGTAGTAGTATCCGATAGCATCGAATCTTGCTGTGGTAGCATCCAGAGTTGCGTTTTATTTGAAGTTCATAGTACAGCGGACTGTTCGTTGTCGTTTTATTCGCCAGTGGGCCGGCCGCTGAGTGCCAGCGGACCCGCTAGTTTGTACGCTGGGTGAGGCAAGTAAGAGTTCCGCGTACTTCTGACGTAGTCCGCCAGGAATAAAACGGCTACTTACAGTTCGTAATCCGCTCCCGTTGTACTATGAACTTCAATTAAACTCAACTCAATTTGCTAGTAGTCGCATGCAGTGGCAACAGTTACTACTGCATGCTACTTTTTCGTCCAACTCCATAAGACTAATTCTCAAAAAAATTTCATCGGGGAGCACCTGAACAACAGCGACGTTTTCCTCAAAATCCTCTCTGCCAGAGTCTTACCCGGCCCAGGACCGCCAAAACGGCAAATCCACATCATATGTGATGGAGCTAAACGGACTTGAGTTATCCGTTCCGTTGACACTCAAAGGATAAGTCAGCCTCGAAGACAGCTGAGATCTGTCCCAGGTCTTTTAATATTTGATCGTTTCTGTGTCATTTATTCAAATAATCATTTAATTACTGCAGGTTAGTTGTTTTTAGCTACAGCCGGAACAGGACCCTTGACAAGGCAGACCGAAGTGAACTTCCCACTAAATTCCATCTTATCTTTCAATTACCCCGCAAACATAAATCTCACTCTTTTAATGGAAATACACGCATTCCATTCCAACAACTTCACAATTCATAAAAAAGAAATGAAATTAAAATATATTTCCTTTTTTAACCCTACTCTGATCTAAACCACTGGCTCTGTCATTAAACATGATCCCGACCACGCTACCACGGTTGCCACATAAAAAAAAATAGAGAGTGAATTGGGAGTGAAAACATTTTCACGAAAAAACATGAAATGGTCATTTTTGGTCGGCATCGCCTCTGAAAAAAAATTATACATCATAATATAATTTTCAGGAAAAAAAATTGAAAGTCACTACTGGCCGGAATCCCTGCTGCAAAAACGACACATTTGGACGTTATCTGAAATAAGAGTGATTTGTATGCTCTACGTAGGACAAGACTGACAAAAATCAAAGTGCGACATGGGGCAACCGTGCACGCTTCCCGTTAGAAATATAGGCACTTGTCAGCCTCCAACTTCCTCTATTGGGGTCGTATCTCCAAGTTTCCTAGCAGCAAACATCAAAGAGGGAGTGAGTGTCTGTTTTAGAGAGGTTGTAAAATGGAGGAAATACAGAATTTAATTCCATGTACGACAGTCTGCACTTCAGGAGGGATGGTGGTTAGATTCAACCAGTTTCTTACTCTCGTCCACTGTGTGGTACCACGAATGAGAACCTTAAAGCACAACTCTTACTAGAAATGATATTTTCCCTATGGAATGGATCAGAAAAAACATTTTCCGAAAATACCATTACTTTCCACCTGAAATCAGCGATTTTCTTGTTAGCGCTTGTCGACTATGTCCAGCCTTCCTGCTCTCTGACGCGGCGGCTGGGCGCAAAACATTTGAAAACTGAACGCTCCGTGGTTAAAAATTTGGGAAACTAAGCAAAAAAAAGAAGTGATAAACAGAAGCTTCACAGATCCTTTCGTATGAAAGAGTTGTCAGCGGGCGCTGAAGATCCCGGCAAACGTTTCGTTGTGTGACGGGCAAAACTCGGCAAGGCCAAAAGAGCGCTAAAAAACGTAGGCACAAAACGAAACAATGGAGAAAGGTGGGGATTTTAGAAGCTTATAATTCTGTATTGGAGCTAGGTATATTACAAATGGCAGAATAAGCAAGAGGGATCCTTTAAGCATTAGGCCTACGTGTGTGAATCTGAAACATTAGTGAACATTTCAGATTTAAAGTATTTGGGGGAACTGAAGGTTGCCGAATGAAGCATGTTTAGTACCAAAGTGGGATAGCTATTTCGTTAAAGGAAACCTGAACAATGAAACCATACTTGAACACACCATGGAAAATGCATTTACAGACATGGCCACAGAGAGCACTCTTCTCCTGAGCGTGACGTTTTCAAAATAGGGACGTTCGTTTCTGGAGGTTTGCACATGCAGACTCCAAGACAAAAAGCGCAATTCATTCAAATCTTGTACAGCGCTGGCCGGATCGTATTGGAATTTCTTCTAGATATAGGTTTGGGCTTAACTGGTTACAAAATATTCCAGAAGAAGGGTTGATTGAAGACATTTATTCATTTCTAAAACTGTTCGGTACTGAAATAAGGACAGATGCAAAATGGAGCAAAAATCATAGTTTGGAAACACTATTTCGTATTTGGATTGGGTTTTCTGCAGGCAATGTTAACGGAAGTCATACAGATAGGGATGATACCTGGTACTTCATTCAGGTGTCCTTTAACACTGCGCAGTTGGCTTTACCTCGTAGCAACATTTGCCTGTCAGAGGTTAAACTTTTTTTTATTTTTGTGTATTTCGCGTGTGTATTTGCCAAGGCTTTCGGCTCGTACAGGGAACAAGTATTATCTTAAAGCTTTTCTAGAACATGTATGTCATGCATACCTTCCTATGACCCTGTGGTCAGTTATAATACGATTATCTTAACACAGAAAATTAACGGTGGACATGACTTCATATCAACTTCCAGATAGGTCCACTGAGAGAGGTTGATATGAAGTCGTACATACCTTCAAAGAACTAACTTTGTGTGACGATTATCACACTACAATTAGTTTATAGAGATAGTTTATCTCTAATAAGAATTACTCTGTCTGGGATTTTTGTTTTCCAGGATATATCCCAGAGCGGAAAGAACGACAATATATAGATCGTGGAGGCCTTGCATTGCTGGTTAGAGAAGGCACACTTTATTCGGTAAGGGAGGACTTGTCACTGTGGCTTGAAGGTAAGCTAGAGACCCTTTTTATTAAATTGAAAATAAAAATGATAACAATATTATTGTTGGGATTATATATAAAGTACCGTCATTTTGCGAAAATGAGTTTTTGGAAGAAATGGAGAAAATTACGGAAAAGCTTCAGAATGAAAAAAAGCATAAGATACTAATGGGAGACTGTAATATTGATCTTTTGAAGAATGAAAGCCGATTGAATTTTCTTAACTGTATGATTGGTTATTTTCAATATCCATTGGTAACCATACCAACTCGGATAACAGACCGGAGTGCGACATTAATCGACAATATTTTTGTTGATGGTGAGCTGGTTAACCGTGCGTCTGCTGACGTTGTTTTGACGGATGGATCTGATCACTTATTCCTTGTTTCTAAAATTATTTTAAAAGTAGGAAATAAAGGTAAAATAAAAAGATGTTTTCGAGATATGAATGAAAAAAATTTACAGAATTTTGCGAAAAAATTTGGTGAAGCTGACCTAAGAAATGTGTTCGATGAAGATAACCCGTCTCTTGCATAATATGATATTTTTGCAAAAACATTTTTAGAGATATTGGATAACACTTGCCCTATAAAAAGTTTAAAAAATAAAAACCATAGTTTTCCTCGTAAACCGTGGATCACAAAATGTATTTTAAACTCAATACGTCAAAAAAAACAAATTGTATAAAATTTACCTTGCGGACCCTTCGGACTTTAAAATACGGCAATTTAAAGAATACAGAAATGCTTTAAACAAAATAAAAAGAAACGCACTAAAACTTTTTTATTCTAGTGAATTTGAGAAAAATAAAGCTAATATGAAAAAAACTTGGAAAACAATTAATTCTCTAATTGGGCGTAAATCTAAGAGTGAAGTAGTGACTAAACTCAAAACACAGAATGGGGATCTGACAGACCCATTGGAAATTGCTAATCATTTGTGTGATTATTTTACGAATGAAGGTGCTAAGCTGTCTGAAAAGGCTCGTGAAAGACTAAGGGATCCCCCCAAACCGTGTACAGCAGGAGGCAGATGTTACAACGACATTTGAGTTTCATGAGTGTTGTGAAGTGGAGGTAGCAAAAATTTTGAGTGATATGAAATCTAATTCCAGTGGTTTGGATGGTATACCATTAAAGGCTGTAAAAGTAGTGAAGACAAATGTGATCCCAGTATTGTGCCATCTGATTAATAAATCAATGAAAAAAGGTGTTTTTCCCGAGGCATTAAAAATAGCAAGTTAATTCCATTACATAAAAGCGTAAAAAAAGATGAACCGACTAATAAAAGACCAATTTCTATTCTTCCTTTTTTTTCAAAAGTATATGAGAAAGTTGTTTGCTCTAGGTTAAGTAAATACATAGAATGTAACCAAATCCTAATTAATACCCAATTTGGATTCAGAAAAGGGTTATCCACAGAGCTTGCAACAATTAAGCTAGTTGATTGGATTAATTCAGCATTTGAGTCGGGTCTTATCCCTGCTGCATTATTTCTGGATCTGAAAAAAGCGTTTGACACGACTGACCACCAAAACTTACTGTTTGAATTACAAAGAATTGGTGTAAATGGTGTGAGACTAAAGTGGTTTGAGTCTTATCTGTCTGAGCGTAAGCAAGTTGTGTCAAATGGCTCAGTGCTGTCTCATCCACTTCCGGTGGATCCATCCTAGGCCCATTGTTGTTTTTAATATTCATCGACCAAATAAACCCGAGTGAAAAAAAAGACAGAGACTTATTGATGAACTATACCAAAAAGCACATGCTCGCATTGTTTCTGAGGTCCTTCAGATTTCCCGAGTGCTGGTCTATGCGTCCTTCGAGAAGCTTTGAATATGTGCTATCGTGCACGGTGAAACTGTAGGGAATCCTAGCTAATGTGCATATGTCCTAGGTACGAGCGGTATTGTTACCCATGTGTCAGTCACTGAGTTGCTAGGACATCAGAAGACAACTGGTGCATGTTCAAATGGTTTCTTACAAGAACTGAGTATGCACCTGCCGTGACATCGAAACTTGGAAAATCACGAGCCAACCATTCTTTACATGCCTATTTTTCTAGGTACGATCCGAAATGTGTCGCATGTGCCAACTCACTGAGCACTCGAAAACTACAGAAAATCGATAGCGTGCAGAAAACCGCTAGCTTATAGCCTATGTCTTTGTGTTCGATCTGCACAATTATTTCCTACGAAAAACTCAAAACTTTTGGTCCGGATAGGAACTCGCTATATAATAATAATAATAATATAATGCAAAAATAAGGCACATGGCCTCTACAAAATGAACAACAAATTATAAACTAAATTTCTCTTCTAAACAAATTTCTCTTCTAAACAGTTTCACCGTGCTATAGTTGACTAAGTTACGCTCTCCTTTTTGCTTTGGCCTCACGGTTATTGTCAGTTAATCCCAAATCCAATTAAATTGATGTAAACAGAATTTTTGAATTTCAAATGCCTGTCACAAATAAAATCTTTATCAAGGAAGAAGAGATAAGCACTTAAAGCAGAACGGACGACTTGGAAAAAGGTGAAAACCTCCAAAAAAATAAAAGCTACAACTGAAAAGGGAAAAGCAAAACCCCCAAAAAACTTATATTTCAGAAGTGACGCCGCCTATCAGAAGATTCTGCCAAAGCAGGCTTGCAGTAACACCTTGATTTTGGTCTAGAAAAAAAAATAACAGGTGAAAAAAATTTCATCTGTTCAAATTGATGTAAACAGAATTTTTGAATGTCAAATGCCTGTCACAAATATAATCTTGATCAAGGAAGAAGAGATAAGCACTTACAGTAGAAAAGACGACTTGGAAAAAGGTGAAAACCTCCAAAAAAGGTAAAAGCTACAACCGAAAAGGGAAAAGCAAAACCCCCAAAAAACTTCTATTTCAGAAGTGACGCCGCCCATCAGAAGATTCTGCCAAAGCAGGCTTGCAGTAACACCTTGATTTTGGTCTAGAAAAAAAATAACGGCAAGACTAGGATTGTAATTATAAGACTCGTGCATTTTCTCCCGACGGCAAAACTAGAGGAAATCTTCAAACGGGAGTAACCGATGGAATAACTTATTGGTCATCTGTCACATCTGTCATCTGTCACCGGTCATCTGTTTTAAATTTCTCGGAAAAGTCAGACATAATGCGGACTATCCAAACATGTAATAACTCAAGGACCAATCGTACCAAGATTTTCCTTAACAGATTTCCGACGACTGCAAGTCAAACTAGACCTACGTTGCCTGGGCAACGTGATGTGTTGCAGCAACCTTTGTTCGGCTTCGCCGACTAAAGTGTTGCGAGAGCAACACTTTGGTTTGTTTCTTCGCTAACGGCTAAAGGCTGAAGTTGTCAACCCATCGAGGTTTCCAAAATGGAATGTTCCAATCCAAGAAGAATTTTTTTTTGGAACTGATGACACAATCTGTAATCACATGGCTATCCCTCAGCGTTGAAAAAAAAAAAACAACAGAATATCGGAAGTAGGGAGTAAATTGACTTTGCAGCCAGTTGAACTTTATCCTGTTCAATCGTAGCTATCGTGACTGGTGAAAACTTGGAACATTATCTTATATAACCTAGTTGGTATTATAAAGCTATCCATAACTTTTTAGGGTCAAAATACCATGGATGTCACTCTGCTAATTATTGCGAAACTATATCGTTGTTTTACATTATTATCTTTTGTATCCGTGAGTTAACACTTGATTCTAAGTTACAGTGATAGACCATCGCCATAGACCACTCTAGGATCTCATGAAAATGACAGTGCTTTAGGAATCGATTGTAACTTGCAAGTCCCTCTCCCCGTGATAGACATGAGCCAAGCTTTCTTCTCATCAAAAACACCGGAAGCAAAATAGGCACACAAACTAGGAAAAGTCGGAGACCCCTCACTGTCCAAGATGATTATGGTCTAACAGCCGATTGTTACTTACAAGTCCTGACATGTCTCACAGTTGGGTTCCGCTTATTCTTTGTTTGAGTGTGTATCCTACCACTAAAGTTGCCAACACCTCAAAGACTTAATTCTAAGTTATAGTTAGAGACCATAGAGATTAATTTTCTTACCCTCAGACTTACAGAGATCAAATAAAAGTGCACCAATTTGCACAAGTTTCTAGCCCCTAATGGACCCCTTCTAGCAACCGATTCTTGCTTACAAGATATTTATTTATCAAGATAGATTAATTTTCTTACCCTCAGACTTAAAGAGATCAAATAAAAGTGCACCAATTTGCACAAATTTCTAGCCCCTCATGAACCCCTTCTAGCAACCGATTCTTGCTTACAAGGTATTTATAGAGATCAAATATAATGTGTACCAATCTGCAAAAGTTTCTAGCCCCTCATGAACCCCTTCTGGCAACCGATTTTTACTTACAAGTCCATCTCCCCGCAATAGACATGGTACTAAATGATTCTCACGATCATATACACCGGAAACAAAACAATAAGATTAATAGGTACACCAACTAGCAAAAGTTGCTAACCCCTCATCACCGAAGATGATTATGGTCTAGCAGCCGATTGTTGCTTACACGTCCCCTACATGTTTCGCAATTGGAATCGGACTATTTTTGGTTTCAGTGTATACCTTACTACTGAAGTTGTCAACCCCTTTAAACTTTCGAACTGTTGTATCTCATTAAGGAATTTTTGTACCAAAAAACGGATGACATATACTTTGATCAGCTCATCAAGATCTATCGATTGCCGTTGAAAAAAAAATTCTATCTGTATTAGTTCAAAAGTTGACTTTTTTGCCGTAGGCCAACTTTCTAATATCACCACTTAGAAAGGAGCAAGGGATAAGCTCTAATTTCTTTAGCAGTGAGAGAACTTTTAAAGTTTAAGAGGCATATCTGATATCATTTCGCTTCCTTAATCCCAAGTGCAAAAAATGGATGATAAACTCAACAGAAATCACGAACATAAATGGGCAGAAACAATAGATGGCAGCACTTTCGGACCCGTGGGAAAATGCCACTTTTTTCTTTCTGTAAATTTTTCTATTTATCACTCAGAGAAGATATATTGGCTATGGGGCCGGGGAACTGCCGCAAATATTTCGCACTTTTAGATTTTAGTCCATCTTCAATTTGAAAGTGGTGCCTGTCTGCTTGCCTGCTAGAACGGAGCTTTCCACTCGAAAGCAGAAACATGGTTTGATGAAACAAAAGCTTGACTGCATAACTTCAGTTAGTCCTCTCTAACATAGGCTATACAACTCCACTTCACTTCACACACCGTAGGCTCTGGCTCGAGGACAAGCAAAAACCATCCTTTTTGGCCCCAGGCAAGAGTTCTACGGAGCTTTCCAAAATGTAAGGTCATATTCATCGATCCGGCCTGAGGTCCACACTTTCCGTAAAAACCGCAGAGGTTAGACCCTTACCACTTTCTAGGAATAAGCTGAAATCGGGGTGCTAGGAAAAAAAAAAAACCACGACAAAACCAAAGTGTTGCTCTCGCAACACAATAATTTTGATCCGCAACCACATAACTTCGCACATTCAGCCCTTTCACAATCGCATAACCTCGTACATTCAGGTCTTTCAACAAGTTGGATTGGCCGAGTGGTCTAAGTGGTTAGGTATTCGACACAGAGGTCCCCGGTTCGATACCACTTCGGTCCGTCAACCTTTTGCTTCAGAACAAAAGCAGCTAGGTATGGGCGAGGGTTCGATCCTCCTCGGAGCCCCGAACCTTTTTCTTTCCATGCCAGACCACAAAAGCCGCTTCAGTAATGATTGACAGGTGACCTATTCAGAACGGTACAAAACTCAGACGATAGCAACTTTAGACGCAAATATAATCAATACAAAACAACGACCAATCACGTATACATGGTTTGTATCGTGACAGTAGGATCATTGGCAATAAATTGGCTCTATCTTTATTTTCACTCGGGAAGCTGTATCTGTCACAGGCTGGAATTATCCTATTTGCAGATGATAGCTTATTGCTTGTGGCAGCCCCATCGACTGAACTTCTATTTTGTAAAATGGAAACAGCGCTACTGAGTTTGTCCAGTGGGCCGATTATAATCTTCTTACTTTAAATTATGATAAAACAAATTATATAATATTTTCGAGGATAGGTACCGTTGATACAAATCTGTCGCTCGCTGAATGTACATGGAAATAAAATCAATAGAGTTCGGGAAACGAAATATTTAGGGTTCATCATAGATGAGAATTTATCATGGAAGGAGCACGCTAATACCATTTCAATTAAAATATCAAGATCCCTGGGCGTGCTTCGCCGCATTAAACATTTAGTGACCGAAAAAACTATGAAAACAATTTATTTCGCTATATTTTATCCATACGTGTGCTATGGTTGCTCACTATGGGCAAGTAACTTTATTACATGTTATAAAAGAATTCAGAAAATACAAAATAAAGCAATAAAACTTCTTTTTCACAATGATGTTAATATAATTCGACACCTTCTGAAATTTTCTTTAAAAATAAACTCTTTGATGTTTCAAAAACAAGGGATTATCAAATTAGCATTTTTGTTTACAAATACTTTAATAATTTACTGCCTTCCTCTTTTGCAATTTTTTTTCTACGATTAGTGATTACCACAATTATGAAACAAGGGGGTGTGGGGATATAGTTCATGAAATCCGGCAAACAACCCGTACATCGTTCATTATCAGGAATTTTGCTACGAGTGTTTGGAATTCAATCCCAATTAAAGTCCGTGAGGCCCCGCACCTTGCTGCATTCAAAGCCACAGTGAAAAGGTTCTTCCTCACAAAAGAGTAAGCAAGAGTCATTCGCTTTCTTTTTTCTTCTTTTGTTTTGTTTAGTATTTGCTTTAGTAATTAGAAATGTATTGTTAGTAGTAGTATTTATTTTTCATTAGTAAATAGATGTGAATTTTGTTTTTCGCCTGTTATTTAACAAGTCCCCCGGGACTTTCCCTGCAGGTGATGCAGACAAATGTTATGCGTTTTTTTTTTTTTATTAAACATAATCTAATCTAATCTAATCTAAATCCTGTTCGAAAAAGTTATAACAGGTAACATAACTCTATCATGGCCTGCCTCGCCTTCGGACTTTCCCTGCAGGTGATGCAGACAAATGTTATGCGTTGTTTTTTTTATTAAATATAATCTAATCTAATCTAAATAGATTACTTTCGGATAGGATAGGTCGGATAGGTTACTTTCAATGGCCGTCTCAGTGTTCTTTTCCGTCATTTTTTATTCCAGGCTCGTTTCCTCTAGTTACATCCAGCCTGAAGAGGACCCTTGACAAGACGAAACGAAATATCGCTGGAACCTTGAATGACTTGTTGGATTAAGTGAAGTGGCAGAATTAATTAAATATACAATTAATTAAACTCCGTACTTCCTCCGTTTCCCAACCGCTCTAAACAGACACTCCCTTCCTCTTTGATGTTTGCAGCTAGGGGACTTCTGCGAGCTCAATTGAGGAAGTTGGAGGTGGGAGGGCGTAAAGTGCCTACATTTATAACGGGTGGTGTGGGCGGGACCATGTTTAATGGATGTTCAGTGTGTGGTACCACCAGTAGTGTTTAATCGATGTCCATTGTGTGTTATCCCAGGATAACCCTACCCCATAGCGATAATAGCCTATATGTCTGTCGGAGGTTAAATTTTTGTTTACTTTGTATATTTGTCTCGTGTCCGTTGACCTTTAGGGGTAATAAGGAAACCAAGATAAGACAAAAAATAGCACCCAAAAGTAACCACAAGACAAGATAGGCCTAAAGCGGGTAAATAACATTTTATATTATGTCAGTTAAGCGTGGAGTTAAAGCTTCACAACGACTTGCATTCCGCTCTTACGTATCCATTCGCTCATCCCACCAAAATCTGTCACAAGAACAACTTGACTTCCAGTCTTATGGAAGCCACCCTCACCAATCCAGACAACAACTATCTTAAGAGGAACGAGGAAGATATATTAGGGAAACAATTAAGAGAAAGAAAAAAGTAGAAGCCCATAAGTAATCGAAAGACAGAAAGGCATATAGCAAATAAATATCATCTTCCATTACGGTGGTTAGAGTGGAACTGCATACAAACAACTCGACTTCTAGTCTTACATATCCCCCCCCCCGTACCGACCCGTCAAGACAGCGGATGTCTTAAGAGGAATGAGGAAAGTATAATAGGGAAACAATCAAGAGACAAAAAACAACACAGCAGCCCAAAGTAATCAAAAGACAGAGAAGGATGTGCAACGCGGCTTCGTCTGATGGGAAAATAACAGAGGGGATTCCCTTTCAAAGAGTCGGGGGACAACAAGGCCTTCCAGGAAACCAATAACCCAGACAAGACAGATCAAGAGACTATTCAGAGACGCTGCAAACCAAAGGTGGCGAGACGGGAGAATTAAGAGACTGGAACCAAGATTAAAGTTTAACTGAAAAGCAAACTTATTTGTGTATCATTTAACTGAATAAACTGCATTATTTGGATTGTGTTAATGAGTTGTTTTATTTTTCACTATTTTCCCTAGCATGACGTTCAGAATAGCTGCGGCCGTCCTCACAACGCAAAATTCTACGGTGAAGCGGAAAATTTGAATCTCAATACAAACACGGCTTTTTAGTAGCCAGTGATCAGCTCGCGGATGGTAGCTCATTGCGTGACCACTTATTTTTCGTAAATCGTTTTCGTCAAGCATACAACACAGGTACAAGCGCATAGAGGTATCGCAAATCCGATGGAAAAATTCCACTACATCAAAACCGGGAATTTGTGAATAGCGGAGTAACGAAGTAACGTATTTTCAACGGGTCTTCAAGCCTCTTTAAGTGAATCAGTGATGGCTAACTAGATTGTCCCATCTCAGCCCTTTTCAGTTCAGCTTTAAGAGGAGATTTGTATAGTTAATCGAGCTGCATTACCGATCCTATCGTGCGGTTAGGGAAGGCCTTCTTCCAGCACCCAGAATTACGAGGAATCGTTTCGTGCCTTCCTTTGGGCTTAAAAAGATATTTATTACGATATTTTTTCACGCAGGCGCCTTTGAGAACTGCAGAGCCTAAAAAAAATGCATTTTTTGCATGGATGGAAAAAATACATTTTTTGCATGGACGGACGGTAAATAAGAAATGATGTGTAAAATAAATAAGAAATATAAATAAAAAATAATATGCTGCAACAGAAAAGGCTTTCGCCTTTAATAAATCTGAGAAACTGGAGGAAAATTCGAAGTGGAAGTACATTCAAATATTGCGAGTGCCTTCTTTTAATATGCCATGCCTTTTTTTAGAACTCGGATCGTGCCGCCTGCACCATGCCGTGCCTTCTTTTAGTCTATCCCCTGTGCATGCATTATATAACTGTTTACATATGAATGACGATCTATGCACCTAAGGAGGTCCTTGTTCTTTCGATGAGAACTTTCCGAATGTGTGACGTATCTAAAATCTTTTACAATAAGATCGGAAGCCCTCCAAACCCACAGCCTATACCCATCGTTTCATAAGTGAATAATTTAAAACGTTAATGATGTCAATTAAGCTGTTAAAATCTTGTGTTGTGTATTTGTTTTCCATAGTATTTAGAGCGTGTTCCACCCTTCTAGCAATAGTAACTATTAGTTACTATTTCCGTTCCAACCTCACGAAAAGTTACTACGCTGAACGTTCCAACCTTCTCGAAATAGTAACTAATAGTAACTATTTGCTTACTATCCTCGAGAGCGCAGTAAGCGTTGTCACTACGGATCTCTTTAACGTGATTGGCTGGATTACCCCGTGGAGTGATATTTACCGAAAATTTAAAAATGCGTTCCAGCCTTGACGCCAAGAAGCCAAAATTCGTGACGTCATGCGTAGTAACTACGGTAAGTAGGGTGGAACACGCTCTTAATCTGTCACTGAATGGACCAGTTAAATAAACAAATAGATGTGACTTTTTGCTAGTTCTGGAGTAGGCTAGTGGACATACTCCATCTTGACATTGCTATCAAATTTGATCAAACATAAATATTTACCTTGTGTGTTACCGCATGCGTTTCGCCGTCCATCCTGCAGAAGAAGCTCATCGTTGAGGAGAACATGTCGCACTCTTCGAGTTGCTCACTGTTATACCCCCTGCGCTGTGTGACGTCATCATCTCCGACCTGACAACAGAAACACATCTATTTAGGTATTTCCATTGTAGCAAGGATAAAGAGCAAATTGCAAAAAATTAAGTTAGGTCATGGCAACAAAATATTACCAAATAAAAATTAATGATACCCCAAATCCCCCTTAAATTAGGAGCCTTGGTCTATGATCCATCGCACCATCGCACTATAGAAACGAGCAAATTATCCATAGTGGACCGGATCTTCCATACTCCAGAAAATTTTAACCTTACAACACTGGAGAAATCCTGGACGGCGGTAAACACCAAATCAGTACGACACTTCAATCAACCGTTAACTGAAAATCTATAAGATAATGAGGCGTTCTATCTGATGGACTCGCGGTTGCCCCCACCGGAGCAAAATAACACTAGAGAGTAGCGCCAAGACTTGAAAAAAGTGACACACACTCGAACAGCAGCGATACTAGCACCACTAGCGATAATGAATGTCCCCACTGAAACTCAATCGGTCGTGCACCAGCGCTGGTTCCAATAACTTCATATTCTGAACAGAGCAAAAAAAGATACAACCTCCCTCGTATCCTCGATGTGTGCAGAACGGAGCTTAGCTTTACTAGAAATTTAAAAACCCGCAAGTTTGTCTCGCCGTAAATGCCGCAAGCGTCGTGGGCGGGGCTACGAGTATGACCCGTTTGCAAAGCAAGGAAAGCATATGTCTTGACGCTACTCCCTAGTGTTATTTTGCTCTGGAACCCACATTTGCAACAGTTTACACTGTTCTGTTTTTCACAGAAGCGTGACGCTGTAGGACGGAGAAGGTGCATGGCCACCCCTAGATTATAAAATCTTCCTCCTTGGTGATATTATTTGGCCACAAATTAGGTTTAAGAAGGCAAAATACTAAGCAATTACTTATTCGAAAATTCCTTAAAAAAGAGTAGTTGAATTTTTACTCAGTGTGATAAACCTGAACATTCTAAATTGGCAACCAAAAGGAAGACGTCGGAGGGGAAGACCGAGAAACACGATCCGCCGCACCTACCAGAGGGGCCCACCAGAGGGAAGACTGGCGCCTATTCGTGGATGCCCTGGGTGCCTCTGGTGGCACAGGAGGATTTAAGGTTTAAGGTAAGGTGATAAACCTGGGACTGGGGCCCAAAACTGATCTTTGGCCCCGAAAAGGTTTACTAAAATGGCGCCACTGTTCTAGGGATCCTGGCTTTTTTCTTATTACTGTTCTGCTGAACATCTGCCAAGAGTTGTCAACATAAGAAACGCTGTCCAACGTCGTTCAGTGCCATATGTGGTCTTCCCAACACTTACCACCTTATCTGACGTGAATTGCGCAAGCCTGTCGTTAATTTCATCAGCTTCCGAGGGAGTGACTGTCTCTTCACCCCGTGTGTCTCCCACAACGACTTGGGTCCACTTCTCACTAGGGGTAGCTTTCATAAGCGTTATTTCCAGCCTAAAAAGAAAGAACTGCTGACTACTGGTTAAGGTTTTATTCTAGCGATATTTAGGCATTTTTATGGTGCACTGGATGGCAGAAGTTCTCCTCAGGCGGGCTTGAATCGACGACCTTCGGGCCACCAAGGCCACTGCTCTATCACTGACCTACAGAGGGACTTGTGAACATAGTTCGCAACCACGACAATAGCCAGACAGAAGCGGTCCATAGGATCAGTGATCCCGCCCATCTGATTTTGGTTCTTCGTACGACTTGCTGCGGGGCTGAAGCTGGTGCTGAGATTTCATTTCGTCGCGGCTGATAATTTAAATTAGAAATAGTAAACTTTCCGATCCGACCATCGCGGGGGGAGTGGAGGGAGGGGGGATCCGGAATCTTAAGGTATGTGTAACTGCCGAATGGGTGATTGGATCATAATAAAACTTAATATGTAGAAAGACCACATGTCTCGGGTGTCCCGTTTCAAGTCCGGACCGGATCCTATGAAGGGGGGGGGGTCGAAGGGGGGAACCGGAAACCTTGTGACACGCTTGAACTGGATCGATCGGAATGAAACTTGGTGGGAAGAACAAGCACAGGCCCTATGTACATCAGTGACAGAACCGGACCGGATTCGGGCACTGTTGGGGAGTTAGAGGGGGGGGGCCGGAATTCCGGTGATCGCAAGTTAAGTACTGTGGAAAGTATTTTGAAATTAAATTGAACTGACAATTGAATTGAATTGCTCGGACGATGAAACTCGGCTTGAAAATGGAAAGTATTTTGAAATTAAATTGAATTGAATTGCTAAGACGGTGAAACTTGGCTTGAAAATTAGAGACTTGACATGATTGGCTTAGAAATAGTCAGTTCCCTGACCCGACCATTGTGGGGGGAGTGGGCGGATCTTAATGAAACTTGATTTTTGGAAAGACCTCATGTCTCAAAATGTAAAAATTTTCGTGATCCCTATGAGCCCATAATCATTTTTACCTCAAGGGCTTTGCTTACAACTGAATTCCTTAAAGTACAAACAATACTTTTGAGTAAAATATACATTTTCGTGCATCCGATGAGCTCATCATCATTTTTGCTTCAAGAGCGCCCTTAACGTGCGCACAACCAAATGCATTACCAAACGATACATTCTCGTGATTTCCAAGGACCCATGATCATTCTTATCTCAAGGGTTTTGCTTACAAATGATCACAACAAACCCACGAATTGACGAATTCCTACTTTCATCCTCTGACCCAGCCTTACAAGTGCCACATGAGCTTCCAGCTCTTGTTTTATTTATGTACACTGTGATTTCTACAGAAATTTCAAATCCAAGGCGAACTTTATGTTATATAAAATATAAAAGTACTAAAACCATAGTACAAAATCAATAAGTCATAGAAACTAAAAACAGACATTATAGAAATGAGTTTTTGAGGTCAAAATAATTTAGAAAAATGCCTCTTAGGTTGCATTTCAAACACTTTTGTTTCTTCCGTGCTATAGCGAAAAAACTTAAAAACCAAACATGAAATATTAAACCGAAAATTAAAATGGACACGAGAAACGGGTTCTTGGAGCCAAACTGGTACAGAAACATGCTTTACATGCCGCATTTAAATTTTTTTTTTACAAAAACCGAATGAAAGTGAAAAAATACTACTTCGCCTTTAGCGCTGTAGGCTCTGATATGTTGTACAGACTTTTTTCTGGTCTGGACAGTGCCAAAACCATTTGTATTGCAATTTGTTCGAGGTTAAGCTATTATATCTCGCAGATTGACTGTACTATAAGCACGAATAAATAAGGTGGCTCCTTATTTATTCTTGCCATAAGTTAAGGAGTAGGCTATGACAAATACAAAGACCAACGGCTCCGGTGGAATCTCAGACAATGGCATAATTCGCAAGCAAACTTTTGAAGATTCGCATAGCGGAGGTGCCGATCTGTTTCACTGACCTCGGCAGGGAGTAGGGGAAGGATAATTTCCGAAAGCGAGTCAATCAGTACAAGCACAGTATGTTCGAAAGAAGTGACGATACTTCTCTCAACTTTCCCAATCTCCTGTTCTGGAAATGAAGTCACATGAAATTCTCAATCTACCGTTAAACGAGGGTATAATATCCGAAATGGCGCCAGTAGAAACTAACTATTTTTGTTTATATCGGGAAAGTATGGAAATTCCCGCTTTGCCGTGAAAATGCTCCCCCCCCCAAATCGAGAAATGCTCAAAAGGAGTCAGTCAGTAAAACTCCAGTATTTTCGAAAGGGGGGAGGATGCTCCCGTCAACTTCTCAATCTCTTGTATCTCACATTTGGTTCTGGACACGACGCTGACATATTATTCCTAAAACTCTCAATCTACCGTCAGAGTCCTTCGATCGGGTGGGTGGGTGGGGTGGGGGGGCAATCTCCGAAATGCAGACAGTAAAAACAAAATATTGTTCATACTGCAAGAAAAGGAAATTACAGAGATGCTTATTTTACCGTGAAAATGACCCCCTCCTTCAAATCGAAGAATTCTCAAGAAGGGGGGGGGCTAAGAAGGGCCGAAATCTCGCTGAAGAATATCCTAGCTGATTTGTCCGTATAGTAAGTTTTTTGTATATACGATCCCCAGTCGACAGGTTGGACTGAGGGAGTGGGGGGGGGGGGGGGGTAATTTCCGAAAGTGAGTCAGTCTGTAAAATAAATATTCTCGAGTGGGGGGAAGGATACTTCCTTCAAGTTCCGAATCTCTTGTATCTCAAGTTTGGTTCTGGAAATGAAGTTGACATATAATTCCTGAAATTTCCTATCTAACGTCATACCCCTTCGGTATCCGGAAGCAGCCAGTAAAAGTAAACTACTGTTAATGCTGCAAGGAAAGGAAATCATGGAAACTCTCATTTTGCCGTCAAAATGATCCATTACTTCAAATCGAGGGATGCTCGAGCGAGGGGGGGGCTAATTTTCGAAAGTGAATCAGTTAGTAAAACCGCAGTACTTTCGAATCATGGGGGGCGGGATACTTCCGTCAACTTCTCAATCTCTTGTATCTCAAGTTTGGTTCTGGGAATGAAGTTGGCATATAATTCCCAAAATTGTCAATCTACCGTCAGACTCCTTAATATCCGAAAGGGATTCAGTAAAAGCAAACTAAGGAAGGAAAGGAAATTACGGAAATTCTCATTCTGTCGTCAAAACGAGGGATACGAGGGATACCCTTCAAAACGAGGGATACTCGAGAAGGGGGGGGGGGCTCTTGTATCTCAAGTTCGGCCTGGAAGCTGACATGAGGATACTAAAATTCTCAATCTACCCTCAGACTCCTTCGATCGGGGGGGGGGGGGGCAGTAAAAGATAACTACTTTTCATACTGGGAGGAAAGGGTACTTCCAAAATTTGTATATTGCCGTCACAATGACGCCCCCCCCCCCTTCATAACGAGGGATACTCGAGAAGGGAGTATCCCTGTAACTGAATCGCTTTCGGCTAATTTCCAAAAGCGAGTCAGTAAGTAAAAGCACAGTATTTTCGAACGGGGAAGGATTCTTCTCTCTATTTCCTAATCTCTTGTATCACAAGTTTGGCCTGAAAAGTAAGTTGACATGAGACTCATAAAATTCTCAGTCTACCGTCAGACTCCTTCAATCGGGGGGGGGGGGGGGGCAATAAAAGATAACTACTGTTCATATTGGGAGGAAAGGAAATTTCCAAAATTCTCGTATTGCCGTCAAAATGACCCCTTCCTTCAAATCGAGGGATGCTCAAGAGGGGGGGGGGGGCTAATTTCCGAAAGCGAGTCAGTCAGTAAAAGCATGGTATTTTCGAATGGGAGAAGGATAGTTCTCTCAATTTCACAATCTGTTGTATCTCAAGTTTAGATCAGGAAATGAAGTTTACGCGAAATTCCTAAAATTCTCAATCTACGGTCAGACTTCGATCGAGGAGGGGGGGGGGGGGGGTAATATCCGAACGGGACGCCAGTAAAAGCCCCTACTGTTCATATTGGACGGAAAGGAAATTACGGAAGTTCTCATTTTGCCGCCAAAATGGCCCCCTCCTTCAAATCGCGGGATGCTCAAGAGGGGGGGGGGGGTTAATTTCCGACAGTGAGTCGGTCAGTAAAAGCCCAGTATTTTCATTATACACTCAGACTCGTGTGATCGAGTAGTCCTTTGGGAAGGGGGGGGGGGTAATATCTGAAACCGTATGACTTGTACTTTCGGGGGGGGGGGGGGTCATATACGAAAAGACGCCAATAAACGAAAGCAATTTTCTTTATACTTGAAGCAAACTTGACAAGACTTCAAATTTAGGGATAGCCTACTTGGCGCGGGGGGGGGGTCAATTTCCGAAAGGGAGTCGGTAAAAGCTAGCAGTACTTTCGAATCGACGAAGAGCTTATTTCCGAAGTGAGGCCAATGTTCCTGGATCACCGGAGTAAAGGAGCGGCAAATGGGGATTTGACAATCTGATTCGAACTTTATGAACCAAGGCTTTGCCACTCTTTATGGGAAGGGAGTTGAACTTACAAGCAGAGAAGGGCGAATCCGAATCCGGATTCGGATTCGAATCAAGGATTCGTCCTTTTTCTAAATCCGCTCCAATTTCTCATATTTTCCTAATTTTTACATACTATGCTTAAGGTATACTATAACAAGCACACATGAAAACCTAGAAATGTGTTTTACATGCCGTCTCATTTGCTTTAGGTATCAGTTCTTTTTGTCACCTCTGATTTTTAAACTGTTACCTGTGTAAATGATTGGATTGCTCGGATTCGAATCCAGATTCGATTCCGGATTCGAATCCTCAGCACGAAATGGTGGATTCGGAATCGGATTCGTATCTAGCCCTGGATTCGGATTCAAATCCTTCCATGATCGGATTCGCCCATCTCTGCTTACAAGTATTTCGATAACGAGAAGTCAATGCCAGCTGTATGTTGTCCAAAGACAGCCTTAGCCCACACCTGGAGGGGGGCGGGTAGCGGAAAGGACGACACAAAATTGGGTTTTAACTTTTTGTTCGAACTTGTTCTCATGCGAGTTAATTTTCCACTTATTCTTTTTACCATTAGAGAACAAGGCTTCTAATCTACCTGTGGAAGAAAAACGGGTCCTTGTTCTTCAAATACTGTAGACTAAAAAGAAGAATCTTAAATATGTTTCCCATTCAGCTTGGGCGCAAGGAGCAACCGAATCATTAAAGTTTAACCGAAAAGGCCTGGGATAGGACAATCTAGTTACCCATCACTTATTCACTTAAATTGGCTTGAAGACCCGCTGAAAATGCGTTACTTGGTTGTTCCGCTATTCAGGAAAATCGATTTTCAAATAGTGGAATTTCCGTGTGATTTGTGGTACCTCTAATTTGTTGTATGCCTTACAAGAAAGATTTATGACTTTTTTTTGTTCAGGCATTAAGCAATCTTCACCAATATCGCCACTGCCCACTGAAAAGCCTTGTTTGTGTTTAGATAAAAATTTCCTGTGTCATAGTAGAATTTTTGCTGCGGGGACGGCCGCAGATATTCTGAACGTCATAACTAGAGCAGATGGTGGAAAACAAAAAAAAATCCCTTTGCAAAATCCAAATAATTCAGTGTATTCAACTAAATGACACAAAAATAAGTTGGTTTTTCAGTCAAACTTTAAGGTATACTATAACAAGCACACATGAAAACCTAGAAATGTGTTTTACATACCGTCTCATTTGCTTTAGGTATCAGTGCTTTTTGTCACCTCTGATTTTTAAACTGTTACCTGTGTAAATGATTGGATTGCTCGGATTCGAATCCAGATTCGATTCCGGATTCGAATCCCCAGCATGAAATGGTGGATTCGGAATCGGATTCGTATCTAGCCCTGGATTCGGATTCGAATCCTTCTATGATCGGATTCGCCCATCTCTGCTTACAAGTATTTTCGATAACGAGAAGTCAATGCCAGCTGAGTGTTGTTAAAAGACAGCCTTAGCCCACACCTGGAGGGGAGGGGGGCGGGTAGCGGAAAGGACGACACAAAATTAGGTTTTAACTTTTTGTTCAGACTTGTTCTCATGCGAGTTAATTTTCCTCTTATTCTTTTCACCATTGGAGAACAAGGCTTCTAATCTACCTACGGGAGAAAAACGGGTCCTTCTTCTTCAAGAAGCGAAACCCTCCTCGCAGCCCTTTGGTGAAATGCAAATATTAGAAAATATTATTAAAAACTGGTTTTGAGCGGACTTGACAGCGGCTCGCCTCTATATATAGTGATCATGAAAATGTATTTTTACATCCACAATTTTATCAGCAAGTGTTACATGTCCGATAAAGGCTACTGACCGTAGGGGGGCGCCTGGGAGGGGTTGGCAGAGGGAGGTGGTGCCCCCCCCCCAAAGATTCTAGAATATGAAAGGGTGTCATAAAGTCAAGACATTTGTCAGACACAAGAAGTATGGAAAAGAGTGGGGTGCGAGAATAGGTGGAGTGACTGACGATTGTGATTGGGGGGCTAAAGATAAGGGAAGGGGGACACCTAATTGCCTGAATGGTGAGGAACTGCATAATTTTCTATCATCATTATCATCAGAGCCCGGAAGGGTTGGCTTAACTGTGCGGCAACTCCATAGATCTGGGAATCTGGAAGGTGAAACCTGCTTATTGCATGCATACTATGGAAAAATGGTAACCTTAGCCTACTTACCTTTCTTCCTGACAAGAAAATCCCGAATCTTCGCTCTCACATTCACCGCCAAGCTCCCCCTCCAAAAGTAAGGTCCCTCCTACTGAAATATGGATTTTTCTTGCTTCAACGTTAAAAGTGACGGAGTGTGGTGGTTGAGATGGGGGCGGCAGATTGAAGTGAACTCTCACGTCTTTGGGAGTCTGGTGCCAGATGTACTGCGGCTTCGATGCTGAAACAAAAATGGACTCACGTTTAGGAACATTTTCATTCTTAGTACTTCTCTGGAACGAACACAATCTGGATAGTCAGGCCCCCTTTTTGAAAAAACAAAAAGGGTTTTTATTCTATTTGATCATTTTTTGACTATTGCTTTTTTATGTACAACCGCCTTATTAAATGTTTTGTAATTATGATGTACCTGACGAAAACGACAAGTTCGGCAATCCAATGCTGTGAAAGTTTCGTTTTACAATAAAGTATCAGTATATCAGTAAAAAAAAAGTTGACAAAAAGCTCAAATTCCAGCTTCAGCCTGAAGAGAGCGGCCTTGCCATGAATGGATGAAATATAGCTCAAATAAAATGTTCCAGTGTCAAATATGATTCACAGCAACAATAAATAATCTGATAGAACCTCCGTCTCCCTACCTCTGTGACACGACCATGCAGAGTCGAATATATTCTGATCCCCTACCCGATGCAAATGAGCGCAGGAGGAGCTACGCAGAACGTCATAATTGTCTCTACCAACAGCTGTATCGCGGTACAACTCCGCAGAAGAATCCGAACGCAATCTGGGTCGTACTTTACAGCTGATTGGTTGTCTGCCATACTGACGTCACGTGTGACGCGCTGTAGAGCGGGCTCTCCGCGCCTGCAAGGTATCCAACGGTTTTTCACCTCGTATGAGCAACGGCGACAAACGGCGTAGAGGGAAGTAGACGGGTATCAACTCAAACCTCACAGCATGTACCTCTAGCTCCGCTCAGTTTTATCGGGGTATCCATAGTCGCTGCATGGGACCAAAAACGGAGGTTCAATCCGACTATTTGTTCTTGTTCGCAGTCAGCTTGGGCTGAAGGAAATTTTACAAACGTTACATTTACTTTTGTATTTATTTACAGTACTTACAGTACTACCTTTACTTTTGTATTTATTTGCAGTAGCCTTCAACTTAAGTAAACAGACTTAGACACGAAATATACACGTAAGGAAGATGGTCCCACCATTACCACAGCCCCAGATTGTTTTACTTGTTTTCTTGGTTGGATGGTTATGAAACGGCTGTGTGGCTTCTTAGTTATTGTTTTTGGGATCCCAAAACGTAATTGGAGGGATACCTATGACTTCGTAAAAGTTGTCCGTCCGTCTGTGAGCAAGATAACTCTCGAAGGGAATGAGATATTTTGATGAAACTCGGTGTAAGGACTCTTTGGATCAAGGTCGAGGTCAAGTTCGTAGCTACCGAGGTGCTAGTGAATATTGTTCACAAACCAGTGCAATAGTCAAGTAGAAGTCGGCCATAGGAACAGTTCACATCCACAAGTCACGGAAGTTATTATGTAATACATAGATGGCGTATCAGTCCCTTATATAAAGCGCCATCTATGTATTACGCCTACATAAATCACTTTAACAAGTGATTTATGTGATACGTAAGTAATTGTAAGTTAGTTGCTGAAACAATGTGTATTTTTATAGTATCTCACAGTAATTTACTGAAAGGATTATAGTTGATTTTGGAATGGTTTTGTTTTATAATTTATATATTGTACTCCTCAGTTTTGAGGGAAACAAATGAATAAATAAATAAATAAATAGATATGATTTTCCATTCTGCTCAGTATGATTATTCCCAATTTCTCAGAGTTATTTCGAGTCGAAAGCCTTTCCTGTTGTATTATATTATTATTATTATCATTAAAATAAACAAAGTACTCACATGTCTCTGGCGACTCCTTCATCTCAACCTCGGGTGGCTTCGAACTGTCATATACCATCGCATACGGCTCTTGTGCTATGAAAGCAACTGCGTCACCACCGGGAAGGAGGGTGGCGTAATCAACACCATGGACGAAGGCAAGGCGGCGAATCCGTGACCAATTCCATCCACTAGCGCCATCTATGATAGAAACTGGGGTTGAATCGCTCAATACATCTCTCTGTTGGTTGGGCATTCATGTTATTAACAGCCTTAAAGGAACAATAAACTTGACTACGCAACTTTCGGCCATCGAATTGCCCCGGGGGGGGGGGCTTAGATAAATATACAGGGTCTTATTGTCGACATGCCCCCTTCTTTGTTATCTCGAACCGTCTCGAACCCCCTCCTTAGTGTTCCCAAAGCTAGCTGGCAGGCCCTTGCCCCTTATGCACTGTAATTATGCACTTATGTACTGTAAAAGTTCGCCTTTTTACATGTAGACCACAGACAAACAACCTCCCCGACAAGGCGGCCGGGGTTCGATTCCTAGTCACGGCACACAAACCTTTTGCTTTTGCAAACCTTTTGCTCAAAAGTCGAATTCTCGGAAACTGCCCGGAAACTGCAATGGTCGTAACGAGAATTTTTCTTACTCTCAATATCGACTCAGGGTACATTCTTGATATGTTAGCTAGCTCCCGGAGTCAAGTTTGAGTCAAGTTTTCTGTTCCCTTAAATCTTTCCTGTCCCGAACAGTGAATAATGCTGAAATACACAGTCTTTGACGGAAGGAACCGTGGGTCGAGTTTTTGGGATCCCAAAACGTAAGTGGAGGGATACCTTTGACATCGCAAAAGTTGTCCGTCTGTCCGTCCGCCCGTCTGTCCGTCTGTTAGCACGATAACTTTCGAAGGCGTTGAGATATTTTGATCAAAATTGGCACGAGGACTCTTTAGGTCAAAGTATAACAGGTCAAGTTCGAAGACGGCCTATGTAGCCCTATATTTAGGGGGGAGGGCGGGGTTTGAAATTAAGGGGAATAAAAAATAATTTTTTAAAGCTAATGAGATAGTCGAGTTAGGGGTAAGGAGACATGCTGAATCCGAATATGAAATTTATTTTTCTCGCCGGACAAACAGTTCACCCGTAATCCGGCGAAAGCCGGAACATTTCTGAAAAGTAAAAGTTTAATCTAAAGATGATTAGAGGTTCAATCAAGGGGCAACGAGACGTGCTGAGTCCGAATATGAAAAAATATTTTCTCGCCGGACAATTAGTTCGGACGAAATCCGGTCAAAACTGGAAACATTTTTTAAAGTAAAAGTTTTATTTAAATTTGGTATGACGTTCGATTTGTGGGTAAGAAGATAGGCTGGATTTATATATGACAATCATTTTCTCACCAGAAGTATAGATCGCTCGGAATCCGGCTGAAACCGGAAAATTTGTTGGAAGTAAAAGCTGAATCTGAAGTCGATTAGAGGTTCGATGTAGGGGCAAGGAGACATGCTGAATTCTTTTTTGAGCTTTAATTTTGCCAGACAAGTATACTTGTCTGGCAAAAAATTAAAGCTCAAAAACAGTCACGAGGATGAGGTCAGAAGTAAATAGTTTGTCCGGAATCCGGCCGAAACCAAAAGTTGGGCAGAAGTAAGGAAGAAAGAAGATACGACGTAGGCTATAGGGTAAACCATATGCTGAATCCATATCTGAATATTTGACGGCGCAAAATGGATATCTGGATATATCAGATTCAGCTGGCGTATCCGTTTTGCACTGTCAAATACGAACTTGGTCTTCTCCGATTATTACCATTGGCCTTAATCTGTTTCCAAATTTTAAAAGTAATAATGTTTAAGAAGTCTGTTCTGGAGCAAATATTAAAATTTTGGGATCCCATCGAAACCTTTGGTCTTGTTCTTTCCGGCTTTTGCCATCTCTCAAGAACACAGATCTCCACTCCCTACGTTCTAAATATTATCGATGTGCAATAATTCTCTTGATTTGTAAAAAAAAAATATGATTTCGCAATAGGCCTACAAGTTTCGGCAAATATCTTTAAAACTGTCGGCCCAAAGTTACGTAGCGTTTACACGGTAGTTGAAAGGAATTTCGATCGACAACAGGACTAGAAAAAAGTCTAGCTTCCAGGAATTGCCGTCCAGGTCCAGCAGAAAGGAATTCCTGTCTAGTTAAGAGGAGTTCTTTTGTGGACGAGGACTAGAAAAAGTTTAGCTAGCTTTGAAAGCAGCAGCATCAATAATGATGCCGTGCTGCTGTAATAACATTTCTCTGTTGGTTGGTGTGTCCATGCTTATAAATTTTCTGCCCATAGAGATCCATCTTTGGGATCCCAAAACGTAAGTGGAGGGATACCTATGACTTCGTAAAAGTTGTCCGTCTGTTAGCACGATAACGTCGATAACTCTCGAAGGGGTTGTGATATTTTGTTCAAACTTGGCATGAGGACTCTTTGGGTCAAAGTACAGGTCAAGTTCGAAGATGGGCTCTGTAGCCCTATATTGAAGGGTGGGGGAGGGGGGTCAAATTAAGGGACGAAAAAAATATTTTTTAAAAGCTAGTGAGATAGGCTAGTCGATTAAGGGGTAAGGAGACATGCTGAATCCGAATATGAAAATTATTTTCTCGCCGGACAAGCAGTTCACCCGGAATCCGGCTAAAACCGAAAAATTTGTGAAAAACTGAAGTTTAATCTTAAGTTGATTAGAGAATCTAGGGGTAAGCAGACATGCTGAACAAATATATGAAATTAATTTTAGTGGTTCGCCCGGAATCGAGAACGGGGAAAGCTTCGCAATTCTGCAGAATCGAGAAGTTGCTTCGATAGTCAATCCTCGATCCTCTTTCTTCGTTCTCCCTCCTGATTGGTCAACGAAAGGTGGATGTTCAACCCGTATAAGCAGGTTTTCACGGGTGGCCAAAATAGTGTTTTTGTCAAGAGCCAGAATGGAGAAGCGAGAAGAGCAAAAACGGTAGGCTAATTTGTACGAGAATCGAGAACTGAGAAGCAAGAATTGAGAACTGAGAATTAAGAAATTTACAGTCCTTTAAATTGACAGTCCTATGTTATCACGTTGTAAAACAGATATTCAGGAATAAATACGATGATTGAAAAAAATGATTGAGAACGCAACAAGAACTGTTTTTATTTATTTTTTTACTTACTGTAGTCAAATGTCACCCACTCAAGAAGGGTTATGAAGGGGGTTTCATCCAACCCAGGAAGGGGCACGTGGACTTCTACATCCTTTCTATTTTCGACTCTCAACAGAAGACACTGCAACTGCATTCGATGGTTAGGAAGAGTTTGATGCAAGGCGTGAATGACTGAGAACGGCTTCTTGTCAGAGATGGGGCTGAAGGAGTACTCGAGCTATACAAACAACAAATTTAAATTAATAACGGGTATCTGTGAATCGACTTATATACTACGAATAAAATTTGAACCTATGAATAACAGGACCCCCCCCCAACCACTTCCCGCGATTTCGGGAAGGGGGGGGGCCATAGTATCTCGATAAAATATGGCTAGCAGAAGGCCGCCATGACGTAATACCTGTCAAAACAATGACGTAACACAGTATATACAATATATGGTAACGGTACAGTATGGACAATCATCCTTGATGACAATTCAATTCAATTCATTTAATTTCATCAATCCTTAAACAAACAAAAAACATACAGAACGCTCCCAAGAAGGGCACAATCGTGTCCTGTGCGGGAGTGCACAACTTTCATTCACCCATTACAAATGACAACACACAATTCTCGTCTTAACCTTTCACGTTTTTTTTTTTTTTTTTTTTTTTTTTTTTTTTTCCTTTACAAATACTTGGATTATGCGAAGCTTAACATCCATGGCCGATAGAAGACATGCATTAACCATGAAATTCGGTCTCCATCGGTCAACACGCAACATTCTACAAACTTTTAACCCAAATTGTACATATGAAATTAAGACTTGACGTACTTGTAGCCTAACAATAATCTGTACAAACTAACTATATATCTGTACAAAAATCAGAAAAGCGTCATGCACATTCATCTGAGCGTTTTTTTTGTTTTTTTTTAATTGTGCCGTATAACGACAAGCCCTGAACATCTTTATCAATTTCTTTCGTTTTATATTGTAGTGCGGATCTAACATTCTGCCAACGTTACAATTGCTATGCATTTACGTTAGGGCGAACAATTCTGAACTGAATGGAATTGAAATATGGTTTTCCCCATCTCAACAGAAAAAGCTACAGCTGCATTTGACGGTTGAGGAGACGAAGGAAATTTTTTTTACAAAAAACAATCCTAGAAAGGCGAGTCTTTTATTGGCTGGCTTGTTTGTAGGCCGACACGGGGTTTCAGAGCGACAGAACCCCGAGTTTTGGCAGATGGGTGGGTGACGGAACAAAACAAAACAAAAAATTAAGAATTGTTCTCGGGTTTTACCTTCCACTGCATCTCCCGATGTCTGTCTCCAGTATGGATCAAATAAAGGCTTCCCATGCCATCTGACGCCACACACAGGCCTGCTGAAGCAAATCTCATTGTATAGTTGTAACGGCTAGTAGATGGTGTTGTATCCTGAGCAGGAAACTCCCAAACTTGTCCAACGCCAGTATTCTTGCCATTCTGAAACATAAATTATTTTAACCCTGGCTAACCACAGACTAAACATACCTTGAACCCAATTTGACTCAAAATCATTGTTTGGGACCAATTGAATGAATGAATGAATTTTATTACCCGTAAAGTGAAAGACACAAAATACGGAGTATTTTAGAAAGACAAAACGATAAACAGCGAAAATAACAAAACAAAAAATAAATAACTACAACAAGAACAAACTAACCAGCATCAATAAGAAAAAAGGGCCGCAGAGGGTCGTAAACGTGAATCAAGTTGATAGTCTGTGATGGCGTGGAATGTGACGATGTCAGGTTATTTGGGGTCCCAGGTTATTTGCATTTGACCCGCTATTAGTATGGGGATTTTTCATATGCTAATGTGTTGTGAAATGTTCAGTACCGTTGGGGTTGGAGTTTACGACGTTGGTATTTGTGACAATTTAGTCAATGCTCATACAGCTTTTGTACAGTTAACATCTACGCTTAGTAATTAAACTCTGTCTTCTAACAACTGGAGCACGAACTGGAACGACTTGGGCTACGAATAACGACCACGCCATCACATAGTCTTCTTACACAGGTTGGCACTCGAACTGCCGAATTATGATGCTTAAATGACCTCTCTTGCTTTTTCACTGTTTTCACACCCCCAGTGAGGACTTAAAGAGGTCTACTGAGCTCTGAAATCTCTCTCTTTACAAATCATCATCATAAGGTTTCAACGGCGTTTGAGTTCCAAAATCCTTGCGAATTCCTTTATTTGACTTTTTCGCTTTGCAGCTACCCGAGGTTTTCCTCAATTGCTAGATCATGATTTTTTTTTTTACCGTTCTAGCGACGTAATATTAGTTACGATCGTCAACTATTCTTGTTATTATTGCCATTCCAGAGCCCGCCGTAATAAGTAAACTGGCTCCTCCCACTTATTATTTTCGTTCCACGACTGTTACGACTGTTACAATTTACTTATGATGGTCGCGAGCATCATAAGTGATAACAACTATCGGTTCTGCAGGAACTCCCGTAAGAGCGATGACGTATGTTCGCGTTGTTATTATTTTCGTTCCAGGGAGCGTGATAACTACGATAATACGGCGCTCGCCCCTCCTCTTATCATCATAACTTGTAATAACTTCACTGGAACGCTACATTTGTCTTGAGACGTCAGCGAACAGGCGCTGCCAAACCTGATTTCGTCACTGCAATGGGCGACCATCGCTCATTTGTTTTCGCAAAAAAAAACTGCAGTGGGGTGACCATCGCGCTGCAAATCACTATTATTTCTCAGCATTTAACCACGCCGCGTTTGTGTTGAGATTAAAATTTCCCCCGTCATAGTAGAATTTTCGCTGTGGGGACGGCCGTAGAAATTCTGAACGTCATAACTGGAGCAGATAGTAAAAATAGAAAAATCCCTTTTCAGAATCCAAATAATTCAGTGTATTCAGTTAAATAACACAAAAATAAGTTGGCTTTTCAGTTAAACTTTAAAGAATACTCAAACTCAAACGAATACTTAAACTAAAGAATACTCACCTCCTCGTCTACTGACGTGTGGTAGACAACTCCCTCTGCTACAAAATAGGCACTGTTTGGGTTCCACTGGTCCTTGATAAGATGGTTATGAAGTCCAAACAGCTTGGCATGATGAAATGAATAATACTCATCACTAGGACTGATGTGCTTGACTCCTAAATAATTGCAAAATGATACAACAATTTTCTCATTCAGGCTGTGCTGTCCTGTCTTGGGGTAAACTAATCAGACATTTCTCTTTACAGTGAGCACCCTTTCTCTCTTGGTATACAGGTAACTTTTTGAAAAACAGAACCCTCACCAAGAAGGGCTGAAATATTGCTAGAGCCTATAGAGAGATTGCACCATACCCAACGAAAACGGACGGGAGAATAAAGAAAAATTTTAACATTAGGAAGCATAGGACTTTCGACTTTGAGACTAAATTACCCAGTCTACCACAAATCCCTGATTTTGGGAAAGCCTATGCCAAATGCTGGGTATATCTAGCGTTTTGTATACGCTATGCCAAACGCTGGATACACTACGCCAAATGCTGGATACTGGGGCCCAATCAAATATTGATGATTTGAGTGAAGCTAAAAAATCAACCAATCAGAATTCAACTGTAGTGAGGTAGGTCAGGGTTAAGGTGCCAACAGCTATCCGGCGTTTGGCATAGGGTGTCCAGAGTTAAGCAGGGTCGCAAGGGTCGCAAGCGTAGAGGGAACTGGTTGACAGCGCCGTCAGTCTTCTCCAATTAGCCCTGTCCAGGGCTAAGGATGGGGCCTCATTTGGGTTGATGTTGCGGCTGAGCAGGCGTTGGTTTATTACATCAGCCCATCTAGTGCGTGGCCTTCCTCGAGGGCGTTTCCAGCCATTTTCCGAGGGGTTGAAGTCCGAGATGATCCTTGCGGAGGTACTTAGCGGGAGACGGAGTAGGTGGCCATACCACCTTAGAGAGCGGGCTTCTACTTGGGTAGAGAGGTTCGCCAGCTTGAAGGTCTTCAGGATCTCAGTATTGCGGATCTTGTCATACCATTTAAAGCCTTCGACTCGACGCAGGTGTCTAGTCTGGACGGCATCGACCTTTCTTAGCTGAGTCTGGGTTATCGGCCATGTCTCAGATGAGTACAGCATGATGCTTGAGACTGTGGCGTTGTAAATTCGGGCTTTGGTATGGCGACTAATTTGCGGGTTGTGGAAGACTGCTCTCAGGAGTCGTCCGAACACAGAGCTTGCCTTGGCTGATCTGGCTGAGATTTCGGCGTCAAGTGTGCCACTTGAGGATATAATTGATCCGAGATATGTGAACTGCCTTACCACCTCGACAGCTTGGCCGTTAATCTCAACAGTTGAGGGTGATGCTGATGCGGTCTTTTCTATGGGCATGATCTTCGTTTTCTTCCAGTTGATTTGCAGCCCAACTCTAGAGGCTGTGGAAGAGAGCGTCTCGAGAGCAGACTTAAGTTGGTCGAGATTGTCGCTAAGGATAGCTACATCGTCCGCGAAGTCAACATCGGACAGAGTCCTCCCGGCATAACTGATGCCGAAAGGGTGGGCGCGGTGCGTCTCGTTCAGGATGTGGTCGATGACGCAGTTAAACAGCTCAGGTGCAGCAGCGCATCCTTGCCGTACTCCATTTTGTATGGGGAAGGAAGAAGAAAGCTTCCCGTTGACCAGGACGGCGCTTTCTGTGTTGCTGTAGAGTTCTTTGAAGAGGCTGACTATCTTTGTGGGTAGGCCCGCAGCTTTCAGGATTAGCCAAAGGGACGGTCTGTCAACAGTGTCAAAGGCAGAACGAAAGTCAATGAAAGCTATGTAGGCTTTTTTGTTAAATTCCACTGTCTTCTCAACGATCTGTCTAACCGTGTGGATCTGTTCAGTTGTCGATCTTCCTGGCATGAATCCGGCTTGTTGGGGGCGGCGCAAAGCATGTAGGAAACTTGTTGCACGTTTCAGCAGCAGCATCGCAAACAGCTTTCCAGGAACAGACAATAGGGTGATACCGCGGTAGTTGCTGCAGTACGTCTTGCAGCCCTTGCGCTTAAACACTGGCACAAGAATTCCTTTCTTCCAGTCTGATGGTATAACTTCAGTGCGCCAGATTATGCTGAACATCATCTGCAGCCAGAGTATCATTGCAGGGCCGCCTGTTGTGAGTAGCTCTGAGGCGATGCCACAAGTGCCGGCTGCTTTATTGTTCTTAAGTTTCTTTACGGCCGATCTGATCTCCTCAGGAGAAAATTCGTCGCCGTCGGGGGCAGCGGTAGCTTCTGCAGCAGCAGCAACAAGCCCTGGGTCAATGCAATCGGGTGGATCTGAGTTGAGCAGCATATCGAAGTGTTTCTTCCATAGACCAAGACATTGGGACTGATCGTATATGGTTTCTCCATTTGCTGCTTTCAGGCTTGTGGACGCCATGGTGTGTTGGCCAGTCAGCTCGCGCAAGATCTTGAATGTTGCGCCTATGTCTTTCTTTTGGGCAGCTTGCTCGAGCTCAGCGGCTTTGCCTCCAATGAAGTCTTTCTTGTCCTTGTGAAGCATAGAGTTACGCTGTTTGTTGAGCTGTCTATAGAGTGTCATATCTCCTCGTAGTCTCGCTCGCCGTCCAAAAATCAGGGTATCCAAAAATCAGGGGTTTGTGGTTGACTGAAATTACCGGCCTTGGATAGCTGCTGTAAGTCAGAGAATTGATGGAATTGTTATCTGGCTTCTTCTTGTTGGAATAATACAACTTTTGCAAATTAATGTTCTCTTTATGAGAGTCTAAAGGCTTCAAAGTTTGTAAGCAAAGAGGGTCTCGCTATGACGTCAGCTATGACGCGTTCCTTGACGTCCGCTTCATAACCGACCAATAGGACGCGAGCCTCCGTCTTTGTGAACCAGGGCTGAACGCCTGAACTGCTACAAAACTCTTGGACTTGGGCATGATTTGGACAAGATTTGGACAGGATTTGGATGGATCAGGCAGGGCCGTCACTACTAGGGGGGGGACCCCCCCCCAATGTTTTGGCCAGTCGGTAAAAAATAGCTGAATCGACGCGAAGGGCCGCTGTTTTTCTTAAAATCAGTCGACTTTTTTCTTGAAAACAGTCGATTTTTCTTAAAAACAGTTGGTTTTTTGTAAAAATAGTCAATTTTTCTTAAAATTAGCCGATTTTTTGTTCAACACAGTCGTTTTTATCTGCAAAACCAGTTGGTAAAAATGACCAGCCAGTCGGTAAATACCTCGTCCCCCCCCCCCAAACATTTTGGCTAGTAACGCTTCTGGGATCAGGGATGGATAAACAATCAATTATTCACCTTTCTGAAGCTCCAGGTTCTCAACAGGCACTGGGTCAAGTGACAGCTTATATCCCTCAAAAGCAGGGTCCAGTAGGTTTCTGTTAACTTTCAGCTCCATAAGCTGAGTCATTCTGGAATTCTGCTTTCTTTCTGACAGATCAGACACGAAAAAGCAGGCCAACCGGCTAGTTTGTATTTTTCGCGTTTCTGAGCATAGAGGTAAAGTTGAGTCTTCACCTTCCGGAATCTGGGTTCCCAGATTTTCCGAGATTTGTTTTGAATTTCTTCTGTGATACTTAAAAATTCCGGAAATCTGGGAATTCAAAATAGACCCTGGCGCCGCGCCGAAAACGACCGCGACGCCGCCGATTTGACCCCGGCGGCGCCGCCGCCGAAAATCCAGTGGCGCGCCGAACACGCCGCCGCGGTGTCGGCGTGACTACGCCGCCGACAGCTTTATCGGCGTATAGCTTTTTTTTTTTTACTTCCGAGTTCGGGTTTTAGGGATTTGAGAACATACAGTAGGGATAAAGCTTCATGTTGAAAGACTGTTTCTCGCTAAAATTCAAAAGTTCTCCCACCTGTGGCTTAGTTTCATTCAGACACAGTTTGCAATCTGGATCTTGTGCACTGTGATGGTATCATTGTGATCAGTAGTAATAGTCTTTGGCCCTGAATGAATCTGGGGCTTGATTTGAGCTTTTGTGTGTAAGCCACTACCGCGTAGTTGAAGCTGAATAAGTTTTCTAGTTTGTCAGTTTTACAGCAAAGGTTACTTTTAGTTTTTGTTTCTTTTTGGACTCAAATTGCGAATGGGCACGTCCGGACGCGGGGTTGAGAGTCGAGTTGCTATCTGTAGAATCGAAGTCGATTCCTTTTTTCTTTGTTTTACTTACCTTCGAAGTCAGAGCGATTATTAAGATTAGCTCAAACATCTCATAGGCTCGAACGGAAAAGTATGAAACGAACGAATGTCTGTTCAACTCACGAACTCTCACACACGAAACCCGTGTGCTATCATAATTTACAGTCAGGCTCTTCTGTTTCAGGAGATATTTGTTTTTCAGAACTTCAGACCTGTGCTTTGGCAGACTTTGTTTGTTGATCTCGTGGGGTAGTACTGTCGCCGCCATAAAAAACGGACACTTGAAATCCCACAAGGAAAAAGTAAATCTCCTTGAAAATGCTCTCAGAACCTCAGAGTTTACCTGTTTGGGAAAACAGGTAAACAATAAGCGAACTGGTCTGTATGCATAAACGATATCTTTGTAAGTTCCGAAAAGGCATACACCATAGTGTTAACGAGAGCCAATTTCCTCCTTATGGAATTTCAAGTGTCAGTTTTTTGTGTCGGCGATAGTACATCAGTGTCAATATTTATTTGGTCACTTTGCAGAGATTGCCCATTTTAGTTGATTAAAAAATAAGAAAAAAAATGCCTTTTCTAGAATATCCTAGGCACTGCAATTCCCAAGATGGCAAGGACAGTGCCATCTTCAAGTACTGCACGCGTACGGTCCCAAGCAGCCGCGCTGGGAACCGGTGAGATTTCTTTCAGCAAAAGAACTGAAGAGTGGTCTTCGCATTTTCGCAAGCTCGCCATAATAAACGAAATTTTTATTATTGTGATTCAGCTCTGATCTGATGAGCCATGCTGAGGAAGATAATAACCTCAGGATCTAGCTAGTTACAAAGAAATTTTATTAGCAAAAATAACACACTTCTTCAGACTTTCTCGGGCTTACGTACACCTTCTCGGGCTTACGTACTTAGAGATGGCACTTATGGTGTGGCTATTCGTTCGTAAGTGAAGCTGCGCGTTCCGGAAGAACCAGTATTCTAACACGACCAAAATTTACCATTTTTTAGTGTTTTTCTATATTGGTCGCATTTATTTTCGGAAACGCCGACCTCCGCCGGCGGCGGCGCCGATTTCGTATCGGCGGCGCCGCCGCCGAAAAATTTTCGGCGGCGCTGGCGCGCCGCCGAACGCCGATACTTTTTCCGGCGACGCAGCTGATTTTAGTATTCGGCGCGGCGCCGGGGTCTAATTCAAAAGCCTCTTTTTTCCGGATTATTTTGATATAGTTTCGGACCGGTTCATGTTTCAGATGCAATTTACAGAAGACGTCAAAGAATTCCCAGATTCCGGAAGTTCCGGGAGGTGAAGACCGGTAGTTGCGTTTTGTAGATACCATGGTATCTGATATCAGAAACTCATCTCATGACAGGAAGTTTTCTTCTCGACCGAAACTAGCACTCTCACCACATGATAACATGGACCATACGGCTGCCGCTTCGTTTTCATGAGTTTCTGCTGATATATGGTTGCATGATAGTTGCAAAAACGCCTTTTGACCGTGGTATCAGACTTATCAGAGCCTAAAGTAGTTGTTTTTGCAGTTATCGTGGTATCTGGCCAGTTGCCACGGTCCGACCGTGGTAACTGATCGTGGTATAAGAAAGAAGTTTGGCACTTGGTGATGTTACTGGATATCCGTTTTTCTTTTGGGATGACTTCGAAAAGTGCAATTCCGGCAATTGTCGTTTTTGCAAAGCAACCGTATATCAGATACCACGGTAACTACAAAAACGACTGACTGCAAATCCAGTTACCATAGTAACAGATACCATGGTGTCCGCAAAACACAACTAATTGGACAGAAAAATAGTGAAGCGTTGATGGAACGAAGCATGTATTTAGACCATAGTACATTTCTCTCTTTCACCGTCTCTTACCACCTAACACTCGAATCTGAGAACTTTTCTAGATATTCCCGTACCCCTCCTCACCATGTTCGGATCCGGTCCGAACCCTAAAACATGTCATCTAGGGCCTACGCGCTCTCTACTTTCCAAGTTTCATTTAAATGACTCCACGAACGTTTGACACCTATGCAAGCCACAAAATTTCCGAACTCCAACCCCTCCACTGTGGCCGAATACGACTCGGACACATTAACCTCGCATCTCCTCTTCCCGTCCATCAAGTTGGAGTCGAATCGGAGCATATCTGCAAATGTCCGGTTCCCGCTTCCTCCTCCTCCTACCGTGGCCGGATCCGGTCCCATTGTTTGGTTTTTGGGATCCCAAAACGTTAGTGACGGATACCTATGACATCGAAAAAACGTCTGTCTGTCCGTCCGTCTGTCTGTGAGCACGATAACTCTCGAAGGGAATGAGATATTTTGATGAAACTTGGTGTGAGGATTCTTTGGGTCAAGAGTAAGGTCGAGTTCGTAGATGTGCTCTGTAGTCCTACATTTAAGGGTGGGGGAGGGGGTTTAAATTAAGGGACAAACAAAATATTTTGAAACAACTAATATGATAGTCGATTATGGGGTAAGAAGACATGCTGAACACGATGGTGAAAACCATTTTCTCGCCGGACAGGTAGTTCGCCCGGAATCCGGCCAAAACCGGAAAGTTTGTTAAAAGTAAAAGTTTTATTTGAAGCTGATTAGATGTTCGATTTAGGGTTAAGAAGACATGCTGAACACGATGGTTAAAACTATTTTCTCGCCGCACAAGTAGTTAGCCCGGAATCCGGCCGAAACCGGAAAATTTGTTGCAAGCAGAAGTTTTATTTGAAGTTGATAAGATGATCGATTTAGGGGTAAGAAGACATGCTGAACACGATGGTGAAAAACATTTTCTCGCCGGACAAGTAGTCAGCCCGGAATCCGGCCGAAACCGGAAAATTTGTTGCAAGTAAAAGTTTTATTTGAAGTTGATTAGATGTTCGATTTAGGGGTAAGAAGACATGATGAACACGATGGTGAAAACCATTTTCTCGCCGGACAAGTAGTTCACCCGGAATCCGACCGAAACCGAAAATTTGTTCAAAGTAAAATTTGTATTTGACGTTGATTAGATGACAGATTTAAGGGTAAGAAGAGACGCTGAATCTGTATATGACAATAATTTTTAACCCGGACATCATAGTTCGTCCGGAATCCGGTTGAAACTGGATTTTTTTTATAAGTTAAAGTCTTATTTGAAGTTGATTATATGTTTCTTATAGGTATACAGAGATACGCTGAGTTCGTTTCTGAACTATCTTTTTTGGCTGGACAAGTAGTTCGCTCGGAATTCGGCCGAAACCGGAAATTTGGCAGAAGTAAAGCAGGAAGTTTCGATCAGTATCGTCAAAATAGATATGGCTTATAGAGGTATATCTGAACTTGGTTTTCTCAGATGATTAGCCTGGCGAAGACTGGATCTGACGAAGACAAGACCCAATTGTCTGGGTCAAATATTAAATTTTTGGGATCCCATCGAAACCTTTGGCCTTGTTGTGCATGTCACAATGTTCCCCCCCCCCCCCCCCCAACTCCCCCAGCCATGCATAGCCGCATGTGGTTCGGATATATGTTTTGCATTTCTAGGTCATCAGTTCTTATCACCCATAAAGTTTCACTCGAATCGGACCATCTGTTCGCAACCAACGGAAGTCAGTAATTTCCGGATTCAAACTTCCCGGAAAATGGTGGGAAAGTCTTCCTAGGGCATTGTGTCGGGTCCCTATGTCTACTTGGTCGGGTCACTAATACGCGTCATCTAATATATTTAATCGTCTGCAAATCTGGAGTTCATGTTCAGATTTTCACATCTGGAGTTCATTTTCGAGCTTGAGTCTGAAGAGGACCCTTGCCAAGGAGGACCGAAATATAGCTTCAATAAATCCGTTTTTATTTGTCAAACACATCTGGAAGTATCCGAACTCGCGTTCACCGTAGTTCCGGGAAACACCCTCCAACTCCCCCAAAGAGCCCCGATATGACCTGGTTTTATCACGAACTTATCTAATGCTTAAGCTTGTTCTTCCCACCAAATTCCATCCCGATCCCTCGACGCTAAGCGTTTCACGAAAATGCCGGTGCCCCACTCCAACTCTCCCCGTATCGGACCCGGTCCGGTCCGGACTTGACACAGAACATCTGAGACGATAGCTCTTTCACTTGCCAATTTTTATTTAAATTCGATCGCCCGTTCGTGGTTATACAATGCCACTATAGATTCCGGATTCCCCATTCACATATCCCTCATATGCCTGCCAAGTTTCATCGTCCTGGTGCATCAGGAAGTACCGAACTCGCTGGATCACACATAATTCCCCCCCCCCAACTCTCTCTACAGTGCCCGAATCTGGTCCGGTTATGTCAATGATGTGTATTCTCAATGACTTGTGTTTCTTCTTCCCACCAAGTTATCCAAACTTTCCCCAAAGTCACCAGATCCGGTTTGGATATGAAGTGGGTCGTCTGCGACACGAAGTCTTCCCAGATATCAAGTTTCAATAAGATCCGATCACCCGTTCAAAAGTTATAGATACCTCAAGATTCCGGACTCCGCCTCCCTACACTCCCCCCACGACGGTCGGAACGGAGAAGTGACTATTTCCAAGTTAATGACCGTCGTGGCGTATGTGGAAGTGCCCGAACTAGCAAAACCCGGACCGACATACCGACGGATGGACAGAAACTACGATCGCTATATGGCACTTGGCCGAAATGCAAGTGCAATAAAAAAAACTATATATTTACTGGTCGTTTATTTACAAAAATTACAGAATACAAAAAGCCGAGTAAAAGTGTTCGACATCAGGTATTTTTTGCAACATCCAGTCATATTACTGGCTGGCCTTTCAACTGTTCCTCCAACTCCTGAAAAAGGATGATGTTTAAGTTTAACTGAAAAGGCAGCCGATTTTGACATCTGATTTTACATCATTTGGCTCCTCTACGGGATTTTGTATTTTTTTCAGCCGGGGCATTTGTATTTTGTAAGTTTATTTTCTTTCGTGTTTTCCTTTCTTTCTCTCTTTTTTCTTTATTATATAGTCCTTCTTTGTGCCTTGTGCTTATTTTGACGGGTCATAAATAAAATCATCATCATCATCATGTAAAAAAAAAAAAAAAAAATACTGATAAATAGATCTTGGTAATTTGTTGTCCGTCTCGCATAGTGACCTGTTGTCACATATTGAGACGGGCTATTGGTTTAAGAATATGTTGAGTGTTGAATTAGTTGAAGAAATAAATTGAACTGAACTGAACTGAAAAGGTCGTGCAGTGACGGACTTTAATCCCTGCAAGGATTTCAGCACCATCATCAATTCCATACCATTCAACTTGATGATGAACGTGCAGAAAATCTGTCCGGGAAATCCTAATGGTCTGTCGAATCACGAAATAGGTTTCGGCAGGCGCGCTGCAGATTTGGTCTACATCATCTCTATGCTTACGTCCTGTATTTTCTTCATCTCTTCATCTTCTTCAGATTTTCTTGTTTCCATTTCCTTACTTGATACAGTTATCTTCGGGTCTTCCATTTCCGACGTCGGATTCTTTCTTCGATCTTCAACTCTTACCTCCTCTGCTTTTGACGACATGACAGGGGGTCGATCTTTGATGGGGTTGTTAAGGTCAGGAGAACTGGAATACAGGGAAAGTTTAGCTGGTTAACAACAGACATTTTCAGCGCATTACCTCGACCCATTCCACTGAGACTAAGAATCTGACTCAACAACGCTGTTTCATACACATGGAGAGGACTATGGAATACTTGTCGATAACGCGTTCCACCTGCCTGAGAATAGAGAAGTTAGGACTGCGCTATGGCGGCCAGAAAACAAATGTTGTTCATTCGTTTACACAGGATTTGCATCTATTCAGAGGGTTTGTTTGAGTGACGTTTCTTGTTCTTCGCGAGGTTGACTGGCGTGTTTCGGACTCAGTCATAGAGAGTATCAAATGCAAATGAGTATTTTCAGGGAAATCGAAAGATCCAGAAATCGTTACAATTATTTTTCGTTAGCACCTGGATTTGTTCGTGGCAAACTGGGATTTCCGTACTACATTTCTACGACAGTCGGGGATGCTGGTGGGAGCGGACGTTTTTTGAAGCCCCCATTTAGTTTCTAGTTTTGCCATAACAAGTGCCACATAAGCTCGTACTTGTTGTTTATTTTCCTATTTGCAGTTGGTTATTTTATTTTATTTGTCTTTCTCGTAAGTTTGGCAACATCCATTATACCAAGAACAAATAAGCCAATAGAGCTTATAGAGCCTCCGTCTTTGGTCCCATGCAGCGACTGTGGATACTCCGACAAAACTGAGCTGAGGACAGAGGTACTTTCTGAGTTCTGAGTTGATGCCTTCTACGCCCCTCTTCGCTCAAATCAGAGGGAAAAGTGCAGCAGGCGCGCTGACCCGCTCTGCAGCGCATCACATATGACGTCACAATGGTAGACAACAATCAGCTTTTACTTGCGGAATTTTTCTCCGTGGCTTTAGCTGTTTGTAAGGTAACGGATTGTGATGCCCCTACCATCCGCTCATTTGTATTGCAGAGGGTATAGGGAATATATTCTGCTCCGTTGTTTGGTCGTATTGCAGAGATGGGAAACGGAGGTTCTGGTGCTTACTTGATCTTGATTACACTAATCGGGCAGAAATTGTCAAGACAAAGGTTGGAACTTACTTCCAGTTGAGGCCAACGTATTGCGACAGCTCGTCCGCCACCAGTTCAGTGAAAACCTCTGGATCAGCTTCTTGAACGAGTTTCTTGAAGTCTGGTTTGCCCTGTAACAAGACAGACGGTAGGTTAGTCGACACCCTCTAGCCTGTCTCGCTAAAAGCAAAAAAAAATCCCGATCTCATACAGTTCAATTCAATTCAATTCAATTCACTTTATTTTCAAAACCGATACAACGGTCAAGCCGATTTGGTGGTTCTCGTCCACATTAACACTAATTATATATATAAAAAAAAACAGATTACTCTGCACTATATATCATATATAAAAGACTTGTCAAACATAACACAAAATATTCAAATCTATAAACAATTAATGATGCGAGTTAAAAAGGTTAACGAAAGCGGGAACAAAACTTCTTAAGTAACGAGTCGTTGTGTGTTTGATTGGCCGCAATTTTGGTATTGGTTGGGCTACCACTCTCTCAGGCCTTAATCTTGCCGCTGAAAAATCTGGGGGGAGAATATCACGTAGTGCTGGTGTATTCAAGATTTTAGTTCCAAACTCTAACGAGAGTTTTTCACGGCGCTTCATCAGGGTTTCTAAATTATAAGTATTAAGGAGGTCTATATAAGGTACTTTAGGGGACTTGGAAACTACAAGGAGAGGGTGAAACCTCGGGTGAAACTTGATGGGTGGTAGGATCAGATATTCAAAGTGTTTCATCTTCGGGTCCGAGTCGTATCCGGTGACGGTGGGGGAGCAGGAGATAGGGTCTCGGCGGGATTCCATACAAGCGTGACGTCACATTTATTCAACCTTTGACACAAAAACATTTGATTTATTACCACCGTTGAATCTGAATTTGAATTTAAACTGACATGCTTTGTATACGGTTGTTATCGGATTGTATTTTAAAATTGTAACATATATGTGGTTCTGATGTGATTATTTATGACCATGTATGACGATCCGCCACTATTCTTGTGAAAAGATAACATAGAAATAAACGAATTAAAAAAAAAAAAAAAAAAGAATACATATTTGCATCTATGGATATACAGCCGGCTAACACTCAAAATGCCCACGATCATAATGCCCACGACTCAAAATGCCCACTAAAAATGCCAATAACTCAAAATGCCCACGACTCAAAATGCCCACGACTCGTAATGCCCACGACTCATAATGCCCACGACTCAAAATGCCCACGGTTCAGAATGCCCACGATTGAATTATTTGATGTGTTCAGAACGTAGTAAACTTGAATTAGGGGTGAGTGCGCAACGGGAAGAGTATAATAGACGGAGTATCAGAATGACGATGATCGTCTGTTGAACTGGTACAATCTCAATTATAATATAATTCTGGTAAAATACTTACAAGAAACATGTGTATTGGCTCGTGGTCAGTTGCCGCAAAAGCCCTGTGCTTTCTTGAGGAAGCCTCTGCCTGATAAGGAACCCCCCTTGGAACTTTTCTTTAAGAGCTTTAACTTGCGGGTCTTTTTGGATCGTTCTCAAGAAACAACAAATTAATTCCTTTCAAAACCTTTTCCGTGATTAATCCTACCCCTTGTAATCTCGTAGTCCGCATTCCCTCCCCTGTGGACAGTTTCAGCCGTCGGCATTTTGAGCTAAGACGATATTAACCTCCCCTGTGACCATTTTGAACTGTTGGCATTTGGAAAGTATTGGAAACGGTCGGTAGTTTTAAGCCGCCAGCATTTCGGACGATTTCGATTTCGGGTGTTCCACATCTGAATTGTGGGCATTTTGAGTCGTGGGCATTTTGAGACGTGGGCATTTTAATCGTGGGCATTTTGATCGTGGGCATTCTGAGCGTGGGCATTGTGAGAGTGGGCAAAAAGATCGTGGTAATTTTGGGAACCACCCACAGAGCCGATCGGCCAGCGAGGCGAGTGAGGGACAATCAAATGCTATGTTGCGACATGACGTCACAATATACGTCACGATTGTATTATATACCGTCTTAAAACGAAACCCAGAAAACGTAATGTCAGTTTGTTAGCTACTCATTATTTGCACCTGAATGAACCGAGTTCATCTAGGACTAGGTCACGACCTAACGATGCAACCTATTGGTTACTCACAGTCCTGTCCTTTGGTAACTCAATCAGCTTACGACTTGAAGCAACCTGTACTCCTCTTAACTCCGTTAATATATTTAAAACATTTATTTTTCTCAACATCCTTATCTTGAGCTTGGCTCACTGCTACCATCAACCATGAGAGTCATGAGACATGAGTAATGTGTTCCTTCTCCGGTTCTCCTATCAAGGACGACCGGTCAACGTCTACTTTCAGGGGTCTGCTACTTGTAGCCCACAGCTTATGTATCTATACATTATGTATACATAAGCTGTGTTGTAGCCCTTGGTTTGGTGTAGCCCCTGATTTTTCTTTGATTTTCTGATGAACGACAATATTGCATGGAAAAGATGGCGTAACAGAGAGCTCTGAGTATTTATTTCAAGATGTTTCTACAGAGGCAAAAGAAACCCTCGGGAGATATATCAGCATCATGGGGAAATCTTGAGACATTCTTATTATGGAAATTTTACTCAAACTTAATATTATGTCGTTTCTTTCTTGCCGTCCCTCCCCAAAAATCGCACGTATTTTGTCGGACAAGATGGAACTTTTCAACACAACCGACAACGCGTTAAAACGCAATGGTTTGCGTTGCGTGTCGCGCGATTTGCGTGATATGTCGCAAAACGCAGGTTTTGCGCGAAATGGCGGCATGGTGAACCAAGGGAAACCCAGACTTCACACTGCTTTGATTTCGCCCACTCCTTCGTTTTGCGACACATGACAAGCAACGCGATGACAAAGAAAAGAAAAAAATGACCATGCAGTTGGGTGGTTCCCAAAATCACCACGATCTTTTTGCCCACTCTCACAATGCCCACGCTCAGAATGCCCACGATCAAAATGCCCACGGTTCAAAATGCCCACGATCAAAATGCCCACGATTAAAATGCCCACGACTCAAAATGCCCACGACTCAAAATGCCCACGACTCAAAATGCCCACAATTCAGATGCGGAACACTCGAAGTCGAAATCGTCCGAAATGCTGGCGGCTTACTAATGCCGGAAGTTTCCAAATACCAACAGTTAAAAATGGTTACAGGCGGGAGGCTACTATCGTCTTGGTTCAAAATGCCGACAGCTGAAACTGTCCACAGGGTAGGCCAACATCATCCTTTGAATGCCAACATCATCCTTTGAATGCCAACATCATCCTTTGAATGCGGACTTTGTGGATTGCGGATTGCAAGGGGTAGGATTCATCACGGAAAAGGTTCTGAAAGGAATTGTTTAATTGTTTCTTGAAGAACGATCCTGAAAGACCAGCAAGTTAAAGCTCTTAAAGAAAAGTTCCAAGGGGGTTCTTATCAGGGAGAGGCTTCCTCAAGAAAGCACAGCGCTTTTGTGGCAACTAACCACGAGCCAGTACACATGTTTCTTGTAAGTATTTTACCAGAATTATATTATTATTGATATTATACCAGTTCAACATACGATCATCGTCACTCTGATACTCCGTCTATTATACTCTTCCCGTTGCTCACTCACCCCTAATTCAAGTTTACTACGTTCTGAACACCTCAAGTAATCCAATCGTGGGCATTCTGAACCGTGGGCATTTTGAGTCGTGGGCATTATGAGTCGTGGGCATTATGAGTCGTGGTCATTTTAAGTCGTGGGCATTTTGAGTCGTGGGCATTTTGAGTTGTTGGCATTTTTAGTTGGCATTTTGAGTCGTGGGCATTATGATCGTGGGCATTTTGAGTGTTAGCCATGCAGTTGGCTTTCCAAGGTGTAAAGTAACTCTGCCTTTTTGAAAGAAAACATTAGTTTTCTTTCGTTCATTGTCGTCTTGAAGGATACGACTGATTCCGCGAAAATGGGAGAGAAAACATGACCAGTCGATATGACTGATTGATGCGAACACAACTGTCCTTTTTTGCGTAACATCGTAACCCCAGCCACAGCCAGTATTATTCACAAACTTCTGAAACCAATTTCATGCCTTTGGAACAATTTATCACTCTTTCGCGCCAGCTCATTGGTTATTCACTAGCTCTGCAACCTAGTCCGGACACACCTTTTATTCTGATTTTTGTTTCAAGCAGAAATGCTATAACAACCCCAAAACTCTTCACTGACAAGAAATGACACTCACAAATTTATTTTTTTTTAGTTAAAATATATACTCTAAATAGTTTTCTTTTCTTTGATTATTGCGTTCAGTTACTTTAGGGAGCGTGTTCCACCCTACTTACCGTAGTTACTACGCATGACGTCACGAATAAATGTCTTTAAAGCTCGAGCAACTGAGGACCAAATTTGTAAACAGCTTTACAGCAGAGTAGCCTTTCTATTGTCTTTGACCTTGACTTTTACTCAACAGGATAGGGAAAGACGACTCCAGTAAGGGGTACCCAAAAAACGCGAATCCGCGTCCTCTAGGCAAATTCGGCATCGCAAGCGGAAAAAATCATTTTCGTCAGGCCACAAAGTTCGTGCCGCGCCGTTCTCGTCAGCAGAAGAAATACGCATTCTGCAGCGAATGTAGACGTTTTTATCACGCATTAAACCACCGATACTTTATTTTCAAAATCAAATTATAAAATCAGGTAAGTAAATGTACTCTAATCACATTATTGAAGCTATTCACAATCCAACGCTCATCATCATGAGCATTCTCTACGAAAATCTATACGGCTTTCAGCCGAAGCTCTGCACCTCTAGATCATCTTTGTTGCTGAAAAAAGAACAACAGACGAGTCAAGCTAAAGTCGTAGTAGATGCAGTTCCTATTCTAATATTCTAACCAAGTGACGAGGCCGGTGCTGGGAAAGGATGTAGCCTACGCCTAAACACTGTCAGAAGTTTCATAACAGGTAACACAAGGATGCGCGGTTTCAATAGACAACACTTGGGATGCTTGTTATGTATAACATTCATGCATAACGTTTGTCGCGACAACGGATTACACGGATTAGTGTTGTCTGTTGAAGCCGCGCATCCTTGTTTTGTCTGTTATGAAACTTCTGACAGTGCGATATGTGCCGCGGAGTTGGTAACCCCTCGTTAAGTGACTGCTATGAAACTACTGAGTTTATGTATATAGATATAGGTTTAAGCTGGGTTTAAGGTTTATAAATATATGATGCCACGGAAAATCCCTATGCAGCTTACCACCAGTTTGAACAATAGCTGCCATCGTTGTCCGGTCACTGCTCACCGGCTCTTATAACGCGTTTTATTCATCGGTGACTGCTCCCCAAACTTATAACCCATTTTCGGACTAACCACACTGTCAGAAGTTTCATAACAGATAGCGCATAACACTTTCAAGAATAACACCTTTTTACTTAGAAATAAAGTGTTATGACCAATTAAGTTTACACTATTTCGTGCCTAGATCTCCAACAACACCTTCAATTGGTAAAAATACTAACGGGAACGAAAGAAACATAACAGATAACATCCCAAAGTGTTATCTGTTGAAACCGGGCATCCTTCTGTTGTCGTTATGTAACTTCTGACAGTGTAGTATTTTTACCAATTGAAGGTGTTGTTGGAGATCTAGGCACGAAATAGTGTAAACTTAATTGGTCATAACACTTTATTTCTAAGTGAAAAGGTGTTATTCTTGAAAGTGTTATGCGCGATCTGTTACGAAACTTCTGACAGTGCACTAGCCGCGTTTTCTGTAAACAAACCGTTCTCGGTCCTCTATCCCGTTCTCCTATAAGCGGTTCTTAGTAGAACGCCGTAATGCTATTGTCCGTTTTTAGCAGAAGGGAGAACGAGTTGTATCTCATTCTTCATTCCGTTCTGCTGAATGATCAACGGAATAGGATTCTCAGTTCTGAATACCGTTCCCATCCCGTTCTGCTACATTCAGAAAGCATTGGGATCAGGTCCTTCAGCAAAATTGCAGAAATGGACAACAGCACCATTCTTTAACGAAATTGACAGAAATTAATGAAGAAGAACATGGGTGTCATGGTACTTAGAGATGCACTTAGACGATGAAATTCGGCAGGTTTATTGGGAAATGGCAATCGGACTGACTTGGAAGCAGTCATTTTCCCGACCCGACTATCTTTGGAGGAGTGGAGGGAACTGGAATCTGGACTACCAGAATTTTATGCAGAGCCAAATTTCAGATACAAAATCAAATCAATAATGGCCGTAACTATCCTCAAATGTCCGCTGCTAGATGGTGATTCTGCACTGAACTAACCAGAATTTTTACTCAAACTTTTCACCAGAAAAACCTCAATGTCCCATATACAGACAACTGTCAAAAATTCAGTCACGTCGCTGCCGAGTGCCCTACCCTAGCCCCCCAAATGTTCGCGTTGTAGTGAAGGTCATGCTTCATTCCGAGAAAGCCCCTGCACTCGAGATACAAAATGTGCGAACTGTCGTAGCAGCCAACACCCTGCCTACAGTCTGTAGTGCCGTGCGATTCATTCGGCTACAAATCCTGTTCGGACAGCCCAAGCACACGGGGCGTGAACCAGAGACTGAATGAACACGGCCAGTGCATCTTTCTCGGAAATGTTTAGCCGATATTTTCTTGTGTTCTGTTTTTGTGTGTGTTTTCGTTCCTTTACTTTCTTTCTATACTCCACTTGTCCTCTTGTAGTCCAGTGGGTTAATAAACTTATCAATGAACAAAGATATGTCTCAATCATGGCTGGTTTATTGTAACTTCTACAATATCTTCGCGATTCCAATCAGTTTTACTCAGGGTGGCTTACCCGGAGGCTTACCTTCTGCTGTAGAGGCTGCATCCCCTTTTGTTTCCTGAAAACCACCTGGTTTCGTTGCTTCTTCCTCGAACTTTGCGCCCTTTTCTACGTTGCTGCTCTGGCCATCTATCCCGTCTGTGGCTTCTCTGAGATCTTCGGCAAGGTGGTGGGGGTCTTGCATTTGCCGCCGTGTTGCCTGCAAAACATTCCTCTCAAGAGCCGGTGATCTTCTTCGGAAACACAAGTCCATGACTAGTGCACTATCCTCCAAAACCGCTCAATAAAATATAAAAAAAATACTGGAAAACGAAAAAGTCATATACGATGTTCGTCAGCAATATCTGTCCGTCAGCAATAAAGTTGTCCCTCTGTCGTAGAGTAGAGTAGAGTAGAGTAGAATTTAATTTAAAAATGGCTTTCACAGCAATAATGCCGAATTTGCATTTCGTGTCAACATAGTCATTAACAAAAACGTCGTCAGTTTAACATTTTCAACAGATATACAGATACAAAATATATATACAATTTAAAACACAGCCAAGGTTATCTGATTTCCAATGAAAAAACAAAAATTCACTTTTAGTCTTGAGAATTAAAAAGTGTCACGAAAGACGGAACGAAGCTTTTCCTGTACCTTTCGTGTGTGCAATTTATCGGTGTTAATTTAGGGATTTTCTGGGATTTTTCCCGAATGAGGGTTATGAACAGGTGGAAAAAGATCACGGAACCTGGGGTCATAGCTTGTTCAGACGGGACGTAAATAAGCGCCGAAACAGCGGCTGATCTGTTCAGACGACAAACAAGCTGGTTGGGGTTGACGGAAGAATTAAAAAGAAAATCCTAATTTCGAATATTGCTTATGTTTGTAATAAAATATATAAACTTAACAAAAACATCTTGTGAGTTTGTCTAAGTCAAGCATAGTTGACTTTAGGCTGGAAAAAAGTCACAAACTGAATATTGACAGATTTCAGGCGACTTTGCAATTTTAAGTAAAAAGCAAATAAAATTCATTGTAATTTTTAGTTTTTAAATGAGAGCATACAATATAGTTGAGAATAAACAGAAAAAATAGTACTTTAGTTGATATATAAATAGTTGATTTTAAGCTAAAAAACAAGAGCTGTAAGCTCATATGGCACTTGCATGTGTTGAGATGTAGTGTTTGATCAAACGTACTTTTAAGGTTACCTTTGCGGTTCAGATGCGCACTTTTAGGGACCTAGAGAAAAAGTATTTTGTTTTAGAACTTGGCTGAAATGATAAGCACTTTATAGGCGCTAGAAATTCATCTGTAAGAAAAACTATTGAGACAAAACGATCACAGGCCCTTATGGATCATTGATATATACCGTTTGGTAAAAAGTATTTTTTTTTTCAATTTTCGGTTAAAATGTGCACTTTAAGGGTGATAAAATAAATTTTTAAGCAAAACCCTTGCGGAACAAATGATCATGGGTTGAGATGTATCGTTTGATGAAAAAAAGGAGTTTTCGACCTTGCGGTTCAGATGCGCACTTTCAGGGAGCTAAAACTTCATTTGTAAGCAAAACCCTTGAGGCAAAAATGATAATGTGCTCATGGGGATCATGAAAATGTATAATTTGCTTAAAAGTATTTTCTAAATTTGCGGTCAAGATTGGTACTTTAAGCAATGTCGGATTTGGAAAGTGGCGATTTCTGAGCCAATCTTGTCGAATCTCTAATATTCCAGCCCAGTTCGATCGTCCTAGCACATCTGGAAGTACCTTAAATCGCGATCACCGGAATTCCGGACCCCCCCCTCAAACTCCCCCACAGTCGCCGGAGCCAATCCGGTTCTGTAAGTGATTTATCCAGAGCATCTCTTTATTATTCCCACAAAGTTCGATCCCGATCTCCCAAGTCTGAGCCGGTCACGTATTTTCTGCCCCCCCCCCCCATTGTTGTCGAATCCGGTCCGGACATAACAAAGGTCACCAGAGACATGTCCTCTGATCAATTATCAAATTTCACTCAAATCCGATCAACCGTTCCAAAGTTACGCATGACTCAGTTTTCCGGATTCCCCCTCCCGTTACTCCCCCCACGACTATCGGATCATGTAAATTTTTATTAAAAAGTCAGTTTGATCGGGTCCCTGATTCGCCTCCCAAGTTTCGTCGTGAAAATCCCCAAAACCGCCATTACCGGAATTCCGGGAAACTCCCCTCCATCCCCCCCCCCTAGTGTCCGGATCCAGTCCAAATGTATAAAGGATTTATCTGGAGCAGATGCTTGTTCTTCCCAGCAAGTTTCACTCCGATCCCTCCATTCTAGCCGTTTCTCGAGATTTCCGGTCTCCCCCCCCCCAACTCCCCCATAGCTGTCGAATCCAGTCCGGACTTCAAATGGGACATCAGACGTATGCCATTTATTCAGTTATTAAGTTTCATTCCAATCCGATCATCCGTTCGAAAGTTACACACTACTCCAGTTTTCCGGATTCCCCAGCCCTCCACTCCCCCCCAGGTGGTCGGATTGGGAAACTGATTATTTCCAGGCTAGTCCGGTCGGGTCCCTGATGCTCCTGCCAAGTTTCATCGTCCTAGCACACCTGGAAGTACCCCAACTCGAAAAAGTGTGACAAAAACTACTTAATTCTCAGAATTCCCCGGCCCACCACTCCCCCTCCGATGGTCGGATCGGGAAACTGATTATTTCCAGGTTAGTTTGGTCGGGTCCCTGATTTTCCTGCCAAGTTTCATCGTCCTAACACATCTGGAAGTACCCTAACTCGAACATGTGGGACAAAAAAATTCGGACAGACAGACCGACCGACCGACCGACCGACAGACGGAATTGCGATCGGTATATGGCACTTGAGCCAGAGGCTGCAAGTGCCATAAAAAGTCACAAACTGAATATTGACAGATTTCAGGCGACTTGGCAATTTTAAGTTAAAAAGCAATTAAAAATCATTGAAATGTTTTAGTTTTTAAATGAGAGCATACAATATAGTTGAGAATAAACAGAACAAATAGGACTTTAGTTGATATATAAATAGTTGATTTTAAGCTAAAAAAAAGTCACAAATTGAATGTAATGGTCTCATGGTCTAATAATATGCTGTTAGACCATAATCATCTTTTGCAATGAGGGGTTAGCAGTTTTGTCTACTTGGTGTACCTACAATTTGTTTCCTGTGCTTTATATGGTACGAACAATTTGGTACCACGTCTATCACGAGGACATGGACTCGTAAGTAAGAATCGGTTGCTAGAATCTTTGGTGATGAGGGGTTGTCAACTTTTGCTAGTTGGTATAACTTTTATTTTTTGCCAGTGTATTTCATGGTAAGACGATACGGTAACATGTCTATCACTGGGAGATGGACTTGTAAGTAAGAATTGATCTGTTTACATTATATATTAGATTTTTGGGATCCTATCGACACTTTGGTCTTGTTTCCTGCGACAGCCTGGTTGGGACCATTGTCAAAAGAGCAGAAACATTGCTGACGAGCATCGTAGCTGACTTCTCGGCTTTTGAGCCATTGTTGTATATATTTCCCAGTCAGCGTGGGCACAAGGAGTATTTATTGCTCGATAAATTCTCATCCACGAAACCAAGAATTCAGATGTTCCTAGCCATCTAAATGTATGTGGTGATGTTCTTAGTAACCCCAGGGACCCATAAATTTCCTTTACAGGGGGCTTGTCATTTCGTATGCTTCTATGTTGCTATGTTGACCGATTCAAATCTGGTTTCCAAAAATCACCACTTGGGTCGAATCGGCATTCTTGTTTGCCTCATTGGACGTGCACGCCAAAGAGACTCCTCCCTCAAGGCGCCAGCAGCCAATCCCAGATTTTGTCTATCTGGCCTTGGACGTGATTGGACCGTGGGTGTTTCTCGAACTATCTTCCGAGCGGTCAACATAGCATCAGAAATCTCTTATTGACAAGCCCCCTGAATGGCAAGGCATTACAGGAAATTTATAGGTCCCTGGTAACCCGTTACACTGAAACTGAACAAGAACGGAGTAAATGGACGAAAAGGTAAATAATAAAAGGGAGAAAAGACAATTAGCGATCAATGTCAAATATATAAAACACTACAAATGAACAAAAAAGGCCAGTTAATCAGTGGTCTTCCATTGGGGACAAAGTATTGGTAACCACGGATGTGCGGCTGTTCCAAGAACATTCTGAACTAGCTCGTCTACAGCCTCGTTCAGACTCTACCCCACTGAATTTCTAACTAGATACCTGTTGCGTGTCCAGAATGGCATTTTCAGTAAATATTTTAAGTACCGAAAATATAGCAACCAGACTGCAGGCTCCTCGATAGTCTTGAATAATTTATAGAATGGAGCCAAATATAGGACAGAGAGTAGCGCCAAAGCGAAACAGTCTTACTTCAGTTTCGCAGGTGTCGAACCTCTTTGTTCACCATTTTGGGTGTGGTGCGACGTCACCAAGATTCTCTTTTTCCTTTCATGAGCACAATGAATCAGCTTTGAACAATTAGCCATGTAAAATCATTGGTTGTTAATTATCCACATTCAGATTCATCCGACATTTAATTATTCTAACTTTTTCTCCATTTTTTCCCTTGTTAGCTCATTACTATTTAGAAAGAACAAATAATCAGCAAGAACCTCCGTCTCCCTATCTTTGTAATACGACCATGCGGAGTTAATATATATTGTTCGTCCAGGTGGAACTGAGGCATCCTCCCCATCAATTATGTAGTTAGTATTTCATTTACATAATATTTTTTGTACCATGGCCCGTTGGGCTTTCCATATACAATACATACATACGTTCTCGGTACCCCACCCGATGCAAACGAGCGGAGGGTAGGAGCTACCGCACAACGCTATATCGCAGTAGAGCCCCGTAGAAGAAATTTCCTTACAAACGCCGTCTGAGTCGTTTTTGTAAAGCTGAGTGATTGTCTACCATTGTGACGTCACGTGCGACTCGCTGCAGATCAGGGTCTCCACGCCTGCAGGCCTGCTCCAGTTTCTGATCTGGTATGCGCAACGGTGAAGAGGGACTCAGAGCAAGTACCTCTAGCTCCGCTCAGTTTTGTCGGTATCAAAGACTATTTACACCGTCGGTGTATATATTCTTTGGTCGGTATATCCATAGTCGCTGCATGGGACCAGAGACGGAGGTTCTATTGAATTATCATTTGTTCTTGCTGTTAGGGTTAAACTGCATGATTGACCAACCTGTGGGTTTTTGCTGAAGCTTTGTGCACCAGCTTCCTTCAAGCTCTCATCCTCGTCATTGATATCCCAGTTTGAAAATCGATCAACGTCATCAACTCCCTCCTCCTCTGGAGCTGAATCTGCTGCTCTAATTTCTGTTTCTTCTTGTTCTTCTGTGTAGCTTTCCGTTTCAATCGAAAAGTATTCCCAGTTGGCATAGTGGTCGATTCCCACGTGACTTTCTGGAAAGGGTTTTGATTCGTCTCTTTCTAGGGGGCTGATGGGGGGTCGTTCTGGTTTGTAGGGTGTGGATTTCTCGATGTTTATTTTTCTTGTCTGCAAGAAAGTACGAATTATTAGGATTCCGGTGAGGCAAAGTTTTCCTTCAGAAAAAGCGAACGTTTTTCTTACCGATACCAGGGACCCATAAATTTCCTTTACAGGGGGCATGTCATTTCCTATGCTTCTATGTTGCTATGTTGTCCGATCCTTGCCTACTTTCCAAAAATCCCACTCGGGTCGAATCGGCATTCTTGTTTGCCTCATTGGACGTGCGCGCCAAAGAGACTCCTCCCTCAAGGCGCCAGCAGCCAATCCGAAATTTCGTCTATCTGGCCTTGGACGTGATTGGACGGTGGGTATTTCTCGAACTATCTTCCGTTCGGTGAACATAGCATCAGAAATCTCTTATTGACAAGCCCCCTGAACATGATTAAGCTGTGCCCCTGAATGGCGAGGCATTACAGGAAATGTATGGGTCCCTGCCGATACTTTCATTTATTGCCATTATTTGAGTCTTCCAAAAGTTTTTCAAAAAAGTATCTCTGTCACGTTGCGTCACTGGCCTACCAGGGTGGAGGGTGGGATTCTGGCGATCTGAAAAACTCCACGCGCTGGCTGTTCTTACAACTTCGGCTTAAACTCGCTTCGCTTTCCAGAGCTGTTTTTGCGCTTCGCTAGTTTTGGAAGTGACATGGTCACGTGGAAAGTGACCGAACGTGAAAGCCAGGCTTCACCTTCCGCATTTTTCTTCCGGATCCCAGACAGCCGTTTTCGTCGAGGCGGATCTGGAAGGCGAAGCCAGGCCCCTGGAAGTCCGGGGTGTTGGACACCCGAGATTCCGGATGTCTGGAAGGTGGCAGAGCGGCAACCAATTCGAGAGACACAAATAATATGCAAATGAAGGAAGAAAAGGGAAAGTTATTGACAGTTATTAATGGGCTCGAATGGGATGCAAGAGGTATCTGAAATGTATGTTTTACATGTTTAGCTGTCATCATTATCATAAAAATCTGGAAGGATTGGCTTGACTATGCGGAAGCCCCGGACGTCTGGGAATCTATAAGGTGAAGCCTGGCTTTGAGTGAAACCCCTTGTTCACACTTCTTCGATTTCTTGCAAAATTCTGCGTCACGCGACATACGACAAAGATCGTGCGACAGGCAAAGAAAAACTTGACGTCTCTGTCACAGTTGCGGATGTGTTGAAAAATGTCAACTGATCAAATTTTCTTAGGGAAAGAAATTTTCAAGACTAAAAATTGCTCTACTTTGTTCTGAAACGAAACATTGTAATCCTAGGACATCCTAGGATGGCTGAATGCAGATACGTTGGTATTAACCTGCTTTGAACAAGATGACATATAGGGTTTGACTGAATATATTCTAATAGTGAGTGGTATTCAGATATGTAATCTCCCAGCAATCTCCCTTTGACCTTGTCTGGCATTAGCCGTACGCTTTGAGGTAGCAGCCCCCCCCCCCAATGCCCTACCCTACGAAACGATGCATGATGCAGTCATAAAACTTAAAAGTTCAGAGAAATCAGAAGTACAGAAGTCAAAGTTCTCGTCCTTTTCGAAATGTGCATTTATTTAATTATACGATTCTGCATTCATCGCTTCCTTTCTAAATGCATCTTCAAACTATGCATCTTATCAAAAGCCCATATACAAATGCAGTCAACGTTATACTTACCAGGACTGGAACTAGAGCTTGCACTTCAGTTCCAACCATCCACTTGCAAAGAGGGGCCCTCACAATGCACGTCAAATTTTTTAACATTTTATTTGCTTCAAACACTATTTTCCGGTTGAACCACCGAATGTATCTGTTCAATGTTCATGATCTAACTAAATGCAACAGATAAGTCAGGTCCTCGAGCCTTGCGTATAGTCAACGTCTACAAAGGCTAAGTTATTAAAGAGATGGCGCACCTTTCATATGGGTGTGCTCCAGCCCCCTGACGAAGAATACGATCGTTGCTAGCTCCAACCTCAGCCGCATTCGATCCACCTTTCCGGTCAATTTCGTCATTTTGACGTTTCAGTTCTGGGTTACAGTGCGAAAACACGATCAGGATTTTCCGGCCGTATTTTCTGCGTTTTCGTTATCAAGTTGAAAAAATCACACCTTTTCCACATGGAATCAATGATTCCAGGCCACGACCGCCCGACCACGACCGATCGTTTGTCCGGGAGCCTTCGATTCATCCCGGCGAACTGATTGGTCGACGTCTACTTTAATGCCCGAGAAGAATTTACTGTCATCCTCCCTCTGTCAGCAGAGAAAAAAATGGAAAGTTTGAAGCAGGTTTGAAGACCAAATAAAACGGTCCCAGAGAGAAAAGGAAACTCTATGGCTGACTAGTGGTTATACCTTCGACAGACGATCAGGGTCGGGGGTGTCGGCGAAACGTCCCCATTCGAGACATCCTCATGACAATACGTCCCCACGACGATCGTCATCGTCATCACGTTTCGAAACGTCCTCATGGCAAAAACGACAAAATGTCCCCGTGGAAAAGGGTCCCCAACCAAAACGTCCCCAATCAAAATATGATACGAATTTGTTTTGGGATTTCAGATCACAGCATGGGAATAGCCTAAGGAATTAAAAGCACCTAGGTATATATATATTATATATAATGTGAACCAGTTGCTTCAGATATGCACAGTTTCCCCTCAAAATATACAACGTAGTGTGCCTTGCCATGGGGTCGTAAGTGACCAGCAGAGTTGTAAGTCGTTGAGAGCAAAATGCATAACCGGTAGGCTTTTTTTGACGAATAAGCTCCTCGGAGGTAGTCCCCGACGCCGCGCCGAAAACCGGCGGCCCGCCGCCGAAAAATCCCCGGCGGCCCGCCGCCATCTAACCTTCAGCGCGCCGACGCCGCCGCCGTTCCACCGGCGGCGGCGGCCCGCCGACAGTCTCTGGCGCCTTTGTAGTTACATGTTCCGAATTAGAAATAGCCATTACCCAAAACAGAATATAGTTCCACCGATCATCAATTTATCACTCTACAATACTAAACCATAAACCTTACACTACGTCCATCTGTCGAGACTTTGACACACTGAGATACCTTGGGTTGCTGTTTATGCAAGACAAGTTCTTGCCATACCTGCAAACAAGTGCAGCCGCGGAAAGGGTTTTTAGCACAACTGGACTGATCGTTAGTGCCAAAAGATGTATGCTTGCCCCTCACCGAGTCAACAAGCTCCAGTTTATCCACGATAATTATTGCATTGTAAAGGAGATGTTGAAATAGTATTTCCATGGCATGGCCTGCTTTTGCAAATTAAACTTGTCAAGATCTTGCAGTAAGTTGACTTAGTTTTATTTTAGGGAAGCCGAAGTTCAAGTGCATACCTGTAACATAGGCTACTCATGTTTTAATGGAAATGTTTCAACTGCTAACTTCGAATTCGAAAGTTGCTTTCATTACTTCGTTATTACATAGTCACATTCCACTTCCACTCACTTTCGTCACTTTACTTCAGTTTACGTCACTCACTTCCGTCACTTTATACGCTGGTAGTCCTTGCAGCCATCGAGAAAATTTCGTGAAAAACAGAGAAAAATCGGCGTGACGCCGTTCAAAAAACGGCGCGCCGCCGATTTTTTTTCGGCGGCGCGCCGCCAAAAAATTTTCGGCGCGCCTGGCGGCGCGCCGCCGCCGAAATGTTTTTCGGCGCGGCGTCGGGGACTACTCGGAGGAAACAAGTGGAAGCCTGATCTGGCTAAAAAAGAATCAAACAAGGAGAATGCGAAAATCAGCGTAGTGCCGTTATGGTGGAAACAAGCGACATTGGAAGTTCAAGGTCTTGGAAACGAGAATGGATGGAACGATTATGGTCCGCTCTTTCCTGTCTATAAAGAATGTTTCTATACCTCTCATATCATGCGCCTGAGGACAATCTATGCTTGGGAAAGTTTCGCCATAGGGACGTTTTGCCATGGGGACTTTTGCCACGGAGATGTTTTGCCACGGGGACGTTTCGCCGGTAAGCCGCTGCGGACAGACGATGAAGTTTTCCCGGCCGGATTTTCTTCACTTTCATTATGAAGTTGGAAAAGTCTCAACTTTTCCGTATGAAACTGATGATGGTGCAAAAAATCCTGACAGGAATTCAATTCCGCGGGCGCGAGACCCTGACCGTCTGTCCAAGACATAACAGGCACAAGGTAAACCCAAGAAAGTACCTACCTGCAACGAAGGGCTAATCGACTGCTTCGTCTTTTTTCTCTGGTCTAGTTTTGTTTTCTTTCTCCGTTTTAAGCACAGAACTAGCAACATAATAGCAAGAACACATTCTTCTTCGTCTGAGTCAGAGTCCATCCTTTTCAGGCTAGAAACACATACGAACAGTTTAACAGCCTATTCCTCTTGCGTCTAGGTAGCAACCAAAGACTATTTACACCTAGGTCGGTGTATATATTCTTTGGTAGCAACTGAACAAGTGCGCCTGCCCTGTCCTACAAAGTGCTCTCTCACTCATAAAAGTCAAAGTCAGAAGGATGCATAATTTCTACGCAAAATACTCTGGATGTTATCTACAAGGCTTGCGAATAGACATTACATAGATGGAATGTTATATAAGGGACTTGTGTTGTGACAAATAAACTAGAAGCAGACCAGAAGTAAATTTTTTTCTTGAATTTACTTCTGGTTTATGGGTCACGGTACAGTCCCTTGCATAACGTTCCATATTTGCAATATCTATTTCATCCCGTGACCTGCGGATGTGAACTGCTTGGGTGAAACCACGGTGAAACGGCAGTTTCCTTATTTGTGTTGCGAGAGCAACACTTTGGTTTCGTCGTGTTTTTTGTTGTTGTTTTTTTTTCCTAGCACCTCGATTTCAGCTTATTCCTAGAAAGTGGTAAGGGTCTAATCTCTGCGGTTTTTACGGAAAGTGTGGACCTTCGGCCGGATTGACGAATATGACATTACATTTCGGAAAGCTTCATAGAGCTCTTGCCTGGTGCAAAAAAGGATGGTTTTCACTTGTGCGCGAGCTACAGCCTATGGTGTGTGAAGTGAAGTGGAGTTGTGTAGCCTATGTCAGAAAGGACTATCTGAAGTTATGCAGCCAAGCTTTAGTTTCATCAAACCACGTTTCTGCTTTCGCGTGGAAAGCTCCGTTCTAGCAGGCAAGCAGGCAGGCACCAGTTTCAAATTGAAGGTGGACTAAAATCTACAAGTGCTAAATATGTGCGGCAGTTCCCCGGCCCCACAGCCAATATATGTTCTTTGAGTGATAAATAGAAAAATTTACAGAAACAAAAAAGTGGCATTTTCCCACAGGTCCGAAAGTGCTGCCATCTATTGTTTCTAGCCATTTCTGTTCGTGATTTCTGCTCACTTTATCATTCCATTTCTTACACTTGTGATTGAGGAAGAGAATTGGTATCAGCTATGCCTCTTAAACTTTAAAAGTTCTATCCTTGCTGAAGATATTACAGATTGTCCTTTGCTCCTTTCTAAGTGGTGATATTAGAAAGTTGGCCTATGGCAAAAAAGTCAACTTTTGAACTAATACAGATAGAAAATTTGTTTCAACGGCAATCGATAGATCTTGATGAGCTGATCAAGTATATGTCGTCCATTTTTTGGTACAAAAATCCCTTCATGAGATACAGCAGTTTGAAAGTTTAGAGGGGTTGACAACTTCAGTAGTAAGGTACACACTGAAACCAAAAATAGGCCAATCCCAGCTGTGAGACATGTAGGGGACTTTTAAGCAGCAATAGGCTGTTACACAATAATCATCTTCGGCAATGAGGGGTTAGCAACTTTGGCTACTTGGTGTACCTACAATTTGTTTCAATGTTTTATACGGCACGAACAATTATTTGGTACCACGTCTATCACGGGGAGTTGCACTTGTTAAGTAAGACTCGGTTGCTAGAATCTTTGGGGACGAGGGGTTGGCAGCTTTTGCTAGTTGGTATACCTTGTATTTTTTGCCAGTGGATGCACATTTTATTTGATCTTTATAAATCTGAGGGTAAGAAAGCTGGTCTCTTTGGTCTCATTGTACCTTAGAATCTCTATATATAACCAAGAATTAAGTGTTTATGCAACGAATGCAAATCATATTTCGAAAAATGACTTAGTTTTACAATGATCTGTAAAGTGGCATCTGTGGTATTTTGATCCGGAAAAGCTACGGACAGCTTTATGGTCCCAACTAGGTTATATAAGGAGACTTGTAAGCAACAATCGGATGTTAGACCATAACCGTCTTCGGCGATGAGGGGTTAGCAACTTTTGCTAGTTGGTGTACCTATTAATCCTATTATTTATTTCCGGTGAATTTGATGCTGAGAAAAGTTTGGTACCATGTCTATCACGGGGAGATGGACTTGTAAGGAGGAATCGGTTGCTAGAAGGGGTTCATAAGGGGCTAGAAACTTTTGCAAATTGATTCACATTTTATTTGATCTCTATAAATCTGAGGGTAAGAAAATTAGTCTCCATGGTCTATCACTGTAACTTAGAATGAAGTCTTTGAGGGGTAGACAACTTTAGTGGTACGGTGTATAATGTTCCAAGTTTTCATCAGTCACGATTGAAAAGGATAAAAATCAATTGGCTGCACACTTTATTTCATCTCTATAAATCTAGGGTATAACAAAATTAGTCTCAATGGTGTATCACTGTAGCTTAGAATTAAATTAAGTGTTTACGCATTATTTTGATCCTGAAAAGTTACGGATAGCTTTATAATACTAACTAGGTTATATAAGACAATGTTCCAAGTTTTTACCAGGCACGACGTCTACGATTGAAAAGGATAAAGTTCAACTGGCTGCAAAGATTTTAGTCCCTACATCCGATATTCTGTTGTTGTTTTTTTCAACGCTGAAGGATATCCGTATGATTACGGATTGTGTCATCAGTCCAGAACAAAAATCTTCTTGGAACATAACATTTTGAAAACGTCGATGGGTTGTCAACTTCAGCGATAGCAAAGAAACAGAACCAAAGTGTTGCTCTCGCAACACTTCAGTCGGCGAAGCCGAACAAATGTTGCCGCAACACTTCACGTTGCCCAGGCAACGTAGGTCTAGTTTGTTCTTGCTACTGTAGTGGTTTGCAGGTTTCGGTATTAGGTATTTAGCTCCGGCTTGGAATGATATCCCAGCTGGCATTCGGGAAGCTGAACACATTGGGTCATTTAAAGTAAAACTTAAAAAAAAATTATTGGGAGAGGGGGAGATAATTTTCCTTTTTTTTTTTAGATTTAGATTTTGGTATTAAAGGTTAAATGAGTGAGAGTGTTTTTGTCCTTTCTTTCTTTCTTTTTTAATGAAATTTGTTTAAGGTTGAGAATCAGAGGATTGCAGCCGTCCATCATCAGGCTTTTTGAGCCTTCCCCGGGCGGTTGTGTGCTTATATAGTTTATTTTATAATTAGTAGCAAAATAATGTCAAGTCAAGTCAAGTTTGCGAACTACCCGATGAAAAGTTATTTGACTGTGTAGTTGTATGGTAGTATGTTCACAAGCCCCACTGTGAGACAAAGAAACCCTCGGGAGATAACCCCAGAGAATAATGAATGAATGAATGAGCTGCCCTAAGACCGTAGGGACAACCTTCTTATTGGAAATTGTTTCATGTAATCCACATTACGTTCTTACCACCTGTACTAGAAGAACCCTCAGTTTTATTTCTATCTACTTGATAAAGTAAATAATTTTGCTATATGAATTTACTGCAAAATCTGAATATTCAGCCAAATTCGAGCTATAATTTTCAAAAATCACTTTAACATTTGTTTGTCAAAATTTGAGCCACACAACTTGTTGGTCACGCAAACAAAGTTGAGGGCTACAGAAATGACCACGGAAACGCTATATATAAAATATATATATAAAAAATATAAAATATATTTTCGATCGCCACGCGCTTGGCGACGCTTCTTCTTGAGAACAATTTTTCATAACGACAATTTTTTTCGTGAGGACGCTTAAAAACCTTCGACATAGCCACAAACAGGCTCGTATCCAAAATTTATTTCGGGGGGGGGGGGTTGCCTTCGGGTCGGACCTAAAAGTACAATAAAAACATAGAGCCGATTTTAAAGCCTACAGAAAACGATTAATTTTGTGGGTTTCGGGGGGGGGGTCGAACCCCTTACCCCCCCCCCTGGATACGGCCTTGGCCACAAACCATTTAGAATACTGACTTTTTTATTTGTTTGATTGTGTGGAGGTCGGCTGTATTCGCTAGAACACTTGGTGAGTTACTTTCTTTTATTATACAAACGACTGTTTCCCAGCCAACGGGCGATAGAACCCATGGGATTTTATTTGAATAAGTAGATTTTGCTTTTGTGTCTGTTAGTTATTTGTCGTATGTATCAGTAAAAAGAACTTGAACTCAATTTGGTGCCTTTTTCTAGTTTTTGGAACCTCAAAATGTTAAGCGACAAGATACCTATGACTTCGTAACCAAAGTCGGTCCATCTGTCTGTGATTTGTGAACGCGAAGAAACTGGCTATCCTGTACTATACCCGATTATTCCCCCTTCGATTCGGTTCGGCACCGAACCGAACCCTGGCTCAAAGTCACCACTTGACTCCTCCTCAAGATGGGAAGCCTGTCACTTGTTACTTGACTCCTCCCAAAGGAGGAGCTAACTCTTATCCATCGGCCAATCCCGGGCCTCGCAACTAACTCAGTCTTGGAACAATTCGCCGGCCGGCGTCACGTTTACGTCGAAGTTTAATGATCGTCAACAATTAAAGTGTAAGGATAAAAAAAAAATACGTTTAAATTAACGCGATTAACGCAAAAGCATTTTAAAAACGAGGGTGCTGTGTTTTGCCGCTCCCTTCTGGCGCCGACCCCGTCCGGTATGGCAATGCAGCGCCTTTCTCGTCCATATCTTTCGTTTCCGCTTCACTGAAGGATTGGCTGGGCCCCTTCTTTAGTTCTCGTCCAAATTTCTCGTCAGCCTTCTTCACTTCCCTCCACTGTTCTTTGACGTTCTCGCCGACTCCCTTCACCTTGTCCTTAACGTAGTTTTTAGCATCCTTGAGGGCATCGCCGACGTCACTGGAACAAAAATATTCAGTCAGCGACACGCGGCAACATCTGTCCTTATATAATAGTGGGCTTTCAGTCAATTTAATTTATTCTCAAAATTTCCTCACGGACGAAGCCGAACATTTGATTTTTCGTCGTCCATAGCTTCATACAATCTCGTATCTCAAATATTTAGAAACTACCTAAACAACATCGACTGTCCCCTTTCCGTTGACACCTTAAAGCCTCCCCTCCCTCCCTCCAAATTTCAAAATATTTTAGGCTTCCGCATAGGCTAGTCCCGCCCAGCCCTTCAGGACTTTCACGATAATCCAGCCAATCTTCACCTTAAGGCCAGGCATCGACCTCCAAATTTTGAGATATTTTGGGCTTCAGCATAGTCAAGCCCAACCCTTCCGGATCTTCATAGTAATCCAGCCAATCTTCACATTAAAACCGGGCATCACCCTTTGAATCTCCCGAGATTCTAGAGTTCAGCCCATAGTCAGGCCAAATCTTCCTGATTTTTATTATAATACAGCCAATCTTCAAACGTTTCCTAATATCTCCCCCTTACTTATCTTCTGCATACCAAACAAAACGGTTAATCTTTATCCTGCACCGTCCATTGGTGCAATTTTGTCTATCAAATCAAAGCTTTTAGAGAGTTTTCGGAAACTTGCGTGAGACCTAAATACCGTACGATAAAGTTGTAGCTCACGTTAAAGTGATGATGCTGATGACAAATAAGGTGAAAATTTAGCGTTCGAAAAAGTGGACTCTGAGCGAAAAACGCTATCTTTAGCGTCACGTACTTGGACTCTTAAGCTTGAAATTTGAAAAAGAGCCACACTGTAGAGTTTTTTTTTTGACTGGATTGGAAAGAATAAAATAAGTAGTTTGTACACACTGTACAAGGGTGTTTCTTTTCAATGTAATTGGCGTCGAAGGATGGATAACGTGAGTTACAGATTTAGCGTTCCGAAAACTGAAGTTTCCAATACGTACCACCAGATGACAGCTGAGGTGATAACGTGAGCAACAAGTCTATTTCCGAAAACTCTCTTCTGTCTCTACGGCTGTTCAAGAATCCCACATCCCGTGTTCCAATCCAACTCCTTGGTCTTTCGTAGTACGGATAAACGATTAGCGTCGGGCGGTCTCGGACTGAAATTCCCGAGAAATTCCTGACAAGATTTTCAGAACCGTTATCAGTTTAGGACCATCATCAACACTGGAAAAGATGACGGTGCCAAAAATCCTTGCAGGAACTCCATTTGTGTCTTAAAGTACAAGTCCAAAGGCGTTCTAAATACGAACCGAATCCGAAAATAGATGTTCCTAGACAAATATGTTTTTTTGTGGGGACTTTTCTAGGTGGAAACGTTTTTAGATGGCGAAGTTTTTGGTCTAGGACCTTTTTGGAGACGTAGTAGGGGCGGATTTTACAACAGCTGCTTACCCCATCTTTGCTTTTGCAACATCCGTCAGTCCTTCGTCTTTGTCACTAAGGCCTGTTGGGGTCCTAGCTGTGTCTGTGGATTTCGCGCTCGATATCACCTCTTCTGCGGATCTGATGTTGGGCTCACCTTTGAATCGGTTGTCAATTTGATCAACTCTCTTGTCATCCACCATGTCTTTGATCTGCAACGGAGACGAAAATGCTTAAATGAGTTGATCCAGAATCACGTTGTCGGCTTACCACCCCCCCGGATGCAGTGTTACATCTGAAATCAGCCAATTCGTAAACAATTTATCTTCGGTGATATTCGATTACGGCCTTTTTTACAGTCTGCCGAACTCCAATTTGCTGGCTTTGACAAATATAAGCGGAGTTTCTCTTTACTTATCTTTTCTTTGTTATTTTACATTTAAAATTGTTTCATTCCTCTAGAAAGTTATTTTAAACAAATTACCTGATAAACCAATGCATTTTCTTGACTTAAAATTGACTGACCCACAAATAAGACTGTTATATGTGTACATTTTTGTATAATTACAAACTTCAGCCAGGGTTGCCACCGACAGTATTTTAATACTGGTTTCAGTATTATTTGTCCAATTTAGTACTCTCGCTCAGTATGAAGACGAATTCAGTATTTTCTGTCACTGTTAGACGATTTCAGTATTTATTACAGTTATTTATTGTACAGAGGACAAAGTCCTCTGTCATTTCTGCTAATTTGACCGTTTTTGGCAGAGAGGAGTCTGGTGCCGTTCGTCAACTGACGTCCGAGCTGCCAATCTCCTTTCTTCGCAGGCCTGGGCAGAAAGGACAAAGGGCTTGGTCCAAAAACGACCAAAATAGACTGAGGAGTAAGGGCTTGGTGTAAAAACGGGAAAATGGACCAAGGCCTTGGTAGATAGGCGACAAAAAACGCGACTATTGTTTTTTTAGGTAGGCTTATGTTACGATCGGTTACGACATGTCTCTAGTGGAGAAAAGAAATGAGAAAAAAGGAAAATGGCATGGTCCATCAGGATATCGCTGCTGTTTTTGGAGAAGGAGGCGAAATTATATTTGGCACCTGTAAAACTCAGAAAATTTCGCCTTCTTCTCTGGGCACACTGGCCCGTCTCCGGCTATGGCAAATGAAAACGCAAAGGGGAAGAAGAATTAAGCTATCACAACATCAAAGACAGGTGCGTGTGCGCGAAGCGCACACGCGAAATTTTTTGGGTGAAAACAGTACTTTTTCAGTATTATTTTTTGGCCGACTTTTAGTACTATTCAACTTGGTTGAGTGGCAACCCTGACTTCAGCTTAGGAACAAAAACAAACAAAACCTTGTAACCCAGCTTCACCTTAGCATCAGAGAAGGATAGGTGTATACTTCAGCTTGGTAAGTTTCTTTCAGTTAATATTGAATTTTCTTTTATTTTAACAAGTTTCAGTGATTCTACTCTGGGCCTGGTGTTCCTATTCTGAGCTTATCTGAGGAATTATTATCATTAATATTATTAAATTCACTGGATTTGCATACATAAAATAGTTTAAACCAAAGAAAACTATGCTGCTTGTTCTTATTTTATCCTGTGTGTAATTTTTTCTGTTATTAATTTTAGAGTCTTGGGTAAAATCTGAGAGAAAATCTTGCCTGCTTGGACAAAAGTCAAAACTCTGTCTTGCACAAATCCTCATTTTTTCGGGCATAGACTACGCACCAGTGTTAGGTCAGTGTTTGGGCATATCCCAAGCCCAAGGCCTGTTATTGTTACTGCTTGGTTCCTGTGTGGGATTTCCAGATTTTTACTCTTTTGCCCCGGATTTCTGACTTTTGTTTGTTTAATGTCTTTTCCTCATAAATAAATTGGTAATAATGAGTACAGTAAAGGTAGGCTATGCTTATTTGAATACCTCTCTCGATTTTGTCAGTAACTTTCCTAATCTGGCACCATGTCAGCAGCATGTCAGTACCCTTGAGCAATGGCTCGGTAATCCCATGATATTTGACAAGTCGGAATTGAAATGAAAATTTGCTTTTCCAACAGTTTTGTGTGGGGTAGTGTTCTCTTGCTCAGAGACATGGGGATAAAGAATGTAAGTACCATGCTCACAAAGTAGATATGTATGTATGCTTATTTTGCCTTGACGAAGAATTGTCGCAGAAGAAAATGCTAAAACCATCCTTGGTAACTTGCTACGGTACTTGCCAAAAACTTTGAATTGATACCAAAAGTAGTAGGCTAATGTTCGAAGAAACAGTTGAATGTTTTGGGCAAAATGCAAGTGATAATATTCACACATAAACTTTGTTGGAATTTTTTTGGACTGATAAACAGCCTTCAAACTGGCAGGGACTGATTCCAAATTGCTCTACCTTGCTGCTAGTTCAAACAAGGGAATGAAGAAGAGAAGTTTGAAACTTCAAAGAATTCCTGTAAACAGATATTTTTCAGTTTAATTTTGTGGCAGTAAGATTGAAGAAATAGTTGGCTCCGTTTCAGTTTACCACAAACCCCTGATTTTTAGATAGCCTATGCCAGATGCTGAGTATAGCTTAAGTTTGGCATAGCCTGTGCCTGACGCTGGATACACTATGCCGAATGCTGGATACTCTAATCCAAACAAATATTGATGATTTGGATGAAGCTCAGAAATAACCAATCAGAATTCATTTATGTTGGAGTATGTCAGGGTTAAGGTACCAACAGCTATCCAGCGTTTGTCATAGGGCATCCAGCGTTAGGCATAGGCTATGCTAAACGCTAGATAGATTCAGCTTTTGGCATAGGGTATCAAAACTCAAGGGTTTGTGGCAGACTGCTCCATTTGACTGTTTTATAGGCAAGAAACAAAGCCAAGGTATGGAAGAAAATCAAGAGAGGTGTTCAAATAAGCAAAGCCTTCCTCTACTGTTTCTTAGAGCATGCATTTCCTAACGTTACAGCCCTGTGCCCGAATATTGAGGATTTGTGAATGACTTATCCAACTGAGATCAAACATACAAGACATCTGGTCCCTTGTTTTCAGTTGTGATACAGAAATAATTGTTTAGATTACCGGCTAGGATTTATGACTGTCATTCCGAACCACAGTAGGTAGAATGGAAAACCAGACAGCATGGGGCACACTTACCCTTGGTTTCTTAACAGATAGCCAGGGTGCCAGTAGTATCTTTGTACTTTAGACCTTTATATCTCCTGTTATTTCTGAGTTAGTGATTATTTTCCAGCTTCAGTAATTACCTTGAATGTATTATTTACTAAAGTAAAAAAAAAACAAAAAAAAACAAAAAAACAGTATGGTAGTTGGTTAACAAAGAGGTAGGCTGAGGTAAACCCTCATCCAGACAAACAACAGGGGTGTTCTATAGTTATGTTTTTTTGTACCATATTTGTTCCCACCCTTATCCCACTGCCATTTGAGACCAAATAATTTTTTTTTTTCAGCTGGAACCTTTTGGATAATATCTAAAAAAAAACTATATTTTAGATCAAAGTGCAGTGGAGCCTTGGGAAACTTTGAATACCTTCTGCCAAGATCAACCCACAGTCAGTACCGTCCAGTAAACATTCAAAGGCAGTATTCCGCGGAATTGTCTGTATCTATAGAGGCTTTGCTGTCATAACTGCTGCAGGAATCAACATGGCTCAAAAGCGGATCACATTAGGTAGGTTAATTTGACTGCTCATTATAAACAAGTGCGCAAACGCTCAAACGTGGAGTGTGAAAGTAAATGTAAATCTGGGCCTAGCTTCCCATGAACGGGGGTGGGGGTGGGGTGGTCGGGGCCCATCAAAGTGCGTATTTACACCTCTATTTCCTCAAGCATACCAGCTTAGAGTTTGCTTCCAGTCACAGGTCAAAAACTTTTTTCATGGGCAATTTGGGCCCACTTGGCAATGAGCTTGGAGGTTGGGAGGGTGTAACTCCGCATGTATATTATCAACCCTAAGATCCAAGCGCACAAGGAATTTCGTCGCCCTACATCTAGTTACTGTCAGGTTAAAAACATTAAGAAATGGCCAATCTGGGCCTGATTGCCCTTGAACCAAGTGGGAACCGACAACGGTGAGAACCGGAAACCGAAAGCTGCTACAGCGCTCGCAATAGTGGATTGTTCAAGGGAAAACTGCACTACAAAATCCACTCTTGCGCCGCTGTAGCATGTATGAGGATGAACTTGGTGTACACGTGGGCATTGGTTCTAGTTTCTGGGATCCCAAAACGTAAGTGGAGGGATACCTATGACATCGCAAAAGTTGTCCGTCTGTCCATCCGTCCGTATGTAAGCACGATAACTCTCGAAGGGAAATCGACATTTTATGAAACTTGGTGTGAGGATTCTTTTGGTCAAGAGTAAGATCGAGTTCATAGATGGGCTCTGTAGCCCTAAATTTGGGGGTGGGGGAGGGGGTTTGAATTAAGGGGCAAACAAAATATTTTTAAGCATCTAATGTGATAGTCGATTATGGGGTAAGAAGACATGCTGAACACAATATGAAAACTATTTTCTCGCCGGACAAGTAATTCGCCCGGAATCCGGCCAAAACCGTAAAGTTTTTTAAAAATAAAAGTTTTATTTGAAGTTGAATAGATGTTCTTTATGCTGAACTCGTTTCTGAACTTTCTTTTTTTTTTTTGCTGGACAAGTAGTTCGCTCGGGATTCGTCCGAAACCGGAAATTTGGCAGAAGTAAAGCAGGAAGTTTTGACCAGTACCGTCAAAATAGATATGGCATCTGAACTTGGTTTTCTCAGATGATTAGCCTGGCGAATACTGGATCTGGCGAAGACAAGACCCAGTTGTCTGGATCAAATATTAAATTTTTGGGATCCCATCGAAACCTTTGGTCTTGTTTCTTTTTGGTGGTCCCACACCCACTCGCAAAGGGGCAGTTACGCTGATTTGCCCACTGAGTATTGTTCCCAACTTGACTACAACTTGAATAGGAGCATGGATGTACTTGTTTCTTTGGATCTCCCTCTTTGTTCGTGGGCAACTGAGCTCTGATTGCCCGAGAGTAAATTTCGTGACAGGTATAGACAGTTTTCAAGTAGAATCTGGGTAGGCTTGCGAGCACTGGGGTCGCTTTATGCCTTTTAGGAGTCCAACCTCTACAGACAATTGGTTCAGTGGCAGTTGGGCCCAGATTGACCATTGATTTGTGTTCTTTACTCAGCAATAGCTTGAGAATGAGAAGATTAAATTCCTTGTACTCCTAGATCTTTGGGTTGGGAAGAGACTTTAGGAGTTTCACCACCTCCACTCTTTGTTCTTGGGCAACTGGGACCAGATTGCCCATGAGTAAAGTTTGCGACAGGTGACTGGTATCAGATCCGAACTGCCCAGTTCAGGGGCAATTGAGATGGTCCCACTGCGTAAGGCGTAACTTGCGAACCATGACTGTTGTCAAAGTGAAACTTGGAGAACTTGTTTACATCGTGATGTTTATGTGTATTTCCTCCTCCACCCAAATGCTCCAGGGGCAACTGGGACCAGATTGTCCAATGACTGTTCCAATTTGGTATACCGTTAGGCATTGGGGTCTAGATACGTCTTTTGACGGCTCACCTCCCACGCCCGTGAGGGTCAGTGGCAATCAACTGTTTCTGGGTTGTTCGTGTACAACACAAGGTTTGATAAAATTTGACTCACTCTCCACGTTTGAGCGCTTGCACACATGGTTTCGCTGCAGCGGTCGGTTTTTGGTAGCTGGGCCCAGACTGCCGAGTGACGCAAGATGGTAATAGACCAGGGTTGGAGTTAAGACAATGAAAATTCATGTCCCTATAAATCCTAGAGTTGGGAAGAGACTTTTGAAGTTATACCTACCCCACCCTCATCGTTTATGGGCAACCTGGCCAAAGTCACCCGACATCAACACCCCACTCCTCAGCGCTTGCGCACTTCTTATTACCTTCATTACTCGATACTAGTTGATGGAAGCACAAGCTGTAGATTTGATTCGGTTAAAGATGCCCAGGAGTGCATCATCCTTGCAAACAGCTAGATGCCTCCTTTCATTTGTTTTACCTTTCTTGCTTGAAAGTAACTGCTGGAGCATAAGCTGAATATTTCATGCGTTAGAATTATTCCAGATTTAAGCTTCATCCTAACAAAAATTATGATTGCCTTATTTACTTTTTATTACCTTTCTTGCTAGAAAGTAATCCTACTTAGGAAGCAAGCGTTTCATGCCTGGCACATTTTCTGGGTTGGACCATCTACCAAAAATGTGGTTGGACCATCTACCAAAACAGAGGTTAGATTTGTTTGAAGCATAAACTGGAGACTTGACTCGGGTAAGATATCTGGGGCTGGATATAGACTTTAAAGGTGCAGCGAGTTAAGTACCTACACTTCAGATTTTAAAAAAATGCTAAGTTACGGCCGGATTTCCTGCACTTTCATCGTCAAGTTGAACAAATTTCAACTTTTCCATATAGAAGTGATGATGGTGTCAAATTTCGGGCAGGAATTCCAGTCCGAAAGCTCCCGGTGCTGATCGTGTATTCACGCTATTGGCATAGCCAACATTCTAGTTGACATTTTTATTTGCAGGGATAATATTCACCTGGCCATGTTTCGTTTGAAGACTTCTTTTGTATTACCTTGGATGCCAGCTACACTCAAACAGCTGTAATGGCCATTATCAGTCGAAGCGGCACCTGATTCACTGACGTCTAGGGAAGCATACTGGGCTCATAGTGTTTCAGAAATGATGAAACTAAAGAGTAATACAGTTTATTTCCGGTTCTTCATTGTATGTTATGTCAAAAATTAAAGTTTACAAGCTCATCACCTATATCTCTGATCAGTCAGACTGACTTGCCTTTATTGTGTGCAGCTAATTAATTGGTGTGGCCTAATTGAATAGCCTATTTCTCTGTTTAAGATTTTGTTTGTCCATGGATCAGTTTAGGAGCCTCCTGGGGATTGTCAGGGTTGGACCGTGTCGTTGGCCGGCAAACATCTTAGCTGCACCTTCGAATGTGGGACAAGGTGCTACAGTGCTAAATATCATCAAGAACCGCATCAGCTGCCGCCAAGTTCTTAGGGCATTATACTAGGGTGTTCCAGAGATGTAAACTTCCCACACTTTCGAGATACAATCTCACCACGGCGAGTACCATTCCCCGAGGTTGGCCCTAGACTGCAAAATTTACATGGAAGATTAGGAGATGTTTCCAGCAAATAGTTTCAACACCCTGCTGGGTCTAAATCAAGAACAAATAATTTGACAGAACCTCCGTCTCCCTATCTCTGTAATATGACTATGCGGAGTCGAATATTTCTCCATACCCTGTCCGCTACAAACGAGCGGAGGTTAGTAGCTTCATAACAGCTGCATAACACTGCTGCATAACAGCTTGTACTTAGACATGCATGGCTTAATCTTTGAGACAAGCATATGCTACTGGCAGGATCAACCAGGTAACTGCTGTGAACTGCTATGTTTTGGCGAGGTATTCATAGTCGCTGCATGGGACTAAAGACAGAAGTTCTATAAGATTATTCGTTCTTGGTCCAATGTTTCCAGCAAATAGTTTCAACACCCTGCTGGGTCTAATCAAGAACAAATAATCTGACAGAACCTCCGTCTCCCTATCTCTGTAATATAACTATGCGGAGTCGAATATTTCTCCATACCCTGTCCGCTACGAACGAGCGGAGGTTAGTAGCTTCGCGCCACATCACGTTTCGTTAACTCTACAAATAGCTAAATCGTTGTGAAGCTGCCGGTGAGGAAAAGTAGAAGTCAAAGCTGATTAGTTCTATGGACGCGCTCCAGAGCGGGTCAGCGCGCGGAGTAGGCCCCTTGGCAGCCTCATGCACTATTTTTTCTGCGATAAGCAACGGCATAGACGGAAGATTAGTAAACGGGTATCAGTATTACCTCAAAGCTAGAGTAAATACCTCTAGGTCCGCTATGTTTTGGCGAGGTATTCATAGTCGCTGCATGGGACTAAAGACAGAAGTTCTATCAGATTATTCGTTCTTGGTCCAATGTATGAGTGAGTGTGAGTCGCTCTATAAGAGTTATATACCTCTAGGTGCTGCATGGAACTAAAGACAGAAGTTCTATCAGATTATTTGTTCTTGGTCCAATGTATGGGTGAGTGTGAGTCGCCCTATAAGAGTTATATAGAAGATGCTACAACTGTAGCTTAGAAATTTCAAACAATGAGACATCTACAGTATGCTTATTGATAGAAGGGAAAACTTTATGATTGCATTCTTAGAAGATTCCTGGTCACAATGACTATCCTCTGATAAGCAATCGGTGCATCATGTCTGACAAATGTTCAGGTAGGGCTGTCTGAATGTTGCTGCTTCAAAGCTGAGTGAGTCAAGCTACTCCCAACCATGCAAGAAAGGTGCCACACTGGTAAGAGTACAGTGAAATCCTAGGAATGAATACAATGTACAGGCAACTCCTCTTGTCTAATGTTAGGAAAAATACCCCAAAATTATACTTTGGGCTTTTTAGTTTGCAACAGTTGCATGGTCCCATGCATAGAGAGTTGTTGGTGATCACAACGATTTGACTGGGACAAGTATTACAGGAGATGGCCCATGTTCAACACTTTTTAAATTAATGTTTCTGCAGAACAAACTGAATAGTAGGAAAACAATGTAGAGTTTAAAATTAAAGTTGGAATTAAATGATGCTTTGATGATTTAATCAAGCTACTTTCTTTTATTCCCTCACCAGAAAAATGCAAACCTAGGCTAGGACCTGAAAATATCATGTAGGCCTACTGTAGCCCATACCCAGTACTGTTATGCAACGCAGTATATGGAGCCTTGCTTCTGCATCTCATTTCCTGCTAAACAAGGGTCTGGTTTTGGAGCTTAACCTGAGATTCTCGCTATCTCTTGGAAGAAAACAATTGAGATGAAAACAAAAGATGCCATTGATTTCAACAGTGGAACACATTAGATCAATCTTACTGGAAAGTGGCACCATAATAATTTTGGTTTCTGCAAACATTCTATATGGGACTGACTTTTTTTTTCATCAAGAAGATGTGATTCTGATGGCTCAAAATAGCTTGCAGGAGGGGTATTCCGGGGTATCCATTCTTGAACTTGTATAAGCCTCGAACTTGGCCTACAGATTTTACAAGGAAACTTCTGTGCAGTCCAAAACAGGCTATAGGTCATTCAGGGCTACCTTCTTCACATTTTGGACCTTGATTTGACTGCATTAAAATTTTCTTTTCAGACGTTTTCGGCCAAATATTCCCCTCAGCCCAATCTGACTGAGCATCATACTTGACAGGGCAAAAGTAAAAGGGAAAAGTCAGTCAGCTGAATTTTATTAGAGCTAAGAAGGGCCAAAATATAGCTCTGATGAAATTCAGCTGACCAGGCACGTATGCAGAGGGGGGGCCTCCGGGCCCAGATGTCCCCCCGAAATCTCACGATTTTTTAGATGTACATAATAATAGTAGATGTTACATAATATAATGCGCCTTTTATATACTGTTTTGAAGGATTTGGGCCCCCACCTAAAAAAATTCCTGCATACGTGCCTGCAGCTGACACATCCGTTTTGGCGTTTTGCACTGTCAAATTTTAGGCCAGGGTCGGGGTTGTACACATTCGAGGTAGGATACCCATCCTGTAAGTCAATAGAAATTTCTAAATTTAAGTGGGAAAATTTGACTTACAATCATAAAATGTACAGTAACTTTAGAGGATGCAAGAGAACAACTGAGAGTGAGAGATTTTTTAAACCGAAGACTCACCGAAAATAATCCAAATGACTCGCAGGTAGGTAAGCTCTGCTGAAACTTGGACCGTAACCACAAGGTTGAGAGAGACCAGCAAATTTAATAAAGACACAAGTCTCCTCCAACCCTGTAATAAAGGTGCCAAGACACTGCTGTTACAATGAAAGGTGGACAGGAACCTTGCACTTCCAAAACTTTTCAGTGGTAGCACAAAAGAGATCATCAGATTCAGAACGCACATGCACAATCTCCCGGCTAAGGAGATTGTTTATTTTGGCAGCCACAGCCCACTTTTCACTTAGCTCTATAAACTGATCGATTTTCGTGCGTGACCGAGAGTTTTTGAATTTTCTGCGCAGGTCTAGTACGAGCTCTGTCGAGCTCTATCGTCGACAGGCCACAGAGGTAAAGACCAGCGATAACAAGAACATAGAGTATTTTGGAAGCGCGATAGACGGGAAGTCAGAAATATTTATTTGTGATGGATTTTACAAAAAATTAAGCAAAATAACTGTCCATCGTACTTTAAGCTCTGTTCAAACCCGACGCTCGTTGAAAGTACAGCCATCTCCTGACGCGATTTTCAAGTGGAAGAACCAGGCGATCGAATCTCAGTTTTGTGAACTTTCATATCAACTACTTAAACACGACTAAAAAATTCTGAGAGTTTCACAAAAAAATTCTGAGAGTTTCACAAAAGCTAGTCTACTTCTACTGACAAAACAAGTACAGTAGAATTTTCTTTTGAAGACGTCACAACCAGCGACAGCTAGTCGATCCCGTCATTTGATAGCGACTATGCTATTCGTCATCGCTAGGCGGTTATTGTTCACTTGGTGTAAGATGAAACTTAATTTTCGTGGAACAGAGGTTGATTTAGTAGGCCACTGATTTTGCTGACCGGTGATAACATGTAACAATGACTGAACTGCTTGAAAGCACGATGTGCACTTTTAACACTTCATTTTTGGGAAATGCTTCACAAATAAACCTTTATTTCCTCTGGAAATCGCTTCGGAAATCAGCCGTTTTATGTTTCCGCTTGTCTTTACCTCTCCGGTATTTCCGTAAATCGCCATTTTCGTCGAAACGTGTCACAGGACACTTAGGGGACATTTTCGCGTGAATGGATGTTGAGCTCGACATCCACGCGAAAATGTCACTGGATGATGCCATCCACACGACAACTGGCTGAGACAGAGGAAGATGTCATCTTTACCCGTTCAACAGAGCTCGAGGAGCATCGTTGAACGGGAGAGACACATTCAGCTGGATGGTGACGTCACACGTCGAGCTTTTCAAGCGAAAAGGACCATCGAGCTGGATGGCATCAACGCAAAAACACCCATCATGATGATGGGATGTAACATCCAAGGGAGCCATCCACGCGAAAATGTCCCCTTAGTGGCTGGAGCCTGGTTGAGGCGACTCCCGTCCAAGATACTGGATAAAAGCTAGCTGTGGCGCAGCAATGCCTGGCGCAATCTACTACTCGCCGCTCACCCTCCCTCAGTATTTTTATTCAATCAATAAATCAATTTATTCCAACTAAACCAAAAAATACCCCTAAAACATGAACAAGAAAGAAAAGAAGAAAAGAAAGGTTAAGAAAATACAGATGCAATACCAGGGCAGTTATATCAAACAGCACTGAGTGAACTGATCAACAGCTCCTAACAAGGAAAGGGGCTTTTGTCTAAATGCTAGGCAGAAACTTTCAGCGACACCTATCAGAAGTAACAGTAGAACGACTCCAGTATTTCAGATCTTCTTTTTTTCTCGCCATTCTTTCTAGAAGTAGTAAACCAAATGCAATATACTACTCATAAATACAGGCGCCATCGGAGGTGGGGTTTGCTCTCGGTCGGCAATCGCAGAGTGCAGTGATTTTCCAACATCCGATGGATTCGGCGAGGTTTCAGGTCAACAGCCCTTCTTCCAGAATGTACTACATTTGGTCCTGCTAATCATTCCTATCAGATGCGTGGGTCTTACCTGGTCTGCACCTGACTCTTGCGAGTTCATACCCTTCTCAATAGCCTTTCCGATCACCTTGCTTGCTTCTGCAGGCGTTCCTGTGACGGTGTCTTTTACCATCTTAACTGCCGCCTCTGCCGAGACTTTGGCGTCTTCCACAACATTCGAGAGCTTCTCCTTGACATCGTGAGCGACATCTACCACCTTATCCTTGGTGGCGCTGAGCGCCGACGCGATATGGCCTTTGGATTCGTGTTCTTCCCTGAAACGTCATGTCAATCAATCCATTTTAACGCGGTATAAGTCCCATCGAAACATAGCCAAAGGTTTCGACGGGATCCCAAAGGGGAATATTCCTTGGACTTCTTAATCCAGACTATCGAGTCCTGTAAATTTCAATTTTTGGCAGACCTTCCAGCATGTTATTTATCTGATCCCAAGTCATCCTCTTAAAGTTTAACCGAAAAGGGCTGGGATAGGACAATCTAGTTACCCATCACTTATTCACTTAAACTGGCTTGAAGACCCACTGAAAAGGCGTTACTTCGTTTTTCCGCTGTTCACGAATAAGATTTCCAAATAGTGGAATTTCCTTGTGATTTATGGTACTGAATTTTTGTTGTATGCTTTACGAGAAAGATTTATCATTTTTTTTTTGTTCAGGCACTAAGCAATCGTCACCAGTTTCACCACTGCCCACTGAAAAGCCGCATTTGTGTTGAGATTAAAATTTTCCGCGTCATAGTAGAATTTACGCTGTGGAACGGCCGGAGATATTCTGAGCCTCATAGCTAGAGCAGATAGTGGAAAGTCAAAAAAATCCCTTTGCATAATCTAAATGATTCAGTGTATCCAATTAAATGACACACAAATAAGTTGCTTTTCAGTTAAACTTTAAACAGATACACTAGGCAATTCCTTTCTGTTTTTCACTTCCGGTCCAGCCCAGTTTGCGATCTACGTAAGCTAGGACGATAAAACTTGGTATGCAAATGAAAGACCCGACCCAGTGCTCATAGAAATCTTTTTTTCCCAAATACGATGATCCGAGTGGGGGGGGGGTGGAAGAAGCGAGAATCCGGGATCTTACGAGGTCCCGAGGTGTTTCAGCGTCGTATGAAGCACGCGATTCTTCGTTCATGTGTCCGAACCGCATCTGACCATGGCGGAGGGGGATTTTGTAACATGCGTAGGGACCAACAAAGGAGTGACTGGAATAAAATTTGGAAGATAAAAAGGTCAAGGTCCTAGATGTGTTATTCTGAGGTCCGGACCGGAATCGGTGCGGGGAGCTGGAGGGAGTTGGGGGATTTTGTGACAAGCGTAGGGACCAAACAAATGGAGCGACTGGAATGAAACTTGGAAGATAAAAGGTTACGGGTCACAGATGTGTTATTTTGAGGTCCGGACCAGATCCGAAATCAGTTCGGGGAGTTGGAGGGGGGAATACCGGAAATTTTCCGGAACTGCTCCGATTCAAGTAGACGGGGTGGTTGGTTCAAGGTTCTTTGCTCTTATTAAACAAATTTCGTACAGGAAAGAACAAAAATCACGAGAACTTCAGTCTCCCCATCTCTGTAATACGCCCATGCACAGTCGAATATATTCTCGATACCCCGCCCGATGCAAACGATTGGTTACCTCTACTAACAGCTATATCACAGTAAAGCCCCGGAGAAGAAATTTCCTTATGAACGCCGTCTGAGTCGTCCTTTACAACTAATTGGTGGTCTAGCTTTGTAAAGTAAAAGTTTGACGCGATGCAGAGCGGGTCCACTCCATTTTTCATCTGGTATGTGCAGCGGAGACAAGGTAAGTAGACGGGCAAGTTAGCAAGTAGATGTAAGCTCCACTCAGTTTTGTCGGGGTACCACTAGTCGCTAAATGGGACCAAAGACGTAGGTTCTGTTGTATCATTTGTTCTTGGTACACGCAATGCTTGTCTAATAATCTTACGAATGATTTAAAACAATAAGGTTACAAAATAAGGAAATCTAATGTTGCCTTTGGTGCAAATATTTCATATTCCATGTCTGAAATATTGGCTAGTAACGATGTTCCGCAAGAGAGGGTGGGTGTAAAAAAAAAACAGAAGCTAAAGACTCAATTAGATCCAAGTCCAAAATTTCCAAGGCCAGCATGAAGAAGTTCTTAAAACAGAAGCGTCGTACTGACCTTAAACAAAACACCAACCGAGGACAGGCCGAAAGGAATCAACTGTTAGTTAAATAATAAAAAAATGTTTATTTATTCCTTCATTTATTGACCCCTCAGAAGCCTAAAGCAGAACGACAGTGCATAGAGCAAGACATAAGGTCTTGGTGGGATCCTAAAGGAAAACATTTATTGGCTACTGCGTTTTGTGAATTTCCAGTATTCACAGATCCTGTAAGCACCTAATTTATCCCTGATTGACCTTTTATCCATTCTGTCTTCATTTTCCGGTCTAGCCCAGATTACGACGGGAAGATCAGTTCTATTTGAAAACTTCAAATTCAAAAATCTACTCTCATCCAACATGTTCTTTATCTATAGATACAGGCCGCCCTGTAAGTTTTGTCGGAGGATTTTGTTTTTTCCGAAATTTTCAGCGAACTCCAGAGCAGAGATTGGCGAATCCTATCATGAAAGGATTCGAATCCGAATCCACCATTTCGTGGTGAGGATTCGAATCCGGATTCGAATCTGACCTTAACAAAAATCAAATCATATACATAGGTTACAGTTGAAAAATCAGAGGTGAAAAAAGCACGGATACCTAAGGTGGTCAGATAACAGACTGGGGATGCTTGGTGGTAGAGAAAAAAAAAAACTGAATTGCCTAACCACACTGCCAAAATTAGGAAACGCAAACTGGAAGGATGAACACTAGAAATTTGAGCTAATTCGTGAGATGAGGGTTTGGAATTCGTGTCCGAATCCGAATCCAGCACGACAAGCCAAAGGATCGAATCTGGATTCGAATCCGGTCAAAAGGATGAATCCTCGATTCGAATCCGGATTCGCCCATCTCTGCTCCAGAGTACGATCGTACCATTTACCTTGTAATATTAGAAAACACACTGAATCAGTATTCTTATCCCGATACCGACACGATCGGCCGGACATAAACATTTCTTAGAACAAAGGAATTTTCCATGTTTGCCAGTTCAAACTCAAAATACTCCACTCAAAATACTCGACAAAGACATAACAAAATGCCTCTCGAATTTCCGGTTCTCCCCGGATTACTTCGGTGGTATCAACCAAACAGGAAAACAAAACAGAACAAGACCAAAGGTCCCGATGGGATCCCAAAAATTGAATATTTGATCCAGACAAATAGGTTTTGTCTTCGCGAGATCCAGTGTCCACTAGACTTCTTGAAGATTTTTACTGTATTAACGAAAATATTAACTAAAGGTACTATTGGCAGAAAGGTGGAACATAACCTACTCCATAAGAGCAGCGCTCCGTATTGATTAGACTTGGCAAAACTAAATTGACAACGGATGGCATATTGATCACTACAGACGGACCATCTGATAAAACCAAGTTCAGATATGCCTGTATAAGCCATATCTATCTTAACGATACTGATCGAAACTTCCTGGTTTTCATCTGCCAAATTTCCGGTTTCGGCCGAATTCCGAGCAAACTACTTGCCCAGCAAAAACAAAAGATAGTTCAGAAACGAATTCAGCGTATCTCCTTATCCCTATAAAGAACATCTAATCAACTTCAAATAAAACTTTAACTTCTAAAAAAAAAAAAAATCCGGTTTCAACCGGATTCCGGACGAACTATATGTCCGGTTAAAAAATGATTGTCATAAATAGATTCAGCGTTTTTTCTTACCCTTAAATCTATCATCTAATCTACTTCAAATACAAATTTTGCTTTTAACAAATTTTCCGGTTTTGGCCGGATTCCGGACGAACTGTTTGTCAGGCAAGAAAATGGTTTTCACCATCGTATTCAGCATGTCTTCTTGCCCCTAAATCAAACATTAACAAATAAAACTTTTACTTTTAAGTTATCGTGCTAACAGACGGACAATTTTGCGATGTCATAGGTATCAGTCACTAACGTTTTGGGATCCCAAAAATCGATTCACCATGTCATCTTACACCATTACCACGCTTCAAACCACTTGATCAATCAATCAGCACCAGCCTACCAAAATTCCGGGTTTTGGTACCGGTCCGGAGAGAAAACTACGTGAAGTATACTGATCCAGCGCGTTAAATTTTGACACTCGAATCGACTTCTGACAGAACTTTTACTGAAACACATTTTCGTTTTTTGTATTCTGGAAGAACTACTTTTCTGGCTAGAACAGTAACTTCAGATATGGATTCACCATGTATTTTTACCCCTATGTCGGATCTCTAATCGACTAACGAGAAAAAACTTTTACTTCTACCGAATTTCCGGTTTTGGCCGGATTCCAGTAAACTATTTGCCCTGTCAGAAAGTAAGTTTCAGAGATGGATTCAGCATGGCCCCGCCGTACCCCTAAATCGACTACGTCATTGGCTTTCAAAATATTCTGTTCGCCCCTTAATTTAGAAAATGTAGAAAATATAGACAGGTATCCGTGACTGACGTTTCGGATCCCAAAAAGATAGACCTAAGCGCAATTCGCTCGATACGGTTACAAACAATACAGCGGAGTTATTCCGTTTCCGATTTCACACGCGTTCAGCGGAAGATATCAGTTTCCTTTGCTATCGTGCCAGTACACTGTGGGGGGTTGCAAATAACAATTAGCACACCAGACTGCAGACTGCTGGAAGTTTTGTACTTGTTTGTTATTCTCACAGAGTTCCATCCCTATCTCTCCAGTCCAAGCCGGTCACGTATTCCCCCCCCAATTGTTGTCGGGTCCGGTCCGCACAGGCATGCCCTCTGTTCAGTTATTAAATTTCACTCGAATCCGATCACCCGTTCCAAAGTTACGCATGGCCAAATATTCCGGATTCCCCCTCCCTCCGATCCCCCCACGACTATCGGATCGAGTGAATTTTTATTTACACGTCAGTTTGATCAGGTCCCTGATACGCCTCCCAAGTTTCGTCGTGAAAATCACAAAAACCGTCATGACCAAAATTCCGGGAAACTCCCCTCCACCTCCCCCCCAAGTGTCCGTGTCCAGTCCAAATGTGCAAACGATTTATCTCGAGCAGATTCTTGTTCTTCCCAACAAGTTTTACTCCGATCCCTCCATTATAACCGTTTCTCGAGATTTCCGGTCTCCCCCCCCCCCAACTCCCCCATAGCTGTCGAATCCGGTTCGGACTTCAAATGGAACATCAGAGATATGTCATTCATCCAGGTATTATGTTTCATCCCAATCCGATCACCCCGTTCGAAAGTTACACAACATTCAATTTTCCGTATTCCCCCGCACTGAACCACATATACAAACCCCTTTGACCCTCGAATGCACTAGCTCTTTCCGATGTTGAAAGAGTGATCCGACGCAAAGAGTGACGTCACCACACGCGCAGAGCTATATGTCTGAAGAAAGGGGTAGGGTTTGACAAAAACTACTAAATTCTCAGGATTCCCCCGCCCTCTACTCCCCCCACGGTGGTCGGATCGGGGAAGTGACTATTTCCAAGTTAGTTTGGTCGGGTCCCTGATATGCCTGCCAAGTTTCATCGTCCTAGCACATCTGCAAGTACCCTAACTCGCGATCACCGGACCGACCGACAGACCGACCGACAGACCGACCGACAGACCGACCGACAGACCGACCGACCGACCGACGGAAAAGTGATCGGTATATGGCACTTGAGCGAAGCTGCAAGTGCCATAAAAATCGTGTCTCATACGACGTAGCAGTGTGAACCACTACTGAGGCGACGCCAAAGCCACCCTTTTTGTTTTGAAGCCTTCGTTCACTGCTTTCTGCGGCATGGTTTGAGTGTGAAAGTATAAACATGATCACAATAAGGGATTTTCCAGTACCTCATTAAGTGCGAAGGGGCAGAGGTGGACAACATCAAACTGAGTCAATCCATGAACACGCTTACCGACAAATGTTTGCTCTTTTACTTCTGATTTGTATCGAAACACGACAGTAGCTTACTACAAGTCTACAACTATGAACTGTTGAATTCAAACTTACGGGTGTTTCAGTTCTTCCTGGGCACTTGTAACTTCTTTTTTGGCCTCCGCATAACTCTTGGATTTCGTGTCTTCACCCAACGGATTTGGCTGAAGCAAACCAACACTGGTTGTTCTCAATGTCCTTTGCCCGTTCTTTAGAACAAAACCACGAAGTATTTGACTTGCCAACATTTTCTTTTCTTTACTTTTCTTTACTTTTATTACATGCTAGCAATACACCAAAGTCAGCGGACTAACTCAATTTCCCAAATCAATAATCTGACCTGAGGAAGTAAACGTTGAGGGAGCGACTTCGAAGGTATAGCCAACGGCTGAGGAGTTTTGAGCTTTCGGGGATAGGTGTGCACTTACCAGCAAGCCCATTCAGTTGCCATGTAACGGTAACCGTAGTGGAACCAAGAAGAAACTAAACCTACGTTGCCCGGGCAACGTGAAGTGTTGCCGCAACCTTCGTTCGGCTTCGCCGACAAAAGAGTTGCAAGAGCAACACTTTGGTTTTGTTTCTTCGCTATTTGTTAAACGTGGAAGTTGTCAACCCATCCTGGTTTTGATATCGGTATGTTCCAAAAAGATTTTTTTTTTCTGAACCGATGACACAATCCGTAACCACCTGGCTATAGGCTACCTCAGGTTTTAAAGAAATACAGAATATCGGAAGTAGGGACTAAATTGACTTACAGTTGAACTTTATCCTTTTCAATCGTAGACATCGGGACTGGTGAAAGCTTGAGACATTATTTTATATAACCTATTTGGTATTATAAATCTGTCCGTGACTTTTCAGGACCATATTGCCATAGATTCGACTTTTCTAATTATTGCAAAATTATGTCATTGTTGCTGTACCTCAGGGTTTAGAGAAAAAATCTGTCCGTGACTTTTCAGGACCATATTGCCATAGATTCGACTTTACTAATTATTGCAAAATTATGTCATTGTTGCTGTACCTCAGGGTTTAGAGAACAAGAGCTGTAAGCTCATATGGCACTTGCAAGGCTTGGTAAAAGTATGAAAGTAGGAATTCGCCAATTCGTGGGTTTTTTGTGAACATTTGTAAGAAAAACCCTTGAGATACGAATGAAGACGGACCCTTGGAAATCAAGAGAATGTATCGTTATGTAAAAAAGTTTTTTGCACCTGGCTGTGATGATGTGCACTTTAAGGGCGCTAGAATGTCATTTGTAATCAAAACCCTACTGGCAAAAATGATCCTGGGCCCTTTAGGATCATGAATTTATATGGTTTGGTGAAAAGTATTTATTTAACTTTCCGGTTAAGATGCGCACTTTAAGGGTGCTAGAGACTCATTTCTAAGCAAAACCCTTGAGGCAAAAATGATCATGGGCTCATGGGGATCATGAAAATGTAGGTTTTGCTTAAAAGTATTTTTTGTACTTTGGGGTTAAGATGGGTACTTTAAGGGATGATCGGATCAGAGAAGAGACAATTTCTAAGCCAATCTTGTCAAGTCTCTACTGTTCAAGCCAAGTTTCGTCGTCCTAGCACATCTTGAAGTACCTTAAATTGCGATCACCGGAATTCTGGACCCCCTGCCAGCCCCCCCCCCCAGAGTGACCGGATCCGTTCCGGTTCTGTTACTGATGTTCTTGTTCTTCCCACCAATTGTCATCCCAATCGCTATGTTCTAAGAGTGTCACAAAATTTACCCCCCCCCCCACGACTTTCCAAATTGGTCCGATCCTGTCAGCACTTGAAATGGGACTCTGAAACATGTGTTCTTTCCAAATATCAAGTTTCAGTAAGATCTGATCACCCGTTCAGAAGTTGGACAACCTCAAGATTCCGGATTCCCCCTCCCTCCACTTCCCCCACGATGGTCATATTGGAGAAGCGACTGTTCTTAAGTTAAAAATGTAAAGTCCCTGATATGCCTGCCAAGTTTCATCGTCCTAGCACATGCAGAAGCATGTTAAGTCGGGATCACCGGAATTCCGGAAGCCTCCCTCCAACTCCCCCCACAGTACTCGGTTCCGGTCTGGTCTTGTCAACTATTGATCTAGGGCTTGTGCTTGTTCTTCCCACCAAGTTTCATACCGATCCGTCCATTCTGAGCATGTCACACAATTTCCGGTTCCCCCATCCAGCTCCCCCCAAAGTCACCGGATCCATTCCAGACTTGAAGTGTGACATCTGAGACACGAGGTCTTTCCAATATCAAGTTTCATCAAGATCCGATTCCCCGTTCAGAAGTTATAAATATGTCAATATTCCGGATTCACCCTTCCTCCACTCCCCCCACGGTGGTCGGATCGGGGAACTGACTGTTTCCAAGTTAGTTTGGGCGGGTCCCTGAACTCGCGATCAGCGGATCGACCGACCGACCGACGGAAAAGTGATCGGTATATGGCACTTGGCCGGAAGGCAAGTGCCATAAAAAGTATTTTATTTGTGAACTTGGCTGTAATGATGCGCACTCTAAAGGCGTAGAAATTCATCTGTAAGAAAAACTATTGAGACAAAAACGATCACAGGCCCTTAGGGATCATCGATATATACCGTTTGGTCACAAAAGTATTTTTTTACACTTTTCGGTTAAAATGCGCACTTTAACGGTGATAGACGGTTTTAGCGCACTTTTAGGGAGCTAGAACTTCATTTGTAAGCAAAACCCCTGAGTCAAAAATGATAACGGGCTCATGGGGATCATGAAAATGTAAATTTTGCTTAAAAGTGTCTTTCTGAATTTGCAGTCAAGATTGGTACTTTAAGGAATGGTCGGATTTAGAAAGTGGCGGTTTCTAAGCTAATATCGCCGAATCTCTAATATTCCAGCCAAGTTTCATCGTCCTAGCAATAATGGAAGTACCTTAAATCGCGATCGCCGGAATTCCGCCTCCCCCCCCTCAAACTCCCCACAGTCACCGGAATCAATCCGGTTGTGTACAAAGATCAAGACATGACAAAGATCACCAGAGACATGTCCTCTGTTCAGTTAAAGTTACGCATGACTCAATATTCCGGATTCCCCCTCCCGCTACTCCCCCCACGACTATCGGATCATGTAAATTTTTATTTATAAGTCAGTTTGATCGGGTCCCTGATACGCCTCCCAAGTGTCGTCGTGAAAATCCCCCAAACCGCCATTACCGGAATTACGGGAAACTCCCCTCCACCCCCCCCCCAGTGTCCGGATTCAGTCCAAATGTATAAACGATTTATCTAGAGCAGATGCTTGTTCTTCCCAGCAAGTTTCACCGCGATCCCTCCATTCTAACCGTTTCTCGATATTTCCGGTCTCCCCCCCCCAACTCCCCCATAGCTGTCGAGTCCGGTCCGGACTTCAAATGGGACATCAGAGGTATGCCATTTATTCAGTTATTAAGTTTCATTCCAATCCGATCACCCGTTCGAAAGTTACACACTACTCCAATTTTCCGGATTCCCCAGCCCTCCACTCCCCCCCAGGTGGTCGGATTGGGAAACTGATTATTTCCAGTTTATTCGAATCGGGTCCCTGATGCTCCTGCCAAGTTTCATCGTCCTAGCACATCTGGAAATACCCCAACTCGAAAAAGTTTGACAAAAACTACTTAATTTTCCGGATTCCCCGGCCCACCACTCCCCCCCAGATGGTCGGATCATGAAACTGATTATTTCCAGGTTAGTTATATCGGGTCCCTGATATGCCTGCCAAGTTTCATCGTCCTAGCACATCTGGAAGTACCCTAACTCGAAAACAGTGGACCGCCCGACCGACCGACCGACCGACCGACCGACCAACAGACCGACCGACAGACCGACCGACCGAAAAGCGATCCGTATATGGCACTTGAGCGGAGCTGCAAGTGCCATAAAAACAGAAAATCAGAAGTGGGGACTAAATTGACTTTGCAGCCAGTTGAACGTTATCCTTTTCAATCGTTGACTTTGGGACTAAAGAAAGCATGGAAAATTGTCTTATATAACCTAGTTGGTATCATAAAGTAGCTTTTCCTGATCAAAATACCATAGATTTTACAGATCTTAAAACTATGTCACTGTTTTGAATTATGATTTGTATTCGTGGCATAAACACTTAATTCTCGACTTGGTCTACCCTCACATTTATAGTGATCAAATAAAATGTTCATTGATTTGCATAAGTTTCTAGCCCCCCGTGAAGCCCTTCTAGTAACCGGTTCTTACTTACAAGCCCATCTCTCCGTGATAGACATGATACCGAATCGTTCTTACCATGAAATACACCTGCAAAAACTAATAGGTACACCATAATACATAGATGGCACTTTATACAAGGGACTTTTACCGTGACTAAAGAAACCAAGAGCAACTTTTTTGAATTTAGTGTAGAAGTCTAGGACTCCAGTGTCGGAGCCACGTAGACAAACCAGGACCCACTTGGCGGGGTCTCATGGTGAAAACCAATCAAATCCAAATGTAATTTTTGATGGGGAATACGCCCTTGAGATGGAAATATTGTAGAATTAGTGAACTGAAAGACAAAAATGCTCATCAGCCGGGATTTGAACCCAGGACCTCCCGCTTACAAGGCAGGCACTCCAACCACCTGAGCTACCGAGGGGCTTGCGAACAGAGTTCGCAAACCACTACAATAGCAAGAATAAATAAGGGATTTTTGTATTTCAGTTCACTACTTCTACAATATTTCCATCTCAAGGGCGTATTCCCCATCAAAAATTACATTTGGATTTGTTCGGTTTTCACCATGAGACCCCGCCAAGTGGGTCCTGGTTTGTCTACGTGGCTCTAACACTGGAGTCCTAGACTTCTACACTAAATTCAAAAAAGTTGCTCTTGGTTTCTTTAGTCACGGTAAAAGTCCCTTGTATAAAGTGCCATCTATGTATTATAATTTCCGTGATTTGGGGATGTGAACTGATTAGATGAATTTGCCTTCGGCCGGGATCACTGTTCCTATGGCCGGCTTGTACCGGACTATTGTAGTGGTTTGCGAACTCTGTTCGCAATAGCAAAAGCTGCCAACCCCTCATAACCAAAGATTCTAGCAACCGATTCTTACCTACAAGTCCATCTCCCCGTGATAGACGTGGTACCCAAATTGTATTGTTCTTACCATATAAAACACAGGAAACAAATTGTAGGTACACCAAGTAACAAAAATGGCTAACCCCTCATTGCCGAAGATGATTATGGTCTAACAGCCTATTGTTGCTTACAAGTCCCCTACATGTCTCACAATTGGGATCGGCCTATTTTTGGTTTCAGTGTGTACCTTACTATTTTTCAGTTCAGTTCAGTTTTATTTTACCACCGAAATACATTTAATTAACTACGATGCAAGTACCCGCCCCAAGAAAGGTACAAAAAAGCACTTGCAATTGGGCGGGTACATAAAACTCATTTCCTAACTAATAATTAACTAGAAACAAAACATAACAAAACAAAAAAAAACACTAAAAATAGAAAATAATAACAAATCACTCATCAACTCATTTAATAATAATAAGAAGAAGAAAGAGAAAAAGTAAGAGAAGAGGTAAAAAAAAACAAAAAAACTATGAACCTTGGCCTTTTCAATTTATTTTTAAACAACCCCATATGCCCAGCCAGGTGCTCAGAATGCTCTCCGGAACAGAGTTCCACACATTAGGCCCTGAAAATCTAGTAGGGAAACCGGCTCTGGTTCCACTTCTATGCGGGACGACAAAGTCACTAGCATGACGCGTTTCATAATGATGCAAAGATCTATTGTCACGAAAATAATCACGAAAAACCTCTGGACTTGCATCATTCCAACATTGATAAGCAAAAATTCCAACTTGGTACTCCCGTAGCTGTCCTACATTCAGTACTTGCAACTTTCTGTAGCAAGCTGCAGTGTTGTGTACACCTTCAACATATCCACCAATAATGTACCTTACTACTGAAGTTGTCAACCCCTCTAAACTTTCAAAATGTTGTATCTCATGAAGGAATTTTTGTACCAAAAAACGAATGACATATACTTTGATCAGCTCATCAAGGTCTATCGATTGCCGTATAAAAAAAAAATCTGTCTGTATTAGTCCAAAAGTTGACTTTTTTGCCGTAGGCCACTTTCTAATATCACCACTTAGAAAGGAGCAAAGGACAAGCTCTAATATCTTTAGCAATCAGAGAACTTTTAAAGTTTAAGAGACGTATCTGATACCAACTCTCTTCCTTAATCCCAAGTGTAAGAAATGGAATGATAAAGTGAGAAGAAATCACGAACAGAAATGTGTAGAAACAATAGATGGCAGCACTTTCGGACCCGTGGGAAAATGCCACTTTTTTGTTTCTGTAAAATTTTATATTTATCACTCAAAGAAGATTATTGGCTGTGGGGCCGGCCGGGGAACTGCTGCACATATTTAGCTTTTATAGATTTTAGTCCATCTTCAATTTGAAACTGGTGTCTGCCTGCTTGCCAGCTAGGACGGAGCTCTCCACTCGAAAGCAGAAACATAGTCTGATGAAACGAAAGCTTAGCTGCACAACTATAGATAGTCTTCTCTGACATAGGCTACTTAACTCCGCTTCACTTCACATACCGTAGGCTCTGGCTCGCGGACAAGCAAAAACCATCCTTTTTGACCCCGGGCAAGAGTTCTACGGAGCTTGCCAAAATGTAATGTCATATTTGTCAATCCGGCCTAAGGTCCACACTTTCCGTAAAAACCGCAGAGGTTAGACCCTTTCCACTTTCTAGCAATAAGCTGAAATCGGGGTACTAGGAAAAAAAAAAAAAAACGGACAAAACCGAAGTGTTGCTCTCGCAACACAATAATCAGATAGAACTTCTGTCTTTAGTCGCATGCAGCGACTATCAAAACCCCGACAAAACTGAGCGGACCTAGAGGTATTTAATCTAGCTTTGAGCTGATGTTGATACCTGTTTACTCCTCTTCCGTCTTCGCCGTCGCCTATTGCACAATAAATAGTCCGTAGAACCAACCAGCTTTGACTCCTACTTTTCCTCCACCGCGGGTTGACAGCGATTTAGCTATTTGTAGAGGTAACGAAACGTGATGTGGCGCGAAGCTAGTAACCTCCGCTCGTTCGTAGCGGACGGGGTATGGGGAAATTGGCCTTATTACAGTTCAGCGCTCCAAGTGGACTAGTTTCTATTAGTCCCTCATTGCCTCATAACCAACCCTTGTGTAGACATAGTAAAAAGTCGGATCCATAGGGTAATGGGTCACTTTCACTTTCTGCTGCTGAGACATATGCAAAACCTCCATTACCTGGAACACGGGTGACAGGTTTTCCACTCACTAACCTGTGGATCTATTTTACCATGTCTGATCCAAGTGCTGAGGGTGAGGCATAGGGGGATTAACAGAAACTAGTCCGCTTGGAAGCGCTGAACGGGAATATGGCCAATTACAGACATAGGGAGACGGAAGTTCTGTCAGATTATTTGTTCTTGGTAGAACAGCCTAGGTACTATATACTAATTCTCTTTTTTTCTAGTTTTTCGACTGTTTCGTATGTCGTGACCAAAGACCGTAACAGACTAACAGTGGGAATGACAGAAAGTTCAGCTGCATCGCGTCGGGAAGACTGGAGCTTCCCGCTACCGAGCGTTTGGACTTTAAACGATGAAAGTGAGGTTCCATCAAACCAAAAATGTAAACAAGCCAGAGGATTTGCAAAGAACAGCTCATCACACGTGAAGTTTGACGATGATTTGGCAGAGGGGATCGGTCAAAATGTCAGGAGAGACACGTTATAACGACAGTCCAACCGCTAGAAAGCGCTTATTACCGCACATTATGGGGCTTCACCTTCCAGATTTTTCTTCCGGATTCCAGACAGCCGTTTTCGTCGAGACGCATCTGGAAGGTGCGTGGAAGGTTTCGTCAATATATTTATTGACGACTAAACGAATATTCGGCTTGTCCGCTTCCCGTTTTTGAAATAAATTGAATTGAATTGAAATTGAATTGAATTGAAGCAAGGCCAAAAACGTTCGAAGGCCGGGTGTTGGGCACCCCAGATCCCGGACGTACGGAAGGCTCGATGGAAGGTGCCATAGAGGCAATACTGTATATGACCAAGTCCAAAACACGCCAGTGATCCTCAGGAAGAAGGAGTTTACGTTTCCGTAACGACTCAAACTCAACAACTCAAATCCTGTGTCAAACAATCACGGCGATCTTTGGGATCAGCTGTGAATTGTGATACCCGAGGTGATGCCGCGTCCGGCTCTTCCGCTAGGTACCCGGCGATTTTGCATCGATAAGGAGAGATAGTCATCAACAGTATTCATTCGAGAGACATAACGAATATGCAAATTAATGTAGAAAGAAAATGGAAAATGATTGACAGCTGTGACTGGGATACAGGAGATATTCAAAATGCGAAGGGGACATCTCAGAAATGTTAAAGAGTACCAAATTTAGCTGTCATCATTATGATGAAAATCTGGCTTGACAATGCGGAAGCCCCGGACATCTGGGAATCTGAAAGGTGTTTGGCTTTAAAAATTATAAAGCTACTAAATTAACGGATGACCAGCATTGGTCCTCGGACTAACAATAAGCAGTCGTAACAGAAAAAAATATGTTCTTTTGAAAAACAGTTGTTTCACTTGTTTCTTCAACTTCCAACAAAGTAGAAGTTTCGTGCTTCCCGTGGCAACCCTGACGACGCTGCTCCATTCCTCGGCCAGTTGGCTGAACCAACCAAGCGATCTGATTGGCTCTGCTTCAGCGAAATTAGAACCCGGGCTTATCTTTACAAAAAGTTACTTCGAAGTGACGATCTTCCTTGTACTCCTCGTAACTTTGTGACAAGCTGGAACGGTGAAAGTGACTGAAAAGTAACTATTTAGTAACTTTCGGGCAGAGCTGGAACGAACCCTTATTCTCTTTTATTCGCCTTATTACAGCGAGCCCCGATGAAAATTGGAACCTGTAATAGCCTACACCTTCTACGCCGTAATGTACCTTATTGCACCTATTTGAACTATGCTTATATTTTCAAATACTTCTCTCCAATTACCGCAAGACGACTGATCCGCTGGGAAAAGAAAAAATATGAAAAAAACGAAGGAACCAAACCACTAGTTGACTTTTTGTTCCGGATTAAGTTCCGCTTCAATCAATTTACGGCTTTACCGGATTTCGGGTAAATAATTGCTTGTCCAGTGAGTGTGAAAATCAAATCCGGATATCCTATTTATTCAGACCGGATTTTGGCCGTATATAGAACCAATAAAACCTCTAATTCATATCATAAAAACTTTTACTTCTAGATCATTTCCGGTTTTGGCCCGATTTTCGGCGAACTACTTATCCGGCAAGAAAATAAAGTGCAGAAATGAGTCAGCATCCTCTTTACCTCTATATCGACTGTCTAAAGGTCGGGCTTCACTACCCAGATTTTTCGCCCGGATTCTGGGTTCCGTTTTCTTCGATACCGGTATGGGTAGTGAAGACAGGTCTGACACGGTCTGAAAGTACCCCGGACGCGTCCGGGAATCTGGTAGAAAAATCTACCAAATTCCCGGATTCTGGGTGAAAAGAAGCGGAAATTTGAAAGTAGTTTTCATTTGACCTGGAGAAATTATTGAGCTGAGGTGGTAAAATCTAAGAAAATGACAGAAGTGCTGAAAAATGCCCAAAAGTGGACTGTTGAAGAGACATTTGATTTGATTTCTGTCTGGGACCGTCTTCACATAATCCGGACCCCAGATTCTGGGTCTGGGTAGTGAAGCCCGACCTTAACTAGCATGAACAAACAAAAATTAACCCCCTAATTTAAAACCCCTTCCCCATGTCTTAAATATTGGGCTATGGGGCTCAAATATGAATTGGACATGTCCTTTGACCTAAAGCATCGAATCACACCAAGTTTGAAACAAGACCTAAGGCCTATTCTCGCCGTTCCCCGAGGACTCCTTGGGGAATCGAAGGGAACGGCGAGAATAGAGGGACTCACTCCACGCGGACTCCGTGTACAGGAAACAGCGAGAACACGGCCGGGGACTGCTTCCAAGACGGATTTCATTCTTAAAAAAAATATGCAGTTGACAAAATTAGTCTGGATCTTCTTTATTTTCGGTTTTGTTCATTCTGAATATTTCTAATTAATTTTACATTGCACAGGCACAACCAAAAATTGATTCCCCTCCAAATCTGAAAGGGAGTCCTTCTTGATGATGGTGTTGATAATCGGAGCATTTCCCGTCTGTGGGGACTCGCGAGAATACGTGGAGTGAGTCCCCGGGACAAACGAAAACACGGGGACTCCTCAAGTGGAGTCCTCGGGGAACGGCGAGAATACGCCTCTAAGGTTTCGATGGGATCCCACAAATTGAATATTTGATCCAGACAGTAAGACGTTATTACTTTAAAAATTTAGAAACAGATCAAGGCTTATAGTGGGGGATGAAACACCTTCTACCAGTACAAAAACTGTTAGCGTGGGTGGGGCTTTTATGTTCAATCTTGGTAGGTCCGTTGCCGAATTCGTTTTATCTAAGATGATGAGAAGCGCTGCCTATCGCATCTGCTCTGCTTTCGCGTCTAACATGCTGCACGCAACATCTTGCGGCCATTTGACACATTAGTAAGAGTATTAGTGCCACTATAGATGGTGCGTGCTTCCGGCGTTTCGTCAAGGAAAACCGTTTTGAACCAAATGAATGTAAGGGCCAAGGGCAGGCCTGAGTAGAAAGGCCTTGGTCCGAAAATTGTCAAAAGCGCAGTGGGGAGTAAGCGCAAGCGCTTGATGTCAAAAACGGGCAAACGAACCAAGGCCTTGGTATGGGTGACAAAAAACGCGACTACCCTTGATGGGCCTTGATGACTCGTGTCGCCGTGTGGCCAGCGAAGAGCCAGAAACTTCACGACTATAGACGTCGCGGATTGGCTTACAAAAAAGCGCTTTCAATTGCCAGAGCCAAACACAGTGTTTATGTTTAAAAGCGTTTTAAGCCTCCTATTAGGCGGCATTTTGGCGAAGCCCACTTGCAGAATCTACTGGCGGGCACGATTGCAGTAACAGCTTCTTAACTATTTCCATCCAAGTCCTGGCTTTTAATGTTTCGAAATCCCAATCCTGAAACTGGCTTAAGACCCCAGTCAGATGACGCGCCCTTCCACGAAATAAAGAATATTAAAAAAAAGCGCCGCGGGTGCAATTTTCGAAACATTTATGATTAGATCTTCTTTTTGGGATCCAAAATAAAAGTAAGGACTGTCGATGAAATCATAGATCAGTCCTTTTTGTCTACGACCAGTTTCGAGGTTCGTGGTAACTCCCGAACCGTGGCAATTATACCGAATAAATTACCGAATCTCAGTTATTATACCGAATAAGTTTAGATCGATAGCATGTTCGGGATTCTGTATAACTACCGTATCTCGGTTATAATACCGAGTTGTTTCGGGATCGAAAGACTACCGAATAATATTCGTATTCGGTATAATTTCGTCGAAACTGGAACAAGAGTCGTGATTCGTGGTAACTACCGAATCCTGGAAATTATACCGAATAAACTACCGAATCCCAATCATGATACCGAATAATTTTGACCCATAGCTTATTCGGGATTCTGTGTTACCGAATCACAAAAAGGTGGGGGGGTGCTGCACCCTTGGGCGCTACAGACAAAATATTTGCGACATTCCGTATATTCAAATACGTTATAATGTTTTAATCGACAAATACGTTTAAAGTAACAAAAAAAGGTACACACAATATCACGAACCAAGCGAAACTATCGTGCATACGGCTCACTTTCGCTACGAGGATTTTTCAAATCCTTCATCAAATCCCTGGCTACTTTATCCACCTGCCCCTTGTGTCTTCCCTCTATGTCCTTTTCAGATTCAGTTAGTGGCCCACCCGGTAGAGCCGCTCCTACTGTGTCCGGAAACGATTTGTTCCGCGGCCGCTTGGTAAGGGTATCTTCTGCTGGTTTCGCTTCGTTCATGGCAAGGTTTTCTCTGGCAGTGGACTGTTGACTACCTTGCTAAAAGAAAAGAGGTCATCAGAGAGGTCGTCGTCTTCATCCACTAGCCGTATCTGCGGTCGTACGGTATTGTTAGTCACATCAAGGCCGTGATTGCACATCCTAGTCGAATGGTCAGCACTCCGAACTCAAAAGCGAAAGGTCGCTGGCTCGAGTCTCGGTGTTACCAACAGTTAGGTTTAGGGCGAGGGTTAGTGCCGTTTCCCTGTAAGGCAAGTCAAAAGGCAGGATAAGGCAGACCTATTTGAAGATCCACCCACCTTCAAATAGGTACCTAGAGAAAGCGACGGGAAACCAGGGGAAGCATCGGATGATGCACCCAATCACACGTCGCACTCCCGGCGAATATCGGGAGACCGGCACTTGCGCTACACGAACCTTCAGTGGTTTGAATACGAAAGCTTGCTTCATTTTGCAAGCACGACGCACTAAGATGAGACCTCTTTCATCAATTCTTGTCACACGAAGCTACAACTATAGATGTAAAAAGCGAATTTTTCAATTGAAAACTTCAGTCAAATATTCGCAAAATTGAAATATTCGGAGGCCTCTCGAAATTGCGAATATTCCGAAAGAATTAAATATTTCGCAAAATTGAATAATACTGAAAAACTGAAAAATATGTCGAATTTTCGCAATTTTCGGGGGATTTGGGTGCAAAGTCTCAGTCAAGGCTTCCATTTAGAGCCAGTTATACCGTGATTTCGAGGCAAAAAGAGGAATGGGTATTATTTGTCTTTAAAGATTATTTTCGTTTTATTAGTAGGTCGAAAAAAACGTGATTGGCTTGGCCTGCGGCTTCATATCTGAAATATTAAATTCTTGTTAGTCTTGCAAATTAGATTTTTCTGTCGATTACACTTGAGAACATTAGCGTTAAATCAGAAATAATGTATCCTTAACTACCCTAAACAGTAAGCTTTACTAGGAATGACAATTCTTGACCTAACCTGAAGGGTTCCTTAAACGTGATGCATTTGACCTTATTTTAAGTATATTATGTTAATCAGTAAGATAAGAAGTGGAAAAGTAATGAAAAAGGAAAACATATGCGAAACATTGAACCAGTCTTGATTTCAATAAAAAGGGACTTCTTCTTAGATCTGTTCGATATTTGTTATGGGGGACTCCAAGACTAGAAACTCATTCGTTTACTGCATTTGGCAATGTCTTCAACATAGAAAATTCTATGTCAAAAATCCCTCGGTACTGTCAAATGCTTGAAACTCACTTGAAAGCCGCTAGCTCTACAGAGTCTCCGGAGCCACCTTTAACCTTGCTTTGAGAATTTAATTTAAGACATCGCTTTAATATCTATTTTTTTTTTCACCGGAATTTTAAGAAATGAGCAAGATAGTCTACATTCCGAAAATTCTTTGTTGAAACAGTAGGCTATATGGCAATGGGAAAAAAAGAAGATACATCCGAATGAACAAAGTTTTCCCAACAAAATTTGGTAATCCAGACAGCAGTTAAATCACCTCAAACTCAAGGTTGTGAGTTTCTGACAATGTAGAAACCCTTTTTTATTCTTACGAATTGAAAATGTTACTTCCATTCAAGCTGATGTGGTGAAATTAGGATACAATATCGAGGTTTTAATTGTAGCAAGCCTGGAATTCCTACTTGTTGGACATGCTTCTGGTAGGTGAGAGAGGGGGAGGAGAAGCATAATCTTTAGTGAGAAATGTTCCTACTTGTTGGACATGCTTCTGGTAGGTGAGAGAGGGGGAGAAGAAGCATAATCTTTAGTGAGTTTCTCAGTTGTGATCTGACTCATGAACATTTGTAGAAACAACAAACTCGAGCTCAGCATCTTATTTTTCAGCTTTGTTTTTAATTTTTCGCAATTTTTCACAATTTTTCAGCGAATATTCGCAATTTTCGCAAGATAAAACGGTGGTATTGAAATTTAACATCTCTACAACGTGTGTACTTGTCTAGGAAAATCCCCTTCTCCCCTTTGTACAAATGCTACCATCGACCGAAGTCGGGTAGCCTACCGTTAGGACAGCGACCCCCCGAGAAATAGGGACCCCCCTCCCCTTGGTACTCCAATTTGTCATTCAATGCAATAATTAAGCTTTTCACTCCCATATTCTATCAACAAAAAATAATGGTATTGTAATATAGGCAGCTTCCTGCCAGTAGCCGGCTAAAAAATCCAATCACAAAAAAGTTTGCTCCCCCGAAAACAGCTAAAAGTCTGTTCGGTGGGACTATTATTACAGGCTCCTTATCCCTAGTGCATTAAACCCCTAAAACCTTACCCATCCAGGATTTTACCTACTTCTCCCAAGTTAAATAGGGCCACAAAATTCCCTGTATTTTAATTAATTATGGGTTTTCTATATTATATTTGTCATTCTGTATTTCATATATCATATTTATCATGCTGTATTTTATGGAAGGAAAAGATGATGGGTTCGACGGTAGGCAGTTGGATTGAAACAAAATTAATTATTATCGTATCTTTGACTAGAGGACCACGAACTCTTTTTCAATCGGTAGAATTGCAACTAGAGAAGCTTTACATACCCGGGGGCGACCCCTCTTTCCCGGATTCGCTGTCCATTCTTTTGACCATGTACTCTAACTCGTCCTTCGTTTTCTTTGAATGATGATGACCTGTGCGCAACGCGTCGTCAACTGCCTTTTCGGGAGGAGCCTGTTCGTAGATATCACCGAGCAACGTTTCTTCCATCTTCCAGCTACCTTCACCCTCTACAAATAATTTATCTAATATAATTTATGTAATTTATAACTATTCCTCAACCGATTCACTACCACTCAAACAACCAGCCATCACCACTAAACTGTACGATACAAAGCAACGGTCTGCTAGTTCCGAAACCTGCCCAATCCCTTGCATATCCTAATAACCGGACGAGATTGAATCCAGATTCAATCCACTCAAACCGAGTTCACCGAAAATCCGGAAACAAGTTCCCATTTATATCCGAACAAACAGAATAGCGGAAGATCCGGATTCATTCCGGATTCAATCTTCCAAATAAACGGGCAACCCTGGAGCCTGGCAGACCGCTTCCTTGACCTCGCTGTTCTCCAACTCACCGTTAGAGGTGCCCTGACCCTTAGGCTTCCTACCCAGCATGTCCTCGGCTGCATCCGGAGTGATCCGGTTGAAACCGGATCCTCCCTTGCTATCTTCCTCTGTCCCGGTATACATGTCTTTGACTCGCTTCGAGACGTCTTCTCCCCTTTTCATTGTTTCGTCTACAAATCAGAACTTTAGTCGCTAAATTTATTTCATAAGAAAAGACTAAAACTTCATGACACTTGTATCTGGATCGATCAGAAAATAAGCAAAATAACAGTAGCTGAGTTTTGTTCCTGATGAGTTTCTTCCACTATGCGTTACTGTCTTTCCAGAAGGACGTACTTTAGCATTTTCGACCCCCTAGGATTTCAGCATTCGCGCTCGACTCCAAAACAAACTATGTCCGAAAATAGTATCCCATGATACAGGTTCAAGCGACGATCTTTTTGCCTTTTGTAACTATCGCTGAAACGTACGCCTGTCGTTGCGACCTGCACATCCCTACGTGCATTATATGACGACCGAGCAACTATCATCATGGGTTTGAGCACATCCCTTATAACATCCTATACTTCGATGCAGTCAAACTGCTGGCCAGAGGGACTGTTTGAACAAGTAGTCGAAAACGAGTCAGGGTCTCATCACACTGTAAGAGCCCAGTCACACACGGCTCATTTCCTGGCTTTTGGGGTTGCAAAAGTAGAAAAAAGAAAAGGAACAAGATACAACTAATTCTGAATGTTGTCATTTTAAATTCAGGAGATCAATTTGAGCAAAACCGTGTGTATAATTGTGTAACAGGAACCCTAATTGACCCATTATTGCAGTCTGCTCATTATTCCCAAGCTGCCACAAAGCCCTTCAAATATCACGTCCCCTAGGGATTTTCAGTTGTTTGTCGAATAGGCCGGTTTTTGAGCCATGTGTGACTGTGCTCTAAACGCATACCAATGCATCAGTGAATTATTTTCGCAAAACAGGCCAGCGCAATTGTACCAAGCCTTGAAGGACCAATATTAACCCTTGATGGTTCCGCGATGTTATCCACTCTCGAACTATTGACCGTCGCGGTTTCTGCACAGCGCGGTTTCGAACGTTTTTTTTTTTATCGTGTCACTGATATTACACTACGCGGTTTGAAAGTATGCCAGCACTTTAAAGTTTAACTGAAAAGCCAACTTATGTTTGTGTCATTTAACTTAACACACTGAATTATTTGGATTCTGCAAAGGGATTTTCTATTTTCCACTATCTGCTCCAGTTATGACGTTCATAATTTCTACGGCCGTCCCCACAACGAAAATTCTACTATGACGCGGGAAATTTTTAATCTCAACACAAACGGGGCTTTTCTGTGGGCAGTGGTGAGATTGGTGAAGATTGCTTAATGCCTGAACCAAAAGAAAATCATAAATCTTTCTCGTAAGGCATACAGCAAAAATACAAGCGCATAGAGGTACCACAAATTCCACTATTTGAAAATCGATTATTCGTGAATAGTGGAACAACGAAGTAATGCATTTTCAGCGGGTCTTCAAGCCAATTTACGGAGGGTTTACACGTTGCGTAAAATCCAAGCGTATTTTGAAAAACGTCCGTATTTTGGGCTTGAAAAGATCTATAGCAGCGTAAAATACGGAAGTTTTTCAAAATACGCTCGGATTTACGCAACGTGTAAACCCACCATTAAGTGAATAAGTGATGGGTAACTAGATTGTCCTATCCCAGCCCTTTTCGGTTAAACTGTAAAGTTTAACCGAAAAGGGCCTGGAGACCCGATAAAAATGCGTTACTCCGTTTGTCCGCTGTCCACAGATAACGGATTTTACCGAATGATTTTAATCTTTCGGATTTCTGCGCCTGTCCCTCTACGTTTGAAATATTTTCCGATAAAACTGAAATATCAAGCCAATGCCGAAAAAAAAGCGCTGATCATCTTTAATCCTGAAAATGCAGGCTTGTCTTCAAAATTCAAACCTCCGCGTCTGGATGAATTTTTGGTTGTCGTGCAAGCAGCGTACATCCTCGAACACCATTAGTAGAGCCCCGGTTGAAACAAGATCAAAGGTTTCGATGGGATCCCAAAAATTTAATATTTGACCCAGACAACTACGTCTTGTCTACGCCAGATCCGGTCTTCGCCAGGCTAATCATCTGAGAAAATTAAGTTCAGATATACCTGTATAAGCCATATTTATTTTGACGATACTGATCGAACTTCCTGCTTTACTTCTGCCAAATTTTCGGTTTCGGCCGAATTCCGAGCGAACTAATTGTCCAGCCAAAAAAAGATAGTTAAGAAACGAATTCAGCGCATCTCCTTATCCCTATAAAGAACATCTAATCAACTTCAAATAAAACTTTAACTTATAAATAATCCGGTTTCAACTGGATTCCGGAGGAACTATATGCCCGGGCAAAAAATGATTGTCATATACAGATTCAGCGTCTCTTCTTACCCTTAAGTCTATCATCTAATCAACTTCAAATACAAATTTTACTTTTAACAAATTTTCCGGTTTCGGCCGGACTCCGGGCGAGCTACTTGTCCGGCGAGAAAATGGTTTACACCATCGTGTTCAGCATGTCTTTTTACCCCTAAATCTAACATCTAATCAACTTCAAATAAAACTTTTGCTTTTAAAAAATTTTCCGGTTTCGGCCGGATTCCGGGCGAACTACTTGTCCGGCAAAAAATGGTTTTCACCACCGTGTTCAGCATGTCTTCTTACCCCTAAATCGAACATCCAATCAACTTCAAATAAAACTTTTGCTTTTAACAAACTTTCCGGTTTTGGCCGGATTCCGGGCGAACTATTTGTCCGGCAAGAAAATGGTTTTCACCATCGTGTTCAGCGTGTCTTCTTACCCCATAATCGACCATCATATTAGCTGTTCCAAAATATTTTGCTTGCCCCTTAATTTGAACCCCCTCCCCCACCTCTAAATCTAGGACAACAAGGCCCATCTACGAACTCGACCTTACTCTTGACCCAAAGAATCCTCACACCAAGTTTCATCAAAATATCTCATTGCCTTCGAGAGTTACCGTGCTCACAAACAGACGGACGGACGGACAGACGGACAACTTTTGCGATGTCATAGGTATCCGTCACTAACGTTCTGGGATCCCATTAATACAAAATCGCTTAGATGAATTCAGCGTATTCAAATATCAGATGTATAAATAAGCTGCATTTTCGGTTAAACTTGAAGGACAACTGGAGGAGCCACTATCGTTCGAAAGACACAGTTCCTACTTACGGATTTTGTCAGCACCTTTATCCCTCTCTTGGTTGAGCTTCTCTGTGACTTTATCTTTTGACTGACTGGCATCATCCTTTGTGTTATCCCATTTGTCCTTCATGGTTTCCTTCATATCCTGCGCCTTATCCATCGTTTGGTCCTTCATTTCTTTCGCGGAATCCTTGGCCGAGTCCCACTTATCCTTCATGCCTTCTTTCATGTCATGAGCTACATCTTTGACTTTTTCTTTCATATCGTGCATCTTGTCCATTGTGGTGTCTTTTGCGTCTTTCATGGATTCCTGCAGGGATAACAGAATGATATTCATGTAACTCAAGGTGTACAAAGTAGTCTTCCGTACTCCTCTTAGCTGCCCTCGAAACAACTGTTGGAACCAGAAGCGGGCTTTCGACATGTAAAGGAGAATTCCTTGTCTGCAGGTGAACGTCTTACCTATAGGGGTGATATTTAACAAAGTGAAGTTATATTTCACTAGTCTCACACCTACAACGACCAGCGTTTTAGCTTCTTCTGCTGAAGAAAGCTACGAAGTCGGCTTATCAATACACAATTTGATCGATCGACTGAGAACGCATCTGGAGTCCGATATTGCAACTAAGTCTGCAGAAAGATATGCATGGTTCCACTTTTGTCAGATCAAATGAACCAATAAGAACAGATCCTGCTGTAGCTAAAAATCCGAGACTGTGGTACCGTTCCAGTGAGTTGTTAGAAGTTCTGACGATAAGAGAAGCGAGCGCCGTATTGTGATAGTTATAACGCTCTCCGGAAGGAAAATAGTAACAAAGTGGACATACGCCACCACTCTTACGGGAGGTTCTGAAGAACCGATAGTTGTTATCCTTATGATGCTCACGACCATCATAAGTAAACTGTAACGATCGTCACCGTCGTGGAACGAAAACAAAAAGTGGGAGGAGCTCATTTACTTATTACGTCGGTCTCTGGAATAGAAATAAAAACAAGCATAGTATCGATCGTAATTATATCTCCGTACTTTCAGCGTCAACCCATGGCAAATATTATATTAAGAATATTATTTACAATGATCTGACTTATTTGTATTTACTTTAACGAAACTGTTTGTAGTTTGTGGTGAGCTTTGAACATGTGATGTGCTCTACCACAGACCTACCGAGGGGTTTGTAACATAGTTCGAAAACCACCTTAACAGTCAGACGGAACTGGACCACAGGAACAGTGATCCCGCCGAAGACAAATCCATCTAACCAGTTAACATCCCCATGTCACAATTTGTAAATTGTACCGTGTTCTTCAAAACTGTGCTAACTGCATGTAGGATGAGCATGCAGTTAGCATAGCACAGTTTTGAAGAACACGGTACAATTACGGAGACGGAATGTTACAGAACGTACTTCTACCGTGATAAATAATCTTTTGTATATATATGTAAAATAAAATGTAATCTAATCTAACCTAAGAAGTTTCGATCAGTATCGTCAAAATAGATATGGCTTATAGAGGTATATCTGAACTTGTTTGTCTCAGATGACTATTTGCTAAATTAATATGTTTCCAAATTTCAACAGTAAAAATGTTCAACGCTTCTGGCGAAGACTGGATCTTCGCCGAAGACTTAGGATCCCATCGAAACCTTTGGTCTTGTTTGAATTGAACTTAGAAGTCTTCGATTCGACTCCGTAGCCTCAAAAACAAACCAGGGCCCACATGGCGGGTCTCATGGTATAACCGAAGATTCAATTTTGATGGTGTAGACATCCTCTGAAAAATTTACTTCTGGTTCATTTGGCACGGTGCAAGTCCCCGCATATGGTTCAGGACAGAGCGCTGCTTTAACTGCTTACCTTTAACCCCTCGCCCATATTTTTACTCTTCCCCCCCTTCACATCTTCCTTCATAGATGTCGCCCATTGTTTGTCGTATCGGTCAAAATCCTCGGCTGGGTCATAATCTGCGCTACCTGGTGCAGCATATGTGCTGTCCTTTAAAGGACTTGCCTGGTTGCTAGTGGTACCAGTAGTCATTTCTTTTACCTAGAACAGAGATAGAAGTTAGCATTTCACCTTGGCTTGACCATCTCGCTCGGTGGCATCGAGTCGAGGCTAAGGGATGTCGGCTTTACTCCAGCTATATGGCTCTCCCGTTCGTTTCATTAGAAGGGGCCCACAGCATTCTCAAAGTCACTAGGGGTACAGGCTAGCAAAAGGATTACGCCGTTGTAGGTGTCTGGGTTTCAAGACTATTTTGTGGATGCTCGGGATTTTTCGACTCCAACGTAGAATGACGAAGCCGTGGCACAGCGGTTTCACTCTCGAAGAACCAACAGCATGACCTCTCCCAGACCCCATTTCGTCACTGCAGACTCCCCTTTCGTCACTGCAGACTCCTCTTTCGTCACTGCACCTTTTTTGTGACTCCACAGCCCTTTCCCACATCGAAAAGCGTATCTCACCTTTTGCGCCCCCGACTTCACGGACTCGGACGCCGAATGCATCGCACTCCCCATCTTGTCCTTGGCCGTTCCGGCTGCTCCACCGGCCATGTCCTTCACCGATTCGAAGGCCGACTTAACCGTCTCCTTGGCCTCTTGCGCCGCGTCTTTAACTGTGTGCGTGGCAGCTTTGACTGTTGAGGTGATTGGGTGGTTGGGATCGTATTCGTCCCGTGCTTTGTGGGTCATGTTCGACATCTTGTCCATAGCCCTCTTCAGAACACCCTCGCTGTGCTCTTCTCTAAAAGATAAAGTCACAAGTTAGATGGCGCATTTCTGCATACAATTAACTGAATTTCGTGCGACAATTTATTCAAGGTCAATGTTATCGAACCTCATCCGTAATGCAAGACAAACAATCGCATAATCCTGGTATAAACTTGCTGCCATTTCAAGACTAACAAGGCTCTATCATTTCCACTGATCATTCATCAACCGTCATTCATTCATCAATCCTCTCACCATTTGACGCTCACCCTAGACCGTTAGGTAAGAAGCCCGCCTATGGACTCGAACCCACTCATGACCTTTGACCTTACTAGATAGAGGCTTTACCCAAGCTTTCTTCTAAACACCCCAATTCGTACAAGAATTGCTCTGATCACCGATAAACGGAAAGACGACTGGACGGATTCACGATGTCATCGATATCCCTCATTTCGGCCCCCCCCCCCGACTTCCTTGCCGTTACAAAGAATCAGGCGTCTGAGCCACGAGACGCTACCGATTTCATGGGATGAGTCACTCCCAATAGAACCCCCCATGCCCATGATGCGTTATAGATAGTTTATTGCTATAAGCAGCCCGAGGGCCATGGCAAAATTTAACAGACAAAAAAAACACTATAACATATAATACTTGAAAATAATTTCCGTTTAATTTGTTTTACTTATTCCAAAAATCTACTTCCGTGTTCCATCGCTAGCCTCAAAAATCGCCCCATTTTCTTTATACCAATAAAAGTTGAAAATTAGTATTCACACATGAATTTCGACTCGAATAAATCAGTCTGATTCAGTCTACTGGGTTAAACTTCACGACTTAACTCGAAAAACGCAATCGCTTTCGTTATGGTTTGACAAAGGATATTTTGCATTTTACGAGACATAACAGTATTATTGATGGCACACCATTGCCCACTCAGTTTATAGTGGTTTAGTACTCGGTTACTGAAAAAGAAAACAACTTGGGAACCAGTTATCTTTTTAGGAGTTCAATCGGAAGCACTAACACTTGCAATGCCTACATCACTCTGGTATAAATACACACTAAAAAAATATATTTCTTGCAATAATTTGTTTTGAGGTTTCTACACCAGTTCTGCTCAACAATCTCGCCAAATTTCAAAGAAGCAAATTTCAAAGAAGACAAAAAAAACATTTAGCTCTTGAATGAATACTCACTAAAAATAAATTTCTTTCAATAATTTGTTTTCAGGTTTCTAAACCAGTTCTGCTCAACAATCTCGCCAAATTCCAAAGAAGAAAAAAAAATTAGCTCTTGTATAAATACACAATAAAAAAATAGATTTCTTTCAATAGTTTGTGTCTACACCAGTTCTGCTCAACAATCTCGCCAAATTTCAAAGAAGCTTAATGCTGAGCTATTTCATGTTCTCCGACCCTCTGCTCTGGATTAATAACGATCCGATCAGACTGACTTAGGCTACTGTATATGCTGATAGTGGTCCATGACGTCACAAATGAAGTCATCATTATTTTTACATTTACCAACAGTTTCGATTGTCCCTAGAACGGTTACAAATGTAAACGTGTACGACTATATATATTTAAATACAAATATATATTGTGCAACATTCATTTACTCTAATTTCCCTATTTCTCTCATGACGTCACAACAACGTCATGGGCCTCGGATAACAGGCTTAGTTCAGACCAAAGAAACGGTGTAGTTGTGCTCATATTATTCCTTCCTGTCGGCTGTCGGATGGTAATGGTTCCTCCCATATTTTCCGCCATAGAATAGAATAGAATATATTACCAAAAAAAGCCCGTGGGCCATGGCAACAAAATTTTTATAAATTAATGAACTTACTTCTACAAATAACACACTCCTCCTAATCTAGGAATCTTGTTCTATGCTCCATCGCAAGCCTCAAATAACGTCCAAATTTTTTCACAGTGACGAAACACTCATCCTTCATCATCCTTACCATCCATTCTTCATTAAATACTCTCTCACCAAATACCTCCTTTCTCCATTCATTCAATTCCACACATTCACACATCAAATGAACTACGCTTTCATCCTCCTGACCGCACACAGTACGTGGTCGGAATAATTGGGATAATAAGTCTCCAAATAGTAAGCGACAATGTCCCCTATGCTTTAATACAGAGGAAGCGGGACATTTCTGGTAGATTGCGAGCAACTCTCAGACCCCAGGAGACATTTTCTTAATGGGTATACTATCAAGTTCCCTGACGTCCTCGAAACAAAAAATAAAGCTAAGTATGTGCCAATTTCTAAAGAGCGTATTAGTTAAATAAGATAATCATTGAGTGATGTAAAGTGTAAAGTGTAAAATTCTGTAGGTCTATTTAGTGTGCTGTTAATTATATGAAAAGAATGTAGTCATGTTTATTTACATTGTCTTGTTTAGTGTTTTAATATGTGTATTTTCCTTTGTGTATTTACTCATACTCCGCTGTTATCAAAAAGCGGGTCACAAATAAATAAATAAATAAATAAATAAAAGTGTATTGTAATTGTTACCATTATGTGTTTTGTACGGCCAATTGGCTAATAAAATATTCATTCATTCATTAATTCATAGGACAGAAGTAAGGACCAAATCTCTCTTTTACTTTACCAATATACTTTCTCCTTCTTTAAAGGACACCTCTGATCCCGCACTACATAGTGTTTCTGCTCAGATGTTCTGAGATGGTTGACCCCTTTACAACTAAGCTATGCTTACAAAAAAAATTACACACGGCTTTCGGCTGTTTTTAGCCTTTTTCATGACCCTTGCTTTAGATGACAATCTTGGCAAAATTTGCATAACCTCTATCTGGACAAATAAGCTTTTCGGAAACAATGATCGGAAGCCTGATATGTTACGTAAAGAGAACAAACGTGGCAAACGTGATAATCAGTGGATTGTTAATCGAGGAGTTAGGATACATTTATGAAGTGAAGAATCTCGGGAACGAGAATGGATGGAAATACTACTTATGTCGCGGATCGAAGGTCTCGGACAAACCAGTTGATGTCGATGATCAAGCGACGAGCACGTTGGAGATAAAGACTAGTGTGCCTGAAAGTGTTTTGCGACGGTTGTGTTCAGGTTGTGTTAGTAAAGATGTGCATGCTTCAGAGGGACTATAGTAAGGATCATTCGTTGGCGGCAGTAGGGTCCTGACGCTCGTTTTGAAGGTTTTACTTAAAGTTTAACTGAAAAGCCAACTTATTCTTGTGTCATTTGGTTGAATACACTGAATTATTTGGATTCGGCAAAGGGATTTTTTTTTGTTTTCCACTATCTGCTCTAGTTATGACGTTCAGAATATCTGCGGCTGTCCCCACAGCGAAAATTCTACTATGACGCGGGAAATTTTTATCTAAACACAAACAAGGCTTTTCACTTGGCAGTGGCGATACTGCTGAAGATTTCTTAGTGCCTGAACAAAAAACAAGAGCTGTAAGCTCATATGGCACTTGCATGGGTTGAGATGTATTATTTGATCAAAAGTAATTTTCGACTGTGCGGTTCAGATGCGCACTTTAAGGGAGCTAGAGAAAAAGTATTTTATTGTTGAACTTGACTGTGATGATGCGCACTTTAAAGGCACTAGAAATTCATCTGTAAGCAAGACCCTTGAGGCAAAAACGATAGCAGGCTCTTAGGGATCATTGATATTTACGTATGATCAAAAGTATTTTTTCCACTAATGCGGTAAAATGCGCACTTTAAGGGTGCTAGAATTTCTTTTTTTTTGCAAAACCCTTGTGGCACAAATGATCATGGGTTGAGATGTATCGTTTGATAAAAAGTACTTTTCGGCCTTGCGTTTAAGATGCACACTTTAAGGGAGCTAGAACTTCATTTGTAAGCAAAACCCTTGAGGCAAAAATGATAATGGGGTCATGGGGATCATAGAAATGCATATTTCGCTTAAAAGTATTTTTCTTAATTTGCGGTCATGATTGGTACTTTAAGGAATGGTCGGATTTGAAAAGTGGCGATTTCTAAGCCAATCTTGTCGAATTTCTAATATTCTAGCCAAATTTCATCGTCCTAGCACATCTGGAAGTACCTCAACTCGCGATCACCGGAATTCCGGACCCGCCCCTCAAACTCCCCCGCAGTCGCCGGAGCCAATCCGGTTCGTTTTTGGACTTGTTTGTCATTCCCACAAAGTTCCATCCCGATCTCTCCAGTCCAATCCGGTCACGTATTCCCCCCCCCCCCCCAATTGTTGTCGGATCCGGTCCGGACATGGAAAAGATCACCACAGACATGCCCTCTGTTCAGTTATTAAATTTCACTCGAATCCGATCACCCGTTCCAAAGTTACGCATGGCTAAATATTCCGGATTCCCCCTCCCTCCAATCCCCCCACGACTATCGGATCGAGTGAATTTTTATTTACAAGTCAGTTTGATCGGGTCCCTGATACGCCTCCCAAGTTTCGTCGTGAAAATCCCAAAAATCGTCATCACCAGAATTCCGGGAAACTCCCCTCCACCTCCCCCCCCTCCCCAAGTGTGCGGGTCCAGTCCAAACGTGTAAACGATTTATCTGGAGCAGATTCTTGTTCTTCCCAGCAAGTTTTACTCCGATCCCTCCATTATAACCGTTTCTCGAGATTTCCGGTCTTCCCCCCCCCCCAACTCCCCCATAGCCGTAGAATCCGGCTCGGACTTCAAATGGGACATCAGAGATATGTCATTCATTCAGATATTAAGTTTCATCCCAATCCGAGCACCCGTTCGAAAGTTACACAACACTCAATTTTTCATATTCCCCCGCACTGAACCACATATACAAACCCCTTTGACGCTCGAATGCACTAGCTCTTTCCGATGTTAACAGAGTGATCTGATGCAAAGAGTGACGTCACCCCACCCGCAGACCTACTAGTATGAAGAAAGGGGTAGGGGTTTTACAAAAACTACTAAATTCTCAGGATTCCCTCGCCCTCTACTCCCTCCATGGTGGTCGGATCGGGGAAGTGGCTATTTGCAAGTTAGTTTGGTCGGGTCCCTGATATTCCTGCCAAGTTTCATCGTCCTAGCACATCTGCAAGTACCCTAACTCGCGATCACCGGACCGACCGACCGACCGACCGACGGAAAAGTGATCGGTATATGGCACTTGAGCGAAGCTGCTAGTGCCATAAAAAGTCATAAATCTTTCTTGTAAGGCATACAACAAATTAGAGGTACTACAAGTCACACGGAACACGACTATAACTAGATTGTCCTATCCCAGTTCTTTTCGGTTAAACTTTAATTTTGGATGCTCGCGGACTGGCCAAGGTGCGGAAAGGATGGAAATACTACTGAAGTAGAATGAGTTACCATTATCAGTAGCCTACGACGTGTCCTTCAAGGGAACTTCACCAGCACTAGGCATAGCCTATGCGTAACACAGGTTCCGATGCGACGGCAAACCCAAACACCTGCCAAACACTGGAAAAGTTTCGTATCACCTGTCAGTAAATAAGGCATTTACGGTAAAATATAATTAGTTGCATTTTTTATCTGAATTCTCAGTTCTGGATACTCCTACAAACTACAGTTTTTGCTCTTCTTACTTTTCCATCCTCGCTTATGACAAAAATACTGATTTAGTCACCCATCAAAACCTGCTTTTACGGATTGCACATCCGCCCTCTGTTGACCAATCAGGAAGGGGAACGGAGAAGGAAAGTCGAAAATCACTACTGAAGCAACTTCTCGATTCCGTAGAATTGCGAAGCTTTCCCCACTCTGGATTCTGACAAAAACGCAAGAGGAGAAATGTCCATCTCGATACTCATAAAACGCTAAACAGGAGAATCGCAAAGTCAACTGAGATAAACAAGAGCTACGAGCTCATATGGCAATTGTTACGAGTAGTGGTGCGAGAAAGTAGAAGAGAACTTCAAAATAAACACCCCGCCATTCAAAAATGCGGTTCGGACCTACAGTTAGGACATCTAGGTTCATTCAGTCTGAAAGCTCTAGATGACGTACTTAGAACCTATGCTTGTTCTTCCCACCAAGTTTCATCCCGATCCCTCCACTCTAAGCGATTTCAAAGATTTCCGGTTCGCCCCTCCAACTCCTCCCAATGTCACCGGATCTGGTCCGGATTCAAAATGGGACGTCTGAGGCACGAGACCTTTCTAAATATCAAGTTTCGGTTAAATCCGATAGCCCGTTCAATAGCTGAGGTTGCCACTGGATTCCGGATTCCCCTTTCGTACACTCCCCATCGACGGTCGGATCAGGGAAACGACATTCTCAAGTCAATAGTTCGGGTACCTGACAAGCCTGCCAAGTTCATTGTCCTTGCACATCAGGAAGTACCGAACTCGTGGGATTACTACAAAGTCGGATCCCCTCCAACTCCCCCACAGTGACCGGATCCATTTCGGTTATGCTATTCACTTGTTCTTCACACCAACTTTCATCCCGAACCCTCCACTCGAAGCGATTTTCAAGATTTCCGGTTCCCCCCCCCCAACTACCCCCCATGTCACCGGATCCGGTCTGGATTTGAAATGGGAGGTCTGAGACACAAGGTACTTCTATTTCCGCCCCCCCCCCTCCAGCTCCCCCCAGAGTCACCGGATCCGGTTCAGAATTTAATCGGACCGTCTGGGGCACGAGCTCTTTCCAAATATCAAGTTTTATTAAGATCCGATCACCCGTTCGAAAGTTACAAATTCCAAAATATTCCGGATTCCCCCTCACTCCACTCCCCCCACGATGTTCGGATCGGGAAAGTGACTATTTCCAACTTAATCATTTGGGGTCCCTGATACGCCTGCCAAGTTTCATCGTCCTAGCTTATGTGGAAGTACCCGAACTAGCAAACCCGGACCGACAGACCGACCGACCGACGGACGGACAGAAATTGCGATCGCTATATGGCACTTGGCCGAAGGGCAAGTGCCATAAAAACGCAACTAAGAACTGTACTCACTGTTGTTTAGCCTGCATTCCATCCTTCCCTAGCTTCTCGAAAGCCTTGTCTTGGGTAACATCTTTCTGTTGTAACGCACAGCATGGCGTTACCGTTAGCGACCTACTCCTCGCCACCTGGATAAAGCTACCTATAACGCGTTTCGATAACATTTTTCATCGAATTCTTGTATCACTCTGACTAGTGATTCAGTTTCTCTCTCACACAGATGTCACCCGAAGCGCTATAAACGTTGATGATGTGTTTTCGATCGAGTTTCTCGGGAAAGGGGTGGGAGTTTGGGGGAGTTGTAAACAGCCTGCAATTCGGTTGAGTAATAAGGTGTTGTGTAATGTTAGATTTCATTGGTATTCTACGCATCATCCAAGATCATCCTGGATGATAGTGAAACAGGAAGGGTGAACAGAAATGGGCTAACGTCTGTGAAAGTGAAGTAGAACCTCGACTGTTGTATAATTACTGTATATATCTGAATTTACAAACCTGAAAGCCATATACAGTACGAGTATACACAAACAACTAATTTAGAAAACTAGAAACTACGAAACAATACTTCTCAATGCAAGGACTTCCTGCAAAAAAAAATACCAAAAGAAACATACACTCTTGATTACGTAGTTCGTACAATACAAAAAATCTGCCCATCGTTTCTGCAAAACAATGAAACCCTCAAATGCGACAGCTTCTGGCACCTGAAAAAAAATGGTCCAGACCATCCCCATCGGTATGGCAAAGAGGACAACTCGAGGGGCTACCAATGGCTTACCAACGAAACGTCCCCATGACAAAACGTCCCCTGGCGAAACGTCCCCGTGGCAAAACGTCCCCGTGACAAAACATCCCCGTGTCAAAACGTCCCCAACCATAGAATTTTAAGATCGCCTCAATCTTCAGGTGCTTTATCGAGGTAAAACAACTTCAGAGGGTGCATTACAGATGTGGGAACATTCCTTATAAGCAGGAAACATCGGACATAGGACCGGTTGCTTCATAAATGTATTGTTTTCAGTTAAAATATGTAGTGTAATATGCCTTGTAATTGACTCGTAATTGATCAGTTCTAGGTCGTTTGAAGCAACATGCACAATCTGAGGAGCACCAATATGCTCCTCAGAGAAAGGGGAAGCCAGCTGCGGCTCAAAGAGAGTCAATCAAGGAAAATGCAAAAATAAGCGTAGTGCCGTTATGCTGGATAAAAATTTCATGGGAAGCGAGGAAACGAAAGCGGATGGAACGATTAGTTAGGTAGAGAGACACGGTAAATCTAGGCTAGACATCATTGTAGAGGGATAATTACCTGATCAAGAAAAAAACAGAAAATCTCGTTTTTTATAATTTTGTTTGGGCTTCAAACCTTACAGTCGTCAAGCTTACAATACTGGCATTTTGCCAATTACGTGACTGAAAAAAGAAAAAAAATAAGGAGGGTTTGTCGGAAGGGTAACCGAAATATCCGGAATTTTGTTTATCCCTCGCACATCATCGTAGAGGGAAAATAAAAACCCAAAAATCTCGTTTTTCATAATTTTGTTTGGTAGAATCCTGGCGCCGTCGGTTTGGGCGAAAAGAGATGCAGGTTATGAGCAAGGGGGTTAGAGACTCTGCAACTAACAACTGAAGGAAGTGCATGCATGTGCAGTTTCGTCATACTATTATCAAGAACAAATGATTCGATTATTTGTTCTTGCCATTATGACGTTTGTCCGTCCTGGCCTAATGGTTAGCACGCCGAGCTCCTAAGCGAAGGGTCTCTGGTTCAAGTCTGGGTGGTGCCTACTGCTTGGTTTGGGCGGGGGTTTATGGCGTAAGACAAGCCAAAGTCCACCCAGCTTCAAATGGGAACAGGGAGAAATCTGGGGAAGGTGACAGGAAGGACCAGGATGGCTAGCCCCCAACCGCCAATACACTTTATGACTATCTCTCCTTGCCGCTGCGAAATCTCCGGCCTCTCCGGGTATCTAGCGGAAGAAAGGTAGAAGTGGTGTCGCAGCTGCTCCCAAAGATCGTCGTGATTGCTTGACACAGGATGTGAGTCGTTGAGTTTGAGTCGTTACGGACGCGCTTACTCCTTCTTCCTGAGGATCACTGGCGTGTTTTGCACTTAGTCATATAGAGTATTGCACTTCCTGGCTGAGTGCGCAGAATCGCAAATCAGCACCTCCAGTTAGACTTGTATAGGCTGATCCCGAATCTGGCCCTTTTTTACGACATTTTGGGAAAGAAAAGGTGTATCAGGAAATAGAGAGGTAGTCAGAAACAGCGTCAGTTGACACTGTCTTTAAAGTTATCAAATCGTCAGGGTCATTTTGTCCTTTATAGCAACCAGATAAGTTTCAAGTTTAGGATGGGTCACCATAAACCAGCGCATGACTTTTTATCTTGTCTCCTGGCCGAAGATTGATATTAGTTGCGTTTTTGCAGATACCATGGTATCTGATACCACGGTAACTGGATCTGCAATTAGTCGTTTTTGCAGTTACCGTGGTGTCTGATTTACGGTCCACTGCAAAACCGTGGTGTCTGATTTACGGTCCACTGCAAAAACCAATAGACTCTATATGACTAAGTCCAAAACACGCCAGTGATCCTCAGGAAGAAGGAGTAAGCGCGTCCGTAATGACTCAAACTCAACGACTCGCATCCTGTTTCAAGCAATCACGACGATCTTTGGGAGCAGCTGTGACACCACTTCTGCCTTTCTTCCGCTAGATACCCGGAGAGGCCGGAGATTTCGCAGCGGCAAGGAGAGATGGTCATATATTGTATTGTCGAAATTGCACTTTTCGAATTCATCCCAAAAGAAAAACTGATATCCAGTTACATCACTAAGTGCTGAACTTCTTTCTCACCAATTTGACAAAATTTGATGAAAGTGGGATGACTTTTCAGATACCACGGTCGAACCGTGATATCTGAATATCAGTTACCACGGTAACTGGCCAGATACCGCGACAACGGCAAAAACGCCTTTTTACCGTGGTATCAGATACCACGATAACTGCAAAAACGACATTAGACCGTATATCAGATACCATGGTATCTGCAAAAACGCAACATTGTTTGTCTTTAGTTATTCTTGATACTCTGCTTTCCAGAATTGCAGGTGAAACATAAAGTACTTACTTACTAGAAAGATCTGCTTTACTTTAAATTGTGCATTTTACCTACTGGCTCTTTTCCGTCTAAAAAGGAGTTACGGCATATCATCCTTGCGAATATTTTCAGTTTCTCCTTTCATTTTATGGCACTTGCATCTCTTCTGCATACAGCGATCATATCGTCTGTCGGTCTCATCCATCATGTCCGTCTGTCCCTCTGTCTCACTTCTGCTAGTTCGGCTAGGCCCTTTCACAGAAGCTAGGATGATGAAAATTGGCAGGCGCGTAAAAAACCAACCAAACGCACACCGGAATCCGACCGGAACTCCGGAATCCGATTGGAATTCACGGAGTCGGAAGTTCCACGAGCCGGGTAGGTTGCAAGCAGGTGATCGAATTCGCGCTAAACTTGATTGGCAGTAGGAGCAAACGCCCAAGATATTCCGTTCACGTATCCGAACAAATCCGACCACGGTGGGGGGGGGGGGGCCAGTAGGCTAAATTTATAACTTCCGTAGGGACCAAACGATTAGAAAACTGTGGGTAAAACTTGGATTTTACAAAGGTCCTGGGTCTAGATACCTTATTTTGATGTCCGGACCGGATCTGGCATCAGTGGGGGAGTTTCACGGATACCGTAGAGTTTCCGGAAGTGCTGCGATTCTAGTGAAACCTGGAGGTTGGTAGGATCAAACGCCATGTGGCCGGGCTAACGAGCTCGTATCCCTGCCGGCCCCCACTGATCGATATTTAATGTTAAGAAGTATTTTTTAAATTAAAGAACCTGAACCTCAACCTGAAACCTATTGCGTTTGTGTCCGAACTGACTTCGTACTTCGGTGGGGGAGATTGTAGTGGAGTGAAAAATTTGTGATATGCGTAGGCACCGCAAACTAACAGTGCACAAACAGTAAGCTACAAAGTTCATAGGCCCAACAGGGGCCACAGGATATCTGAGGTCTTGCGGGATGTGACGTTTGTTACCGACAGATGAGCCATGTAGCCCCATACTTAGGGGTGGGGGAGGGGTTTCAAATTAAGGGACAAAAAAAAATGTTTATGAGATAGTCAATATAGGGGTAAGAAGATATGCTGAATCCATATCTGAAATTATTTTCTCGCCAGACAATTAGTTCGTCTCGAATCCGGCTGAAACCGGAAAATTTGTTATAAGTTATATCTTTATTTGAAGTTGATTAGACGTTTAATATAGGGGTAAGGAGATGCGCTGAAATCGTTTGAGCCTTATTTTTTCGCCGGTCAAGTAGTTCCGGAATTTCGCCGAAACCGGAAAACTGGCAGATCAAGGCAGGATCGTTTCGATCGGTTTAAGGGGTAAACACACATGCTGAATCCATATCTGAACTTGTTTTTCTCAGATGATTAGCTATTTGGCTTTAACCTGTTTCTAAATTTTAAAGTAACAATGTTCAAGCAGTATGGCGAAGACAAAACCTAACTGTCTGGATCAAATATTGAATTTTTGGGATCCCATCGAAACCTTTGGTCTTGTTCTGAGAAGCCTGATTGTTACCTTTATATTCACATTGGTCTGCCATGCAGAATTTAAACTAGACTGACCATAAACTCGTCAAGTTTGGCCTAATTCTCCAAATTACAGTATGTTTACCGTTACCAGAGAGCGCTGTGAAGCTGCCTCCTAAAGATTCGGTCACACCAGCCCACAGATCAAAGAGATAGGACTCGAAATTCATTTATTTATAAAACAACGTTATCGCGACGAAGACCTTTTTCTCGCACGACTAGGTCACTAAAAAACCGATATTTACAAAAGAATGCTTTAAATACGCGAACGGGCTAAAATATCACGGCGTCAGTCTCTTGGCTTAGGCGAAACTCAGGTTTAAAGGCTAAATCACATTCATAAGGCTATGATCACAACTTAGTCGTATCTTGTTGCCTCCTTCCACACGTCAGCTCCCTGCTTGATTTTTTCTCCAGCGTATTGTGCAGCGTCTGAAGCTTTACGCTGTGGAAAAAAGAGAAAAGATAAGCAAGCTTCAAGATATCCTAGCTATGATGGACTAGGGCAAAAAAAAGAGCAAAGGCCCTGCTATTGATGGGTATTGGCTATGACCTTCCTTTGCGAAGTAGATTGATAAGTTCGTACTGCTCGTCTGAGACGAGCATTTCCAAACCAGGGCTCGGTACGACTGTCGGACAGTCTAGCGGCACGATTCGAAGCATCTAGACATAGGCACACTCGAAACTGATCGTAAAAAGACAGACAGACAGACAGACAAGTAGAAAAATATTTAGCTGGTATACGACTACAAAGTAAACAAGAATGTCGCTAGTTATTTGGTAGTTGATGTTCCTTTCAATAATTTGCTCAGGATTTTTTGTCATTTCTCCTTAAACACCAAATTTCCAAGAAGAAAATGCGTGTTCCCTAAGCTAGTCGATGTACTGTGCGATGTCTGTATTCGTGGATTTGACAAAGCCCCCCCCCCCCCCCCACGTACCCATGCTGTAGAGGTATCGAAATTTTCGTGGAGAGGGTGGCAATGCGTGGGTCTGAATTACGGTTAAAAATAAGTAACATCCCGTCACGGAAACACTGTGGCACTCCAGCATTTCCCGAGTTTCCGCTTTCACACTTACGTCTTTCGACCGATCAGAGCAATATATACATTGCCAAAAACACCTATTTTGGTTCAAGGAAAAAGGCGCCACTTACCGCTACTGTGTCGTAGGCCGAACCTACTGTATCCTTCACGGCGGCAGCTCCTTGCGCCGTCTTGTCATACGCGGCCACTGGCACCTCCCTTGCGGTGTCGTAGGCAGATCCTGCTACATGCTTCGCGCTATCGTAAGCGCTACCAGCTACTCCGGCTGCCGCACCTGCCGCTTGCTTTGTCGTGTCCAAAGTGGCCTGTGGCACTTGTCGCACGGCATCGTACATGTTCCCAGCGGCATTTTTCACCTGTAATTTTCCAAATTTTAAAATGTGTAATGTCAGAAGGGAGGGGGCAGTGCTCACCGTTCCAAGCCAGACGGGCTGTAATCTAGTGAGGAGGCCAGTCGGATAGCAATAGAAGAATGCCAGGTGATCACTGCGACCAGCGAGCAGGGGTGTCACGTATGCGGGGGGCGTCCCCCTATGTTGTCGGCCTGTCGGTAAAAAAAAATGACTGATTCGGCGCGAAGCACTGCAATTTTCCGTAAAACAGTCGAATTTTTCTTGGAAACAGTCGATTCAGAAAAATCGACTGTCGGTTTTTCATAAAAGTAAAATATTTTTTCAAAGAGACGGTTTTTCCGAAAATCAGTCGATTTCTCGTCAAAACAGAAGTTCTTTCTTTAAAAGAGTCGTTTTTTCTACAAAAACAGTCGGTAAAAATTGTCAGCCAGTCGGTAAATACCTTGTCCACCCAATATTTTGGCTAGTAACGCGTCTGCCAGTGACCCACTTACAGCTCACTCTTAAATCAAACTTCGAGGCGGGGCACAAAGATGTATGGGAAAATGACGGAGCTGACAGAGCCCGGGAAGTCGGTAGAAAAAGAGCTTTAGCTGATCTTGTAACTTCTAGTAAATCAATATGCAATTAAATCTGACTGATCATAAAGACGCAACAGACCAGCTATCTATTCCGATTTGAAAAAGGAGTCCTAAATGGCAACAGCTTACCTTCTGGAAGACGTTTGTATTTCCTTCTGGTGCCTGCCGCAGAGCGTCTTGTGCCTGCTGATACACTCGTTGTCCCGCCTGCTGCCCAGAAGTATAAGCATCCCCAGCCGCCCGTCTCGCTCTTTCTGCAGCGTCTGATGCCTGATCGGACGCGCCCTGGAAGGGGTGCATGACCGTGTCGGCCACCCTGTGCATGAATCCCTGGCCTTGCTGTGCAGCCTCTTCTGCCTGCCTACGTACTCGTTCAGCTGCGTCTTGCGCTTGATCTGCTCCTTGGCTGAATGGATGCATTACGGTATCGGCTACTCTGTGCAAAAAGCCTTGACCTTGATCTGCAGCCTCTTCTGCCTGCCGTCGAACACGTTCTGCTGCATCCTCAGCTTGGTCAGAACCTTGGCGGAATGGATGCATTACCGTATCTGCTGCTCTGTGTAAAAAGCCTTGACCTTGATCTGCAGCCTCTTCTGCCTGCCGTCGAACACGCTCTGCTGCATCCTGGGCTTGTTCAGCTCCTTGGCGGAATGGATGCATTACAGTATCGGCTGCCCTGTGCAGAAAGCCTTGGCCTTGCTCTGCAGCCTCTTCTGCCTGTCGTCGAGTACGTTCTGCTGCTTCTTGCGCTTGATCTGCTCCCTGGCTGAACGGGTGCATCACGGTGTCAGCTACTCTGTGCACGAAACCTTGTCCTTGTTGTGCTGCCTCTTCTGCCTGTCGTCTAACGCGTTCTGCTGCATCCTGAGCTTGGTCGGCTCCTTGACTAAATGGATGCATCACTGTGTCAGCTACCTTGTGCATGAAACCTTGGCCTTGCTGGGAAGCTTCTTCCGCCTGTCGTCGAACTCGTTCTGCTGCATCCTGCGCTTGATCTGCTCCCTGGCTAAACGGATGCATCACAGTGTCAGCTACTCTGTGTACGAAACCCTGGCCTTGCTGAGCAGCCTCTTCTGCCTGTCGTCGAACTCGTTCTGCTGCATCCTGAGCTTCGTCCGATGCCTGTCCAAACGGATGCATTACAGTGTCGGCGACTCTGTGCATGAAACCTTGGCCTTGCTGGGCAGCTTCTTCTGCCTGCCTGCGAACTCGTTCAGCTGCGTCCTGGGCTTGGTCTGCTCCCTGGCTGAAAGGATGCATTACGGTATCGGCTACTCTGCGCACAAAACCCTGGCCTTGCTGTGAAGCTTCTTCAGCCTGTCGGCGCACTCGTTCGGCCGCGTCCTGTGCTTGGTCAGCTCCTTGGCTGAATGGGTGCAAGACGGTATCAGCGACTTTGTTCAGGAACCCCTGACCTTGTTCAGCAGCTTGCTGCCCCTGGTCTTCTGCTGCTCGTTTTGCCCGCTCGTAAGCCTGCTGAGCTTGGTCTGAACCTGCGCTGAACGGTGCGGTTATCGTATCCTTAACCTTGTGCAGAAATCCCTGACCTTGGTCTTGAGCTTCCTGGGCCATCCCTTGTGCCTGGCCATAAGCGTCTCCGGCCATTTGTCGTGTTGCGTCATATGCTTGTGAAGCCTGGTCGGAAGCAGATCTGAACGGGGCGGCTACGGTTTCCTTTACTTTATCGTACATTCCTCTGCTCTGATCCTGCGCTTGGTGATACGTATCCTGGGCCTGTTGGTATGTGTCTCGTGCAGTTCTCTGCAGATACTCGGGCACCACAGCGTCCTTCACATTTCGAGCAGACCTAGCTGCTTGGTCGAACACATCTCGGGCTGCACTGTAAGCTTCGTCATAGGCTCGTTGAGTCCTGTCCGGAGCGCTCACGAAGACATTCTTCACCTTGTCAAAAATACCCTGAGGTGGCTCAGGTTCGCCAACCACTTTTTCATACGATCGGCGGGCAGCCTCGTATGCCTGGTTATACAGGTGCTTGGTCTGATCCGTGCCAAGGTTTAGTGCATGCTTGATCTTGTCCATGACTCCTTCGCCACCCTGTTTTACGAATTCTCCAGCGTTCTCTGCAGTCTGGACAGTCTGCTCATAGGCAGAGCGTGCAGCGTCAAAGGCTCCTTCGTACGCAGACCTCGCCGTGTCCCCAACCGAGCCAGCTGCTTCTCTTACTTGCCTTGCACCTTGCTGTGCGTAATCTGCTGCACGATAAGCTGTGTCTTTCACCTGATCTGCACCATACTGTGCAGTACTCTTTGCCTGGTCGTAAGCTCCCTGTGCAGTATCACGAACCTGTTCTGCACCATGTTGTGCGTAGCCTGCAGCCTGATCATACGCCCCATGCGCAGTATCACGAACCTTCTGTGCACCTTGCTGGGCGAAGTCTGCAGCCTGGTGCATGGTATTCGCGGCGGTGTCCTTGGTGCCTTGGTAAGCTGATTGCATCGTGTCTGCGGCTCTGCCGTAAGTTGACTGTGCCTGCTGTTGAGTGTCACGAGCGGCACGAGATAGCTCCTCTGAAGAAGTGAATGGGTGCAATATTCTGTCAACTACACCAGGGCCTTGGAATACTTCTTCTGCCTGCTGTGCAGTCTGCTTCAATTGCTGTTGTGCATCTCTAGCCTTTCGTGATAATTCTTCGGATGATGTGAACGGGTGAAGAATCTGGTCAACAACGCCAGCGGGCAAGGGTGCAGACTCTCCAGGGTACCTTGCTTCTCTTTTCTGCCTCTCCAGCTCTTCGCTGGAAGTAAACGGATGAAGAATGTGCTCGGCGATAGATGGACGATCCTCCGTAATGTGGCGCTGTTCACGATTCTGCCTCTCTAGCTCTTCAGCGGGGGTCAGAGGGTGCATTGCCTTTTGAATCAAGCCTGGCTGGTCAGACTCCCTTGCTTTCGCCTCACGGACATTACGTTTAAGCTCAGCTTCGGGGGTTAGGGGGTGAGCCAAGCGATCTAGGATGCCAGGGGCTTGCTCCGGGGTGCCTAGTGTTTCGGCACGAGCTCTTCGCTCAAGCTCTTCAGGACTCGTGAAGGGGTGCTTGATCTTCTCAAGAACCGATGGCCCGAAGTTCTCCCCAGTTTCCCTCGTCTGGATGATATGCGGCTCATTTCCATATCCGGAATCGCTGACAAAGACGCTCTTCACCTTGTCAAAGGCGCCTTGAGCAGTACCTGTTGCAGCATCGTATGCTCCTCTTGCGGTATCTGCAGCTTGGCCTGCAGTTTGCGAGACGGTGTCCTTGACGCGTTCGTACACTCCGGGCGCGGTCTCACGGGCATGGCGTTCGGCTTCTTCTCGGAGACGTTGAGTTTCATCCCCGGAGCTGCTGAAGACGTTCTTTACTTTGTCGAACATGCTTTGGCCTGAAAAAGAAAGAAATCGTCAACAACTGAACGTGAAGGCTTAAATTTCTAGTTGATGAAGTGTAAACAGGTTGATATTCGCTCAGAATCGCAAAAAAAAAACACCAGTGGGAATATTAAGAGCTGGCGCGTCTAGTATGATACATAGACTGTATCGTAAGTTACTGATGTAACGGCAGTCCTGTTAGCTGCGTGTTGGTATTCGAATATAAAATATGCAATAGTCATCTTCTAATTAACTTTAAAGCACCCCTCGCACTATTTAATATTCAAAACTATTCGAATACTAGTTATCGTCGGGAGCGTACCGCGCATGGAAAATAGCAAATCGTGGCGAGTGCAAAGATTAGTAAGGTGTCGTTAGTTGGTTAGAATGTAACGAAATTTTTAGAATGTAACGGGTTTACAAATGAATGAATGCAATTACGGAAGTACATTGCATTAATATTACAGGTACGACGGGTCCTTAATGGGGTTAAATCGGAAGTATTATAATAATTTGTCGCGATATCTGAATTACCAAACTTGTGGGATCACACAGACCATACATCAGCAAAAGAAAATAATCAACTTTAATGGCTTCATTAAGTCATAGCAGTTCATTGATCCTATGGTCAAACAACGTATATGTTCAGCAGGAAATGTGGAGTCCCTCTTCCCGCAATCGCACAATCCGATCCAGACCTCAAGAGAGTATACCTCTTGCAATCCCCTCGATAGCGCGATCCCGCTAGAATTTCACTGTTTTGTTTTCGCTTGACCGACGAAGTAAGAAGCACTGAAACTGACTTATTTTACCTTCGTTTTGAGTTTGCTTTCTACCAGATTCTTCGTACACCCGATCGACCGCTTCAGCGCTAATGTCGTACATGGACTCGGCTTTGTCTTTGACGGGGTCAAAGCTCTTGTCAAGAGCCCGAAGTATCCGTTTGTACCACGATTTGGCTGAAGTAGAGAAAGAGCTACTTCAAAAACACATCGCGATCTCAGTGCTCTCACTCGAGAAGAATCGCAGATCAGCACCGCCAGCAAGTTCTGTCGACACTGATGCTGACATTTTTTATTTTATCTTTTTGGAACTCTCCTGTGGTTTCTCCTCTATCCCAAATTTTCTCCTCTATCCCAAATTTTTTTTCGGAAATAAGCGTACGAAAATTCAAAAATTGAGTTGAAATGGAATGGAGCACAAATTCGGCAAGTGAAATTATTTGTGGAAGAATGATACAATACAAGTAAGCCGTTGTTCAAATTGGAAAGAGTCTTGAAATAAATAGCTTCGAGTTATACTCCGAAAATTAATGATGCTGCCCAGGTAAAAAAAAAAAAATCCCAGTCAGAGTCGCCTTGTCTGCGTCGATGAGCAAATTGGCTTATGAGCGCCTTTTACAAGGCAGTCAGATTCCTCGATTCTGTATCCTTGGACCGAACTATGCGATTCAAATAGGAAATGTCGTTTACAGCGGCGAAAGCAGTAGCATGTACAAGCGAAAGAAAGTAGACTGAAATGATTATCTGAAACCAAGCACTCAAAAGCTGCGTTTCTTTTTCTCCCGTCCTGACTCTCGCCTCAGCCGCCTGTCCCAAGCGTAGTTTGACCTGTTATCACCGAGTCTGACCTCTTTTTTCGGCAGATCTCAATCATATTTTGGGTCGCCCCCTTAGGACAGGCGAAAGCTTTATGGGGTAGCCCCTGTTCACACGTGTTCATTGTGTTTGATAATAAAATTATCTCTCTCTCTCACTGGTCCTGTCATGCTCAATGTCGTATAATTGGTAACTGATGCCATTAGGAATAGACACGAAACCGGGATGAAACAAGACCAAAGGTTCCGATGGGGTCCCAAAAATTGTATATTTGATCCGGACAAATATACGTATGTGGACGTAACGGACGGATATTTGATCTTACCCTTAAATCTATCATCTAATCAACTTCAAATACAAATTTTGCTTTTAACAAATTTTCCGGTTTTGGCCGGATTCCGGACGAACTATTTGTCCGGCAATAAAATGGTTTTCACCATCGTGTTCAGCACGTTTTCTTACCCCTAAATCGGATATCTAATCAACTTCAAATACAAATTTTGCTCTTATCAACTTTTCCGGTTTACGCCGGATTCCGGACGAACTACTTGTCAGGCAAGAAAATGGTTTTCACCATCGTATTCAGCATGTCTTCTTACCCCTAAATCAAACATCTAATCAACTTCAAATAAAACTTTTACTTTTAACAAACTTTCCGGTTTTGGCTGGATTCCGGGCGAACTACTTGTCCGGCGAGAAAATAGCTTTCATATTCGGATTCAGCGTGTCTCCTTACCCCTAAATCCACTATCTAAACAGCTTTCTTGCCCCTTAATTTGAAACCCCTCCCCCACCCTCAAATATAGAGCTACAGAGCCCATCTTCGAACTTGACTTGTACTTTGACCCGAAGGATCCTCCCACCAAGTTTCATCAAAATATCTCAATCCCTTCGAGAGTTATCGTGCTAACAGACGGACAGAACTTTTGCGATGTCATAGGTATCTGTCACTAACGTTTTGGGATCCCAAAAAACGACTTTAAATGAGGAATAGACTGAAACAGGAGTGGAAAGACGAAAATCAAAAGAAATGCGGCTGTAGATTCACCCAAAACAGTCGAAGGCGTAAGGTTCGACGTGGCGTATGTTTCTGGGCATTTCGTAGTTTATACACTTACTTCCTTCCGCTGCTTGTTGAGCCGTATCCCTGGTTGCCCTATAGGCATCCGAACCAGCTTGTTTAGCCTGATCATAGTAGCTTCCTCCAGTAGGTGGCGGGGCTTCACGCGCGCCTGGTAGCGTATCTGAAACAAAGAAAACTTACGTTACGCTTGGTAATCCCTTAAAGCACAACTCTTACTAGAAATGATCTCCTCACTGTGAAATGGGTCAGAAAAAATGTTTCCGAAATTACCATTGCTTTCCACCTAAAATTAGCGATTTTCTTGATAGCGCTTGTCGACTCTATCCAGCCCTTCCGACGCGGCGGCTGGGCGCAAAACGTTTGAAAAGTGAACGCGCCGTGGTTAAAAAGTTTGACAACCAAGCATACAAAAGAAGTAAAAACAGAACATTACAATATCCTTATATGTGAAAGAGTTGTCAGCGGACATTGAAGATTCCGTCAAACTTGTGCGTTGTGGAACGGGCAAAACTCGGCACAGCCGAAAAAGCGCTAAGAATTCGTAGGCACAAAACGAAACAACGGAGAAAGGTGGGGATTTTAGAAGCTAATAATTCCACAAGGGAGCTAGGTATAGTATAAAAAGCAGAATAAGCAGGAGGGGTCCTTTAAGTTACGTCGACTGACACCTGCAGTGGGCCCCTCAGAGAGAGACGTGAAACTTGGCTCGGGTGCGTTAAGGCCATAAGCTGTGGTTAAGGCCGACCGAGCCCAAAGGGGAATCCCGCCGGGGAAGAGAAATAGGAACCAAGACCGACAAGGACGGAACTGGACTGTGGAAAAAAACTGTTCCATTCCATGGCAGCCGTTGTCCCGAGTCCAGGACATTAGCAAGAAGTACAGGTAAGGTACAAGTAAGGAGCGAGCTGGAAATAGCGGAATTCCTTTTTTGTGGAAGGCAGAAAAGATAACGGGCGTCATCAGAAAACATCCAGACTTCAGCCAAAAAAATGAAAATAATTATTTCCGGTACAATTCTGACTCCCGGACTCCCCGGCATCGCATGCGAATCAGGGGCTAAATAACGAGCTTAAAAACTTCCTTACCCTTTACTGTCTCGTATGCTCCAGCTACTTTCTCCTGAACGTAGTCAGCAGCTTTCTCAGTAAGTGTTTTACTTCGGTCGATTCCCTCCTTCCTGAAAACAAAATTTGAAAACTTTCAGTACACTTTCGCTGTAAACACCTTACCTTCTTCCCTCTCGTGGTTTCAATCCGTTGGAAGGGCAGAGGACCTTTCTGCTTTCCAGCAGATTTTCGTGCACCTAGCTAGCATTCGGCAAATTTAAGCTAGGTGTACGACGACGCAACTCGGCAGCGGCATCCTCGGGTGGTAACGGAACAGTTCTGTTATTCGTGCACCTAGCTAGCATTCGGCAAATTTAAGCTGGCTGCAGGACGACGGCTGAGCCACCAACTCTGTGGTAATGGCACGAAAGTGAAGTAAACTGTTTAGAGCAGCTTGCAACAACACTGTCAGGTAATAAAGAGTGAGCTAAACTGACAAAGAACATCTGTTTGGAGGACTATCTGATCTCAATTCCCCCTTAAAATAATGAGAATCAGTGCGAAACTCTGATCGTCAGGGAGGTTTGCAGCTATTTTCTGCTAAAAGAATATATATGATGAGCCGCACATCCTAGCAGTTTTAGTTAAACGTTGATGACGATGATGATAATCTGGAGAATAAACCGCTCTGAACAGGAAGATCGAGAGTTACGAAGAACTTATTATGGGCCCTTGATAATGGAGGTAATTATTTTTATAATTATGAGTTCTGTGTTTTGTTTTCAGAAAGTGTTAATATGTAGTTAATATTTGCTTAAATGTTGTACAGATTTTTTTTCTGATCTGGACAGTATTAAAAACATTTATATTAAAAAAATTTCTCCGTCAAACTCTAGATTGACTGTAGGCTACTAACAGATTTGCGCGTTCAGTTTGCGTTCAGGAATGCCTCCGGCTGCTCAGTACGAACCATTCGCTATTCTACGGTGGCTGGCATAAACGAAGCGAACTTACGTATATCCATGTGCTGCATCTGCTGCCTTGTTAGCTTGGTCTGCACTGTATTCTGCTGCTCGCTTCACGGGCTGACTGGATTCTCCTGTTACAGTGTCAGCAATACCTTTTCCCATTCGGCTGAAGAACTCGGTTGTTTTTGAAATGATACCTTCTCCTTCTTTTTGTTCCCTAGAAAACAAATTGTCTTTATTTTTATCCTCTGTCGAACGGCAGAACGTTCTCCTCATTCATTGGTCTGATTACTACTCTTGCACACATGAAGCACAAGTCACAGTAGATCCAGTTTCTAACCCAATATACGTGACTCCTTTGAAAATTTGCAAGGTCTCTGAAACATTACAGACCTGATACGGCCGTTTTCAGCCTCTCTTGGCCCCATTCTCTTTGACGAGAAACACGGAAATAAATGAAAACCATTTAACAACGAGCTCATAGAATTTTTTTTGCCGAGTTTCATCACAATTACGACAGATGTGCTTACTAACATTATTTTTTGCTCCAGGCTGGACCGCACAATAATGAGGCTGGCATGGTCGTGGTGGGAATTCCTGTTTTGAAATTTTTCCCCTGCTTCAGTAGGGATTACTAGTATGCTATTGTTTGTTTTCATTTTTGATTGTTAAAATGTATGTGGCCCTTGCTGACCGTTGGAGATTAAAATGAAGTAAATTAACGCTGCAATGCTACAACAAAAATAAGCTAACATTGGTTGCGTTTTTGCAGATACCATGGTAGCTGATACCACGGTCGAAGTCGTTTCCACAGTTACCGTGGTATCTGATATTGAGATACCATGGTCGGACCGTGATAACTGATCGTGGGATCTGAAAAATTCATCTCACTTTCATCATCACTAATACAAGAGTGTTTTTGTCAAATTGGTGGGAAAGAAGTTATGTCACTCCAGATGTCAGTGGATATCAGTAGCAAGGCCTTATCCAGGGGGAGGGTTAGGGGGTTCGACCTCCCCCCCCCCCCGAAACCCACAAAAGTAATCGTTTTTTGTAGGCTTTAAAACCTGATCTATGCATTTTATGTACTACCCCCCCCCCCCCCCCCCGAAATAAATTCCTGGATACGGGCCTGATCAGTAACCTATTTATTTTTGGATGACTTCTAAACGCGAAAAGCAGAGCAACCGTAGTAGATACCACGGCAACTGCAAAAACGACTAATTACAGATCCAGTTACCGTGGTAACGGATACCATGGTATCTGCAAAACGACTAAAATCATAAATAAGAAAACTTACGGTTCCGTTTCTACCAATGGTGGTTCAACAAAGGCCAAGGTGCTAACTAGCAGGCAAGACAAACACACGCCTGTCAACAGTCGACTCCTTCGTATCCTCATCTTTTCGTTTCAATCTGAAAAATTCAAAAGTTCAACTTACGAACTGGCAAGTCCGCTGACTTCGATTTGCCGTTCGAGCCGGGCGGGTAGGGAAACGTCCCCCCGAGGCTCAACCTCTGAAATGAGTATCGCTTGAATCGTTCGCGTTTCCACTTCAGTCAGGACGGACGATGTGGGTTTTATCACCCCCGCGACGACCTTAGGGCCAACTTCAGCAACTTCAATCATTTCTAACGAAGCTGTGCCAGTGTTTGCTGCACAAAGCAACTAAAATAACAATTACATAACCACGGCGCTCAAGATTTAAGGTCCGTGAACACAGTTCGATTGTCAGAATTTCCTCCTATGCACCGACATTTTCATGCAAGTTTCCCCGCTGTGACGGGAATTTCGCATGCAAAATCTTGTCGCACTGCGTGTAAGCGGACCCCTCTGCCATCTATATTATCCCTAGCTCCCTTAAGTAATTGTAAGCCTTTGAAACGCCTTTCGTCATTAATACGTCTTCTACCTAAAGCACACCTCGCACTATTTACTATTTATGTTCCAATATCCAAAACTACACTGTCAGAAGTTTCATAACAGATAGCGCATAACACTTTCAAGAATAACACCTTTTCACTTGTAAATAAAGTGTTATGACCAATTAAGTTTACACTATTTCGTGCCTAGATCTCCAACAATTTAACACCTTCAATTGGTAAAAATACTAACGGGAACGAAAGAAACATAACAGATAACATCCCGAAGTGTTATCTGTTGAAACAGTTCTGTTGTCGTTATGTAACTTCTGACAGTGTAGTATTTTTACCAAATGAAGGTGTTGTTGGAGATCTAGGCACGAAATAGTGTAAACTTAATTGATCATAACACTTTATTTCTAAGTGAAAAAGTGTTATTCTTGAAAGTGTTATGCGCGATCTGTTATGAAACTTCTGACAGTGAAGTTAAAATACTGTAAAACTAGGCTCTGCTTTTAACAAATTTTACACGGCTTTGAGTGTTGTAAGTCTTTTCCCAGGCCCATTAATTTCTAGCAAGAACACTGCAAAATTCAGATAACCAGTTTTACGCATCAACAGTATGATACCCGAACACTCGTCAAGAGCGTGATACGCATGGAAAATAGTGAAACGCGGTAAGTGTGAAAATCAGTAAGGTGTCATTTGTGGGTTAGAATTAACATATGAAATTCGAAGGAATATTTCTATGAAATTCGGGTCTCCGGGCTTAACGCGGACCACAAAAAATGGTCTTTCTACCACACACACAATGACAACCATCCCTACTTCAAAACCACAAAAAAACACCGTCAAACAATGAGCATATTAAAAAAAAAAAAAAAAATTTAGGTTTGAAATAATTCAGTCTAGACTAAATCTCAGCTGATTATCCGAGACAGCCGTTATGGCACGTAGGGAGCCAAGGGTCAAAATAATAATTTCAATCTAGCTCCAGCTGTTTATTACGACGAGTGTGGTATTCCTAAAGACATAAGAAAAATAACAAATTAAGTTGTATCATTCTTTGCTAATCAAACGGGGAAAATTTCGTCATCTGGAAAAGAAGACGTTCTGCGTGGGATTTTTCTCGAGCCAAAACAGCAACCCGGCAATCAAGTTCAAATCTAAATAAACTGGTGGCTTAGGATCAGCAAGAGAAGGTAAATACAATGTTTGGATTAGGTCTTTAAGCATTAATGGATGTAATCACAGAAGTAGGTTCCATTGGCATTGTAGGTACGAAGGGTCCTTGAACTTCTTAGCGCTTTTCCGCCTTGCTCAGTTTCGCGAGGCTCGCGACGCAAACTTCGCCAAAATCTGCAAGGTCGCCGACAACTCTTTCACGCATAAGGAACGTGTTCTTCCGAGTGTTGTTTTCTATTTCGGAAGACACGGTAGACCATCAGGATGGTCTACCTTATTTTTTGGACTTGGGCTTCCGTTTTCAAATATTTTGCGTCCAGCCGCAGCGTGGGAGAGCAGGAAGGCTGGATAGAGCCGACAAGCGCTAACAAGAAAACCACTCATTTCACGTGGAAAGTACTGGTATTTTCGAAAAACAATACTTCCGAGCAATTTTATCGTTGAAAAGATCATTTCTAGTAGGAGTTGTGCTTTAAGGAGCAAAAGGGTTCTGTAGCTTCGGAATTCTATAGCTTCTCCAACGGTCTTGCCTTGGTTAATGTTTACCTACCACACACTAAATTGGCCTTGTTCTACTACAAGGGGGGGGGGGGGGGCAACAAACGTTATTATTTGCTTTCCATTTACTCTGGATCCACCGTTTTGTCTCGGTTTTCTGTGATTGACTGATGTAATAAGTATTTTGCTAATTACCGGTAGCAGAACAAACTCAGTCCTCGTTTTATTTATTTACTGATAAACTTAACGTTAAGCACTGTCCTCGTTAAGCAGTGTTCTCGTATTTTGGACAAAAAGAAAGGAAACTTATCTTTTAAAGGCCTAGAGAAAGTTATTTATTTATTTATTAACACCAAAAGTGGCAAGTCATAAAGACTTGTCACTAGAATAAAAAGTGAGCATATTATACTAAAGAGTTATTATATTTACTAGGTTACGAATCCGTTCGAACTATACCGAGTTAAAAAAAAGAAAAAGAGACGACCATAGCCAAGCCAACATACTTTGTACCAAATAGCATACAGAACTTGTTTGCATTCGGCCATTCGCGTGCCTGGTACCCCATTTATACTTAATTTTTTATGTTTTATTTTTTGGTATATTTGAAGGTGATTTATGACTGAACTTCACAAAACATCCAATCAGAATTCCGGAGTAGATACCCATAATTTGGCACAGGGTGGATAACCAGCGTCGGATTTCGGCTAATCCGGAATTTCCAAGACCAAAGCTTGCAATAGCCTATCAAAAACTCGAGCAAAAACTCAGGTCTAAATAATTCAGGTTGTTCCGGAATTCCATGCATGCGTGACGTCCCACCCATTTGACCTGTCTTACCTCAGAACACGAGAAACTGTAGTTTATTCCTATCGTTGAATATATATTTGAATCTACAGATATTTAGATAGATATCTAATGCATAAAGAGCCAACAAGGGCCATCGCACCAAAATTTAAGATATAGAATATAGAGCCGAGCGGCCAGCGAGGCGCCGGTCGCGTTTACATTTAGAAACCGACCTAAGCCATGTCCTCGTTCATGTGACGTCACAATTTACGTCACGACAATATGGAATTCCGGAACAAGTTAACGGCACCAAAATTCAAGGATTCGTGGAAGACTGTGCTGCACAGTATATTTATACCAAAACGCCGTCAGAGGCATGCCAAACTTTGCGCTGCACAATAACAAATCTTAAATGGCTACATTTGGGTAAGGTTTCATTACTCTTCTTACATATACAGTATACTAGGATTACTAAGGTATACACAAAGGCTGACATAGCCTACCCCAAAACAAGGATTTGACGGAAGGCTAACAGGGGTCTAGCCTACAATACCATCAGCAAAACAACAACGAAACTTACTTGGTCTATTCTCACTATGAACTTCTACTTCACTGGCTTAGCTCTTGAATTACACTAGCTTTCTATCATATATATTCGGCGAGTATCTCACTAATTGCTCCTTACTTCCAAGCTTTTAGTTTACTCAGACACAAATTCCAAATGTTCTATGTTACTCCTTCCTTGTATATGTCTTGTTTATGAAATGGTGGGAGCAGTAGGGCTGGTCCCTTCCATCCGACGCATCAACGTTTCTCAGAAGCGTGATGTTGCCGATTTCATGAACGGTGATTCATAATGGGGTTGAGTAATACGAGGTGTGTAAGGAGCCGATTGGTTTGGTAATACAGCCTCACCAGCATAAGGGAAGATATTATGTAGGCTACTGGTGTTCAGACGACCAGGTTTTCCCGGCTTGTCGGCGAAACGTCCCCAGTTGGAACATCCCCTAGCGAAACGTCCCTAATATGTATAAAGTCCCCATAGCAAAATTTTCCCATGGCAAAACCGAGGGCAAAACGTCCTCAACCAAAATGTCCCCATGTAAAACGTCAACATGACCAAACGTCCCCGGCTAGAAAATTATAATGTTGTAGGACCAAGTTTTCCATCAGGCTAAGACTCAAAATGCCCACGATCATAATGCCCACGACTCAAAATGCCCACTAAAAATGCCAACAACTCAAAATGCCCACGACTCAAAATGCCCACGTTCAGAATGTAAACGATTGGATTATTTGAGGTGTTCAGAACGGAGTAAACTTGAATTAGGGGTGAGTGAGCAACGGGAAGAGTACAATTAATAGACTTAGTATCAGAATGACGATGATCGTATGTTGAACTGGTATAATCTCAGTTATAATACTGTTATAATATAATTCTGGTAAAATACTTACAAGAAGCATGTGTATTGGCTCATGGTTAGTTGCCGCAAAAGCGCTGTGCTTTCTTGAGGAAGATTTTCTTTAAGAGCTTTAACTTGGTTATCTTTTTGGATCGTTCTTCAAGAAACAATAAAATAATTCCTTTCAAAACCTTTTCCCTGATTAATCCTAACCCTTCTAATCTCGTAGTTCGCATTCCCAGGATGATGTTGGCTTCCCCTGTGGACAGTTTCAGCCGTCGGCATTTTGAAACAAGACGATATTAGCCTTCCCTGTGACCATTTTGAACTGTTGGCATTTTTAAGCCGCCAGCATTTCGGACGATTTCGATTTCAGGTGTTCCACATCTGAACTGTGGGCATTTTGAGTCGTGAGCATTTTGAGTCGTGGGCATTTTAAGCCGTGGGCATTTTAGTCGTGGGCATTTTGATCGTGAGCATTTTGAACCGTCGGCATTTTGATTCTGCATTCTGAGCGTGGGCATTGTGAGAGTGGGCAAAAGGATCGTGATTTTGGGAACCACCCTTCCATCAGACCAAACATTCTTTCAAGGGTTGTCGACATAACGTCCCCGTTCGAAATGTCCCTGGCGAAAATTCCCCGGCAAAACGTCCCCGTGACAAAACGTCCCCATGACAAAACGTCACCGATCAAAACGTCCCCGTGGCGGAACGTCCCCGTCCCCTGGCGAAACGTCCCCGGCTACAGAAAACTTTTCAAAACCACGACGGGTTGACTACTTTAGCATTTAACCTATAGTCCAGAGACAAACCAAAGTGGTGATCCCGGCTATAGCCATTTCTTGAAGAAAGCGCAAAGATTTAGTAGTTTATCAATTTTAGTTTCATCTTTTATTTAATTGGTCACTTTAAGTGTTAGTTTACGCTGCGATATCACTCATTGATCTCGCTTTAGTTTGATATTTAATTTGGTGATATTTATTATTAAAGGATCAAACCCGTCTAGCCTAGATTTACTATGTCTCTCTACCTAACAAATCGTTCCATCCGCCTTCGTTTTCTCGCTTCCCATGTCATTTTATCCAGCACAACGGCACTACGCTTATTTTTGCATTTTCCTTTTTGACTCTCTTTGAGCCACAGCGGGCTTCCCCTTTCTCTGGGGAGCATATTGGTGCTCCTCAGGTTGTGCATGTTGCTTTAAACGACCTAGAACTGATCGGGTTGTCGACATAACGTCCCCACTCGAAACGTCCCCTGTCGAAACGTCCCCATGACAAAACGTCACCGTGACAAAACGTCCCCGCTCAAAACGTCACCTGACGAAACGTCCCAATGGCAAAACGTCCCCGTCTATAGATTTACATCAGACCGGCATTCTCTCTGAGCGGATTAGTTTAAGACCACGGCATGGTTCCAACGAGGAAGAGGGGAAGGAAGTGGGTGACCAAGGATAAGAAAATCGGAGAGCTGAAGCAGAAGTTTTCCCGGAATGAAGTCTCAGTGCGCCAGTTCTTGAAGAATGCGCACAGATTTTGTATTTTCAGTTTTTTTTTTGGCAATCTCCTTGTTTGACTATCTTTGAGCCACAGCGGGCTTCCCCTTTCTCAGAGGAGCATATTGGTGCTCCTCAGTTTGTGCATGTTCATTCAAACTACCTAAAACTGGTCAGTTACGAGTCCATTGGAAGGCATACTACACTATATATTTTTACTGGAAACTATACATTTATGAAGCGACCGGTCCTATATTCGATCTTTCCTGCTTATAAGGAATGTTCCCATATCTGTAATGCACACTGTGAAGTTCTTTTACCTCGATCATGCACCTGAAGATCGAGGCGAACTTAAAAATATATGCTTGGGTACGTTTTGTCACGGGTACGTTTCGACGGGGACGTTTCGCCAGGGGACGTTTTGTCATGGGGAATTTTCGTCGACATAACGTCCCCATTCGAAACGTCCCTTGGCGAAATGTCCCCGTGACAAAATGTCCCCGTGGCGAAACGTCCCCTGGCGAAACATCCCCATGAGGAAACGTCCTCGGCTATACAAATTTTGTTTTTCATCGCTGAGGGATTACTAGGCCTATGAGATTACTGATTACATCATCAGTTCAGACAAAAAGTGTTCTTGGAATATAAACTTTTTAAAACCACCATTTGGTTGACTGCTTCAGCATTTAACGGATAGTCCAGAAACAAATCAAAGTTTTGATCCCGGCTATAGCAATTTCTTAAAGAAAGCGCAAAGATTTAGTAGTTTGTCAATTTTCGTTTTATTTTTTATTTAATTGGTTTATGGTGATCTCAGATTGTGCATGTTGCTTCAAACGACTTAGAACTGATCAGTTACGAGTCAATTGCAAGGTATGTTACACTACAAATTTTAACTGCAAAGAATACATTTATGAAGCAACCGGTCCTACGTCCGATCTTTCCTGCTTATAAGGAATGTTCCCACATCTGTAATGCACACTCTGAAGTTGTTTTACCTCGATGATGCACCTGATGATCGAGACGAACTTTCAAATCTATGCTTGGGGGCGTTTTGCCATGGGGACGTTTCGTCATAAAGGTGTCAGACGAAACGCGCTTATGAAAATGTATGACTTTGACATTAGGTTGTTCGAGCCTGAGCCTGAGCCGTGTTTGGAGATTCTTTGAGAGCTCAATTGTTGGTTTCACGAATAACTATGCAATACGAATATTAAACGTTACGGGAAATTCAACGTTACAATCCGATTCATTCTTTTACACTCCACGTCTGAGCGCTTGCGCACTTGTTTTAGGCGGACATGCAGTTTGTTCCTGGAATTATATTACTTTTTGTGTTAGTAAATAATCTGAATCTGACTCCCTTAAAGGACCCGTCGTGCCTATTACGCCAATGCAACCAATGGAACATCTGATACTTGCCAAGTTTCATTCAGTTCCGATCACCTGTTCAAAAGTTATTCATGCAACAAGATTCCGGATTCCTCATCCCTCCACTCCCCCCACGATGGTCAGATCGGAGAAACGACTATTTTCAGGTCAGTCTGTTTGGGTCCCTGATACGCCTGCCGAGTTTCATCGTCCTAGTACATCAGGAAGTACCGAACTCGCGGGATCGCCGGAATTCCGGACCCACCTCCAACTCCCCCACAGTGCCCGAATCCGGTCCGGTTTTGTCAGAAATATATCTAGGACTTGTGCTTGTTCTTCCCACCAAGTTTTCAGCCTGATCCCTCACTCTAAGCGTTCCTCAAGATTTCCGGTTCCCCCTCCTACTCCCCCCAAAGTCACCGGATCCGGTCCGGAATTGAACTCGGTCGTCTGAGAAAATGTTGCATTAAGATCCGATCACCCGTTCGAAAGTTATACATTTATACAGTTTCCGGATTCCCCCTCCCTTCACTCCCCCCTAGATGGTCAGATCGGGGAAGTGACTAGCTTATGCCAAGGGGACGTTTTGTCGTGGGGACGTTTTGCCATGGGTACGTTTTGCCACGGGGACGTTCCACCACGGGGACGTTCCACCACGGGGACGTTCCACCACGGGGACGTTCCACCACGGGGACATTAATTTCGCTGGGGACGTCTTTTCATGGGGACGTTTCGTCGACTTACCGACGAAACGTCCCCATGACAAAACGTCCCCTGGCGAAACGTCCCCGTGAAAAAACGTCCTAGTGACAAAACGTCCCCGTGTCAAAACGTCCCCATGACAAAACGTCCCCGTGGCGAAACGTCCCCAAGCATAGATTTTTAAGTTCGCCTCGATCTTCAGGTGCATGATCGAGGTAAAACAACTTCACAGTGTGCATTACAGATATGCGAACATTCCTTAGAAGCAGGAAAGATCGGACATAGGACCGATCGCTTCATAAATGTATAGTTTCCGGTAAAAATATGTAGTGTAATATGCCTCAATGGACTCGTAACTGACCAGTTCTACGTCGTTTGAATCAACACGCAACAATTTCTTTTCCAAAAAGTGATATGAGTTGCAAGCCGGTAATTGCCTTCCAAAGGTAGTATTTCGAACCCTATAGTGAGCGCCATCCTTAAAGTTTAACTGAAAAGACAACTTATTTTTGTCTCATTTAACTGTAGGCTACACACTGCATTATTTGGCTTGGGATTTTTTTTTCACTATTTGCTCTAATATGATGCTCTGAGCATCTACGGCCTTCTTCACAATGCAAAATTCTACTATGACGCGGAAAATTTGAATCTCAATACATACGCGGCTTTTCAGTGACCACTGATCAGCTCGCAGAAGGTAGTCACTGCATGAAACTTACTTTTCGCAAATTCTTTTAGTCGAGCATACAACAAAGGAACAAGCGCATAGAGGTACCACAAATCAGCATTTTCATTGGATCTTCGTGTCACTTTAAGTGAATGAGTAATGGGTAGCTAGATTGTCCTATCTCATACCTTTTCAGTTAAACTTTAAAGTCTTATTCCGTTGCAACTAATTTGCTAATGTGGACAAGTATTTAAGCGCCGACCGGTAAGTGCCTTCCAAACCTAGAATTCTGGATCAGGGTCATTGGAGAATCCAGTGCATGCAAATATACCTATTTACTTGTAGGTCAAGAGTGCCCCCCAAATCTGCAATGACTCATAGCCGGCCGAGTCCCGTCCCTTCTGAGACAAGTAAAGAGAAAAACTAAACAAGTCCTAGTTTGCTTACCTTCATGAAACGAATTCATAGGTGGATTCGGATCATTGGGCTTTGCTTTTTGAGTTGGTAACAGCCTGTAGCTCATTTGGCTAACACTCAAAATGCCCACGATCATAATCGACTCAAATGCCCACTAAAAATGCCAACAACTCAAAATGCCCACGACTCAAAATGCCCACGACTCAAAATGCCCACGACTCATAATGCCCACGACTCATAATGCCCACTACTCAAAATGCCCACGGTTTAGAATGCCCACGATTGGATTATTTGAGGTGTTCAGAACGTAGTAAACTTGAAGTAGGGGTGAGTGAGCAGCGGGAAGAGTATAATAGACGGAGTATCAGAATGACGATGTATCAGAATGACGAACCGGTATATAATCTCAATTATAATATAATTCTGGGAAAATACTTACAAGAAACATGTGTATTGGCTCGTGGTTAGTTGCCGCAAAAGCGCTGTGCTTTCTTGAGGAAGCCTCTGCCTGATAAGGAACACCCTTGGAACTTTTCTTTAAGAGCTTTAACTTGCTGGTGTTTTTGGATCGTTCTTCAAGAAACAATAAAATAATTCCTTTCAAAACCTTTTTCGTGATTAATCCTACCCCTTGTAATCTCGTAGTCCGCATTTAAAGGATGATGTTGACCTCCCCTGTGGACAGTTTCAGCGGTCGGAATTTTGAACCAAGACGATATTAGCCTCTCCTGTGACCATTTTGAACTATTGGCATTTGGAAACTGTCGGCATTTTAAGCCACCAGCATTTCGGGCGATTTGGATTTTGGGTGTTCCACATTTGAATAGTGGGCATTTTGAGTCGTGGGCATTTTGAGCCGTGGGCATTTTAATCGTGGGCATTTTGATCGTGGGCAGTTTAATCGTGGGCATTCTGAGCGTGGGCATTGTGAGAGTGGGCAAAAAGATCGTGGTGATTTTGGGAACCACCCGCTCATTTTGTAGCAGTCGCCAAGTGATTAATAAACCCCGAATTGTTCGGGATAACATTTATATACCTAGGCGATTTTAATCCCTTATTCCCATGCCGTGGTCCGAAATTATTCCGCTTTGAGAGAATGCCGGTCTGACGTAAATCTATAGCCGGGGACGTTTCGCCAGGGGACGTTTTGAGTGGGGACGTTTTGTCGTGGGGACGTTTTGTCATGGGGACGTTTCGACAGGGGACGTTTCGAATGGGGACGTTATGTCGACAACCCGTCTTGTCGGTAAGCCGGGACGTCAGCGGGAAAGCGGCGCTAGAATGAATTTCTCAGCAAATTATTATCAACGTCGCGCATTAGTTTTAAATTTTTCGCAAGAAAAACAAGTATTTTTGCCCGAAGGTCCGTTAGAGTGGACAGACGAAAACATGAGAATTCCGCCAGGCAAGTACGAGTATTAAAAAAAAAAAAAAAAATCCGGACCATTTTATCGTGAGAAAGCTGATTAGCTTCGGACTGAGCCATGGGGATAAAGATTTTTTGTGCGATTTTTAATGATACATTTTTGTGCTATACCCAAATGCTTTTCTGGAACACGACCTAGAAAAGACAGGTGGCAATGTGTACTTGGGGCCGTTTGTTTTTTCGTGGCGACTTGTTTTCGGGGACGTTTCACACCTAAGCGTGGCCGAATGGTTAGCGCGTCGAACTCACAAGGGAAGGGTCCCTTGTTCGAGTCTCGGTCGTGCCTACTGTTTGGTTTCGAGCGGGGGTTAGTGGCGTAACTCTGTGACAAGCCAAAGTTCACCCAGCTTCAAATGGGTACCTGGAGAAATCAGGGGAAGGTGACAGGAAGGGTGTGCGAAAGCACAGGATGGCTGGCCCCCAACCCCCCATTGCACTTCCTGGCTGAGGGCCGAGAATCGGAGATCAGCACCGCCGGCTTGGCCTGTAAAGGCTGATAGCTGACCCCTTTTCTTTTTTTTTAAGCCAGATATGGATGAAGTCCATTGCGTCGGGAGTTTTTATGCAGATATTTGACATGCAAGATGGCTGAACGGGTGGTTCCAACCTTTTAGTGCTAACAAATTGCTATCACTAAAATTACGATTTAATGCGCAATAGGGTGCGCGCAAACTCTTTAAATGTTGGGCTGAACTAGGTGACTACCCGCAGGGTGAACCCTTTTGTCTTGGCATCTGAACCTATTTGACATACAAAATGAGTCAGTGGGGCTTGAAGTCTCTGTTCACATTTCTGGGTGATTAGGCCGTGTCCCTCAGGAGCGAGGGTTTAAACCAGATTGAAAAACCCAGCCTTCATGTTATGAATTCATTTGCAAATTACGCGAAACGGAATCAATGTTGGCTAATCGCAACAAAGTTCCCCGCAGTTAACCTGTTGTCAAGGCAGCGCACAAATTTGCTTATCGAACATTTCCTCAGAATCAACGTTTGTCGAACGAATATCAAGGGACGAAACGGGTATAGGTCCATTCAGAGTTGAACAACAGAGAAAGAAAGTGCATGCTAGATCATTGGTGAAATTGAACGAAAATGGAGAAGAAAGAAGTTAAGTACCAGCAGCAGCCTATGGAGAAGAAAGAAGTGAAGTACGAGCAGCCGATCGAGAAGAAAGAGGTGAAGTACGAGAAGAAGGTTACAACTGAGGAGCAGCCGAATGTTGAAATCAGCAGAGAATCTCAGCCGAATGTCCAGATTAGCAAAGAAACGCAGCCGATTATCCAGCAGAGGACTGAATCGAAATTGGGAGATAAAGCGGAAGGACCAAAGTAAGCGAATTTTATTCGGTATAATTTGTATTGTGAGAAAATGTTTGTCAGTAGGCTAGGTGATATTAAATAACCTAATAATTTGTTGTACCCTTCTGCACATGAAGAGTGTGCAGATAGTGAAGTATTGAACAGAAGGAAAGATATAATACAATACACATACATAGTAGTACATTAAAACATATCAGCCCATGCTATTGTGAAAGCCTTTCATGGCCTATGCTCGAGTTCAGACGCACCAAAACTTCGTCCAAATCGGAAGTATAATTTTTTTTTTTTATCAATTATGCGATACAGTTCAGGCTAGGTTGGGTGGAGCTATGATGGAGGGGTTTAGTGTTCCGAGGGCTTGTTAGGCTATAGGGTACTGTAAGGAGAGGTCCAGATTTTTTGTTCAAAACCAGGCTTTATAATATAAGCAGAGAAACTGTAGACCTACAGTAGTTGAAGAGTTTTCGGGATGGCGCAAGTTGGTTGAATTTCATCTTTCCTGAATGTACTTGTGAATGTACGGTACGGTTCTTTCCTCGGTTCTTTCACGACGTTGCGTAAACGTAATGTCCCTCGGATAACAAGCTGAGATTTAGTATAGATCGAATATACACATTATGACCTTCGAATTCGTCCCTCCGAAGTTCGAACTGAACTAGGTATCATCTTTCAACTGGTGCAGAAGTCTAAGAAGGGATTCTGTTTGGGATCAAATTAATTGAGTTCAATTCATAATGGTCCTGTATATGACTTCGAATACACCTGCAAAAACACCAGCCACATATATTTTACCTTTGTCATGACTAGTCTGTTAAACTTACCCGTTATTGAAAGAAAGAAATGGACGCTGCCAAAAATTTTTCTTTAGTTTAATTCGTACGCGGGCTAAACGTTTTCTTTCCTTTAACTGTTTTTCTGGGGGCTATTTTGCTAGTGCCCGGTAGTAAACTTGCCTAGTCGCGTCATTAGATGGCAGCACGGTCGTACGAATCCTGGTTTGAACGAGCGAATTGAGTTGAAACTTTAGCCGATCGTGACGTCACACGTGTCTATATTTTCCATTTATTAAAGGAACAGTAAACTTGACTACGCAACTTTCGGCCATCGAATCGCCCGGGGGGGGGGGGCTTGGATAAATATACAGGGTCTTATTGTCGACAGGCCCCCCCTTCTTTGTCATTTCGAACTGTCTCGAACCCCCTCCTTTGTGTTCCCAAAGCTAGCTGGCAGGCCCTTGCCCCTTATGCACTGTAATTATGCACTCATGTACTGTAAAAGTTCGCCTTTTTACATGTAGACTACAGAGTAATGACCTCCCCGACTAGACGGCCGGGGTTCGATTCCTAGTCGCGGCACACAAACCTTTTGCTTTTGCAAACCTTTTGCTCAAAAGTCGAATTCTCGGAAACTGCCCGGAAACTGCAATGATCGTAACGAGAATTTTTCTTACTCTCAGTATCGACTCAGGGTACATTCTTGATATGTTAGCTAGCTCCCCGAGTCAAGTTTGAGTCAAGTTTTCTGTTCCTTTAACGGAACTGATTGTCCCTAGAACGGTTTATAAGTGTAAACGCATCCAGCGCCTCACTGGCCGCTCGGCTCTTGTATGTATATAGATACAATTATATACTCCGCAACATTAATTTAATCGAATTTCCTTATTTCTTTCATGACGTCACGAGTCTTAGATAATAAGCTAAGGTTTGGTTACCACCATGATGTGCGTGTTTCGAATTTTGTCATCGCAGCCATGATCTTTTCATCCCCCAGTCACCTCCCCACCCAAACTGGGGCTTGTTGATGTTGATGCACTTTATTTAGTCAAAATTCTCGGATCTGTTTGTCAACATGTCTTTCTTATTAGTGGAAGGAAAGGTGTCTGATCGGCCGAGTAGAGTCTGAGCCTGATCCTGTTTTGGTCGAGGTTTCTTTCAGGGGGTGGGCCGGTGGGGGCTCATCGGGGAAAAGACCTCATAATCGGTTAAAGTGGGCTGTAGGGAGGAGTCTCAGATTTTGCTTAGCTGATTTTTTTTTTGCCTTTTTTGCTGTGCACGAGGCTGTTTGTCCCGCTTTGGTTAGATCGCCCAATGAATTTTAGATGGCAAAAAATTGTGGAAAACCATAGCGTGTTAGGAATCATTATTACGAACACAGTTGTACCTTTTCTTTCTGCAAAATACATCCAACATCAGCTATCGTTTTTCATAAAAGCCAAAAGTCAAATACACAACAACAACTACCAAGTCTGTTAGTCTCTTCCGGTCGTTAGGACTCGCGAGAATACGGGGAGTGAGTCCCCGGGACAAACGAAAACGCGGGGACTCCATTCAGTGGTTCCGTTGAGTAACTCGAGCGATGTTATCGTCTTGAAAATGACGGAATAACCGCGAAACGACCTTTTGAAATACTTATACTACAAGTATTGCTAGTTTGTTACTTTTTATTCGTGTACCGGTTAAATGTTGTTCTTTATCTGATTTTCATCTCAACGGCTTGGCAAAATTTGTTTGCGTTAATTTTTACAACGACCAAGTATGTCAGTCTCTTGCTCTGTAGCTATTCAGTAGGATAATGCGGGTGATTTTCAAGAAAATGTCAAAACCTCAAAGCGAATTATTGCGAATTGATAATTTTTTTGTCCTTTTTTTCAGGGGCTATAAGATTAGTTAATTGCAGAAGTTATTAGTAAGTTAGTTATTTACGCCTGCTACTGCTTTCCCACTAGCCCTTTTTCGCACCGTCATCACTTCCGTACGGAAAAGTTGAGATTTTTTATTACCTGTATTAACTTGATTAAAGGAACAGTAAACTTGACTCAAACTTGGCTCAGGGAGCTAGCTGACATATCAAGAATGTACCCCGAGTCGATATTGAGAGTTAGAAAAATTCTTGTCACGACCATTGCAGTTTCCGGGCATTTTCCGAGAGTTCGACTTTTGAAAAGGTTTGTGTGCCGGGAGTAGGACTCGAACCCACGATCTTTGCCTCAATAGCCTTTTGAAACAAAGTAATACACTGTATTTCAACAGGGTTGCCACAGGTAGTACAATTGTGCTAATTATAGAACTTTCTTTTTACTTTGGCAGCAGATTTTAAGAAAAAAGTAGTTGTCAGGTATTATTTCCAAGGTGATTATGACCCAGCAACACCTTCTGAGTACTTTTCTTGTTTGATATTACTTTTTTCCTTTTGCATAGTGAATTTATTTTAGTAAAGTGGCAACCCTGTATGGTGATAACACAGACAATCGCGAACTTTTACAGTGCATGAGTGCGTAACTACAGTGCATAAGGGGCAAGGCCCTGCCAGCTAGCTCTGGGAACAATAAGGAGGGGTTTCGAGATAACAAAGATGGGGGTCCTGTCGACAATAAGTCCCTGTACATTTATCTAAGCCCCCCAGGCCGGTTTGATGGCCGAAAGTTGCCTAGTCAAGTTTACTGGAGTGCGTAACTACAGTGCATAAGGGGCAAGGCCCTGCCAGCTAGCTCTGGGAACAATAAGGAGGGGTTTCGAGATAACAAAGATGGGGGGTCCTGTCGACAATAAGTCCCTGTACATTTATCTAAGCCCCCCAGGCCGGTTTGATGGCCGAAAGTTGCCTAGTCAAGTTTACTGTTCCTTTAATTACCTTAATTCGCACTTCAGAGCGACATGTCCATGATGGATCAGTTATGCTCCGCTGATGGTTGGTGTTGTGGTGTCTACCGTCTCTGTTAATTTCGGTTCTGTGGGTTTACTCAACATTGATATCTAATTTTTTTCTACCATTCCTTATCTAGACAAGTCCGGACTTGAGGTTTCCTCCTTTACCAAATTCCATATTATATATTATATTTCGGCCCTTCTTGGCGAGGTTTCATGCTCAAGCTGGAAAATGGTGGAGTTGTTCGCATCTATCGAGACCAGTGGTCCATTTTTTGCTCTGTATTATTATTATCATCCAAATATAGAAAAATTGCCGAAAAATCCTGATTGTATTTGACAAAGCGAAACGGATAGGTCGACTACATTTTATTAGAGCTATATTTCGGCCCTTCTTGGCAAGGGTCCTCTATCCAGCAAAGATGGATACTTGTGATTTTGTTTCTAGCTTAAGCGGCTTGAGCCTGAAGAGGACCCTTGCCAAGAAGGGCCGAAATATAGCTCCAATAAAAATGTAGCTGACTTATCCGTTTTGCTTTGTCAAATATGATTCGCAGTCAGCTTGGGCTGAAGGAATATCTATAATCCTGATTGTGGAATATCTATAATCCTGATTATGTGTTCGCACTGTGAGAGGCATTGCTATTTCGTTACTATTGCTCCTCAACTCATTCTTACTCATTTTCTTTCCAGTGTACCTGGTGAGCATGGTGTCCTAGACCGAACCCTTGATTACCTCTCTGGAGTCGCTCACACCGTTCCCCATAACGTGATGGAGACCGTTCAGCACGGTTTCGAGGGTGCGCGTCATGCAGTTGGCAGTGTTGGGGATACCTTGTCATCTGGCGTTGGATATGTGTACGATACTGCCGGTCATATCGTCGAGGGCACAAGAGACCAGTTTGGAAACGTCATCCATAAAGTACAGGACCTCGGTAGCTCAGCGTCGAAGCAAGCGAGCGACATGACTGAAGGTAATTGTTTTTTTTTTTTAAATGCTCCTCAGCCGGGATTTGAACCCAGGACCCTCTGCTTACAGGGCAGGTGCTGTAACCGTTTGAGCTACCGAGGGGCTTGTGAACAGAGTTCGCAAACCACTACAATACTCCGGTAGAACAGTGATCCCGCCCGAAGGCAAATTCATCTAATCAGTTCAGCACCCCATGTCACGGATATTAATTATAATACATAGATGGCACTTGACACGAGGGACTTGTAACGTGACCAGTAAACCAGAAACAATTTTTGAAATTAATTTAGAAGTCTAGGACTCCATTGTCGGAGCCACGTAGGCATACCAGGACCCACAAGTTTATTCAGTTTATTGTTGTCATCAACATTCATAGTTGCTAATTATTCAGTTATTAAAATGCAAAGTTATTTGCAGTGTTAAAAATGGAAATTTCTTTTCTTTTCTTCAAAAATGGTAAAATATGCTGAACTCGCAAGACACGAGAGACCTAGTCAGCGTGTGTAGTATCGGCGAGTAGTCCCCGACACCTTAAAAACTCCATCCAAGCTCTAGTTTCAAAACCTTGACGGAGTGTGTGGGTGTTGGGAGATAATACTTTCGTTAACTCAGGGTGAAACTTCACTCGGTCAAGATTACTTGCGTACTACGGTTACTCGACCAGAAAATACTCTCCGATACCAGGCCGAGAGGATTATCAATTTGTAAATTGTGTACATCGTTCGAGGGTGTGGTTCTGAACCGTGAAATTTCCTCGATGACTCGCTCTTTGTATCGGTGAAGAATCGCCATGTGCACGGCGAAGAGCCACAAACGTCACGACAACAAACGTTGTTCAGCTCCGGGTCTAGGTCGTTCTCAGACCTCACGAACAAATCCCAACTCCCCCACTTGTCCTTCACGTTTCGCGTGTGGTCGTCTTTGCCGCCGCCTCAGCGCACTCCGACTGTAAATAATTGTTTGATCTTTCGTATACTATGTAACTTAACGTGGCTTATCCTTCTATGAGCGGCGTGTCTATCAGCACCGCACATGTGCTGCATTATCATTAGCCTGTTGGGGAGGCGGGGGTCGGTGCTCTGTTGCAAGACTCATTTCAAGACGCCAGCGAATTTTCAGTCTGTTCGTGCTGAAAGCAGCATACTTAGCAAAAGCAAAATCCTCACAGAAATCAAGGACGAAGCCTATAATTCTTGGAACCATTCACTTTTGCCACCCGAGATTTTCCCTACCCTTTCGGAGATGTGACCGTTGACCAATGCTGCTGAACCACCGTTAATACATTGCTCATTTTACAGGGATCGTCGAGGGAGCCCAAGGAGCATGGGACCTCACGAAGGACCTTGCCAGCGCAGGCGTCGAGATCACCGAAACCCAAGCTAGACACCTCATAGATAGCGGCAAGAACCTCGTAGCCCCTGCTGTCGAGAAGACCCGTGAAGCCACAGTCCATTTCGGGAAAGACATCGTCCTCGAGACCATGAAGGAAGGAGCAGCCACTGCAAAAGACAAAGCCGGTCAGGCAGTCGAAGGAACGAAGAACTTGGCAGTTGGTGCCAAGGACGCAGCCGGTAATGCCATTCAGCAGGGAAGCGACATCGCATCCGACATGGGAAGGATGACCCTGGAGCAAGGGAAGCAGGCTGGAGAAGGTGCAGCAAACCTAGCGGGCCAGGGATGGCAGGCTGCGAAGGACACGGCTGGTCAGGCCGCAGACACTGCTTCTGGTGTCGTCAGCGGAGCTACGGGAATGGTCCAGTCAGGATTTGGTAAGGCAAAGGACATCGCCACCCAGGCCTATGATTACCTAAGACATGCCGGTGGACAGGCAGCAGAAGCTGGACAGAATTTGGCACAAGGAGCTGCCGACACGGCGCAGCAAGGCTTGGAAAAGTCTAAAGAAATGGCTGGTCAAGCCGCAGACACTGCTATGGACGTCGGTAGCAAAACTCTTGAGACTGCTCAAGATGTTGGCCAGCAGGCAGTAGAGAAAGGGAAGGATGCTGCCCAGTGGACGAAAGAGATGGCCCAAGAGCGCGTGGATCAGGCCAAAGGCGTAGCTCGGGGAGCCCAGGACTTGGCTCAGCAAGGAATGGAGAAGGGCCAGAAAATGGCTGGACAGGCAGTTGACACTGCCAAAGATGTAGGTGGCCAGGCGATGGAGAAAGGAAAGGATGCAGCACAGTGGACCAAAGAGAAGGCTAGTGACGTTGCCCAGGGTGCCAAGGACGTAGCGAGCGACGCAGCACGGAAAGGCAGCGAAATGGCTCAGGGTGCCAAGGAAACGGCCCAGCAAGGTCTTCACCGGGGCAAGGAAATGGCCGGCCAGGCAGCGCAAGGGGCCAAGGACACTGCCCAGCAAGGTCTTCAGCGGGGCAAGGAAATGGCCGGTCAGGCAGCGCAGGGAGCCAAGGACACAGCCCAGCGAGGCAAGGAAATGGCTGGCCAGGCAGCCCAAGGTGCCAAGGATACCGCGCAGCAAGGAATGGAGAAGGGTAGAGAAATGGCCGGAAAGGCTGCGGATAAAGGAAGAGATGTCGCTCAGGGCGTAAAGGAGACTGCACAAGAAGGTTTGAAGTCGGGTAGAGAGGCAGCCGGTGAAGCGCAGCGTATGGGTGGTCAAGCATGGGAGGCTAGTAAGGACGTCGCCCATCAGGGCAAAGAAGCCGTTCAACATGGAGCTCAAAAGACGCAGGAATCCATTCCCAAGTACGAAGAACGTACGGTGAGTTCAACTTATATTCCGTTTTATGAACTGCTTGTAAAAGCTTCACCGGTTTCTATTGCTACTATAGCATCGGTGTCCATCTGCTTTAGAAAGTCGGTGTCCGTCTGCTTTAGAAAGTCTTTGCGGTAAATTTTCCCCCACTTTCCTTCATTAAAATGAACAAGAGCTGAAAGCTCATATGGCACTTGCAAGCTTTTTAGCTTGTATTCAAGTTATCGTAGTACGATGTGAATGGATAGTAGTGCTCCCCTCCCCCCCCCACGATGGTCGGATCGGGCAAGTGACTATTTCCAAGTTATAGAAAATCATCTATAATCAAAACTCTTGAAGCAAAAAAGATGATCATCAGGAGCACGAAAATTTATTTTGCTTAAAAGTATTGTTTGTACTTTAAGGAATTTTATTGTAAGCAAAACCCTTGAGGCAAAAATGATCATGGGCTCATAGGGATCATGAAAATGTGTATTTTCCTTAAAAGTATTTTTTTGCACTTTGCGGTTAGCATTAGTACTTTAAGGGATGGTCGGATCTGGGAACTAACTTTTTCTAAGCCAATCATGTCAAGTCTTTAATTTTCAAGCCAAGTTTCATCGTCCTAGCATGTCTGGAAGTACCTTAACTTGCGATCACCGGAATTCCGGACCCCCCCCCTATAATCCCCCACAATGCCCGAATCCGGTCCGGTTCTGTCACTGATCTACATAGGGCTTGCGCTTGTTCTTCCCACCAAGTTTCGTTCCGATCGCTCCACTCCAAGCACGTCAAAAGGTTTCCGGACCCCCCTCCGACCCCCCCCCCCCCCCCAGCTTCATCGGATCCGGTCCGGACTTGAAATGGGACATCCGAGAAACGTTGTCTTTCTACATATCAAGTTTCGTTATGATCCGATCACCCGTTCGGAAGTTATACATACCTCAAGATTCAGGATTCCCCCTCCCTCCACTCCCCCCACGATGGTCGGATCGGGAAGCTCACTATTTCCAGGTTAATCTGGTCGCGTCTCTGATTTACCTGCCGAGTTTCATTGTCCTAGTCCACCTGGAAGTAACTTAACTCCGTATCACCGGAATTCCGGAACCCCACTCAAACTCCCCCCACAGTCCACGAATCCGGTCCGGTTCTGTCAGTGATGTACCTAGGGGTTGTGCTTGTTCCTCCCACCAACTTTCATCCCGATCACTCCACTCACTCTAAGCGTTTAATATGATTTCCGGTTCCCCCCTCCGTCTCCCCCCCCCCACATACATCGGATTCGGTCCGAACTTGATATGGGACATCTGAAGCATGACGTCTTTCCAAATATCAAGTTTCATTAAGATCCGATCATCCGTTCGAAAGTTATGCATGCCACTAAATTCCGGATTCCGGCTCCCCTCCCTCCCCCCACGATGGTCGGATCGAGCAAGTGACTATTTCCAAGTTAGTTTGGTCGGGTCCCTAATATGCCTGCCAAGTTTCATCGTCCTAGCACATCTGGAAGTACCCTAACTCGCAAACAGCGGACTGACCGACAAACCGACAGACAGACCGACGGAAAAGTGATCGGTATATGGCACTTGGCCGGTAGGCAAGTGCCATAAAAACCCATGACGCAGGAAACAGTAGACCTAGTTTCCTGCTGTCGAGTGTAGTTGTGTTTTCAGGGTCGCGATTGTTAACGCGTGTTCGTCATAAGTCGTTCTTATGGAACGCATGCAGTGCACATCCTGGCAAGGGCTCTGTGTTGTGTGGCTCGAGTTTTTGAGCTACCGTGTTTTTTTTGGTTCGGATTCGGTGTAGTACCAAGTCGTGTTCCGGGATCTCTTATGAGTGGGGTTGGATTCGCGGGGTTTGGGGATCTCCGTGTCGCATTTATTTTGGTGGGTCAGATCTTCTCCAGTTCACATGGGAAGTATTTTGTTCAGCAATTACTTTTCATTCTAGGGAGGCTTCAACAAATGGGTGCCACCCCAGTCGGCGGAGAAGCACACCTATGCGAAAGCTGTAGGACCTGGTGAGTAGATTTGTTTTAACGTATCGATCGATCATTTGGTTCAAGAATTGATTAGTAAGACATCGTTAAATGGAGACCAAGCAGGTCTGAGGTTCCCGTTTCAGTTGTTACAGACTGGTCCTTTGCTTGTAAGCAGGGCCGTATCCAGGGGGGGCAGGGGGTTCGACCCCGAAACCCACAAAAGTAATTGTTTTTGGTAGGCTTTAACCTCTGATCTATGTCTTCTTTGTACTTTTTGGTCCGACCCGTAGGCACCCCCCCCCCCCCCCCGAAATAAATTCCTGGATGCCGGCCTGCTTATAAGTTCCGTGCATCGTGTGTACCTAGATTTGTTTGTGAATTTTGCCTCTTCGGTCTACTGACGAGTATCTCCTGGCAATCCCCAAGCTGACGTAAGCCATCGTAACGCGTCGCAACCGCCTTTGTAATTTTTCGACCAATCAGAGTGCACTGGTTGTTGGTGAGCACGGTTACGACGGCCTTGCAGTTGTGCCAGTGGGGTGCCCGATCTAGTTCCGTGCAGCGTTTGGACCTAGTTCCCGACTGCTTCCGCACAAGGTTAACCGGTGTCCGGATAGTGAGAAATTCTGGCGTCGTTGCGGATTCACTTTTAAAGGAGCAAAGCGAGCATCAGGCGTGCTTACTGAGTGCAACCAAACTACTAACGGAGCGCAAGAACGGGTTCGCTGTGATCAGACCCTTGGCGCATCTTTGCCGCGCCCAAGGACCAAACGGCCGTAATGACATTATGTTCATCGCGTCTGAAAGATCAGGTTCAGATTCAGTTAATTTTCAATTAAAGAAAAAACACAATTCTACACAGCTTCATGGCAGAGAGCCGGCGCGATGGCGCATAGCATAGCAAATCTTAAATCCAGATTTTTTCCCCAGAAGTGAGCACGACCACCACCACCCCTGTAACCAAAGTGGAAACCAAGAAGGAGGTCAAGGAAGTTCACGAGGAGCCTCAGCAGAAGAAACAGACATGGCAGACGTTCGGCAGATCGTCATAGGCACCCGCACCCCCCTAACTGGATTGTGATATAAATAAATTTTCGGTTTTTATTCGTGATGATTGTACGAGCGCGTTTTAGTCCGTTATTCATTTTTATAGATTTGTCGGTTCCTTCGTTATATTAAAGCGTCTTTGCATACTATTATTTTTTCTTTGTTTATAGTGCGAACAGACCATCAGGATCGGGCGCTCCCGGACTGGATTTCTATCACATCCATACGGGAAAGTCCAAATTTCTTCCACTTGAAGATGCAAGTGCGGGAAATCCAGATCGTGGGGTTCGCACTTTTAGTTGGTGGACGCCTAGACCTTGTACAATCCGGGAAGTTGGCGACGAGAAATACTCTCGATGACTATCTCTCCTTGCCTATGCAAAAGCTCCGGCCTCTCCGGGTACCTAGCGGAAGAAAGGCAGAGGTGGTATCGCAGCTGCTCCCAAAGATCGCCGTACACAGGATTTGAGTCGTTACGGATTGGCGTGTTTTGGACTTGGTCATATAGAGTATTGACGTTCTTGCTTTCCACTGGTTATCGTAAGCGCGTCACTACCGTGCTCGTCCGGCCGCAGCGTGCGCAGCAAGGGAAAACGCATGGGCCCTTGCCCTTGTTTGAAAGCGCGATAAAAAGAGGTACAGTTGCGTTACACAATAATCGTTCCTGTCTACTGGGAAGAGTTACTCCCCTTAAAGCAGTTATATAAAAATGCTATTTCTGCTAGAGATACAGTGCTTACCATCCCTACAGCCTTTCTTATTCTTCAAACACACGAAAAAGACAAGAAGACAACAAGAAAATCCAAAGAGACACGCCAGGTTTCAGTTTGGCCCTATTACAATTCAGCGCTCCAAGTGGAGTAACAGTCTCCTATTCCCTCATAGCTTGTTCAGACGGGACGTAAATAAGCGCCGAAACAGCGGCTGATCTGTTCACACGACAAACAAGCTGGTTGGGGTTGACGGAAGAATTAAAAAGAAAATCCTAATATGGAATATTGCTTATGTTTGGAATAAAATATACAAACTTAACAAAAATATCTTGTGAGTTTGTCTAAGTCAAGCATAGTTGACTTTAGGCTGGAAAAAAGTCACAAACTGAATATTGACAGATTTCAGGCGACTTTGCAATTTTAAGTTAAAAAGCAAATAAAATTCATTGTAATTTTTAGTTTTTAAATGAGAGCATACAATATAGTTAAGAATAAACAGAAAAAATAGGACTTTAGTTGATATATAAATAGTTGACTTTAAGCTAAAAAAAAGTCACAAACTGAATATTGACAGATTTCAGGCGACTTGGCAATTTTAAGTTAAAAGCAATTAAAAATCATTGAAATGTTTTAGTTTTCAAATGATAGCATAAAATATAATTAATAATAAACAGAAAAAATAGGAGCAATTATTTAGCTTGTTCAGTCGCTTTTGAATGAAAGCTGAATGGAAAAATTATATTTATTATTCAACCAAGATTATTTTTTTTCATGACAAAAAACAAAAATAAATATCAGACATAAACAGATTATAAGATTTTGTAATTAGAAAACTATTGTACCTTTTTTTTCGAAATAATTTAGTAATCCTTGGATGCTAAATGTCATGAATTCATGATATGTTCACTTTGGTCTAACTGAATTTAAACTGGATTGATCCAAAGCTCTCAAAGTTTGACCCAATTCCCCTAATTACAGCCTCTTCACTGTCCCCAGAGTCATCAAAGGTTACATTCCAAAGCCCCAAAGGATTTCAGTTTCTCCCGATCGGTGGGTCAAAACAGCGGCCGATTCTCGATCAGCGGCTGTTTTTTGGATTATTTTCAGTCGCTATTTACGCGCGTAAATAAGCGCGTAATCGAGAATACGTCGCTATTTACGTCCCGTCTGAACAAGCTATCAGGCTCAACGCTTGTGTAGACATAGTAAAAAGTCGGTTCCATAGGGTATGGGTGACTTTCACTCTTTGCTGCGGAGACATGTGCAAAATCTCAATTACCCGGGACGCAATGACAGGTTTTCCACTGCTAATCTGTGGCTCTATATTTTAATCTCTGATCCAAGTGCTGACGGTGAGGCTAACCCTTGGTTCACACTGCTACGTCGTATGCGACACGATTTTTTCTTTGCTGTTCCGACGTGCGACAGAATCGCACGGATGTTCTCACCACCACGCAGACGCAAAAGGAAAATGAAATTTTTCATCGAGAGTAATCTGCAAACAGACAAAGGAGCCCTTGGGGAAACGACCTCTGAAGATGTGGGGAGATTACACTTCTAAATACCACCCAGCATTAGGAAATTTTCAGTCAAAACCTATAGGTCATCTTGTTCAAACAGGTTAATACAAGTTTATTCAGAAGATATTTTGCATTCAGCCATCCTAGGATTACAGTCAGAACAAGGTAGAGCAATTTTTAGTCTTGAAAATTAACTAATCTTTGTTCTTTCTTTTCTTTCCCGCAAAAAATCGCATGCGTTATGTCGGATGAGTTGAAATTTTTCAACGCATACGACACTGCGACAAAACGCACAGTTCTGCGTCACTTGTCGTACGATTTGTGTCGCATGTCGGATGACGCAGAATTTTGCGCGAAATCGCAGCAGTGTGAACCATAGGTAACAGAAACCAGTCCTCTTGGAGCCGGGGAGAGGGAAAAGAAAATTCCGTATAAAAACAAGCTAACTAATCCAATTTTCTTTGAAACAAGAAAATAAAGAGTAAAAGCAGTAACTATGGTCGTGAAAAAAATTACCAGTTATATAACATTATTCTATCTCCTCTATTTGCGGGATTATTCCTCGTAGGGATGGACTTTCGGCTTCTCTGCGGTTTATTTCTTGAACCCAACCAGCAACACTGCAGAAAAAGGCAAACATACTTGAGTTTCGGCGTCGCGATTGCATTGGAAAGGTAAACAGAAAGTTTATGTAGCATCTTTAAATCGCCCGCATCAGTCAACTTCTCACTCCTGATAAATGGCCCCTTCAGTGTTGAGAAACAACGGACAGCATGGTAACGGTAACGCATTTGCCCTTGTTCGCAAACGCGAGAAAGCAGAGGTACAGATGCGTTCACAATAATCGTTCCTACCGACTGGGAACAGTTACTCCCCTTAAATCGCCCTTGTCAGCCAACGTCTCACTCCTGATAGATGGCCCCTTTGATGATGCGAAACAACGGATAGCAGTTTATGCAGCGTTTACAAGTACAGGAAAACTTGAACAGAATCCGGTCTAGGTGACAAGATTATGTTTACACGCAGAGGGAAAAAATAATTCTTCAAACCAGAAAATGTGACAAAAATAAATTCACAAAAAATGTTTTGATGCATTTATGACATCAGTACTGATGACTGCTGCTCTCAAAAGCTAGCTAGACTTTTTTTTAGTCTTTTTGCAGCGCCGCCGACGAGATTCCTTTCAAGTAGACCGGAATTCCTTTCATCATGAAAGGAATTCCCGTCCCGCTAGACTTTTTTTCTAGTCGTCTTCGCGAACGGAATCCTTTCAAGTCGACCGGAATTCCTTTCTAATCGACAGGATTTCTTGTCCGTGTAAACGCTACATTAACGGTAGGCAAGAGAAAGTGTGTTGAAGCATAGGAAGCTAGTACACCGTGGGAACTGCAAGCGATGGTTGAAAATGAAGGGTTCTTGCTTGCAAAACGTCGGAAAGAAAACGTTGCTGTCATCGGTAAGAGTTACACCCTCATCCAGTGCTTCTCTGTACTTATTTTCCGGTCTTCTACTTAGTTATCTCGTCGTTTAATCTTTCTATAAAATCTCTACATTTAAATTTTAGCAAATAAAGAGTTTTTTTCAAATTTTCGCCTGCGGCGCATAGTTTCAATCCAACATTGTTTGGTTTTGTCCACAATTGTCTCTATTTTAGCAGAAAAGTAGATTGATTTAAATAACAATTCCTGCAGGGCATTGTTGTAACATAAATCAGCTTTGTAACCATTGAGTGAAGATGGTCGAGTGAAGCACTTGTTAAGAACAAATGCTTAGGTTACGGTCCACATTAAAAGCTAGGACTTGCATGGGAGCAGTTGAGTTCTGCTGAAAAAGAAGAATTTCCAAATTTTAACTGGGCCTGCGGCGGTCAGTTGAATTTTGCCATGGGTTTGGTAGTTAGAAGCTGCAGTGGAATCGGACGCACCAATTGGCCTTATTACAGCTCAGCGCTCCAAGTGGACTAGTTGTGTTGCGGAGCAACACTACTGCTTTCGTAGTTTTTTTTTTTTTTTTCACCGTGATCAGCGACCTGTAGCTCCGAAGTGGTAAGAGTTAAAAATTTGAGATCTTTCAGAGGGAAGGGAAACGTGAAACAGAGTAAAAAAGTTCCAGAGAAGTGCCTAAAATTTCTAACAGTTTTCCAGAAAAAAAAATAAAACCGTTTTTTTCTTAGAAACTCTGCGTTCGATGTTTGGCGTCAAGTTAAGACGACCCTAGCTTCGGAAATAAACTTGTTAGAAATACAGTTATGCTGAACTCATGTAGAACTTTCATTTGTCTCTTCGAGAACCGGAGCACAAAATTCCGTAGCTCTTACAGATTTCCCGGAAATAATTCCGGAAAAGTCCATCTCGTTCCGATTTTTTTTGGAATTTTTTCAAATTTTCGATTTTGATGTTTCTTATATTTTTATCGAGTAGTGCTATGAAAAGTATGCAAGAAGAAGTGAAGTGTTCTATATACCAAGTTGCTTCGTTCTCTAAGAAATAATTTCCGAAGTTTCGACGTTCTAGAGGTAACTTCTGTTCTGGACCAGCTAGAATTTTTTTTCCAACGCGGTTCGACAGGTCTCGATCTCCTAACAACTGGAACTTACAATAGTTTCTCCGAAATAAAATTCCTTCTTTGGGTTTTTCTATTTGGAAGTTTTGTCATGCCCTCGGGGCAATTTAAATTTTTTGGTGAATTTGGTTTGTTTTATATTTTCCTAGCTTAGACCATCAAAAGTTAAGCAGAAAACTATAAGACGTTATTTCCGTATCTCTTTCAGATTTCCCGGAAATAATTCCCGAAATGTGGGTCTTGAAACATAATACTTCGAATTGGCGTCAAGTTAAGACGGACCTAGTTTTGGAAGTAAACGTTTTAGAGATAAAATAATTATGAACTCATATAGAACTTTTATTGATCTTTTCGAGAACTGAAGCATGAAATTCCGTAGCTCTTACAGATTTCCCGGAAATAATTCCGGAAAAGTCCATCTCGTTCCGATTTTTTGAAATTTTCTTAAATTTTCGATTTTGATGTCTATTTTATTTTTATCGAGTAGTGCTATGAAAGTTATGCAAGAAGAAGTGAAGTGTTCTTTATACCAAGTTGCTTCGTTCTCTTAGAAATAATTTCCGAAGTTTCGACGTTCTAGAGGTAACTTCGGTTCTGGGCCAGCTAGAATTTTTTTTTCCAACGCGGTTCGACAGATCTCGATCCCATAAGACTGGAACTTGCAATAGTTTTCCGGATATAAAATTCCTTCTGTAGGTTTTCTATTTAGAAGTTTTGTCATGTCCTCGGAGCAATTTCCAATTTTTGCCAATTTTTGTTTGTTTTATATTTTCCTAGCTTAGTCCATCAGAAGTTAAGCAGAAAACTTTATTTTGTTTTTTCCGTATCTCTTTCAGATTTCCCGGAAATAATTCCCGAAATGTGTGTCTCGAAACATAAAACTTCGAATTGGCGTCAAGTTAAGATGGCCCTAGCTTTAGAAAAATGTCCTCTGAAGGACATAATGGAGACTGTTGCTCCGCAACTGTGTCCCGTAGGGCACAGTTGCACATGTTGCTCCGCAACTGTGCCCTAAGGAACAGGGCACAGTTGCTGCAACACTTCCCGTTGCACAGGCAGCGGAGGTCTAGTTTATATTAGTCCCCCATTGCCTCATAACCAAACGTTGTGTAGACATAGTAAAAAGTCGGATCCATAGGGTAATGGGTCACTTTCACTTTCTGCTGCTGAGAAATATGAAAAACCTCCATTACCTGGGACACAGATGACAGGTTTTCCACTCAATAACTATTTTACCATGTCTGGTCCAAGTGCTGATGGTGAGGTATAGGGGGATTAACAGAAACTAGTCCGCTTGGAAGCGCTGAACGGGAATATGGCCAATAGGCCTGTACTGTCCAAGTGGTCTTCGCAAAAGCGACGCCTAGTATCTGTCTAATCAGCTATTGTGTTGCTCTTTTTGGTGTTGCTATTTGTACTTACAAATTTTTATATCTGAATTTTAACGAATGAAAATAGTTTAAAACTGGTTTGGAAATTTGAAATTGTCTAAGGCGTTTTTCCGTGACACGATTGTGTGCCACGCAGTCGAGCCACAAGGTGAAACTCGCGGAAACGCTGTTTTGTCTATTTTTTGGGCGATAATTAATTTTAAATGTCTGAATATATAAATAAAAACTAGACTTACGTTGCCTGGGCAACGTGAAGTGTTGCGGCAACCTTTGTCCGCCTTCGCCAACTAAAGTGTTGCGAGAGCAACACTTTGGTTGTTTCTTCCCTATCGGTTAAAGTAATCGTCAGTAATCTCATGGTCACAGGCTATTCCTCAGCGTTGACAAAACAACAACAAAAGAAGGGACTAAATTGACTTTGCAGCCAGTTGAACTTTATCCTTTTCAATCGTAGACATCGTGACGGATGAAAACTTGGAACAACATTTTATATAATCTAGTTGGTATTATAAAGCTATCCGTAATTTTTCAGGATCAAAATATCATAGATGACGCTCTATTAATTATTACGAAACTACCTCATTCTTTTACATTATCGTTTGTACCTGATGCGTAAACACGTAATTCTAGGTTACAGTGATAGACCATCGATACGAACTTTCTTACCGTCAGATTTATAGAAATCGAATACAGTGTGCACCAGTTTGCACCAATTTCTAGCCCCCCGTGAACCGATTCTTACTTACAGGCCCCTCTCCGTGATAGTCAGCAAGTTCACCGGAAACAAATAATGGGTACACCAACTAGCAAAAGTTGCAAACCCCTCATCGCTGAAGATGATTGTAACCTAACAGCTGATTAGTACTTACAATTCCCCTACATGTCTTACAACTGGGAACCAAATTATTCTTACCATCAAATACACCGGAAACAAATAATAGGTACACCAACTAGAAAAAATTGCAAACCCCTCATTGCCAAAGACGATCATGAGCCAACTGCCGACTGTTGCTTACAAGTCCCCTGCATGTCTCACAATTGGTATCGGCCTTTTTTTGGTTTCAGTGTGTACCTTACTACTGAAGTTATCAACCCCTTGAAACTTTCAAACTGGTGTATCTCATGAAGGAATTTTTTTTACCAAAAAATGGATGGCATATACTTTGATCAGCTCATCAAGGGCTATCGAATGCCGTCGAAAAAAAAAATTCTATCTGTCTTAGTTCAAAAGTTGACTTTTTTGCCGTAGGCCAACTTTCTAACGTCACCACTTAGAAAGGAGCAACGGATAAACTCTGATTTCTTTAGCAGAGAACTTTTGAAGTCTGAGGGGTACATGTGATACTATTTCTCTACCGCAATCCCAAGTGCGAAAAACGGAATGATAAACTCAGCTGAAATCACGAACAGAAATGAGTAGAAACAATAGATGGCAGCACTTTCGGACCCGTGGGAAAATGCCACTTTTTCCTTTCTGTAAATTTTTCTGTTTATTCCTCAAAGAAGTTATGTTGGCTGTGGGGCCGGGGAACTGCCGCACATATTTAGCACGTTTAGATTTTGGTCCATCTTCAATCTGAAACTGGTGCCTGCCTGCTTGCCTGCTAGAACGGAGCTTTCCACTCGAAAGCAGAAACATAGTTTGATGAAACGAAAGCGTGGCTGCATAACTTCAGATACTCCTCTCTGACTCCTCTCTAGACATAAAACTCTACTTCAATTCATCCTCCGTAGGCTCTAGCTCAATGACAAGCAAAAACCATCCTTTTCGCCCCAGGCAAGAGTTCTATGGAGCTTGCCAAAATGTTATGTCATATTCATCAATCTGGCCAGAGGTCCACACATTCTGTAAAAACCGCAGAGGTTAGACCCTTATCGTCTTCTAGTAATAAGATGAAATCGGACGACTAGGAAAAAAAAAAAAAACACGACAAAACCAATGTGTTGCTCTCGCAAACATCTCATGTAAAAATCTCAGTAAATAGAATCCCAGGTTTTCGTCCCAGTTTCGTCCTTGCCATTCCTTGCAAAAAGGATCTTCAGTTTTGTGTCTACATACTTGAGAAAGTTTTTAATTTTATTGTTTTAACGTTATTTTGCTGCTACATTTGAATTTCCCGCCAAAATCGAGCCACAAAATCGACGATCACCTCGGCGGTTGTTTGTCCAATTTGAGCCACAAACCAAGCCACGAAAATCTTGTTGGTCGCGGAAACACACTAGTGGGCCGCAGAAAAGGCCGCGGAAACGCTCTTTTCGAGCCACAATCGACCCACAACCTGTTTGTGGGAGCACGGAAAAATGCCTCTAGGCTAAAGCTTAAATTGTCACTAAATTTCTGACAGATTCGGTAAAATTTTGACCTGTATCCTCCCCATCGAAAATGCCCTTGCGAATTTTTTGAATGAAACTACTTATTTTTCTACTTCATTTCATACTAGCTTCAGTAGCTTCTCCTTACTAAATACTTATTTTTAAGAGGAGTCTACTCATTTTGAGAGCACCCAGAGTGGAAGCATCCAGAGCGGGTCAGTGCGCGGAGTACGCCTCCTGCCAGCCTTTCTTGTGCGGTAAGCAACGGCGAAGACGGAAGAGGTGTACACGGGTATCAACATCAGCTCAAAGCTAGATTAAATACCTCTAGGTCCGCTCAGTTTTGTCGGGGTTTTCATAGTCACTGCATGCGAATGAAGACAGAAGTTCTATCTGATTATTTGTTCTTGGTGTAATATCCCTTGCACTGGGCTCGTGACTGATCAGTTCTAGGCTGTTTGAAGCAGCACAATCGGCATTTTTGACCACTAAGCTCCTCAAGGCAAGGGGAAGCCTGATCTGGCTCAAAGAGAACAGAAAAAGGATAATGAAAAAACAAGCGTAGTGCCGGTTAGTAGTTACGGCGTAGTTACGGCGTACAAAAATGGCGTGGTTAGCGAGGAAATGAGAACGGATGGAACGATTGGTTATGTCGAGAGCCGCAGTTCTAGGTAAGACGGGTTTGATCCTTTAATAAAATCATATTCAGAAAATCACAAAAATAAATATCCAAGTAAATATAAAAAAAGCGAGATCAATAAGCTACACAGCGTAAACTAACACACAAATAAACTAATTGAATAAAGTACACAACGAAAAACTTACAAACTACTAAATCTTTGCGCTTTCTTCGTTTTTGTTTCATTTAATAATAAAACAAAACATAACTCTCGTGAGCAGAGCCCAAATACGATGTTTTTTAGTCATAAACAAAAAAAAATAATAATTAATATCTTTAGAAAAGGCTATAGCCGGGGCAACACTTTGATTTGTTTCTTCGCTATCGGTTAAATGCTGAAGCTGTCAGCCCATCGTGGTTTCCAAGAACATTTTTATGAGCTGACAACAGTAATCAGATGGCTATCTCTTACCAATGAAAAAAAAAAATCTGTACCGGGGACGTTTCGCCATGGAGACGTTTTGATTGAGGACGTTTGGTCATGGGGACGTTTCGCCTTGGGGAACTTCTGTCGTTGGGACGTTTTGTCATGGGGACGTTTTGCCGAAAACCCGCCTGACGTACCTCACCGGACAAGCCATACCGGAATGTGGGAACAGTGGGCGCCTCTTGATTTACATGATGATTTACAATCCCTGAGCTGACTCTCGCTTTGTTAACCTGCCGATTACAGATAGGAACAGGTAACAACAGTGACGGTCAAAACAACGAGAGCAAAAAATGGAACACGCAAAAACAGCGAGTGGTCAAAACTAACATTGACAGGGGTCGCCGTCACTACCCCCACACGTCATAAACCCCACACGTCAGTTCACCCACAAGAAAAATCCAACAGTTCACGGACACATCAGTTCGCCCACACGTCAGTACCCCCACACGTCAGTTCGCCCACACGTCAGTACCCCCACACGTCAGTTCGCCCACATGTCAGTTCTCCCACTTCAGAAATCCGTCAGTTCGCCCACACGTCATAACCCCCACACGACATAACCCCCGCATGTCATAACCCCACACGTCATAACCCCCACACGTCATAACCCCCACACGTCGTAACCCCCACACGTCATAACCCCCACACGACATAACCCCCGCATGTCATAACCCCACACGTCATAACCCCCACACGTCATAACCCCCACACGTCGTAACCCCCACGCGTCATAACCCCCACACGTCATAACCCCCACACGTCAGAAGACCCACATTTTCCGACAGTTCGCCCACATATAATGACCCATCCGCCAGTTTGATAATCTCGAGTGAATGCAATCAAAAGAAAGGGATCACAACCCAGGGGATTCATAAGAAGAAGTCGACTTCTGCGCGTTTTAATGAGGGCGAATATTAATTCCGTATCGTCAGAAGCTTGCTAATTGATTCGATACTTTTGCTTTACGAGAGGGAAGGACACAAAAAGAAGAATATGTGCAAGAGAAAGGCGTCGTAACAAGTTGTAACGAAGGTTGACGATTGGGGCTAGTTCATATGGAAATGAATATTATAAGAATTGTAACTTTAGCTGGCCAGCTTTCTTATTCTTTTTTCAACAACGCTTAATATAGCCAGGGGCGTAACTACCATCGGAGCCCTAAGTGCGCCGATAAATCTCATTGAGTGCCGCAGGATACCTGAAATGGAGAAGGATGCATAGTTTTTCGCCCGACTTCAGATATTGTATATTCTATCTGAACCTTAGAGAATGGGTCTTTCTAAAATAACCGAAATTAATGCTTAGCGACGAATCTAATCGGTCCTGGGTTGTTCAGTACAGTACTGTACCCAGATAGGAGACTAGTTACTGTTTTTTGGGATCCCAAAACGTAAGTGGCGGGATACCTATGACATCGCAAAAGTTGTCCGTCCGTCTGTCCGTCCGTCCGTCCGTCTGTCCGTCCGTCTGTAAGCACGATAACTCTCGAATGGAATGAGATATTTTGATGAAACTTGGTGTGAGCATTCTTTGGGTCAAGAGTAAGGTCGAGTTCGTAGATGGGCCCTGTAGCCCTACATTTAGGGGTGGGGGAGGGGGTTCAAATTAAGGGACAAGCAAAATATTTTTAAACAGCTAATGTGATAGTCGATTATGGGGTAAGAAGGCATGCTGAACACGAATATGAAAATCATTTTCTCGCCGGACAAGTAGTTCACCCGGAATCCGGCCAAAACCGGAAAGTTTGTTAAAAGTAAAAGTTTTATTTGAAGTCGATTAGATGTTGGATCTAGGGATAAGAAGGCATGCTGAACACGAATATGAAAACCATTTTCTCGCCAGACAAGTAGTTCGCCCGGAATCCGGCCAAAACCGGAAAGTTTGTTAAAAGTAAAATCTTTGTCTGAAGTTGATTAGATGTTCGATGTAGGGGTAAGAAGGTATGCTGAACAATAATACGAAAACTGTTTTCTCGCCAGACAATTAGTTAGCCCGGAATCCGGCCAAAACCGGAAAATTTGTTAAGAGTAAAATTTTTATTTGAAGTTGATTAGATGATAGATCTAGGGGTGAGAAAAGATGCTGAATCCGTATGACAATCATTATTTAGCCGGACACGTAGTTCTTCAGGAATCCGGTTGAAACCGGAAAATTTGTTAGAAGTTAAATCTTTCTTTGAAGTTGGGATGTTGGATTTAGGGGTAAGGAGATACGCTGAATTCGTTTTTGAACTTTAGTTTTCGCCGGACAAGTAGTTCTTTAATTTCGCCAAAATCGCCAAATTCACAGAAGTAGGGTAGGATCGTTTCGATCGGCTTATAGGGGTAAACATACATGCTGAATCCATATCTGAACTTGGTTTTCGTAATGATTAGCTGTTTGGCCTGGCGAAGAAAAAACCTTACTGTCTGGATCAGATATTGAATTTTTGGGATCCCATCGGAACCTTTGGTCTTGTTTTTGGGATCCCGAAACGTAAGTGGAGGGATACCTATGACATCGCAAAAGTTGTCCGTCCGTCTGTCCGTCCGTCCGTCCGTCTGTAAGCACGATAACTCTCGAAGGGAATGAGATATTTTGATGAAACTTGGTGTGAGCATTCTTTGGGTCAAGAGTAAGGTCGAGTTCGTAGATGGGCCCTGTAGCTTTATATTTAGGGGTGGGGGAGGGGGTTTAAATTAAGGGGCAAGCAAAGTTTTTTTAAACAGCTAATGTGATAGTCGATTATGGGGTAAGAAGACACGCTGAACACGAATATGAAAACCATTTTCTCGCCGGACAAGTAGTTCGTCCGGAATCCGGCCAAAACCGGAAAGTTTGTTAAAAGTAGAAGTCTTATTTGAAGTTGATTAGATGTTCAATATAGGGGTAAGAAAGCACGCTGAACAAGAATATGAAAACCGTTTTCTCGCCGGACAAGTAGTTCGTCAAAAATCCGGCCGAAACCGGAAAGTTTGTTAGAAGTTCAAGTTTTATCTGAAGTTGATTAGATGTTTGATGTAGGGGTAAGAAAGCATGCTGAACAAGAATACGAAAACCGTTTTATCGCCGGACAAATAGTTCGCCCGGAATCCGGCCAAAACCGGAAAATTTGTTAAAAGTTAAATTTTATTTCAAGTTGATTAGATGTTGGATATAGGTGCAAGGAGATACGGTGAATCCGTTTTTGAGCTTTAGTTTTTCGCCGGACAAGTAGTTCTTGAATTTCGCCAGAACCGCAAAATTCACAGAAGTAAGCTAGGATCGTTTCGATCGGCTTATAGAGGTAAACGCACATGCTGAATCCATATCTGAGCTTGGATTTCTTAATGATTAGCTGTTTGGCCTGGCGAAGACTGGATCTGGCGAAGACAAAACCTAATTGTCTGAATCAAATATTGAATTTTTGGGATCCCATCGGAACCTTTGGTCTTGTTCTTCAGGTTTTTCTTGGTTGTTAGATTACTCGGTAGGCTACACTTTTGGACATTAACATATCAAGGCCAGCCCAGAAAGAAACATGGCATATAGACATATAGTAAATCTGAGAAGAAGACAACAACAAGTCTGGTAAACTGACGAGAAAAACCTTTTTTTGGGATCCCAAAACGTAAGTGGAGGGATACCTATGACATCGCAAAAGTTGCCCGTCCGTCCGGCTGTAAGCACGATAACTCTCGAAGGGAATGAGACATTTTGATGAAACTTGGTGTGAGCATTCTTTGGGTCAAGAGTAAGGTCAAGTTCGTAGATGGGCCCTGTAGCCCTACATTTAGGGGTGGGGGAGGGGGTTCAAATTAAGGGGCAAGCAAATTTTATTTAAACAGCTAATGTGATAGTCGATTATGGGGTAAGAAGACACGCTGAACACGAATATGAAAACCATTTTCTCGCCGGACAAGTAGTTCGTCCGGAATCCGGCCAAAACCGGAAAGTTTGTTAAAAGTAAAAGTTTTGTTTGAAGTTGATTAGGTGTTTGATTTAGGGGTAAGAAGGCATGCTGAACACGAATATGAAAACCATTTTCTTGCCGGACAAGTAGTTCGCCCGGAATCCGGCCAAAACCGGAAAGTTTGTTAAAAGTGGAAGTCTTATTTGAAGTTGATTAGACGTTCGATATAGGGGTAAGAAGGCATGTTGAACACGAATATGAAAACTGTTTTTTCGCCAGACAAGAAGTTCGCCCGGAATCCGGCCAAAACCGGAAAGTTTGTTAAAAGTAAAAGCTTTATTTGAAGTTGATTAGATGTCCGATTTAGGGGTAAGACGAGATGCTGAATCCGTATATGACAATAATTTTTTTGCCTGACATATAGTTCGTCCGGAATCCGGTTGAAACCGGAAAATTTTTGATAAGTTAAATACGTCAGTACGACGTGTCCTTTAAGGGATTGAATTGCAACCCGCCAGGTCCTCATACTTTAACGTACTATAACACCAGTACACCGTGCAGTCCCATGATATCAGTCCTATCCTACCCAGTGCCAAAATTTCCCGGTATTGCCCTGATGTTAACAGAAAAAAGTTCCAACCGTGCGATAAACAGTGATAACGCACAGCCAGCCGTGCGATAAAAACTGATAACGCACAGTTGGTCGGTTCATCAAGTTCCTCGAGCATTTTCCCTCAAGTACTGAAAAATACAGCCTGATCTCCAAAAAATGAATAAAAGACATCACTTCCAGGAGGAAAAACAAAAAAGATTGAAATAAAACAGTGTCTTTTGTACCGAATTTCCGCCAGGAGGTATCATGGGTCTGCACAGTGTACTAGCTAGTGTTATAATCATTATCGCCCTTGCTTTTCTTCTGGCGATAGCGGAAAATTTGGCCCTTGGGCCCCATGACAGGCAGATATCACCCTCGCTGCGCTCGGGCGATATCAGCCTATCATGCCACCCGCGGGCCAAATTTTTCCGCTATCACCCTCAGCAAGGGCGATAATATATATTAACGAGCGAGACAGTATTCCGAAAACTTCCTTCTCTGATCCCTGCGTGTTTTCTTTCGTCCATTTTTTTCTTTACGTAAAGGAAATCAAAGCTATCAGATCTGACAGCAAGCTTCCGGCGATTCTGAATGAATTTTTTGCCTTCGTTAAAATGCGCAAACGTCGGCCCCTTCTAATTAGTCCCCTGGATTTTGATCGTCGACTCAGTCGGGTTTTCTGAATTAATTGGCGGTGGGTCTCTATTGTGGGCGAACTGTCGGAAAGTGTGGGGGTTATGACGTGTGGGTGAACTGACGGTCGGCGAACTGACGTGTGGGGGAACTGTCGGATTTTAGGAGTGGGTGTACTGACGTGTGGGCGAACTGACGTGTAGATGAACTGACGTGTGGGTGAACTGACGTGTGGGCGAACTGACGTGCAGGCGAACTGTCAGAAAATGTGGGCCTTGTGACGTGACACACCAAAGAAAAAAAGGAGAAAGATTAACTCGATCTGAGGAGAGTGTGGGTGAACTGTCGGAAAATGTGGGCGTAGTGACGGATTTTGTGGGGGTTCTCACGTGTGGGGCTTATGACGTGTGGGGGTAGTGACGGGACCCCATTTACATCAGACCGGCATTCTCTCAAAGCGGAATAATTCAAGACCACGGCATGGGAATAAGGGATTAAAATCGCCTAGGTATACCAATGTTATCCCGATCAATTCAGGGTTTATTAATCACTTGGGAACTGCTACAAAATAAGCTACAGGCTGTAAAAAGCAAAGCCCAATGATTCGAATCCACCTATAAATTTGTTTCATGAAGGTAAGCAAACTGGGACTTGATATAGATAGATAGAATTGTATTGTTTCAAAAGTACCTGTCACAGCGTTGCCGCCGAATTTGACCTTTTCGTCATACAAAAATGAATAAAATAACACTCTCTCACTCTATAGTCTTGTTACAAAAGAGAAAAAAAAACACTAAAAGGAAAACTTATCGGTTATTGTACAATTCAACAAATGCCGGAACAAAACTCCTTCTATATCTTTCATGAAGAGGGGCCACAGGTACTAGTTTGGGGATTTTCTGGGATTTCTCTCGCTGGGGTCTAATACGTATAGGAGAATAGGGGGGAGGGAGAATATTACGTAGTCGGGGAACAGAGAGGGTTTTTATACCGAAATCGATGCTAAGGTGGGTTCGTCTCTCTTCCAGGGTAGCCAGCTTGAACCTTTTTAGTAGGTAACTGTAGGGCACTTTACCCTCCCCGTTAATAATCATGAGGGCCTTTTTTTGAATATTCTCGATACGGTATGTGTGCTCTGAAGAGAGCCCGAAGTGCCAAACAGGACAAGCGTATTCAAGAATAGGTCTGATAAAACTAACATAAATTTGGAGGAGGTCTTTAGAAGGGCAAGAAAATTTCATAAGTAGTTTTAGGACAGCAATACATGGGGAGGCTTGTTTTAAAATATTTTTGATGTGGGCATCCCATTTTAGATCATTGGTTAAAGTAACTCCGAGAAGTTTAATTTTTTTGACAGAGATTTCTGGGGGAATGGGGTCAAGAAAAGCTGGGGTGGATTTTAAAAAGTTAATTGTCATGATTGAAGATTTCTTGGAGTTGACTTTCATTTGTTACAGAGCAGCTTCTTGGGTAATGTCATCCAGGATAGTCATTGCGGAGCTCTTAAAGGACCCCTCTTGCTTATTCTGGTTTTTATAATATATCTAGCTCCCATACAGAATTATAAGCTTCTAAAATTCCCACATTTCTCCATTGTTCCGTTTTGTGCCTACGAAATTTTTGCACTTTTTTGGCCTTGCCGAGTTTTGCCTGTCACACAACGAAACGTTTGCCGGGATCATCAACGTCTGCTGACAACTCTTTCACACATAAGGATCTGAGAAGCTTTTGTTTATTACTTCTTTTATTTGCTTAGTTTTCCCACTTTTGAACCACGGAGCGATCAGTTTTCAAATGTTTTGCGCCCAACCGCCGCGTCGGAGAGCAGGAAGGCTGGACAAAGTCGACATGCGCCAACAAGAAAATCGCTAATTTTAGATGGAAAGTACTGGTATTTTCGAAAATGTTTTTTTCTGATCAATTTCATAGGGAAAATATTATTTCTAGTAAGAGTTGTGCTTTAATATTTCGCCGACAAACCTCAAGAGCTGAGAGGTCGTCAACATATTTCCATCGGTCAGGGTAATCAGAAATAAGACTATTTATCATAATTAAAAATAAAATTGGACCTAGTAAAGTACCTTGGGGAACACCACAAAAAATAGGGAGTGGTTCAGAAACAAGAGCTGTAAGCTCATATGGCACTTGCATGTGTTGAGATGTTTTGTTTGATCAAAAGTATTTTTCGACTTTGTGGTTAAAATGCGCACTTTAAGGGAGCTAGATAAAAAGTATTTTATTTTTGAACTTGGGTGTAATGATGCGCACTTTAAAGGCGCTAGAAATGCATCTGTATGCAAAACCCTTGAGGCAAAAACGATCACAGGCCTTTAGGGATCCTTGATGTATACCGTTTCGTCAAAAGTTTTTTTTTTCGCTTTTCATTTCAAATGCGCACTTTAAGGGTGACAGAAATAAATTTTTAAGCAAAACCTTTGTGGCACAAATGATCATGGGTTGAGATGTATTGTTTGAAATAAAGTACTTTTCGACCTGGCCGTTCAGATTCACACTTTAAGGGAGCTAGAACGTCATTTGCAAACAAAACCCTTGAGGCAAAAATGATAATGTGCTCATGGGGATCATGAAAATATGAATTTAGTTTAAAAGTATTTTTCTAAATTTGCAGTCAAGATTAGTACTTTAACGAATGGTCGGATTTGGAAAGTGGTCATTTTTGAGTCAATCTGGTCAAATCTCTAATATTTCAGCCAAGTTCCATCGTCCTAGATTATATGGAAGTACCTTAAATCGGGATCACCGGAATCCCGGACCTACCCCCCCTCAAACTTCCCCACAGTCGCCGGAGCCAATCCGGTTCCGTAAGTGTTTATCCAGAGCATCTGTTTGTTATTCCCACAAAGTTCCATCCCAATCTCACCAGTCTAAGTCGGTCACGTATTTTCGCCCCCCCCCCCCCAATTGCTGTCGGATCTGTCCGGACATGAAAAAGATCAACAGAAACATGTCCTCTCTTCAATTACCAAATTTCACTCAAATCCGATCAGCCGTTTCAAAGTTACGCATGACTCAATATTCCGGATTCCCCCTCCCGTTACTCCCCCCACGGCTATCAGATCATGTAAATTTTTCTTTATAAGTCAGTTTGATCAGGTCCCTGATTCGCCTCCCAAGATTCGTCGTGAAAATCCCCAAAACCGCCATAACCGGAATTCCGGGAAACTCCCCTCCACCCCCCCCCCCTAATGTCATGATCCATCCCAAATGTATAAACGATTTATCTGGAGCAGATGCTTGTTCTTTCCAGCAAGTTTCACTCCGATCCCTCCATTCTAACCGTTTCCCGATATTTCCGGTCACCCCCCCCCCCAACTCCCCCATAGCTATTGAATCCGGTCCGGACTTCAAATGGGACATCAGAGGTATGTCATTTATTCAGTTATTAAGTTTCATTCCAATCCGACCACCCGCTCGAAAGTTACACAGTACTCCAATTTTCCGGATTCCCCAGCCCTCCACCCCGCTAGTGTCCGGATCCAGTCCAAATGTATGAACGATTTATCTGGAGCAGATGCATGTTCCTCCCAGCAAGTTTCACTCCGATCCCTCTATTCTAACCATTTCTCGAAATTTCCGGTCTCCCCCCCCAACTCCCCCATAGCTGTCGAATCCGGTCCGGACTTCAAACGGGACATCAGTAGTGTGCCATTTATTCAGTTATTAAGTTTCATTCCAATCCGATCACCCGTTCGAAAGTTACACACTACTCCAATTTTCCGGATTCCCCAGAACTCCCCCCCCCCGGGTGGTCGGATCCAGTCCAAATGTATAAACAATTTATCTGGAGCAGATGCTTGTTCTTCCCAGCAAGTTTCACTCCGATCCCTCTATTCTAACCGTTTCTCGAAATTTCCTGTCTCCCCCCCCCAACTCCCCCATAGCTGTCGAATCCGGTCCGGACTTCAAACGGGACATCAGAAGTATGCCATTTATTCAGTTATTAAGTTTCATTCCAATCCGATCACCCGTTCTAAAGTTACACACTACTCCAATTTTCCGGATTCCCCAGCCCTCCACTCCCCCCCGGGTGGTCGGATTGGGAAACTGAATGTTTCCAAGTTAGTCCGATCGGGTCCCTGATGCTCCTGCCAAGTTTCATCGTCCTAGCACATCTGGAAGTACTCCAACTCGAAAAAGTGTGACAAAACTCCTTAATTTTCTGAATTTCCCCGGCCCACCACTCCCCCCCAGATGGTCGGATCGGGAAACTGATTACTTCTAGGTTAGTTTGGTCGGGTCCCTGATTTTCCTGCCAAGTTTCATCGTCCTAGCACATCTGGAAGTACCCTAACTCGCGATCACCGGACTGACCGACCGACCGACCGACCGACCGACCGACCGACAGACCGACAGACCGACAGACCGACAGACCGACAGACCGACCGACGGAAAAGTGATCGGTATATGGCACTTGGCCGGAAGGCAAGTGCCATAAAAACATTATTATATTTGACAATCTGAGATCGGTTTGTCAAAAAAGAAGCTATAATTTTAATCAAAAAAGGACTAACTTTAAACTCTGAAAGCAGCTTTTCAACAAGAATATTATGATCAATAAGATCAAAAAGCTTTCTGGAGATCAATTAATAGAAGATTTAACCATGTATCAGGGTTTTCAAGGTTTTTATAAATTAAATCAAGTAAACTCACAAGGTAATGAGAGGTAGACGTTTCCTTAAGGTTCCCGAACTGTTTAAGGTCAATGAGTTCTAGGATTTCTGCCTTCAACCAATCGGCAAGAAAACTTTCATACATCTTTGAAAAAGTTGGGGGCAGTGTAATTGGTCGTACTCCAGTGAAGTCATTTAGGCCTCCCTTTTTCTCAATGGGGGTAACATACCCTAACTTCCAACAAGACGGATAATTTCCCGATTTACTAATTTCATTAAAAATACTTAACAGCGGGATAGATAATTTATCTGGGAAAAGCTTTTCTTTTCTCTTTACTTGTCTCAGAAGGGACGGGATTCGGCCGGCTATGAGCCACTGCAGATTTTGGGACACTCTTGACCTACAAGTAAATATGCACATCTGCGTGCACTGGATTCTCCAATGACACTGATCCAGAATTCTAGGTTTGGAAGGCAATTACCTTTAAAAAAGGTAAAATAAAGGTTTTTTTAAAGCACCTGCTTTATTTGCCAAAGGTATACCATAGCCACATGTTAACGGAGCGTTTCCAAGTTAAAGATGCAAGCGTCACACTTTTGGAAATTTCGTCGGCTCTACCAAAAATTATGGACAACAGGGACCAGCCAGCACATGACAGTCTGCATTCTTTTCTGGCCGATGGATGAAAAATTGTATATTGTATTTGTTGTGTTTTATTTAATTCTTTTATTTTATGTTACATACTCCGCTTTTCAAATGGCGGGTCATAAATAAATTACTTACTTACTACTTACTTACTTACTTACTTACCGGCCGGCACTTAAATACTTGTCCACATTAGCAAATTAGTTGCAACGGAGATTTAAAGTTTAACTGAAAAGGGATGAGATATGACAATCTAGCTACCCAACGAAGATCCAATGAAAATGCGGATTTGTTTTACCTCTATGCGCTTGTACCTGTGTTATATGCTTGAATAAAAGAATTTACGAAAAATAAGTTTTCACGCAGTGAACTACCTTCTACCAGCTGATCAGTGGTCACCGAAAAGCCGCGTTTGTATTGAGATTCAAATTTTCCGCGTCACAGTAGAAATTTGCGTTGTGGGGAAGGCCGTAGATGTTCAGAGCATCATATTAGAGCAAATAGTGAAAAATATATCCTTTAACACAAGCCATATTATGCAGTGTGTAGGTCTACAGTTAAATGAGACAAAAATAAGTTGTCTTTTCAGTTCAACTTTAAGGATGGCGCTCACTATAGGGTTCGAAATACTACCTTTGAAAGGCAATTACCGGCTTGCAACTCATATCACTTTTTGGAAAAGAAATTGACGAATATTTTTGTAACATTCTCAGGTTACAAGTACGGCAAACAGAAAGAATCAGCTGACAAGTCCTACTGCGTGTGTTCAGACAGAAAGTGCAGAGGGCGAGGTGTGTTGGCCGATGGAGCATTCTCGGCGAGGAGTTGAAAGGATTAAGAAAGGAAGTGTTTGGCCGGGAGGTTTGGGATGAAAGGGAATTGACTTCGATTATGGGAAGTAAGTGTTTTGGTGATCTCCGAAGGCTGGGTAGATTCCTGAAGATAGCTATGACCCACCGCGAACTATTTTTATAGAAGTTGATTTTTGGTTTGTTTTGGAGTGTATGATATTTTGTTTTTTGTTATTTTTTTATGTTTTCCGCCATGGCCCTTGGGCTTTTTTGGAATTAAATTCATTCATTCATTCATTCATTCATTCTCGGTAACAGTTCGGCATAATCATATGCCTGATCCGTCGTCTGATAAGGTGCAAGAGAAGTACGGCCGGATGAAGAGAAACTCAGAGAAAGGCGGCATCCACTCTTCACTCGTTCGCAGGCCAAGTGTACAACGGCCCGGAGGAAAATGCAGTCAAAGTACGGATCCAACATCGTGGAAGATCTACCCGGATTCTATACTTCTTCTTCTTCTTCTTTGTGGTGTTTGCGTTTACAGGTGTTGGTTGATAACACCTTTATACGACCCGTATAACTTCTTTCGATATTTCACTTTTCACTATTTCAATTAAACTTTCACACATTATTCATATCTCTCAAATTCATACCCATAACTATCCTAAATACTAAATTATTCGAACAAATATACAATATCTTTTTCTCTTAAATCTAAACAAATCCAAACAAACAATTCCATAATTTTCTTCTTTTTTTTTCTTTTTTTTTCTCTTTTTTCAAAATTAAATATCTTTTTTACCTTTCTAAAAATCTATTATAAAAATAATCAAAAATTGACGTCGTCCATCCTATTCGGATTCTATACTGCAAACAACATAGCGTATACTGCAAACAACATAGCGTATCGAGCCCGTCGTGCTCTCTGTCCGCCAGAACCGGCAACAGAACAGCTTCTCGGGAAAAAAATTATAGCCCGATACGTGACAAAAAGAGAACAAACGTGGCAAGCGTGATGATCAGAGTGGGTTGTCGACATAACGTCCCCATTCAAAACGTCCCCTGTAGAAACGTCCCCGTCGAAACGTCCCCTTGACAAAACGTCCCCATGACAGAACGTCCCCGTGACAAAACGTCCCCACGACAAAACGTCCCCGTGACAAAACGTCCCCACTCAAAACGTAAACGTCCCCATGGCGAAACGTCCCCGGCTATAGATTTACATCAGACCGGCATTCTCTCAAAGCGGAATAATTTAGGACCACGGCATGGGAATAAGGGATTAAAATCACCTAGGTATATAAATGTTATCCCGAGCAATTCAGGGTTTATTAATCACTTGGCGACTGCTACAAAATGAGCTACAGGCTGTTACCCACTCAAAAAGCAAAGCCCAATGATCCGAATCCACCTATGAATTTGTTTCATGATGGTAAGCAAACTAGGACTTGTTTAGCTTTTCTCTTTACTTGTCTCAGAAGGGACGGGACTCAGCCGGCCATTGCCAAAGCCATTGCAGACTTTGGGGGCACTCTTGACCTACAAGTAAATAGGTATATTTGCATGCACTGGGTTCTCCAATGACACTGATCCAGAATTACTTATTCACTTAAAGTGACACGAAAATCCAATGAAAATGCTGATTTGTGGTACCTCTATGCGCTTGTTCCTCTGTTGTATGCTTGACTAAAAGAATTTGCGAAAAGTAAGTTTCATGCAGTGACTACCTTCTGCGAGCTGATCAGTGGTCACTGAAAAGCCGCGTATGTATTGAGATTCAAATTGTTCGCATCATAGTAGAATTTTGCATTGTGAGGAAGGCCGTAGATGTTCAGAGCATCATATTAGAGCAAATAGTGAAAAAAAAATCCCAAGCCAAATTATGCAGTGTGTAGGCCTACAGTTAAATGAGACAAAAATAAGTTGTATTTTCAGTTAAACTTTAAGGATGGCGCTCACTATAGGGTTCAAAATGCTACCTTTGGAAGGCAATTACTGGCTTGTAACTCGTATCACTTTTTGGAAAAGAAATTGCATGCAGATTGTGCATGTTCATTCAAACGACGTAGAACTGGTCAGTTACGAGTCCATTGGAAGGCATATTACACTACATATTTTTACTAACTATACATTTATGAAGCGACTGGTCCTTATGTCCGAACTTTCCTGCTTATAAGGAATGTTCCCATATCTGTAATGCACACTGTGAAGTTGTTTTACCTCGATCATGCACCTGAAGATCGAGGCAAACTTAAAAATCTATGCTTGGGGACGTTTCGCCACGGGGACGTTTTGTCATGGGGACGTTTTGTCATGGGGACGTTTTGCCACGGGGACGTTTTGCCACGGGGACGTTTTGTCATGGGGACGTTTTGTCACGGGGACCTTTCGCCAGGGGACGTTATGTCATGGGGATGTTTCGTCGGTAAGCCATCAGAGTAATGCTAATAGAAGAATCTTGAGGAATGCGAATGATGGAAATACTAATGAAGTACAATGAATTAATATCACAAGACACAAGTATGAATTAGTATCATAAGTACGCCGGGACCTTTAAGCCTTTTGACCAGTATTTTTTGTCTGAACTGATAACGTAATCAGTATCTCATAGGCCTAGTTATCCCTGAGCGATGAAAAAAAAATCATTAGCCGCGGACGTTTCGAATGGTGACGTTATGTCGACAACCCACAAAAGTGGTAGGTGTGGGAGTTTACGGTACTCTGCTTTGACCCGTCTCCTGACAGTGTGTAGTCCACTATTCTGTGTTATAACGGAGCCTTTCATCGACAACTCATTACCTAACAGGCCAGACAATAATCACCCATCAACCTTTGGTATTCATTCATACACAGCTGAGTGAATTCCATCCGGTCTAGACGCATTTTAATTCAAGAGGGGCTAGGGGGTAATACCGTGGGGAATCTGATGACGAAGTCCGATTCTGGGAAATGAGGAGTGCTGCGAAGTTAGGTCGCGATGGCTTGTAGCGTTTCCACTTTTCAGTCATTCAAACTTGGAAGTTGAAAGTGTGAACAGTACAGAGAAGAAATATAGAAACATGTCTGCGTAAGTATTTGTTGCGTTCTGTTTGTATATTGTATCACGAGTTCGGCTTCTTTGAGCAGTGCAATTTTTCGCTGAATGGTAAAATGAACACCCATTCGGTTGGTGTTGACTAGAGTTTAGCCGATTGTCTATGGGTCGTGGTGTTTCTATCGAGGGCCTTAACTAGCCTACTTTGGCCAACCGAGGGATTGCCCACTCCCTGGCACCTGCTGTACACCCTGTCCCGGCACCAACTGAAATCAGCGGTGCCGGCCATAAATTATGCGGTTTATTTTTCAAGCGCTTCTAATCATTCTTATTTTGATATTATATATCATTATTGATATATTATACTTGCTGTACACTAAAGTCAAGAGTGGGTAACCCCTCGGTCAAAGCGCTTGGATGAAGTGGCACTGGTCAAAAACTCCCCTCGTAAATCCCGCTTATAATCTACCTCAGCCAAGTGCTGGGTATACCCTACAATCAATCAGAATAACTTAACGGGGTTATATCAGGGTAGTGTGGGGCGATATTCGGATTTTTCGATATATCGATATTTTCACTTTCGATATTCGATAATCGATATAACGATATCGATATTTTGATACCATGTTTCGCTATAGTATTGGTCTCGTTTCGCCAAAATTTAAGAGCAAAATTGTCGTAAGAAAGCACCTTGCATGAACTCAAACTTCGAATAAATAGAAACTGGATTACGAAGAACATATTGCTCCAGTTTCGGATATATAAGTGTAACTTATGTTGGATAATTTACAATAATTATAACTGAATAAATATCGTTTTCGATATCGACATTTACGTTTCGATATCGATGTTTGGTCCGATATATCGATATATAGTTATCGATATCGAATATCGCCCAACACTATATCAGGGTTAGGGTGCCCAGCATTTGGCATAGGGTAACCGGCATTTGGCAGGCAAATTGTGGGTAGGCTATACCCAAAGTTTCAGAATAAATATAACCTGTCCAAACATCAGGGATTTCAGTAGCCGTATAGTGGCTTAAAATACGGCATCATAAATATATAATTAACTTATAGTGAATTTTTCAAATATCTTTATAGATATCTGTAAATATTTAAAAATAAAGTAGGCGAGAGGAGCGAGGTTCTGCCGCGACTCGTAACCCTTATTTAAATAGGAAATTGCGCGTTTTCATTATCTTGACATGATTTATGGTGTTTTTGTACAGCCAGTTATAGTTGATCATTGTCAATGTTCATCTTCTGTAATCACAGTGTCTCACGTCGACATACGAAGAAAACTTTCTTAGCAGCTAGTCGACTTCATTTTTTCTGTCTTGTAAATTCTTCCTTAATCTGCCAGTTTGGTGAAAGAAAAAAGAGTATTTATCAAAAAAATTTCGTTTCGTTCACTAATTAATATGACCTTCTAATTCGTTTTCATTACTTTCTTTATTTTTTTCTGTTCCTTGTTTATTCTTCACTCAGAAAAACTTGCATTTTCAAAACATCATCTCGTGCTGTCATTTATTTATTTAAATCCTTTCGGCCCTTCTAGCCGAGGGCCACTTGATTAATTATTCAAATTGGACTTTTAAGATTAAAGTTTAACTGAAAAGCCAACTCATTTGTGTGTCATTTAATTGGATACACTGAATTATTTGGGTTCTGCAAAGGGATTTTTTTTATTTTCCACTATCTGCTCTAGCTATGAGCCTCAGAATATCTCCAGCCTTCCCCACAGCGTAAATTCTACTATGACGCGGGAAATTTTAATCTCAACACAAATGCGGCTTTTCAGTGGGCAGTGGTGGGATTGGTGAAGATTGCTTAGTGCCTGAACAAAAAAAAAATTGATAAAGCTTTCTCGTAGAGCAAAAATACAAGCGCATAGAGGCACCACAAATCACACGGAAATTCCACTATTTTGAAATCGATTATTCGTGAATTGCGGAACAACGAAGAAACGCATTTTCAGCGGGTCTTCAAGCCAATTTGAGTGGATAAGTGATCGATAACTAGATTGTCCCATCCCAGCCCTTTTCGGCCCTTTTTATTTTTCCTTGTTTGTGCTTTGTGCTTATTTTTAGGGATTATGATGTCCCATCATTTTTCAGTATTTTTCATTTCAGATCGATAACTAGATTGTCCCATCCCAGCCCTTTTCGGCCCTTTTTATTTTTCCTTGTTACCTCGTCTTTATGCTTTGTGCTTATATTTGGGGATTATGATGTCCCATCATTTTTCAGTTGTTTTCATTTCAGAGACAAGAACATTTTCCAGAGGGCAGGTGACGCCATCTCCGAGAAGGCAAAAGATGTTAAAGAGGCCACTGGTGATGCTATGGGCAAGGCTTCTGAGAAAATGCATTCCGGGATGGAATCGGTAAGCATTTGATAAGAGTTGTTTTAGAGTTCGTTTTTAGACTTTTTTTTTTGTCTTTTTCACCAACGCCGGCAAATTCCTACATAATTCTTATAACGTCGAATTCACAAAAGTTTGATTTCCCTTCTGGCCATTTCTCGGTAATATTGCTGCGGTATAATTAAAATTGTATGCGGTATTTACCTCAGAATCACGGTATTGCGGAGTAAGTGGCAACGCTGCGTAGTAACTCCTACATACAACGTTAAACGATAGCCGTATAGATTGTGAATTCTTTTGCGTTTTCTCCGCTGCAGAGAAAACGCATTTCGGAGAATCCGGATTGTGAATCATTGTTCGCGATTGCCACGGAAAAACGCCTCAGGGTAAAATAATAAAAAAAATCCCTTAGCAGGGTCAAAATGATTCAAGGTGTTCAGATTCAGTGTATACATAGCCTGGGGACTTGGAAGGGGTGACCTCCCAATTGCAGATGCTAGTATGCTTCCTATTATAACCAATCCGGGACACACTCGATTCTGAAAATGTAGGGATGAGATTTGAAGCCTGGTACGGCTCTGCCGTCCTTCTCTGGGCTTATCTACTCTTGACATGGCATATCGAATAAACGTTTATAGTGCGAACGGCGAACGCATGATCAAGGATTTCCCGGCCGGATTCTGTTGAAAAAGTCTCAAACTTTTCCGTATGGTACCAATATCCGGGTTCGAATTACCAGTTTGCGAGCATCCGACCTTTATCATCTGTTCGCACTATCAACAAGAGCCGTTAAAGTGCTGTATAAGACGATCGTATGGACCAAAAGGCAACTTCGTCATTGAGGGATAGTCCAAAGAATATGTATATGCCAGGTGTAAATAGTCTTTGGGATAGTCTATAAACCGTTTCCTTTCTCCAGGCAAAAGGAATGATGTCGTCTGAAGCCGACAAGACGAAGGAGAACCTTGATACCGCTGCCAGCAAAGCTAAGGTAAATTTGTTTTGTCTCCACCTCGCCTCATTTTTGCGTACAGTAGACTTTCGTGCGAATTGGTTGTAGACTACGGGTCTAGGCTAAAACCCCCCCGGCGAAACCCCCCCCGGACAAACCCCCCCCGCCAAACCCCCCCCGGCTAAAACCCCCCCGTGACCAAAACCCCCCCGTGACCAAAACCCCCCCGACCAAAACCCCCCCGGTACCAAAACCCCCCCGACCAAACCCCCCCCGGTACCAAACCCCCCCCGACCAAAACCCCCCCAGTACCAAAACCCCCCCAGTACCAAACCCCCCCCCCCGACCAAAACCCCCCCGCATAAAAAAGACGGGTATAAGTAGAGTAACTGGTAGTTAGAGAGTAAGAGTAAATAAACTTCTTTCACAAACTTGACTCTACAATAATGTCTGAAGTACAGTGAGTATCAGAATAATGATAAACAAAGAGAGTGTAAGGCGAAGGTGAAGGTTGATGGTTTTCCTGAAGTCACCAAACACCCGCATTCATTAACTGAAGCTGTTGTCAGTGAGGTGTTAAATGTGAATGATCAAATCAAAGCCAGTTCCACTCTGTGTATCGATCCCCCCAACAAATCCTTTCCCAATCAGGGGCGTCCCGAGGGGGGGTGTCGGGGGGGTGCTGCACCCCCCCCCAGAAGGCTTGCGGAAAAAATTCCGGTAAATTTTGACTGGTGCGGCGAAGCCGCGCCAGTTAAAATTCATAAAATTCACCTGAACTTGATTTTTAGTGAATCTACCGGATCATTGCTCGGGGAACCTACCGGAATTTTGCTCAGGGAATCTACCGAAATCTTGCTGAAGGGATCTACCGGAACTTGTCTCAGGGAATTTACTGGAGGCTGGATCAGGGGATCTACCGGATTTCGATCCACGGAATCTACTAGAATTTATGAATCTACCGGATCATTGCTCAGAGAACCTACCGGAATTTTGCTTAGGCAATCTACCGAAATCTTGCTGAAGGAATCTACCGGAACTTGTCTCAGGGAATTTACTGGAGGCTGAATCAGGAGATCTACCAGACCTTGACCCACGGAACCTACCGGAATTTTGCTCAGGGAATCCCTCGAAGTCTTGCTCAAGGAATCTACCGGAACATGTCTAAGGCCAGTCTTGTTAGTGTGGTCATATTGGTTGGTTGTTTTTTGTAGCAATAAATATGGACTGGCCACATACCGGATAAAAGCTTCTGCGCTTTTCCGGGAAAATTGTACAGGTAAATAATTGTATATACACAAATTTGAATGTTATTTTTACACACAATGTGGTTTTAATTTCGTTCTTTTACGCATTTTATTGTCGTTCTTTTCAGTCGGTTTCTTAGCGTCGTCTTTTACACATTTTATCCTCGTATCGTTCTGCTCGTGTTTGTTTTCTGCATTATGGATTTGTAAGATTTTGTTTCGCTGAGGACGGTTACCGGAAGTGTAGCCGAAATATTCGATTTTTCTTCATATCTCTCGAATACTATCTTAGAGAGATATAATCCACTGATCGATAAAAAAACCCGAAAATCTCGTTTTGTTCTCGTCGTCATGGCTTCAAACCATATCTAAGGGAATCTACCCGAAGTTAGCTCAGGGAATCTGCCAGAAGTTGGCTGCTTACCGGATAAGTGTAGACTCATAGCTTGCCAAGAGGACCCTGGCACTCAACTTAGCAGAGTGATTCTTGCAGACAGACAACACAGCGCATCATTCATCGGGTGATTCCGGTAATCTCCCAAGTTTATGTAACTTTCAAGAATTGGGCAACCTACTGAAATTTTCATCATTCCCAACTACAAATACTGTTCCAGGAATAATATCACAGTACTGTCCTCCAGTTTCGACGGCTTTCTCGATTCCTTTCCGGTGATAAGCCGACGATAAACGAGTTAGCCTTGTTCCGGCATGATCTCGAAAATAGCAAGGAGAGCCTCGAAACAAACCAAAATATTTGACAGTGCGAAAACGGATAAGTCAGCTGAAATCAACAAAAGTTTGAATATATATTCGAAGTCTTTCCTGAGTTGAAAGATGTCTTACCACTAAATGGAAAGCGTTCATGTCGGCTAAGACAATTCCTGTTACCTCATTAAAAGGAAAAGGAAGAGAGATTCTCCGCATCTGGATGATTTTTTTTTCTCATGCAAGCAGCGCACACTCCGAACGTTATTACCAGAGCGGTATATTCAAATATCAGATTTGAAAATAAGCTGCCTTTCCAGTTAAACTTTAACGAACCTATTTTTGTGTTGTTTGTAACACGTAGTCGAAGTCAGAACCTTTTAATTTCTGGAAAAAAAATCGAAAAATTCCGGTAAAACTTTGAAAAATTCCGGTAAATTTCTGGAGCTGCACCCCCCCTATCAGGAAGGTGTCGGGACGCCCCTGTTCCCAATGCCTCCTCCTTCTTGGCAAGGAAGCTGCAGTTAGGATGCCACCCATTGGTGCAATGTGAAGCTCCCTTTGCCTGATTGCTCTTTAGTTATCCCTGATTCATACCAGAAACTCAAAGATGGGCAGTAAGCGGAGGAAAACCTATGACACCGCAAAAGTTGTCCTACTTTCCGTCTGTGAGCAGGATAACTTTCGAAGGGAATGAGATATTTTGATGAGACTTAATGGGAGGATCCTTTGGGTCAAGGGAAATGTTGAGCTCGTTTTGTGATAGCACTTTCAAGATAGTCCCAGAAATATTCTATCAGCGCTTCACCTTCGTGCTTGTCAATGGTAAAACTGTCACATGGTTGTTCGTTTTGTTGCCCAGTAAATACCAGTCTAAATATGTGTGAGTGTCTAAGGATTCGGGGGGGGGGGGGGGTACCGGGGGGGGGGGTCTATTCTTCTCTTACTCTCTACCTAACAGTTACTTTACTCATACATACCCGTCTTTTTTTTATGCGGGGGGGTTTTGGTACCGGGGGGTTTTGGTACCGGGGGGGTTTTGGTCGGGGGGGTTTTGGTACCGGGGGGGTTTTGGTCGGGGGGGGGTTTGGTACCGGGGGGGTTTGGTCGGGGGGGGTTTGGTCACGGGGGGGTTTTAGCCGGGGGGGTTTTGTCCGGGGGGGTTTTCGCCGGGGGGGGTTTAGCCGGAACCCGTAGACTACACAGTACTTTGTCCGTCTGTGTAAATACTTGTCTTTACTTACTAAAGGACGAGAGTCTAACCAATTTGCTCACCGCCTGCCACCCTTTTCGCCCAATTCGGCGAAGTTCTGGACTCGGCGATTTTGGAATAATTAGTAATTCCACATTTAAGCGTTGCGTTTTTTATCTGAATTCTCAGTTCTCGTACAAATGACAGTTCTTGTTCTTCTCGCTTCTCTGTTCTCGCTTCTGACAAAAACACTACTTTAGCCACCCGTTGATACCTGCTTATACGGATTGAACATCCGCCCTTTGTTGACCAATCAAGGAGGAGAACGGAGAACGAGAATTGACTGTCGGTGCAAAACAAAAATGAGAATAAGGATTCATCTCAATTGTAAGAAAAACGCGAAATAGGAGAATCGTGAGGATAGATAAAAAAACGCAACTAGTAACTCCTTGTGATATTTCGAATGTTTTCTGTCATTGTTGTTTTCTGCATTGATCGGAATATGTTGATATTGAGCACGCGAATGTTTGACGCCTGAAATAATCGGGTTTTTTCTTGTACACAATCAGTACTTTTGAATAAGCTTAAAGTTTAACTGAAAAGGACTGGGACAGGACAATCTAGTTACCCATCACTTATTCGATTAAATTGGCTTGAAGACCCGCTGAAAATGCGTTACTTGGTTGTTCCGCTATTCAGGAATAATCGATTTTCAAATAGGGGAATTTCTGTGTGATTTGTGGTACCTCTAATTTGTTGTATGCCTTACAAGAACGATTTATGACTTTTTTTTGTTCAGGCACTAAGCAATCTTCACCAATATCGCCACTGCCCACTGATAAGCCTTGCTTGTGTTTAGACAAAAATTTCCCGCGTCATAGTAGAATTTTCGCTGTGGGGACGGCCGCAGATATTCTGAACGTCATAGCTAGAGCAGATAGTGGAAAACAAGAAAATCCCTTTGCAGAATCCAAATAATTCAGTGTATTCAACTAAATGACACAAAATTAAGTTGGCTTTTCAGTTAAACTAAGTAGTACCAGTGTTCGAAAGTATTTGATCAGTCAATCAGGTCATCACGGACGGTCATCAGTCATCGCTGATTTAAATTTATAGTTCGACGCAACTCCCGTCCGCATCAAGTAACGGGTACCCGAGTTGTAACGTCTTACGGAAGGAGGGGAACCTTTACGTGATGTTTACATCTTACTACACACTCGTATTCAAGTCACTTATTTTAAATAATAAGAAACTTATCCATGTGACGTTAAAGGACCCCTCTTGCTTATTCTGCTTTTTATAATATATCTAGCTCCCATACAGAATTATAAGCTTCCAAAATCCCCACCTTTCTCCATTGTTTCGTTTTGTGCCTACGAAATTTTAGCACTTTTTTGGCCTCGCCCAGTTTTGCCCGACACACAACGAAACGTTTGCCGGGATCATCAACATCTGCTGACAAATCTTTCACACATAAGGATCTGAGAAGCTTTTGTTTATTACATATTTTATTTGCTTAGTTTTCACACTTCTAACCACGGCGCGATCGGTTTTCAAATGTTTTGCGCCCAGCCGCCGCGTCGGAGAGCAGGAAGGCTGGACATAGTCGACAGGCGCTAGCAAGAAAATCGCTAATTTCAGATGGAAAGTAATGGTATTTTCGAAAATGTTTTTTTCCGATCCATTTCATAGGGAAAAGATTATTTCTAGTAAGAGTTGTGCTTTAAGTGTTGCCTTTCTGATACAATTTTTCGAGCTTCTCAGAAAAATCATGACAAAATTTTCGGGGTAACACAGAACCCCAAAACATTTTCGGCCTTAGGTAGCGACGACTGAAAAGACAAGAAAACAGTCGGTTTTTCGGAAGGATAGTCGATATTTTTATTTCACGCCGAAAAACACGCCAGTTAAAAAGAAAAATAGCCACCTTTTACGTCACACGCCAGTTGGAAAAATATTTACGCCAGTCTCCGACAAAATCCGCCAATCTGGCGTAAAATCCGCCAATCTGGCAACACTGGGCTATTATATTATAATAATAATAATAACGCTTGTTTATTCAGCCAAAAGGCCATACAAGTTTTAAACGTTTCACTTTACAAATAAACCAGTAGGCTACACCTCTATCAACCACTATGCTAAACTTTCACTCCTAAGACTAAATCCTCTAGTCACATATTTGCTTATATCTACGATACACTTGGGGTTCGTAGATTTCAGGATACGGGGAAGCGATACCAACCCTCCCCCAAAAATGTTTACTCTCAAATGCGAAAGCGCTTGGCACTCTAAGAGGAAGTGGTTCAAATCTTCCTCCTGCACCTTGCAAAGAGGGCAATGTTCTCCTCATACCATACATGCTTACTACAGCGCGCCTCAAGGAAAACGCGAATCTGCATACGCCATACAACACCTATTTGAACAAGAGCTGTAAGCTCATATGGCACTTGCAAGGCTTGGTAAAAGGATGAAAGTAGGAATTCGCCGGTTCATGGGTTTGTTCTGATCATTTGTAAGCAAAACCCTTGAAATAAGAATGACGACGGACCCTTGGAAATCACGAGATTGTATCGTTTGGTAAAAAAGTTTTTTTTTTTTTTGTACTTGGCTGTAATGATAGGCTATGCACTTTAAGGGCACTAGAAATTCATCTGTAATCAAAACCCTTGAGGCATAAATTATCCTGGGCTCTTTAGGAATAGGATTTGACACTTCAAGGGTGCTAGAAATTCATTTCTAAGCAAAACCCTTGAGGCAATAACGATCATGGGATCATGGGGATCATGAAAATGTAGGTTTTGCTTAAAAGTATTTTTTGTACTTTGCGGTTAAGATGAGTACAATTTCTAAGCCAATCTTGTCAAGTCTCTAATGTTCAAGTCAAGTTTCATCGTCCTAGCACATGTTGAAGTACCTTAAATTACGATCACCGGAAATCTGGACCCCCCCTCCAGCTTCCCCCAGAATGACCGAATCCGGTCCGGTTCTGTCACTGATGCATCTAGGGCTTATGCTTATTCTTCCCACCAAGTATCATCCCAATCGCTATATTCTAAGCGTTTCACACAATCCCCCCCCCCGGACTCCCCACATTGATCGGATCCTGTCCGCACTTGAAATGGGACATCTGAAACATGAGTTCTTTCCGAATATCAAGTTTCAGTAAGATCAGATCACCCGTTCAAAAGTTGGACAACCTCAAGATTCCGGATTCCCCCACTCTCCACTCCCCCCACGATGGTCAAATCGGAGAAACGACTGTTCTTAAGTTAAAATTAAAGTCCCTGATACGCCTGCCAAGTTTCATCGTCCTAGCACATGTGTAAGCATCTTAAGTCAGGATCACCGGAATTCCGGAAGCCTCCCTCCAACTCCCCCCACAGTACTCGGTTCCGGTCCGGTCATGTCAACTATTTATCTAGGGCTTGTGCTTGTTCTTCCCACCAAGTTTCATCCCGATCCGTCCACTCTGAGTATGTCACACAATTTCCGGTTCCTCCCTCCAACTCCCCCCGGAGTCACCGGATCCATTTCGGACTTGAAGTGTGACATCTGAGACACGAGATCTTTCCAAACATCAAGTTTCATTAAGATCCGATACCCCATTCAGAAGTTATAAATACGTCAATATTCCGGATTCCCCCTCCCTCCACTCCCCCCACGGTGGTCGGATCGGGGAATTGACTATTTCCAAGTTAGTTCGATCGGGTCCCTAATATGCCTGCCAAGTTTCATCGTCCTAGCGCATGTGTAAGCATCTTAAGTCGGGATCACCGGAATTCCGGAACCCTCCCTCTAACTCCCCCCAAAGAGTTCGAATCCGGTCCGATCTTGTCAGCTATGTATCTAGGGCTTGTGCTTGTTCTTCCCACCAAGTTTCATCCCGATCCGTTCAATCTGAACAAGTTGCACGATTTCCGGCTCCCTCCTCCAACTCCCCCCAGAGTCACTGGATCCATTCCGGACTTAAAGTATGACATCTGAGACACGAGGTCTTACCAAATATCAAGTTTCATTAAGATCCGATTCACCGTTCAAAAGTTATAAATACGTCAATATTCCGGATTCCTCTCCCTCCACTCCCCCCCCCCCACGGTGGTCGGATCGGGAAAGTGACTATTTCCAAGTTAGTTTGGTCAGGTCCCTAATATGCCTGCCAAGTTTCATCGTCCTAGCACTTCTGGAAGTACCCGAACTCGAGATGAGTGGCCTGACAGACCGACCGACAGACCGACCGACCGACCGAAAAGTGATCGGTATATGGCACTTGAGCGAAGCTGCAAGTGCCATAACAACGCGATAGACTCGCGGTGCTTCTGTTTTAGGTGGGGTGATGCTGATTTATCTGTAAAGTAGGTCGGAGACGGCGAATTATTAATTTGTTTTTTTTTCTTTTCAGAGTGGTGCCGAAGATGTACAGAACCAAGCTTCCGAGTTCCAGCAGAGGGCAGCCTAGTGATCGGAGTCGCATTGGCCATCGCGACCTGTTTTTTTGTGATTTTTTTTACTCATTTCAAGTGTTTTTGAAAAAGAAATATATTTAGATTTTGCAATAGCCTGCGTCGCTGTCTTCTGCCCGACTTTCCCGTGACTGAAACTGACCATCAGGGTGGCTGCTTGCTGACTAGAATTCCTCCCGGATTTCATCACCATCATCAGTCCCGTTTGGAATTGTCAGCTTAGTTGTTTAATGCCTCGGCCACATTGTAACATCTGTACGTAATGTGGTTATTACCCACGATTACGTTTCATTCTGGTCCCACTTGGGGCAACGAAATTCAAGACGCATCATCACTCTTAGGTAAACGAAACTAGTAAAAGTCAGTGACCGTAGTCTATGATTGGTCCAAAGTTACGTGGAGGTGAATTGTCCATGTATTTTATTTTCAGCATCTTCTCTTCCTAATTTTGACCACAAACCAGTCTTATTACCACAGTGTCGGAAGTTTCAGACCAGACAACAGAAGGATGCACGGTTTCAACGACTGCGTAATAGACAATACTTCGGATGTTGTCTATTGTGTTTGAAAATGTTATGCATAACAAGCGTTGTCATCATGAAGAGCCGAAAAATCGCCAAAAAGTATTTGCTGAATTTTCCGATATCATGACGACAAAAAAGTCAGTAGATGCTTTTTTGTCTCTTCCTGGCAAAGCTTGATTTGCATAACGTTTCATCAAGAACAAATAATCTCGCCGAACCTCGTCTCCCTATCATCTCTATAATATGACTATGCGGAGTCGAATATTTCCCCATACCCTGTCCGCTGCAAACGAGCGGAGGTTACTGGCTTTACGCCTCATCACGTTTCGCTGCATCCACGAACAGCAAAATCGCAAAGCTGATTGGTTCTATGGACGCGCGCCAGAGCGGGTCAGCGCGCGGAGTACGTCTGCTAGCCTCCATCACTATTTCTTGTGCGATAAGCAACGGCGAAGATGGAAGAGGAATAAACGGGTATCAACATCAGCTCAAAGCTAAAGTAGTAGCTCAGTTTTGTCGGGATTTTTATGGTCGCTTTCATCGCCATGGGGACGTTTCGCCGGGGATTCCGGGTGAACCACTTGTACGGCAAGAAGATAAACTTCATATTCCGGTTCAGCATGTATCCTTAACCCTGAACTGAACCTCTAATCATGGCAGTAAGCTGGCATGGCAACTGCTAAAGCATCGTAGCTGACATCCGTTTTATCAAGAACAAATAATGAGTCAGAACTGCTGTCTCCCTTTATCGGCCATACAAATGCTTTTGCGGCAACTAACCACGAGCCAATACACATGTTTCTTGTAAGTATTTTACCAGAATTATATTATAACTGAGATCATACCAGTTCAGCATACGATCGTCGTCATTCTGATACTCCGTCTATTGCACTCTTCCTGTTGCTCACTCACCCCTAATTCAAGTTTACTACGTTCTGAACACCTCAAATAATCCAAACGTTGGCATTCTGAACCGTTGGCATTGGGAGTCGTGGGCATTAGGAGTCGTGGGCACTTGATTTCGATTTTGGGTGTTCCACATCTGAATTGTGGGCATTTTGAGCAGGGTTGTCACATGTCGCACGATAGTGTGAATTGTCACTCTATTTTTTGTTTGTCACTCTTGTCCTACGTAGGACATAAAATTCACTCTATTTATGAAAATGTTCAAATTTGTCGCACAATAGTGTGACAGTTCCAGAAAATTTCTTAAAGAAAGCGCAAAGGTTGGGTGGTTCCCAAATTCGCCACGATCTTTTTGCCCACTCTCACAATGCCCACGATCAAAATGGCCACGGTTCAAAATGCCCACGATCAAAATGCCCACGATTAAAATGCCGTATTTCTGTGGATTGTGGTAGTAGCATCGGGTGGTTCCCAAAATCACCACGATCTTTTTGCCCACTCTCACAATGCCCACGCTCAGAATGCCCACGATCAAAATGCCCACGGTTCAAAATGCCCACGATCAAAATGCCCACGATTAAAATGCCCACGCCTCAAAATGCCCACGACTCAAAATGCCCACTACTCAAAATGCCCACAATTCAGATGTGGAACACCCGAAATCGAAATCGTTTGAAATGCTGGCGGCTTAAAAAATGCCGGCAGTTTCCAAATGCCGACAGTTCAAAATGGTCACAGGGATAGCTAATATCTTCCTGGTTCAAAATGCCGACGGGCTGTCCACAGGGGAGGCCAACATCATCCTGGGAATGCGGACTACGAGATTACATGGGGTAGGATTAATAACGGAAAAGGTTTTGAAAGGAATTATTTTATTGTTTCTCGAAGAACGATCCAAAAAGACCAGCAAGTTCCTTATCAAACAGAGGCTTCCTCGAGAAAGCACAGCGCTTTTGCGGCAACTAAGCACGAGCCAATACACATGTTTCTTGTAAGTATTTTACCAGAATTATATCATAATTGAGATTATACCAGTTCAACATACGATCATCGTTATTCTGATACTCCGTCTATTACTTCCCGTTGCTCACTCGCCCCTAATTAAAGTTTACTACGTTCTGAACACATCAAATAATCCAATCGTGGGCATTCTGAACCGTGGGCATTTTGAGTCGTGGGCATTATGAGTCGTGGGCATTATGAGTCGTGGGCATTATGAGTCGTGGGCATTACGAGTTGTGGGCATTTTGAGTCGTGGGCATTTTGAGTTGTTGGCATTTTTAGTGGGCATTTTGAGTTGTGGGCATTATGATCGTGGGCATTTTGAGTGTTAGCCGTAGCATCATAGAAGGTTGCTGTATTTTTTTTAATTTTTTTTAGAGATGTAACTGAAGTCAATAAGATTTTTACACTGTGGTAATAGACATTTTGGAAGTTGATTAAAATGGAGGTTGATTAAATTATACCTCTACAAATAGAATTTTGAACTTCTTTAAATTGAGTGCTCCCACGACTCAAAATGCCCACAATTCAGATGTGGAACACCCAAAATCGAAATCGTCCGAAATGCTGGCGGCTTAAAAATGCGGCTAACACTCATAATGCCCACTAAAAATGCCAACAACTCACAATGCCCACGACTCAAAATGCCCACGACTTAAAATGCCCACGACTCAAAATGCCCACGACTCCTAATGCCCACGACTCAAAATGCCCACGGTTCAGAATGCCCACAATTGGATTATTTTAGGTGTTCAGAACGTAGTAAACTTGAATTAGGGGTGAGTGAGCAACAGGAAGAGTGCAATAGACGGAGTATCAGAATGACGACGATCGTATGCTGAACTGGTATAATCTCAATTATAATATAATTCTGGTAAAATACTTACAAGAAACATGTGTATTGGCTCGTGGTTAGTTGCCGCAAAAGCGCTGTGCTTTCTTGAGGAAGCCTCTGCCTGATAAGGAACCCCCTTGGAACTTTCTTTAAGAGCTTTAACTTGCTGGTCTTTTTGGATCGTTCTTCAAGAAATAATAAAATAGTTCCTTTCAAAACCTTTTTTGTGATTAATCCTACCCCTTGTAATCTCGTAGTCCGCATTCCCATGATGATATTGGCCTCCCCTGTGGACAGTTTCAGCCGTGCATTTTGAACCAAGACGATATTAGCCTTCCCTGTGACCATTTTGAACTGTTGGCATTTGGAAACTGTCGGTGTTTTTAAGCCGCCAGCATTTCGGACGATTTCGATTTCGGGTGTTCCACATCTGAATTGTGGGCATTTTGAGTCGTGGGCATTATGAGTCGTGGGCATTTTGAGCCGTGGGCATTTTAATCGTGGGCATTTTGATCGTGGGCATTTTGGACCGTGGGCATTTTGATCGTGGGCATTGTGAGAGTGGGCAAAAAGATCGTGGTGATTTTGGGAACCACCCAATAAAATAATTTCCTTCAAAACCTTTTCCGTGGTTAATCCTACCCCTTGTAATCTCGTCGTCCGCATTGAAAGGATGATGTTGGCCTTCCCTATGGACAGTTTCAGCCGTCGGCATTTTCAACCAAGAAGATATTGGCCTCCCCTGTGACCATTTTGCACTGAACTGGCATTCTGAAACTGTCGGCATTTTTAAGCCGCCGGCATTTCAGACGATTTCGATTTGGGGGTTCCGCATCTGGATTGTGGGCATTTTGAGTCGTGGGCATTTTGAGTCGTGGGCATTTTGAGCCGTGGGCATTTTGAACCGTGGGCATTTCGATCGTGGGCATTCTGAGCGTGGGCATTGTGAGAGTGGGCAAAAAGATCGTGGTGATTTTGGGAACCACCCATTTTCATGACTTGGCGGTCGGACTATCATCAATTCCGTGCGGAATGGTTGAGGTTATTTGAACTTTGTGACAAAAATCGAGAACAAGAGCTGCAAGCTCATATGGCACTTGCAAGCTTTTTAGCTTGTATTCAAGTTATCGTAGTAGTCTGTGAATGGATAGTAGCTTTGTCAGTGTGATGGGTTGTTTGGTACTACAGTTACGTTCAAAAGAAATGGTCAATTAGTCATATTTGCTGTTGTATAACATATTTGAACAATTTGTTTTAAATATTTTGACATCTTATGGAAAAATCGGCAAAATTTTCAAGCACTTCCTTTTCGACGGTGACGCTCGGGAGGTTCCGATCGCTCCATTCTAACCGTGTCACATGATTTTCGGTTCCTCCCTCCGACCCCCCCCCTACATTCATCGGATCCGGTCTCGACTTGAAATGGTATATCTGAGACATGAGGTCTTTCCAAATACCAAGTTTTATTAAGATTCAATCACCCGTTCGAAAATTATGAATGTCAATAAAATTCTGGATTCCGGCTTCCCTCCCTGCCCCCACTATGGTCGGATCGGGCAAGTGATTATTTCCAAGTTAATTTGGCCGAGTCCATTATACACCTGCCAAGTTTCATCGTCCTAGAGCACCTGGAAGTAACTTAACTCCGTAACACCGGAATTCCAGAACCCCACTCCAACTCCCCCCGTAGTGCACGAATCCAGTCCGGTTCTGTCAATGATGAACCTAGGGATTCTTTTTGTTCCTCCCTCCAAGTTTCATCCCGATCGCTCCACTGTAAGCGTGTCACATGATTTCCGGTTCCCCCCTCCGACCCCCCCCACATTCATCGGATTCGGTCCGGAATCGAATCGGGACATCTGAGACATGAGGTCTTTCCAAATATCAAGTTTCATTAAGATCCGATCACCCATTCGAAAATTATGCATGTCACTAAATTCCGGATTCCGGCTCCCCTCCCTCCCCCCACGATGGTCGGATCGGGCAAGTGATTATTTCCAAGTTATAGAAAATAATCTGTAATCAAAATTCTTGAAGCAAAAAGATGATCATCAGGAGCACGAAAATGTATATTTTGCTCAAAAGTATTTTTTTGTACTTTGCGGTTAGCATTAGTACTTTACGGAATGGCCGGATCTGGGAACTAACTATTTCTAAGCCAATCATGTCAAGTCTTTAATTTTCAAGCCAGGTTTCATCGTCCTAGCATGTCTGGAAGTACCATAACTTGCGATCACCGGAATTCCGGACCCCTCCCCCTCTAACTCCCCCACAATGCCCGAATCCGGTCCGGTTCTGTCACTGATCTACATAGGGCTTGTGCTTGTTCTTCCCACCAAGTTTCATTCCGATCGCTCCACTCCAAGCATGTCACAAGGTTTCCGGATACCCCTCCGACCCCCCCCCAGCTTCATCGGATCCAGTCCGTACTTGAAATGGGACATCCGAGACATGTTGTCTTTCTACATATCAAGTTTCATTATGATCCGATCACCCGTTCGGAAGCTATACATACCTCAAGATTCCGGATTCCCCCTCCCTCCACCACCACCCCACGATGGTCGGATCGGGAAGCTGACTATTTCCAGGTTAATCTGGTCGCGTCCCTGATTTACCTGCCGAATTTCATTGTCCTAGCCCACCTGGAAGTAACTTAACTCCGTATCACCGGAATTCCGGAACCCCACTCCAGCTCCCCCCACAGTGCACGAATCCGGTCCGGTTCTGTCAATGATGTATCTAGGGGTTGTGCTTGTTCCTCCCACCAAGTTTCATCCCGATCGCTCCACTCTAAGCGTTTAACATGATTTCCGGTTCCCCCCTCCAACTCCCCCCCCCACATACATCGGATTCGGTCCTTACTTGATATGGGACATCTGAAGCATGACGTCTTTCCAAATATCAAGTTTCATTAAGATCTGATCACCCGTTCGAAAGTTATGCATGCCACTAAATTCCGGATTCCGGCTCCCCTCCCTCCCCCCACGATGGTCGGATCGGGAAAGTGACTATTTCCAACTTAATCATTTGGGGTCCCTGTATGCCTGCCAAGTTTCATCATCCTAGCTTATGTGGAAGTGCCCGAACTAGCAAAACCTGGACCGACCGACCGACCGACGGACGGACAGAAATTGCGATCGCTATATGGCACTTGGCCGAAGGGAAAGTGCCATAAAAACCGAACAGGAAAAACCTGATGAACTGTTATCAAGATTAGCTACGCAGAATCGTATATCACAAACTTTGAACGCTGGTTTGCTGTCCCTTCCCTTTCCCAACAAGCTCTGTGATCAGTGACCTCATTGATAATCCTCGCGCACCCTCTGGGAAAACTATGACGAAACGTAAATAGCAGGTCACCTCTTCTGAGGGGAACGGATAAACAAATTTCCCGGAAGGAAGGGGGTTGGGACCAACCCACTTGGGCGGTGAGACACACCCAAGCACCTTTATTATGACACAGCTCCGCAGCAAGGAGTTGTAAGCCATTCTGTTATTGACAGTGCTTGAAGTACCTTGTGAGATTTAGACATATTATTTCATAGCAAACATGCAGAGGAAAACCGAAACCGAGTATTCAGCAGAGCGTCTGGGAGACACCCTGTAAGTACATTTACCGTTACATCTTCTAAAAAAAAAAACTATCGGTTTGGAAAGTAGGCCAACTGTGTTATACACCTGTCTTCCATTGATTTTCGAAAAAAGTGAACTTTGTAGTGGGGTTGTCGGCAAAACGTGCCCATTCGAAACTTCCCCTGGCGAAACGTCCCCGTGGCAAAACGTCCCCATGACAAAATTTCCCCATGACAAAACGCCCCAAATCGAAAAGTCCCGGCTATAGCATTTTTTTCATCGCTGAGGGATAGCTAGACCTATGAGATGAAGTTCTTTTACCTCGATAATGCACCTGAAGATCGAGGCGAAATTAAAAATCTTGGGGACGTTTCGTCACGGAGACGTTTCGCCGGGGACGTTTCTTCATGGGGACGTTTCGTCGGCAAACCTTGTAGTGAATTTAGTTGGGATTATGAGAGATGTTCTGCGAGAGATTAAATCATAAGAGATTAATAAATTCAGATCCTATGTGTTGTTCAAATAACATGTATTTTAAAAGACCTTTGCAGCCTATATATACTATACCGTACGATCGGTTCAGTGCGAGTCCTGAACATGTATTAGGGTCCTAAATAAACCTGCAGTTGGGTTTTGTGGCCTTAAATAAACATTGGGGGAACGGGGTATACAAAGCTGATAGCCTTTTACGCAGGCTACCTTTTCAGCGATTAGCGAGGGGTTGTCAACTCGATTTTAGTGCAAAGCATGTGCCCGATACCTGTACCGGCCGATATCAGACGGCACTGGCTGCCACGTGTTAGAACATTAAAATAAAAATAATAATAAAAGGGCATAATTTAGGGGGCAATAATTTAATAATAAAAATCGCTTAATTTATGGCCGGCACCTACTTTATGGCTAGGCATCTGGGCTTGTCTAGGCATGCGTGTAAACAGGTCTCGAGTTGTGGTTCAAGATTTCCATAAAATTCATAGAATTTTGTTCATTTCAGGAAAAGCGACGCAGATGCAGCGGCAGCGGAGAGCAAAAACATCTTCCAGAAAGCCGGCGACACCATTGGAACTGCCGCGCATGGCGTCATGGACACGGCCTCGTCTGCCGCAAAGGGTGTCAAGGATACAGCAACAAGTGCCGGACGCAATATAGCCGATACGACATACAACGTGGCAACTGGAGCTAAGGACATGGTTTCGAATGCAGCGGGTGCTGTTGCAGACACTGCCCGGTCTGGATATGAATCTGTAAGAGCTTTATTACACTTTGGGGGGTGGGTGAATTATAGGCAAGTGAATGCTGCAGGTGCTGCTGATGTGAATATATATCTCTCAGTTCCACACAATGTAGATCGACTAGTTGCCCGCGGCTCTCTTTACCTTTCATCTCCTTATTCCTCTTGCAATTTGTTATGTTGACGGTCTGCAGCTAGCAGTTATGCCATTAAGAAGATAAATGAGTTATTATTATTATTCTGAAAAGGCGAGTTAGGTTTTCCCTGGGTTTTCCCCTGCGCGGAGCTTCCGCAAAATCTTAAGAGCGTGCTGACCATTGTGTTTTTGTTAAGATGAAGCGGATTTATATTAAAACGTACTTTGTTTCAGGCCAAGGGCATGGTATCTTCTGGGGCAGACACCGCTGCTGAAAATGTGAAGAAGGCCAGTGACACCGTAAAGGTAAGCGCCCCAGTTGTTTGTTGTGACATTCACACAAAAAATGTGTCTTTCTTGATTGTTGGTCTGTTTCCGACCCTAAAATTCGCAGTCGCGTGTGGAGAGTCGTTATTTTGGGGCTTTGGGATTCTCAGGCACTAGATTCTCGTTTTGACACGATTTGTTTCATGCTCAGATTTTCTTGGTTTTTTTTTCAAGGGATAATACAGAAATATTTGAATTATATTCACTTCGTGTCTCAGGAGAAATATTTGAATTATATTCACTTCGTGTCTCAGTGCGTAAGCGGAAAAAATCACCTTCTGTGGGTACTAGGGCCGTATCCAGGGGGTGGGTGGTGCCGCCTCCCCCATACATACAAAACGAATCGTTTTTATGGGCTTTAACTTCTGGTCTGCGTCTTTTTTGTACGCTTTGATCCGACCTGCTGACAACCCCCCCCCCCATTGGATCCGGACCTCGTGGGAACCAATATTATTCGGGATGAGCAGCCGACGGAGAAATAATTCGGATTTTTTTTTTTCAGAGTAGCTAATGCAGGCTATTTGTATGTTTGGTACTCCCAACCCCAACCGAAAAAGGGTACTTGAGTTGAGTCATTCTTATTTTATAGAGTGGAGCAGAAGACGCCCGTCAATCTGCGAAAGACTACACACAGAGAGCATCCTAGACGGCTCTGCCCTGCACTTTCATGTTTCTTCGAACCCAACTGACCTGATCTTACCCGATTTTGAGCTTGCTTTTCGATCTTGTTTTTCTCGATAGCTTACGTACAAGAGTTAGAATTTGGTGTTTTTATGACTGTGATAAAATAAACACTCGTTATTCAGTGTCGTTCAGCTAAACCATGTTAACAATCCTCTTAGGGTCGTATACGCCCCTGCCTCGGTGCTCCCCTCCCTCACATCAGGGACCCATAAATTTCCTTTACAGGGGGCTTGTCAATAAGAGATTTCTGATGCGCTCTTGACCGGTCGGAAGATAGTTCGAGAAATACCCGCGGTCCAATCACGTCAAAGGCCAGATAGACAAAATTTGGGATTGGCTGCTGGCACTTTGAGGGAGGAGTCTCTTTGGCGCACACGTCCAATGAGGCAAACAAGAATGCCGATTCGAATCAAGTGGGGATTTTTGGAAACTAGATCTGGATCGGTCAACATCAAGGAGGCACACTCGTGCCTCTTTAAAGAGGCGAACCACGACAATGTTAAGCGATCTTCGGTTCCAGTGGTCGCAGAGGGATGGGGAGGGATGCATTTCGTAGCCCGAGCTCCGACTAAGAAACCTGCCAAATTTCATCCCCCTCCGACCTTTCCTTCATGGGGAAAATCTGGCCGAAAGTTTCGACCCCCCAACCCCACCCCCCCTTTAACGTTGTCCGATCGGGCTGAAATTCACAAGTTAAGGTCCCCTAGGGCCCAGGAGCTTATCCGCGAAATTTCAGCTCGATCCGATAACTCCTTCCCTGTTTTCCAGAAACCACGCATAGCCACTTAATGTTCATGTTCTCCTTATGTTTTTTTTCTGCCACGCCTACAGGTCACAGCCGACATCGGATCTGGGTGTACGAAGACTCATTCGACGCGGAATTCTCCGAGTAATTTTCCTGGAAAGTTTCGTCGGAAAATCTTAACCCCCCGATTTTCTAGCTTAGAAAAACCCCATTTCCCCATAAGAGCCCATGTTAATTTTTGAAATTCTTAAAAGTTACGAATTTCAACATTCAAGTACATCAAAATGATCAGCTCGACATGGTGAGACTGACTGCAAGCTTCAAAAAATTCTGTCTTAATCCGTAAAATTTTTATTTGAGAAAAATGACAGAAACCCTTTTTTTTTTTCTGCCACGCCTACAGGTCACAGCCGACATCGGATCTGGGTGTACGAAGACTCATTCGACGCGGAATTCTCCGAGTAATTTTCCTGGAAAGTTTCGTCGGAAAATCTTAACCCCCCGATTTTCTAGCTTAGAAAAACCCCATTTCCCCATAAGAGCCCATGTTAATTTTTGAAATTCTTTTTTTCGAATTTCAACATTCAAGTACATCAAAATGATCAGCTCGACATGGTGAGACTGACTGCAAGCTTCAAAAAATTGTGTCTTAATCCGTAAAATTTTTATTTGAGAAAAATGACCTTAAATTTTTCCGAAGCCAAGAGCGGGGGGTTAGGGGGGCGGCAGCCCCCCACAACAAAAAACCTGTACAAAAGAGTCTTTAAAAGCGGGAGGGTTGGGGGGCGGCAGCCACCCAACTTCCTCTCCTAATTCCTGTACGAGTAGTACAGGAATTATTAACTTACATCCACCATGGATTGTAGAAAAACGTACAGAAATAATATGAAAAAAACTTCGTTTTCTTAAAGAGTTAAAGAGGCTGCGTCCCAAAGTCGAACCTTAAAACGTACAGGAATTAGGAGAGGCATTTGGGGGGCTGCCGCCCCCCAAACCCCCCGCTTTTAAAGACTCTTTTGTACAGGTTTTTGTTTGCTACCCTACCCCCACCCCCAGCTCTTAGCTTGTGTGCTCTGTGTCTGGGAAACAGTTTCAATAATTATGTTAAAATGTAAATGGAGTGGTCAACTTCATTGTTACTAATTACTAGTTTCGGCGCAATGGTTCTCCTGTCCTCTTGTGTTTAACATTTTTCGAAGTTATTCCATTATTCATTCATTTCAATTTTTTGTTAATTAAAAGAGGGCCTTTCCGAAGCCAAGAGCGGGGGGTTTCCGAAGCCAAGAGCGGGAGCAACAAAAAACCTGTACAAAAGAGTCTTTAAAAGCGGGGGGTTTGGGGGGCGGCAGCCCCCAAAATGCCTCTCCTAATTCCTGTACGTTTTAAGGTTCGACTTTGGGACGCAGCCTCTTTAACTCTTTAAGAAAACGAAGTTTTTTTCATATTATAGCAATATAGAAGCATAGGAAATTACAAGCCCCCTGTAAAGGAAATGTATGGGTCCCTGCTCACATGTAGAGGAAATTTCAGCAAATTTGGCCGTTCATGACCTTCCGGATTTCCTGCCATAACCCAAATTTTTCCGCTTTCTTCAAGGTTTTCGTAAGAGCCCGTCGCCCTAGGATCAAAGTGGCGCAGATTTGTAGCCATGCGTTACTTTCCCGACACCCAGTTAAAGCAGAAATATAAAAATGCTATTTCTGCAAGAAATACAGTGCTTACCATCCCTACAGCCTTTCTGATTCTTCCAACACACGAAAAAGACAACAAGAAAATCCAAAGAGACACGCCAGGTTTCAGTTTGGCCTTATTACAATTAAGCGCTCCAAGTGGAGTAACAGTCTCCTATTTCCTCAGGCTCGACACTTGTGTAGACATAGTAAAAAGTCGGTTCCATAGGGTAAAGGGTGACTTTCACTCTTTGCTGCTGAGACATATGTCAAATCTCAATTACCCGGGACGCAATGACAGGTTTTCCACTGCAAACCTGTGGATCTATTTTTTAATGTCTCATCCAAGTGCTGACGGTGAGGCTAACAGAAACTAGTCCTCTTCGAGGTCCTCTTGGAACCGGGGAGAGGGAAAAGAAAATTCCGTAAAAAACAAGCTAACTAATCCAATTTTCTTTTAAACAAGAAAATAAAGAGTAAAAGCAGTAACTATGGCCGTGAAAAAAATTACCAGTTATATAACATTATTCTATCTTCTCTATTTGCGGGCGTAATCCTCGTAGGGATGGACTTTCGGCTTCTCTGCGGTTTATTTCTTGAACCCCAAGAGCAACACTGCAGAAAAAGGCAAACATACTTGAGTTTCGGCGTCGCGATTGCTTTGGAAAGGTAAACAGAAAGTTTATGTAGCACCTTTAAGCAGGCTCCTATCTTCCCCATGAGAAGCTTTTGGTACACAGCTCTGAACCTGGCGCCTCCTCCGAGCCCGTGCTCCGACGCGTAGATCTTACTACAACACCATAGGCGGGAACGCAATTTTGTTTGGCTGCTCCGACTTACCCATCTATTCACGACGTTACTGCACTTCGCATAGTTGTTGCTCCCGCGCCACTGTGTCCCAAAAAGAAATCGAGCTTGCAGAACTGCTAGATGATTAAGCTGTGCAAGTTATCTGGAGTTATCAAGGCAACGCTGCGGCATATTCATGATAATGATATTCTGACGGTCTAGAAATCTCCGCGAGCTTATGCACCGCCTTTTCTTGCGACTCCGGCAATGCCTTGGACACGGGATCAGGGTCGGGTGCTCCCGGATTTTCGGTACCATCATCACTTCCGTACGGATGATGAAAGTGAAGAGAATCCGCCTGGAAATCCTTCTCGTGTGTTCGCACTATAAAAGTCGCTTCGGTTTCCAGAGCTGTTCTCGCGCTCCGCTAGTTTCCGCCAGTGCTTGGAAAGCGAATCCACTTCGTGAGTGGAAAGCGATTTCGGCAAGTCAGCGGGAAGTTGTAAAGGTGCAACTGAGGCGCAACGACTTTGGGGACATTTTCGCGTGAATGGCTGTTGAGCGTGTGTCGAGGTCAACAGACATTCACGCGAAAATGTCCCCCAGGTTCGTCGGGCTGGAGTTTTCCGCACCATTCGTCAGTTGCAAACGGAAGAATTGACATTTTTCAACTCTCTGGTGCAAGTGAAGAAAACCCGTCCGGATCTCAACTTTTCCGGAACAGGTGATGGTGCCGGCAATCCAGGCAGGAACTCCAGTCCACAGAATCAAAACCCTGATCGCGTGTCCACAGCATTGGTGTTGCTGAATTCGCTTTATTCCAGTTCCACTATCAAAACTTGGGAAAGACACAGTAAAATAGATCCATAGGTGAATGAGTAGAAAATCAGCAATCTTCCTTACAGACAATGTAGGTTTTGCACATGTGTCAGTAGGGGAAAGTGAAAGTTACCCACTACCTTCTGGATCCGACTTTTTACTATGCCTATACTCTATATGACTAAGTCCAAAACAGGCCACTGATCCTCAGGAAGAACGACGACTGACGACAAACTCTACAGTCAAATCCTAGATCAACCAATCACGGCGATCGTTGGGCACAGCTGTGGTGCCGCTTCCGGGTCTTCCGCTAGGTACCCGGCGATTTTGCATCGGCACGGAGAGTTAGTCATCAAGAGTATCCAGAGACGGGCGAATTCGGATTTGAATCCAACATTCGTCTTTTGGCCGGATTCGAATCTTCTGCTTGTCTGGATGGATTCGGACTCGGATTTCAAACCCTCAATCTTACGAATCCGCTCAAATTTCTAGTCTACATCCTTCCGGTTTGCGTTTCCCAATTTTTACACAGTGGGCTTAGGCTATCCAACTTTATGATCGCAACCACCAACCATCCTCAGTACTTACTTGTACTTACTTGTACTTGTAACGGGACCAGACGATAGCCGCCTCACCCGGCGTCCACGAGTTGCCGAACGGTGGTGTCCCAGTTGACTCTATCTTGCGCCAGCTCCTGGGCGAAATTCAGCCAGCAGCTTTCCCATCTTCTGCCGAAGCGGCGAAAACCACCTACAGGTTCGAGGTCCTTTCTGACGGTCGTCCACCAATTTTTGAGTTGTCCACCCGGTCTCCTTCGCCAAGAAGGAAGGGGTTCTGCTAGGAGAACTTGTTTGACTAGGCGGTCATTTGGGCGCCGGAGGACGTGACCAAGCCAGCGTAGGCGACGGGATTTGATGACGGCTGAGGCTCTTTCTATATTAGTACAGCGACGGCGGACTTCAGCGTTCGATACTCTGTCTGCAAATCTCACTCTGAGTATGTAACGGAGGCATCGATGGTCGAAGGTTTCTATGGCTCTCTCCTGTGCTGCCTTAATGGACCATGATTCAGCACCATAGAATAGGACTGATCGGACAGCCGTTTTGTAAATGCAGACTTTAGTTTTGATGCTGATCTCTCTTCGGGACCAAAGATGACGCCGTAACTGCCAGAATACCGCTTGAGCTTTGTCGATCCTCTTCTGGATGTCGAGGTCGCAGGTTCAACCATCGTCGCAGGTCGCAGGTTTAACCATCCTCAGTAATCTATGACGTTCTCCGATTACTTTAAACGTCAGTGATTTTTGTCACCTCTGATTTTTAAACTATAACCTACGTATAATAATAACGCTTGTTTATTCAGCCAAAAGGCCATACAAGTTTTGTATGTAGTTTTGTATGTATCAAGTTTTGTAGTTTTGTTTTGTATTTGATTTTGGTTAAAGTTTAACTGAAAAGCCAACTCATTTGTGTTTCATTTAATTGGATACACTGAATTATTTGGATTCTGCGAAGGGATTTTTAAATTTTCCACTATCTGCTCTAGTTATGAGGCTCAGAGTATCTCCAGCCGTCCCCACAGCGTAAATTCTACTTTGACGCGGGAGATTTTAATGCGGCTTTTCAGTGGGCAGTGGTGAGATCGGTGAAGATTGCTTAGTGCCTGAACCAAAAAAAAATTATAAATATTTCTCGTAAGGCATACAGCAAAAATACAAGCACAGAGAGGCACCACAAATCACACGGAAATTCCACTATTTGAAAATCGATCATTCGTCAACAGCGGAACAACGAAGTAACTCATTTTCAGCGGGTCTTCAAGCCAATTTAAGTGAATAAGTGATGGGTAACTAGATTGTCCTATCCTAGCCCTTTTCGGTTAAACTTTAAGGTCGGAATCGATTTCGGATTCGAATCCTCAGCATGAAATGGTGGATTCGGAATCGGATTCGAACATAGCCCTGGACTCGGATTCGAATCCTTCCATGGTCGGATACACCCATCTCTGTGCTTGTCACAAGTGTTGATTATGAGCAGTGTTGGGAAGTACTTCAAGTACTACTTAAGTACAAAAATCAATGTACTTGGGTTTTACTTAAGTACAACTTTCCTTGAGTACTTAATACTTAAGTAAAATAACCAAGTACTTGAAGCCCTCAAGTACCAATAAATGTTCAAGTACTATTGCAAGTACATTTTGCTTAGATCACATTTTTTTAGATCGCGGAAAAGGATTTTTCAACAAAAAAGGAATTTAGTTAAGAAATGGAAAAATTCAGATTGAAGATAAACATGACATCTGATAGGTTGCCATTTGATCTACAAGAAATGTTAAATGTTCCATAATAGCGATTACCATGTCTTTCGCTCTTTAATTACTACGCTTGGGACTGCTAGTTCTGGCATTTCCAAATAAGCTAGGACGATGAAACTTGGCACGCTTCTAAAGACATAACGCTTCAGAAAACCCTCCTATCCCGGATCCGACCATCGGTGGGAGAGGGGAGGGGGAATCCGGGATCTTGTGGGATGCGCAATTTGCTAACAGGTGATCTTATTTGAGCGAAACTTGATGGGTGGTAGGAGCAGATGCCCTAAATGGTCTATTTATGTGTCCGAGCCGGATTCTGCCACGGTGGGGGGAGCTGCAAGGGGGCCTGGAAAATGTGTGGCAAGCCTTAGCTAGGGAACAAAAGAGTGGAGCGATTGAGGTAATCCTTGGAAGGTACATGGTCACATGCCCTAGATGATCCATTTTTGGGTCCCGACAGGATCCGAGCTCGGGGGAGGGGGGGTGAAGGAGGGTAACGGAAGTTGCAAGGGAATACTCGGATTCTAAAATGCTCAGATTCGTCGTAAGAGAAGGTGCCCGAGATGACCAATTCATGTGTCCAAAATGGATTCCGATGCGGCGATAGGGGTCGAAGGGAGCACATTAAGCGTATTCGGTTACGGTGGGAGGAGGAGTTCCGGAAACTACCCGGTGTTACGTCCAAGGATCAAACGAATCGAGCAATTGGGATTAAACTTGAAAGGTATGAAGGCCATAATATACCCTGGATGGATCCATTGCTGGATTTGGTCTCGTTGGGTGGAGTTTGGGGGGGGGGGAGTACAGGAAATTACCTGGGAATGCAGTGCTTCGAGCAAATGCCCACTACCTACACCAGAAGATAAGCCAGCAGTTTAGTTTACAGTGTTCATTTCTTTATTCAAACTTCCTGATTCGTTATCTGACTGCTAAATGACGTAAACGAAGTTATTCTTTATTATTGTATGAATGAACTAGTACTTAAGTAGTACTTGAAGTACTACTTAAGTACAAGTAATTTACTTAAAACTCAAATACTACTTAAGTGCATTTGTTGTCAGGTACTTAATACTTGATACTAAGTACAAAACTGGGAAGTACTTGATACTTAATATCTGAAGTACTTGTCCCAACACTGATTATGAGACAACGGAGCATTAACAGCAACTAGTCCACTTGGAGCGGTGAACGAGAATATGGTGAATTGCGAACATAATTATTTAGTGCCAACCTCCTGTAGTTTTGAGGTCCAGTTACGTGGTTTCCCACAAGACAAGCTCGAAGACAAGTACAAGGCCATTTACTTTTTTGGCCTGCTCTTTTATTTTTGTTCTAGTTTGGCCGACTCCGGGGATGATTCGCACATATTTAACTCATCCTTAATAGTGCGAACACACAATCAGGATCGGGAGCAAAATCTGACGCCACGTTTGTATGGGATTCCCCTGGATTTAAAGGAACAGAAAACTTGACTCGGAGAGATGGCTGACACATCAAGAATGTACCCTGAGTCGATATTGAGAGTAAGGAAAATTCTCGTTACGACCATTGCATGTTCCGAGAATTCGACTTTTGAGCTAGTAGAAAAACAAGACCAAAGGTTCCGATGGGATCCCAAAATTCAACATTTGATCCAGACAATTAGGCTAGGTTTCGCCAGACTCCTTGAACATTTTTACTTTTATAATTTAGAAACAGATTAAGGCCAAACAGCTAATCATATAAGAAAACCAAGTTCAGATATGGATTCAGTATGTATGCTTACCCCTAGAAGCCGATCGAAACGATCCTGCCTTACTTCTGCGAATTTTCCGGTTTCGGCGAAATCCAGAACTCCTTGTCCGGCAAAAAAATTAAGCTCAAAAACGAATTCAGCGTATCTCCTTACCACTATATCCAACATCTAATCAACTTCATATCAAAATTTAACTTTTAACAAATTTTTCGGTTTTAGCCGGATTCCGGAAGAACTACATATCCGGCTAAAAAAATATTGTCATATACGGATTCATCATTTCTTCTAACCCCAAAATCAAACATATAATTAACTTCAGATAAAAATATTACTTTTAACAAACTTTCCGGTTTTGGCCGGATTCCGGGCGAACCACTTGTCCGGCGAGAAAATGGTTTTCAAATTCGTGTTCAGCATGACTTCTTCCCCCTACATCGAACATCTTATCAACTTCAAATAAAACTTTTACTTTTAGCAAACTTTCCGGTTTCGGCCGGATTCCGGGCGAACTACTTGTCCGGCGAGAAAATGGTTTCCATATTCGTGTTCGGCATGCCTTTCTACCCCAATATCGAACATCTAATCAACTTCAAATAAGACTTTTACTTTTAACAAACTTTCCGGTTTTGGCCGGATTCCGGACGAACTACTTGTCCGTCGAGAAAATGGTTATCATATTCGTCTTCAGCGTGCCTTCTTACCCCATAATCGACTATCACATTAGCTGTTTAAAAATATTTTACTTGCCCCTTAATTTGAACCCCCTCCCCCACCCCTAAATGTAGAGCTACAGGGCCCATCTACGAACTCGACCTTACTCTTGACCCAAAGAATGCTCACACCAAGTTTCATCAAAATATCTTATTCCCTTCGAGAGTTATCGTGCTTACAGACGGACGGACGGACGGAAGGACCGACAACTTTTGCGATGTCATAGGTATCCCTCCACTTACGTTTTGGGATCTCAAAAAGCAAAAGGTTTGTGTCCTGGGAGTAGGAATCGAACGCACGACCTCTTGACTACTATCCCGATGTGTTAGTCAACACGGCCAAAGGCGAACTTTGACAGTGCATAAGGGGCAAGGGCCTGCCAGCTAGCTTTGGGAACACTAAGGAGGGGGTTCGAGATAACAAAGAAGGGGGTTCCTGTAGACAATAAGCCCCTGTATATTTATCTAAGCCCCCCAGGTCGGTTTGATGGCCGAATGTTGCGTAGTCAAGTTTTCTGTGCCTTTAAACGACAGCTCATTTTCCGGCCATTCGGTTTCAGTTCAAGCTTTGGCTAGGCTATAATCGCCTAAAAGCGAATTCGGCCCGTGCCTACCATCTAGCGTTTGCTAAGGGTTACACAGATACTCTGGCCACTAGCAAGCAGCAGCGAACTAAACAACATACTTTCAGGGGCTTCCAGGTCTCTCTTACCCAAATATCTGCTTTGAGAATTCAGGATGTGAATCATGAATGGTGACCCAGTGTACAGTATATAAGAAACAAATTGTGTAATGCTGGTTTTCGTTTTAAACGTCTTTTACTCGTCACTACTGCTGATTATAGAATCATCCATACCCGGTGCGTGCCGCGATCACTGCCGAGCCGCTGACCCCTCAGTTGGAATGTTTACGGCAATTCCGAGAAACCCGCGAAACAAGGTCGTCTGACGCAGTCTAAGCGCAGATCGACAGTTCTAATCCGATTGAAAACGAGTTTGCAAGCTGGATGAGTTTGAGAATACATGCGATTGAAAATATGGTGGACTCTGAAGCTAGAGTACATGAGTGAGTTATTAGACTGATATTAAAGATAGACAGACCCGGGTAGGTTTATTGGAAAAGTAAATATAAAAAAATGAAAAACTATTTTCATCAAGCTGGCGAGAACCATATTTTCATCAAGCTTGTGAGGGTTCTTGTTGGCCATAGTACAGGTCTCTCTACATCCAGTGGCGTCATTTCAGTCAACCTTTGGTGGTTTATTAGGCTAGAGAGACTAAAAATTAATTGTTCTTTTGGGGGTAATTGTATAAAGTATTTTCCTAATATACTCTTATATAAATTCGTTGCTTTGCCTATTTAGCGCCCACTAAAAGCACCAAGGAAGAACATTTTTAAGTCTCTCCCCTACCCCTCTCGAAATGACGACCCTGTCTAAACTCAACTCTCAAAAGGGTCGGAAATTCAGTGGAACATAATAAATGTTGTGATCCTTCTTACTCGAACGTCGAATGCGCCGAAAAAAGACGTTTCGGCATTCGTCAAATCGATGGAATAGCCGAATTTGGGGAAAGAAGTCGGATGTATCCGCTTCCCTTTCAAACGAAATCTGGTGGGAACCGGACATTAGGAAGGACATTACGATAAATACTTGTGATTAACATAACCGGCATGCCGACACGGGTGAGAAGTCATGCAGATTTTATTTGAACCCCGTGAATGGTTCTTCTTCTTCGACTCGGTGACAGCCACACATTGATAACCCAACCGGAGTGAGGCAAAAACGCCGCAGGCTGTGAGCTTTGAGGTTGGCACCTACAGTCAAAGATCGTCACAGTAGGTGTGACTACTGTGATGATCTTTGCCTACAGTCGTGACAATCTTGTATATCTACCAATACTTATTTTCTCGTCAGATATACTGTAGAAACTGCATTTGTGCATCGTGAAAATCATTTTTTTTTTATGGCACTTGCCTTTCGGCCATGTGCCATATAGCGATCGCAGTTTCTGTCCGTCCGTCGGTCTGTCTGTCGGTCGGTCCGGGTTTTGCTATTTCGGGCACTTCCACATAAGCTAGGACGATGAAACTTGGCAGGCGTATCAGGGACCCTAAATGATTAAGTGGGAAATAGTCACTTCCTCGATCTGAGCATCGTAAGTGGGAAATAGTCACTTCCTCGATCTGAGCATCGTGTGGGGAGTGGAGGGAGGGGAAATCCGGAATCTTGAGGTATGTATAACTTTTGAATGGGCAGTCGAATCTTAATGAAACTTGATATTTGGAAAGACCTCGTGCCTCAGACGACCGATTTAAAATCCGGATCCGGTGGCTTTGGGGGAGCTGGAGGGGGGAACCGGAAATCTTGGGAAGCGCTCTGGGTGGAGGGATGGGGATGAAACTTGGTGGGAAGAACAAGCACGAGTCATAGATTCATCGTTGGTATAACCGAACCGGATTCGGGCACTGTGGGGAGAGCTGGGGGGGGGTCAAGAATTCTGGTGATCCGGCGAGTGCTGTACTTCCTGATGTATTAGGACGATGAAACTGGGCTGACATATCAAGGACTCGAACAAACTGACTTGAGAATAGTCATTTACATAATTTGACCATTGTGGGGGGATTAGAGGGAGGGGGAATCCGGAATCTTGAGGTACTTGTAACTTTTGAGCGGGTGATCGGATCTTCACGAAACTTGACATGTGGAAAGGCCTCATGTCTCAACGCTTAGAGTGGAGGGATCGGGATGAAACTTGGTGGGAAGAGCAAGCACAAGTCCTAGATACATCATTGACATAAACGGACCGGATTCAGGCACTGTAGAGGAAGTTGGGGGGGGGGGTCCGGAATTCTGATGAGGAAGCGTTACCGGAAATCGGTACTTCCTGATGTATTAGGACGATGAAATTTGGCTGGCGTGCCAGGGACTCGAACAAACCGACTTGTGAATAGTCGTTTGTATGATCCGACCATCGTGGGGGAGTGTAGGGATGGGGAATCCGGAATCTAGTGGCATTAAAAACTTTTGAATGGGCCACCGGATTTAAATGAAACTTGAAGTGGAAAGATGTGTCGTCTCAGATGCTCCAAGTCAAGTCCGGAACGGATTCGATACTTGTGGGAGGGAGTTGAAGGGATTCACCGGAATTTTCATGAAACGCTTAGCGTCGAAGGATCGGGATGGTATTTGGTGGGAAGAACAAGCATAAGCCCTAGATTACATTCAAACAGAACCAGATCGGATCGGGGCTCTTTGAGGGGAGATGAAGAGGGTTTCCCGGAATTCCGTTGATGTGTTAGGAGACTTCCATATGTGCCAAGGGCGATGAAACTTGGCAGGCATATTAGTGACCAACCAAATAGACTTAAGGATCTGACACTATGCCCTAGGAAAACTTCCGATCCTGGATTCGATCACTTTTGGGGGAGTTAAGGGAAGGTGAATCCGGTAATTACTGACTTCCGTAGATTTCGAACGGGTGCTCGATTCGAGCGAAACTGTATGGATGTTAAGAACTAATGACCTTGATATCCAAAACATGTCTCCGAACCACAGGCGGCAATCATGATAGGGGTATTGGAGGGGGGGGGGGGCGGAAACTTTGTGACATGCATAAAAACCAAACGAATGGGCCTAATGGGATGCGAGTTGGACAGTGCCGAGTTTATGCGGCCTGTTCTGTTATTTGGTGTCCGGACCGGATCCAGTCACGGCAGTAGGAGGATGAAGCGGAAACCGGAAATTTGCAGATATAGTCCTATTTGATTTGACTCAAACCTGAAGGACGAGAAGAGGAGATGTCAGAGATGTGAAGTTTATATGTCGTTTTAAGCCACAGTTGGGGGAAGTTGGAGGGGGAGTCCCGGAAATTTTATGCTCGCATAGGGGCCAAACGCTCGCAAACGAGTAGATTGATTTGAATGAAACTTGGAAAGTAGAGAGACCATTTGCCGTAGATGTCGAATTTGAGGGTGCGGACCGGATCTGAGCGCGGTGGGATGGGGGGGGGGGGCAGGAGTTTCCCGAAAAATCCTCAGACTCGATTGAAACTTCATAGCCGGTAAGAGAACATGCTTTAGATGATCTGTTTTATGTGTCTGAACCAGGTTCGCCCGCTGTAGGGGGAGTTTGAGTGGTAGGGGTACCGGAAATAGTGTAGAACTCCTAGGGATCAAACTACTTGGATGAAACATTTGCCCTAGATGATCCAAGGCGATGCCGGAAACGCTCAGACTCGAGTGAAACTAGATGTCCTATTTCTCGTGGGGGTATTTTACGTTCTCATCTACTTTCTTACACCACCTACTCGTACAAGTGCCGTATGAGCTCGTAGCTCTTGTTTTATAATGGATATAATTTTCGAGGGGTTGCCCACTCTAAAAATCGGTGTACACCGGGTGGCGGGTGGCGCACGTTGCGGATGGGTGGCGGAAGGATGGCGGATGAGTGGCGCGCGTGGCGGAAGAGTGGCGCGCATGGCGGATGGGTGGCGGATGAGTGGCGCGCGTGGCGGATGAGTGGCGCATGGGTGGCGCAACATGGTGTACACCAAGTGGCGTAGAGTGGGCAGCCCCTCGATATTTTTTTTCTTACCGGACCAAAATTAAGACATCCACAGTTTTTATCGAACCCTTTGGTCTTGATTTGACCGTAACCTCACGGAGTCGCTAGTTGTTACATTGCATGATGAACCACGTAAGACAGTTCTCTTTATCTCGTCCGGTAATTTTCTCCATCGAATTTTTCCTTGAGCTTGATTCCCCTTTGGACTGCACCCAGTGACTCGGCAACTATTAGGCCAAAGAAGTCTTCGAGCGATCCTCCGTTCCATTCACCTAGTCCTTAATTTCGTAGTATAATAAAATGAGTTATCAGTGTTGTGCAATTAATGACCCGCTCATTAGCATTTAGCTTCTCATTCACTTTGAACATAGAAAAAGTATCAATGGAATCTATTAGGCGCTTTCGTTTCGTCATGTCGTTGTCGGTAAAAACAGACGTCGTTTTAAATTTTTCGTATTAGCGTTTTCTTTGGCAGGTTGTATGAATGTCGTTTTACGAACCAAACTAGTTACGACAACGTCTAAAAGTCGAACTGTATCAGTATTTTCAAAAGCTGCCATAACAAAGTATAACAATGGATTTTAGCATGACAGAAAAAATGATTTTGAACTTGGTTCACAGAGGGGAGTTCCGACGATGAACGGCTTCTTGTGGCAGCTTTGTGTTTTCGCAGAGTTGAAAGTTCGCGTTTAATTGCCGAAGCGAGACTTGCCGCCTCAGAACGTCGTTTCAGGAACGGCGGATGAAACGCCAATTCAGCCAAACAAAGAAACGCTTTATTTTCGGCAGTTGAACGCCTTACATGAACGTAATGAAACGACAGTTGGGAAGACGAACTGGACGACGAAAACGAACGCGGCTTTTGTCTCTTAATCAGACCCTGTCTCACATGACAAGAATATTTAGTATCGAAAGTTATTTCGCAGGTGACCAATCCAAATCGAAATAACCAAAGAGTTTCCACGAGTACTTCGTTTGCTTACAACGAGTTCCACTCTCCGAAAGGTAAGCCCCTTCCACAAATCCTTACCTCTTCTCTACATTCAGGGCGGAAAAGCTGCAAGGCCACCCCCACCCGCACGGGCATCAAGGGGGTGTGATCGGCGTTGTGAGTGGCCTGGGCCATGCCTTGGAAGATGCTTTGGTAGCCGCTAGTCGGCGCCGGGAGCACGCGGTAGCCGAAGACATGACGCCGGACGAACGCCATTGGAGGGAGGTTGCTGATGCGGAGCGGAAACAGATGGAGCATGGGGACAATCCTGATGTGGTTGCCATCGATTCAAAAGTGTAGGATACTATTTAGCCTATCAGTCTTATCATTTGTTTGAAAACCAAAGCCAGTCACAGCCGATAGTTAGTTTTCATCGTCACAAAAAAGAAACTAATATAAAACGTGTGTATGCAGTTTAAGTATATCGCAGGGGGCATAGTATACAACATGGGTCCAGTTTGTAACTGAAAACTTCATAATTAACGTCTGATTAACGTCTTGTATAACTTAGGTTTCTAACGCTACACTAACACCGACGTATATTACGAAAATAGGTTACGTTATAAACTGGCTAGAGACTGGTTACAATGTGTTGTTTCCACAAGAGAACCCAAAAATGTATTTTTCCCTGGTTGGTAAATTCTAGTTAAAAAGACATGTTTAATTCTTAATTTTTAAGCTTTAAATGCACGAGACGAAATTAAAAGAAAATAAATTTTCTGGTCGTGTCCGAGTCGTCAAAGTTCACTTTCCCAAAGGATTTTACACGACCGTGATTGGTGTTAAAAAAAATCAGCGCAGAAAGGTAGACTCGTTTTCAGCAGGGAAGTCCCTAGGTTTGCCCCCACCTACCCCGTGCTAAGCTTGATAATGGTGCCCTAACACTGGGCACGTTAGTAGAGTTGTTGAGACTCGGTAATTCCCAGTTTAAGCTGTGAAGGTGCTCCATATGTGTTTGCCACTTTGACAGGTTTCTGTAGGCTACGTTGTTAGAGATTTTTGACGTTTGCGACAAAATGAAAGGAACATGGATAGCTGTGAGGGGGGGGGGGACAGCCAGTGTTGCAACTGGTCACAGAATTCTGCGATTTGTCACAGATTTTCACTTCCTCGACAAAGCGATCGAGAATTCTGCTACTGGTTCCTTACCAGTAAATACAGAACTGAAGGGTTTTGGTCAATCGACCTTGTGTCTCTGGCTTGACCCTATGTATGATAATTTTATAATGAAGCGTAAATTAAAACCTTAAACCTTGAAGCAAAAAAGTTGAGGCATATAATTATAAAGATGAAACAGCGACTTGTATCCTTGATAGTTGGTAAAAAAAAAATACTCAGTTTCGTGGGAGCCAGAATTTCACAGGCACAGAGAGAAGTGGCAACAGTGGCCCCATATCTCAGGGTCGCTCATACGAAAATTTTATAGCCCGCCTCACCCGCTGAAGGCACATCCGCCTTGCAGAAAAATCCATAAAGTAAGACAAATATTTAATATTTTCAAATGTTTTGTTTGTCATTTCTATGCCGTGTTTCCAAGAAGAAATGGTATGTCAAGAAAGCTCACTGAATAGGCCTACCACCAAACTTTATGAATAAATGAGCTTCCTGCGAGTGGTCGATCGGTTGCGCTAAAGGGTCAAACCGATTTCTGTTAGGCTACTTCTGAATGATGTTAGCTAGAGTAGGCATTTGTCAGAAAGAAAAGGTGCAGTTGTTCCCAGTATTGAAACCTGTAGGCTCGCAATGGCTTCTCCTCTATTCACTATATATAAATTACTATTATAGATCAGTTTACTAATCAGTTTCTGAAAACTTAACAGAAAGAAATTAACGAACGAATCTGGCTAGGGGGTTAATTAGGGACTAAAAACTTGCTTAGGGGGTCTGGCTGAGACAGGAAATCCACGAGACCCAGTTGTTCGAATGAAGAAGTCCCATGAATATTTCCCTTTGAGATCCCATCGGAACATTTGATCTTGTTTCTTATACAGTAGAGGTATGCTAATCTGAACAGTTACTTAATTTGAACAGTGCAGTTTTGGGGTAAATGGTGGAATGAAGATCAAAAACACCTATTCAGGTGTTTTCAAGGGCCCTTAATTAGCTACTTTGGCCAACTGGCAGTTGACTTTAGTCTCAACAAGTGCCTGAGAATTGGCATTGTTCAAAGTCAACAAGCATTCAAGTAAGCCTACCTCTACTGTGGTAATGTTTTCGTTTCCTTTTATTATTTTTAGTTTTTTTAGTTTTACTCCCTCTATTCCCTTGTGGTTCTCGACGGGTTATGAATGAAATCATTGTTACTAAATTTGTATGTTTGTCTGTATTGATGAATATTGGATGATTAATTTTAGGAACGTGAATCCTGTTCCGGACGAATCGAAGAAAACTAAGAGCTTGGGTATCCCGTACATATCTCAAGAACACCCGCCCGCTAAATTGTTCATGGGGGACAACCCCCGCAAAGCTGTGCCGAACAACGCAAGAGACATGGACAAACTTGGAGCAGAAATGGAAAGTCGAACTGGCCAGCCTTTTAAGAAGGATATTTCACACCCGACGACGGAGACATCTACTGGCCATACTACGAAGCAATCTAGTGGACATGTGATGGAAGAAGAAGAAGAAAGGCCAGCCCTATCCGAGTTCGATAGAGCCTTGGATAAACTGACAGGTGAGATTTTTCAACACTTCAGATGAGAATGTAAGTGAGGATTTGTAACTACGAAGTAGTTATGAACCGCAATGTTTGCCTTCAAAAAACACAAAATCTTTCAAAGCGGTTTTGGGTAGATCATCTGCCTTTTAAAGGAGTTGATCAGCTGTTCGCATTTGTTGTTGCGAACCGTAGGTAGATTACACTTTTACCCCAATTATACTCTTGAACCGTTCTTGTAGACTGAATAGGTAAGACTCGTAGGGTTCACAACCTCTTCTTCCGACAAAAATTGCGATCCTAGGGTGTTGGACCTGGAAGGAGACCGAGTTGGATGGGGAGGTGGTAGCCGGGTAGCTGAACATGGTTCCTAGGTCCACCTGGATTGACTGGCTATGATTGACGGATTGACACGGAATGATGATCATGCTGAAATCTTGGAAGGAATTCCAATCCGTGTCTGCCCGATCCGATTGTCTGCACCTGTCTCAACCTTTGGTCGCCCAAATCTCGTTGAACTAGCTAGGAGCAATCGCTTTTAAATTTATAGGCAAGTCCCATAGAAAAAATTACAGGTCTCTATGGTGGCCTTTTGGGGCCAAAAATACTCTTGCCCTCTTTGTTGTTGTCTTGGTACAGTTGAACGAAAACTTTCCAAAAGTTCTGTCATGATTTAGAAAACTTCTTTCAAATTTCAAATGAAGTTCCACAAAATTTAAGCAAACTGACCAACTTTGAATCAAAGTTTTAAAACTGATCTTTAAATTAACTGAATTTTAGTTAGTTTAAAGATCAGTTTTAAAAACTTGATTCAAACCTCTTTCAAATTTCAAATGAAGTTCATCAGAATTTAAGCAAACTGACTAACTTTGAATCAAGTTTTTTAAAACTGATCTTCAAATTAACCGAATTTCAAAGAAGTTATTTCAAATTTATTAAACTTTCCATAAGTTCTGCCATGATTTAGAAAACTTCTTTCAAATTTCAACTGAAGTTCCACAAAATTTAAGCAAACTGACTAACTTTGAATCAAAGTTTTAAAGCTGATCTTTAAACTAACTGAATTTCAAAGAAGTTAATTCAAATTCACGGAACTTTCCATAAGTTCTGTCATGATTTAGAGGACTTCTTTCAAATTTCAACAGAAGTTCGACAAAATTTAAGCAAACTGACTAACTTTGAATAAAAGTTTTAAAACTGATCTTTAAATTAACTGAATTTCAAAGAAGTTATTTCAAATTTACGAAACTTTCCATAAGTTCTGTCATGATTTAGAAAACCTCTTTCAAATTTCAACTGAAGTTCCACACAATTTAAGCAAACTGACTAACTTTGAATCAAAGTTTTAAAGCTGATCTTTAAATTCACTGAATTTCAAAGAAGTTATTTCAAATTTGCTAAACTTTCCATAAGTTCTGTCATGATTAGAGAACTTCTTTCAACTTTCAACTGAAGTTCGACAAAATTTAAGCAAACTCACTAACTTTGAATCAAAGTTTTAAAACTGATCTTTAAATTCACTGGATTTCAAAGAAGTTATTTCAAATTTACGAAACTTTCCATAAGTTCTGTCATGATTTAGAAAACCTTTTTAAAATTTCAACTGAAGTTCTACCAAATTTCAGCAAACTGACTAGCTTTGAATCAAAGTTTTAAAACTGATCTTCAAATTAACCAAATTTCAAAGAAGTTCTTAAAATTTACGAAACTTTCCATAAATTCTGTCACAATTTAGGAAACCTCTTTAAAATTTCAAATGAAGTTCCACAAAATTTGAGCAAACTGACTAACTTTGAATCAAGTTTTTAAAACTGATCTTCAAATTAACTGAATTTCAAAGAAGTTATTCAAATTTACAAAACTTTCCATAAGTTCTGTCATGCTTTAGAAAACTTCTTTCAAATTTCAACTGAAGTTCCACAAAATTTAACCAAACTGACTAACTTTGAATCAAAAATTTTAAAACCGATGTTCTGTAAGTCCGAAATTATAGTTAAGTTTCAAACTGGCTCTTAGGATACCAACGAAATCACTAAAAACGACCTGACATTCGTCAAAAGCTCTGTCAGCGTTCAAATATTTTACCTCGCCAGTGTTGCCAACTCGGGAATACGAATTGTATGTACTTTCGCTTCGTATCGCACTAGACGCCAGCAACAGCACGACATCTACATTCGGCATTAGGTAGCGTCGAGGGCTTATTTCGATAGGTTGCGCGGCGAACGGTCGTTGAGAGGGGATATTTTTCGCATTTTGTCTTTTGGTATCTCCTGTTTGGTATCTCGTGTTCCTTATTTCCAGCTAAGGTGGATACTTGTCCAAATGTCTGGGCTGCGGAAGTTGGGTGCTTCGTGAATAAATATTTCTTCAGCCCGTGACTGCGAATCGTATTTAGGTGCAAAACGAATACGTCAGTGGAAAAACAGCAAAATACTGCGAAACGGACTGCCAAACATTCTCTTTAAAAAATATGTTCAAGAAGCACTCCGTAGTCCAGACAAATATCCGTCTTAGCTGAAAAGACGAGACACATGATACCAAATCAAAATGCGGAAAAATAAATACACTAACAAAGACCCAATCGAGCAGCAAAAACAGCAGCCATGTCCAAAATGAAATCGCAGCACCAGCTTCAACTCCAAGCTATTTTCACGAAGATACGTCCAAAATCAGATTCTTAGACCAAAATCTTCAGTTGTCTTTCCACGAGTGAATTTTCCAGCTTGAGCCTGAAGAGGACCCTTGTCAAGAAGGGCCGAAATATAGCTCAAATAAAATTCAACTTACGTATCCGTTTTTAATATTCCTTCAGTTTAAGCTGACTGCAAATCATATTTGACAATGCAAAACGGAAACTTCAGCTAAATTTTATTAGAGCTATATTTCGGCCCTTCACTGCTAGGGTCCTCTTCAGGCTCGAAGCCGCTCAAGTTGGAAGAACGAACTTGTGGTTGTTTTTTCCACAAGCTCCTTTTCCCATTGAAGCGGCTTTGATCCTGAAGAGGACCCTTGCCAAGAAACATAGCTCCAAGAAAATTCAGCTGACGTCATCGGACAGTTCAGCACTGTCAAAGAGTATCCGTTTTCCACTGTCAAATATGATTCGTAGTCAGCTTGGGCTGAAGGAATATTTATTTCTACACCATCGTCAAATGAGCATCACAAAGTAATTCAAAATAGGGAGGTATAGGATTCATTCTGAGCTTGTGAATGGTTGGAAACGTTAATCTGGCTATTTCTTGTTTGCTTAGCAACATTTTTGCAAACTCGTTTCCTTGGAAATGAGAGCTTAGAGGCTTCAAAGTTCGAAAAAATGGAGTCTCGCATCCTACTTTTCGGTTATGACACGTCGTTAAAAATCAACCAATACGGAGCAAGATTGATTTTTGCAGTGAAAGTCTGACGTCTTCAAGCTCTCATTTCTGATAAAACTTTCGTACAAAACAGTGACTGAACAAAGCTTTGTAGAAACGGCATGATTAAGTCTCAAAGTCGAACGTCCTATACCGCACAATGTTAAATTGTTTGTTGTATGCTCATTTACGTTTTCGTTGGGTTATAGACTGCTATCTCTCTATGAGAAATTGGGGGACTTTTAGAAACTAGTCCACTTGGTGTTCTGAACTTGAGTAAGGCAAATTGAGGCGTCCGGCCACAGCGCAGCCAGTCCTCGGGTAGCAAAATCGACGCACTTTCTAAAGGACCACCATCCTTCTTTGTTGCATTTTGTTCTTTCTAAGTTATGAGTTTTCCCCAGCACTGTTTTCAAGCCCCTCATCTCCACCGCTTTGTCTGTCTTTCGTGTTTTCCAAGTAATGCGAACACACAATCATGGTTTCCCGGCCGAACTTTAACTTTGGCCAAAAATTCGACCAGGGAATCTTTTCCGTTAGCGCCGGATCATGGTCGGCTGTTCAAGACATACGTATTTACAAAGGTGAATTTACGTTTTGGGTCTCATTCTAGTTGGACAGTCCTATGAGAAATATCAGATGTGCGTTACGAAACTGGGAGGAGTATAGTCGAGAAACGAGATATTATTTCGAAAGCCCGTCGGCTAGGTCGTATGGTAGAATTTGTTAGGGGAGAGGAGATTTTGTTTTCTGGGATCACAAAACGTTAGTGAAGGATACCTATGACATCGCAAAAGTTGTCCGTCCGTCCGTCCGTCTGTGAGCACGATAACTCTCGAAGGGAATGAGATATTTTGATGAAACTTGGTTAGAGGATTGTTTGGGTCAAGAGTAAGGTCGAGTTCGTAGATGGGCTCTGTAGCCCTACATTTAGGGAGGTGGGAGGGGCTTTAAATTAAGGGAAAAACAAAATATTTTGAAACAGCTAATGTGATAGTCGATTATGGGGTAAGAAGACATGCTGAACACGATGGTGAAAACCATTTTCTCGCCGGACAAGTAGTTCGCCCGGAATCCGTCCAAAACCGGAAAGTTTGTTAAAAGTAAAGTTTTATTTGAAGTTGATTAGATGTTCGATTTAGGGGTAAGAAGACATGCTGAACACGATAGTGAAAACCATTTTCTCACCGGAAAAGTAGTTCACCCGAAATCCAGCCGAAACCGGAAATTTGTTAAAAGTAAAATTTGTATTTGAAGATGATTAGATGACAGATTTGAGGGTAAGAAGAGACGCTGAATCTGTATATGACAATAATTATAAGTTAAAGTCTTATTTGAAGTTGATTACATTACATGTTCTCTATAGGGATAAGGAGATGCGCTGAATTCGTTTCTGAACAATCTTTTTTTGGCTGGACAAGTAGTTTGCTCGGAATTCGGCCGAAACCGGAAATTTGGCAGAAGTAAAGCAGGAAGTTTCGATCAGTATCGTCAAAATAGAGATGGCTTATACAGGGATATCTGAACTTGATTTTCTCAGATGATTAGCCTGGCGAAGACTGGATCTGGCGTAGACAAGACCTAGTTGTCTGGGCCAAATAATTAAATTTTTGGGATCCCATCGAAACCTTTGGTCTTGTTATATCTAGCTATGTGATTATTTTTTGGATTAGATCTACCTAAAATTCAAGACTGCAATCCAGAAGTAACTTCACCCTCTGCAGAACTCTCTGCATCTCGGTGCTATTCGCAAAATCTAACTTCAAGGAGATGAATCGCGACAAGTACACCTTCCCTTGGCTGGCTAAAGATGAATTCATGCTAACAGTGGTAATCTTACGGACCATCCTAGGTTGAGGCTACATTATACTACTTCCTTCCCTGGGCTGGCTAAAGATGAATTCATGCTAACAGTGGTAGTCTTACGGACCATCCTAGGTTGAGGCTATATTACACTACTTCCTTCCCTGGGCTGGCTAAAGATGAATCATGCCACAGTGGTTAGTCTTACGGACCGGCCCAGGTTGAGGCTTTTACTTCCTTCCCTGGACTGGCTAAAGATGAAATCATGCTAACAGTGGTGTCTTACGGACCTGCCCAGGTTGAGGCTACATACTACTTCCTTCCCTAGGATGGCTAAAGATGAATCATGCCACAGTGGTTAGTCTTACGGACCTGCCCAGGTTGAGGCTACACATACTACTTCCTTCCCTAGGATGGCTAAAGATGAATCATGCCACAGTGGTTAGTCTTACGGACCCGCCGAGGTTGAGGCTTCTTGTCGGGACTAGGTCTACCTTGAATCAAGGTTTATTACAATTCACGATTGCAAGCCTAGAACACTATGCACCAATGTGATATTAAATAAATTATAATTAAAACAAGACCAAAGGTTCCGATGGGATCCCAAAAATCCAATATTTGATCCAGACAAATAGGTTTTGTCTTCGCCAGATCCAGTCTTCGCAAGACTCCTTGAACATTTTTACTCTGAAAATTTAGAAACAGGTTAAGGCCAAACAGCTAATCATTAAGAAAACGATGTTCAGATATGGATTCAGCATGTGTGTGCCGAATTTTCTGCGAATTTTCCGGTTTCGGCGAAATTCCAGTACTACTTCTCCGGCGAAAAAATAAAGCTCAAAAACGAATTCAGCGTACGTATCTCCTTATATTTATATCCAACATCTAATCAACTTCCAATAAAAATTTAACTTATAACAAATTTTCCGGTTTCAGCCGGATTCCGTACGAACTATATGTCCGGCTAAAAAATAATTGTCATATACTGATTTAGTATCTCTTCTTACCCCTAAATCGGACATCTTATCAACTTCGAATACAACTTTTACTTTTAACAAACTTTCCGGTTTTTGCCGGATTCCGGGCGAACTACTTGTCCGGCGAAAAAATGGTTTTCATATTCATGTTCAGCATACTTTCTTACCCCTATACCAAACATCTAATCAACTTCAAACAAAACTTTTACTTTTAACAAACTTTCCGGTTTTGGCCGGATTCCGGGCGAACTACTTATCCGGCGAGAAAATGGTTTTTATATTCGTGTTCAGCATGCCTTCTTATCCCTAAATCGAACATCTAATCAACTTCAAATAAAACTTTTACTTTTAACAAACTTTCCGGTTTTGGCCGGATTCCGGGCGAACTACTTGTCCGGCAAGAAAATGGTTTTCACCATCGTGTTCAGCATGTCTCCTTACCCCTAAATCAAACACCTAATCAACCTCAAATAAAACTTTTACTTCTAACAAACTTTCCGGTTTTGGCCGGATTCCGGGCGAACTACTTGTCCGGCGAGAAAATAACTTTCATGCTCCTTAATCTGAAACCCCTCCCCCACCCTCAAATATAGGGCTACAGAGCCCATCTTCGAACTTGACTTGTACTTTGACCCGAAGGATTACCAAGTTTCATCAAAATATCTCAATCCCTTCGAGAGTTATCGTGCTAACTCGCCTGCGGCGCTCAGAAGGTACTGCGGTGGCTTCGATTTCCAGCGAGTCCCCATTCTTAGAAACCCCTCCCCCACCCTCAAATATAGGGCTACAGAGCCCATCTTCGAACTTGACTTGTACTTTGACCCGAAGGATCCTCGCACCAAGTTTCATCAAAATATCTCAATCCCTTCGAGAGTTATCGTGCTAACAGACGGACAGACGGACAGACAGACGGACAACTTTTGCGATGTCATAGGTAAAAAAGCTGAAGATCAATCACGAATCACGTGTTTTTTTGCTTCCCCCCCCCCCACAACCACCCAAAATCTTTTGACTCCACTGCGATTTATAACTTAAAACACGGACTTATTCGATAATTGTTTGCTTAGGAAATTTTAATGTCCGGGATGACCGGGATCAATATTATAAGTGTTTTGGTGGGATTTTCAATAACCGTTTCACTTCAAGCACTATTCCAACTAGAGACCGTGGGACAGACAGACATAACGGTGGCTCTAAATAGCCGACGATCAACCTAGATTTATTATAAATTTCTCAGCCACATTCTAAATGCCTACATCAAAATACTATCAGCTAACTTCTGTAAAAGTAGCTGTCTATCAAGTACAACAGATGTAAGGCAATTTTTGTAATCCAGTCGGTGTGACAATTGTCAAACCCATCATCAGTGCAATGACTGCTGCTTGTGACTGGCCTACCTTCTTATAGGCTATTAAAAGGACTGTGCTTTATCGACAAATTCATTCGCTTTGGTAACTTCGTCCATAGACTAAACTAGCTTCACTTGAACAACACTGTGTCTCTCAACGTCTCTGAGAGGCAGAAGACGAAGAAAAGTAGCCCACTCGGCATCTGGCAAAGTCCTCGCACGAAGATCTTCGATGGTAGCTGTTCCTCCGTTCTCTTAGTGTTCTCTGATACTGTTTCCTTGCAAGGTCAACCCTGCACAAAGAGGATCAGGATGCAACTGGTTAATTTCCACCCAAATCGTGAAATCCGACTAAAATTCACTCTGTTGCTATATTGATTAGGGCCAATCAAGATTCTGGCCTGGCAATCTGCAAGAAAGGGAGTTTTTGAGCAAAGCAAAATAAACTACCACAAATGAGAGGAGAAGAAACATGATCGAAAGTTTCTCAAGAATCAGTAAAGGGAATTTTTTAAAATCAAATCCAGAGAAGCCCGTTCTTGGGACTCGGACAGGGGACACTATACCTGTTTCAAGTGCTATCCTAATACTATTGATCAAAATCGCTTGGATAATTCCATCAGCATGCATCTTGATCCCAGTTGCCCAAAAATAAGGTTGAGGGAAAACTGCCGCTACCTTGTTTACCCATAACAATTTCAGTAGACTCAGCGCAGCAACTGTCATTGTACTAAAAGCAAAAGATACTGGAAGCGTTTCACGAATCGGATTCGGTCAGGACTTAAATGGAACATCTGAGATGATAGCTAAGCTCTTTCCAATTGCCGAGTTTCATTCAAATCCGTTCATCCGTTAAACAGTTACGCATTCCACTAGATTCAGAATTCCCCATCCCTTCACTCCCCCCACGATGGTCGGATCAGAGAAATTACTATTCTCAAGTCACTCTCCTGATACGCCTTCTTGTAATTGTATTGTCCTAGCCAGGTCCTAGTATATCAGGAAATACCGACCTTGCGGGATTGCAGGAAATCCGGACCCCCTCCAACTCTCCCCTACAGTGCCCGAGCGAAAGATCGATCGTCTGAGTAATATCTACAACAGAATTATTTACGCTTATTATGGTACTTGCTCTTCGCCAAGTGCCATATAGCGATCGTAATTTCTGTCCGGTCACTTTAGGGGGAGCTGTACGGGGGAACCGGAAACCTTAAAAACGCCTCGAGTGGAGAGATCGGGATAAAATTTGTTAGGAAGAGCAAGAACAGGACCTAATCTATCGCTAACATAAGCCGACCGGATTCGGGAACTGTGGGGTAGTTTGAGCGGGCCCGGAATTCCGGTGATCCCTTGAGTTCGTAATTATTGACCTACTAGGACGATGAAACATGGCAGGCATATAAATTAGAGACCCGACCAAACAGACTTAAGGACCCGATACAATGTCCTAGGAAACTTCCGTTCCTCGATCGGACCGTTTTTATGGCACTTGCCCTTCGGTCAAGTATCATATAGCGATCGCAATTTCTGTCCGTCGGTCGGTCCGGGTTTTGCTAGTTCGGGTACTTCCACATAAGCTAGGACGATGAAACTTGGCAGGCATATCAGGGACCCCAAATGATTAAGTTGGAAATAGTCACTTTCCCGATCCGAACATCATGGGGGGAGTGGAGTGAGGGGGAATCCGGAATATTTTAGAATTTATAACTTTCGAACGGGTGATCGGATCTTAATGAAACTTGATATTTGGAAAGAGCTCGTGCCCCAGACGGTCCGATTAAAATCTGAACCGGATCCGGTGACTCTGGGGGGAGCTGGAGGGGGGGGAATCTTGGGAAACGCTTGGAGTGGAGGGATTGGGATGAAACTTGGTGGGAAGAATGAGCATGAGTCCTAGATAAGTCATTGACATAGCCGGACCGGATCCGGTCACTATCTGGGAGTTGGGGGGGGGGTCCGGATTTCTAGTGATCCCGCGAGTTCGGTGCTTCCTGATGTGCTAGGACGATGAAAATTGGCAGGCATGTCAGGGACCCGAACAGATTGACTTGATAATAGTCGTTTCTCCGAACCGACCATCCATGGCGGGGGGCTGGAGGGAGGGGAATCCGGAAAAATAAGGTATTTTTAACTTACGAACGGGTGATCGGATCTTAATGAAACTTGATATATAGAAGTACCTTGTGTCTCAGACTTCCCATTTTAAATCCAGACCGGATCCGGTGACATGGGGGGAGTTGGGGGGGGGGGGAAACCGGGAATCTTGAAAATCGCTTCGAGTGGAGAGATCTGGATGAAAGTTGGTGGAAAGAACAAGCACAAGTCCTAGATACGGGATTGACATAACCAGACCGGATCCGCTCAGTTTGGGGGAGTTGGGGGGGGGGGGACTTCGGATTTCTAGTGATCCCGCGAGTTCGGTGCTTCCTGATGTGCTAGGACGATGAAAATTGGCAGGCATGTCAGGGACCCGAACAGATTGACTTGATAATAGTCGTTTCCCCGATCCGACCAACCGGGGGGGGGGGGGGGGCTGGAGGGAGGGGATTAACTTACGAACGGGTGATCGGATCTGAATGAAACTTGATATATAGAAGGAACTTGTGTCTCACGACATCCCAGTTTAAATCCGGACCGGATCCGGTGACATTGGGAGAACTGGAGGGGGGAACCGGAAATCTTGGGAAACGCTTTGAGTAGAGAGATCGGGAGGAAATTTGGTGGAAAAAACAAGCACAAGCTCTAGATACGTTATTGACATAACCGGACCGGATCCGTTCACAGTAGGGGGGGGGTCCGAATTTCTAGTGATCCCGCGAGTTCGGTACTTCCTGATGCGCTAAGACGATGAAACTTGGCAGGCGTGTATGGACCCGAACAGGTTGACTTGAGAACAGTCGTTTCCCGGATCCGACCATCTTGGGGGTAGGGGTGGAGAGAGAGGGAATCCGAAAAGTGAGGTATTTTAACTTGCGAACGCGGTGATCGGATCTTGATGAAACTTGATGTATAGAAAGACCTCGTGTCTCAGACGCCCCATTTTAAATCCGAACCGGATCCGGTTATATTGGGGGGAGTCGGACGGGGTAACCGGAAATCTTGGGAAACGCTTAGAGTGGAGGGTTCGGGATGAAAGTTGGTGTGAAGAACAAGTGAATAGCATAACCGGAATGGATCCGGTCACTGTGGGGGAGTTGGAGGGTATCCGAGTTTGTAGTAATCCCACGAGTTCGGTACTTCCTGATGTGCAAGGACAATGAAGTTGGCAGGCTTGTCACGTACCGGAACTATTGACTTGAGAATGTCGTTTCCCCGATCCGACCGTCGATGGGGAGTGTACGAAAGGGGAATCCGGAATCCAGTGGCAACCTCAGCTATTGAACGGGTTATCGGATTTAACCGAAACTTGATATTTAGAAAGGTCTCGTGCCTCAGACGTCCCATTTTAAATCCGGACCAGAACCGGTGACATTGGGAGGAGTTGGAGGGGCGAACCGGAAATCTTTGAAATCGCTTAGAGTGGAGGGATCAGGATGAAACTTGGTGGGAAGAACAAACATGGGTTCTAAGTACGTCATCTAGAGCTTTCAGACTGAATGAACCTAGATGTCCGAATTGTAGGTCCGAACCGCATTTTTGAATGGCGGGGTGTTTATTTTGAAGTCTGTTCTCTTCTACTTTCTCGTACCACTACTCGTAACAAGTGCCATATGAGCTCGTAGCTCTTGTTAAGGGAGTCGAGGGTAATCCGGAAACTACTGACTAGTAATCCGGAAACTACTGACTAGGTTGCGAGCAGGTGGTCCAATTCGATTGAAACTTAATGGGTGATGTGAACTGATTATCCAAGTCTGCATAACTGGTGTCGAACCAGTACACGGCCATGGCAGGTGGAGCCATTGGGGGGGGGGGGGGTGGGGGTACGAAAATGTGTGATTCGCACAGAAAACAAAACGATTGGACAAAAAGGGATGCAAGTCGGATAGTGCCGAATTTAGACGGCCTACTTTTGTTAGGTGCCATCCGGATGCGGCCACGGTAGGAGGAGGGCGAAGCTGGAACCGGAAATTGGCAGATATGCTCCGATTTAGGCCAAACAAGTGTCTTTCCGAATCTTGATCAGTTTGTAGACGATACTTACAGAAATGTGCTTAATGTATGCTTACAGAAAATTACACAGACTTTCGGCTGGTTTTAGCCTATTACTCATTTTGCTTTTAGTCCCTTGCCTTGGATGACAATCTCGGCAAAATTTGTATGTAACCAGTCTTCCGACTAAAAAGCTCATCGGAAACAATGATCAGGCACATGGGAGGTCACGTAAAGAGAACAAACGTGGCAAGCGTGATGTCAGATAGGATACACCCATTACAACGTTGCGAGATGAACTTGCTTAATAGTTCTAAGAAAAACGTCGGGACCAGATCTAGTAGACATTTAGTGGCAAGCTCCAAGAAATCTGACCGATCTTGAAATTAATCGAACCTTAGAACTGAAATCCTAAAGTTGGGACCCCTCGTCAACTCCCCCCCTCCCCCCGTGTCCAAAATATATCGGAAATTATAACGAGTGCGCAAGCGCTCAATCGTGGAGTGTCGAGCAAAATGATTATCATTTCTTTCATACGAACAGCGCCCTGTAACCCAAAAAGTATTGAACTAACCTTATTTGAAATCATCTCGCTTAATAGAAGGTGACGATGAAGTGTTTCCAGGCATCTTAAAAGCGTTTTAGGTAAACAAATCGCATGTGCAAATCCAAGATCATCTTGCAAGAGTGGTTTCAAGTTCACTACTGGGTGTCTTGCGCGGCTTGCGCCGGCGAGTCCGACCCTTTAAACCTCTTTTCAATTAGCAAGGTAATAACATATGCAATAAAGCAAATCGTAGCACCCTATTGCCCCCTTCGTCAAACTTCATCAAGAACGGCATATCATCAATCAAATGACAAAACCGTCTAGATTTCAAATTCGAAAAGATCGAGGGGCGTGTAACAGGATTAAAACAACTAAATTTATCACCATGTGAACGTTTAGATATGTAATCAGATGTCACAATTGTGATGAGAAACTGATTTTTTTTTCCTGGATAGCTCTGGGCCCCCTTGGAAGGCCAGGGGGGCAGCCCCCCCCCCAATGACGCCTCTGATCAGACGGCAATTACAGTCTAAACAGCTAAATTTTTTCCTGTAACTTCCTAATAGGCCAAATGGTATTTAGGCAACGGGTCAAAACTAAACTTTGTAGCAAGGCCGTATCCAGGGGGGGGGGCTAGGGGGTTCGACCCCCCCCCCCCGACACCCACAAATTTAATGGTTTTTTGTGGGCCTTAACATGTGATCTGTCTTTTTTGTACTTTTTGGTCCGACCCGCGGGCAACCCCCCCCTCCCCGAAATAAATTCCTGGATACGGGCCTGCTTTGTAGACTGCTCGGTCCCGAATAAATCAAGAGCTGCACTCCTTATTTAGTATGAAGCAATGCCTACTATAACCAAATAAATTTGGCGTTAGTTAAGACAGGTTTTTGGTTTCGATCGATCTATAGTTTCTCTATGCAGACAAACAATGTCTAGGCCTAGCCTACTGTACTTCTGTAAGTTAGCCTAATCCTAGGCACTAAACAAAGCAGACAACTAAGTTAAGTACTTACCCTATTTTTGAAGAGTCTGAATACCCTGCGTTGCACCATGTAACTTGTCCTTGTGTTCTTGTTCTGCAACTTATTCAAGGCCAATGCGCATTTCGCAAGACCAGGTCAGCGCCAAAAGTGGACTGCTTTCCCTTATTCTCGTGGTCTCATATTCAATATTCAACACTTGTTTCGACATAGTAAAAAGTCGGATCTAAGGGGTGACTTTCACTTTCTGCTATTGAGGCATATACATACACAACCTCCAATACTTGGAAAAGCAGATTGCAGATTTTCTGACAGTGCTGAACAGACGTCAGCTGAATTTTATTGGAGCTATGTTTTGGCCCTTCACTGCAAGGGTCCTCTTCAGGCTCAAAGCCGGTCAAGTCCGAAAAACTAACTTTTGGTTGTTTTTTTCCACAAGTTCCTTTTTCCATTGGAGCGGCTTTGATCCTGAAGAGGACCCTTGCCAAGAAGGGCCGAAATATAGCTCTAATAAAATTGTCAAATATGATTCGCAGTCAGCTTGGACTGAAGGAATACTGAATACGGATACGTAAGCTGAATTTTATTTGAGCTATGTTTCGGCCCTTCTTGAAAAGGGTCCTCTTCAGGCTCAAGCTGGAAAATTTACTCGTGGAAAGACAACTGAAGATTTTGGTCTAAGAATCTGATTTTGGACATATCTTCGTGAAAGTAGCTTGGAGTTGAAGCTGGTGCTGCGATTTCATTTTGGGCATGGCTGTTATTTTTGCTGCTCGATTGGGTCTTTGACAGTATATTTATTTTTCCGCATTTTGGTTTGGTATCATCTGTCTCTTCTTTTCAGCTAAGACGGATATTTGTCGGCATGTCTGGGCTACAGAGTGCTTCTTGAACATATTTTTTTCAAAAAAAGTTGAAAGAGGATAGTTGCGTTTTTGCTGTTACCATGGTATCTGATATACGGTTTAAAGTCGTTTTTGCAGTAATCGTGGTATCTGATACCACGGTCAAAAGGCGTTTTTGCGGTTGTCTTGGTAACTGGCCAGTTACCGTGGTAACAGATATTCAGATATCGCGGTCCGACCGTGATATCTGGTCGTGGTATCTGGAAAATGCATCTCACTTTCATCAAATATTGTCAAATTGGTGAAAAAGAAGTTCAGCACTAAGTGATGTAACTGGATATCAGTTTTTATTTTGGGATGACTTCGAAAGGTGCAATTTCTGCAACAGTCGTTTTTGCAGTGGACCGTATATCAGAAACCACGGTAACTGTAAAAACGACTAATTGCAGATCCAGTTATCGTGGTAACAGATACCATGATATCCACAAAAACGCAACTAATGTTTGGCAGTCCGTTTCGCAGTCTTTTGCTGTTTTTCCACAAGCTCAGTCTCCAGCTTGAGCCTGAAGGGGGCCCTTGCAAAGAAGGCCGAAACATAGTTTTAATAAAATTCCGCTGACGTATTCGTTTTGCACCTAAATACGATTCGCAGTCATGGGCCGAAGGAATATTTATTCACGAAGCACAGAACTTCCGCAGCCCAGACATTTGGAAAAGTATCCTCCTTAGCTGGAAAGAAGGAACAGGAGATACCAAGAGACAAAATGCGAAAAATAATCCCTCTCAACGACCGTTCGCCGCGCAACCTATCGAAATAAGCCCTCGACGCTACCAATACCGAATGTAGATGTCGTGCTGTTGCTGGCGTCTAGTACGATACGAAGCGAAAGTACATACAATTCTTATTCCCGAGTTGGCAACACTGGCGAGGTAAATATTTGAACACTGAAAGAGCTTTTGAAGAATGTTAGGTCGTTTTGGTGATTTCGTTGATATCCTAAGAGACAGTTTGAAACTTAACTGTAATTTCGGACTTAAAGTAGATCGGTTTTAAAAATTTTGACTCAAAGTTAGTCAGTTCGGTTAAATTTTGTGGAACTTCATTTGAAATTTTAAAGAAGTTTTCTGAAGCACGACAAAACTTATTGAAAGTTTTGTAAATTTGAGTAACTTCTTTGAAATTCAGTTAATTTGAAGATCAGTTTTAAAAACTTGATTCACAGTTAGTCAGTTTGCTTAAATTTCGTGGAGCTTCATTTGAAATTTGAAAGAGGTTTCCTAAAGTTTCGTAAATTTGAAATAACTTCTTTGAAATTTAGTTAATTTAAAGATCAGTTTTAAAACTTTGATTCAAAGTTAGTCAGTTTGCTTAAATGTTGTGGAACTTCAGTTGAAATTTGAAAGAAGTTCTCTAAATTGTGACAGAACTTGTGGAAATTTTCGTAAACTTGAATAACTTCTTTGAAATTCGGCTGATTTGAAGATCAGTTTTAAAAACTTGATTCAAAGTTAGTCAGTTTGCTTAAATTCTGTGGAACTTCATTTGAAATTTGAAAGAGGTTTTCTATATCATGACAGAACTTATGGAAAGTTTCGTAAATTTGAAATAACTTCTTTGAAATTCAGTTATTTAAAGATCAGTTTTAAAACTTTGATTCAAAGTTAGTAAGTTAGCTGAAATTTTGTGGAACTTCAGTTGAAATCTGAAAGAGGTTTTCTAAATCATGACAGAACTAATGGAAAGTTTCATAAATTTGAAATAACTTCTTTGAAATTCAGTTAATTTAAAGATCAGTTTTAAAACTTTGATTCGAAGTTAGTCAGTTTGTTTAAATTTTGTGGAACTTCAGTTGTGGAACTTCAGTTTCATGAAAGAACTTATGGAAAGTTTCGTAAATTTGAAGTAACTTCTTTGAAACTCAGTCAATTTAAAGATCAGCTTTAAAACTTTCATTCAAACTTAGTCAGTTTGCTTATATTTCGTGGAACTTGAGTTGAAATTTGAAAGAAGTTTTCTAAATCACGGTAGAACTTATGGAAAGTTTCATAAATTTGAAATAACTTCTTTGAAATTCAGTTAGTTTGAAGATCAATTTTAAAAACTTGATTCAAAGTTAGTTAGTTTGCTTAAAAAGTTTCGTACATTTGAAATAACTTTTTTGAAATTCAGTTAATTTAAAGATCAGTTTTAAAACTTTGATTCAAAGTTAGTCAGTTCGCTTAAATTTTGTGGAACTTCATTTGAAATTTGAAAGAAGTTTTCTAAATCATGACAGAACACCAAAAGATCAGTGGACGTGCAACAAGACAACTGCAAATAAGGCGTTCTTATTTGTGGCCCCAAAAAGCCGCCATAGGTCTCTCTAGATTGTGCGGTGTGGTTCTTGTTTGTTCCCTTACTTCCAGACGATGTTACAATCGCCACATACTGGCCCGGCTCGATTCCGCATTCGCTATGCCGCATATGCTATCGCTGTCGTCATTCTGGTCACTACCGACTATGAAAGATAAAAAATGCATCCGTTCCACATTCTATAGGTGCTGCAGCTATCTTCTAGGACTACCCCCGTGGGCCCGTAACTCTGGATTATCGGCGAAGTATACTCCATTTACTGCAGTATCTGAGCGGATTGCGCGTTTTATTCGTTCGCTTGATGCTAATAGCCACACTTAATATAGATCTGTGTTGCCCCATGTGTAAATAAGATTACTAAGATCTATGTGTGACTTGTTGTGTGTTCTTTTCTTCTTCTTTTTATGGCACTTGCAGCTCCGCTCAAGTGCCATATACCGATCGCTTTTCGGTCGGTCGGTCGGTCGGTCGGGCGGGCGGGCGGGCGGTCCACTGTTTTCGAGTTAGGGTACTTCCAGATGTGCTAGGACGATGAAACTTGGCAGGCATATCAGGGACCCGATATAACTAACCTGAAAATAATCAGTTTCACTATCCGACCATCTGGGGGGGAGTGTTGGGCCGGGGAATCCGGAAAATTAAGTAGTTTTTGTCAAACTTTTTCGAGTTGGGGTATTTCCAGATGTGCTAGGACGATGAAACTTGGCAGGAGCATCAGGGACCCGATCCGAATAAACTGGAAATAATCAGTTTCCCAGTCCAACCACCTGGGGGGGTGGAGGGCTGGGGAATCCGGAAAATTGGAGTAGTGTGTAACTTTCGAACGGGTGTTCGGATTCGAATGAAACTTAATAACTGAATAAATGGCATACCTCTGATGTCCCATTTGAAGTCCGGACCGGACTCGACAGCTATGGGGGAGTTGGGGGGGGGAGACCGGAAATCTCGAGAAACGGTTAGAATTCAGGGATCGCGGTGAAACTTGCTGGGAAGAACAAGCATCTGCTCTAGATAAATCGTTTATACATATGGACTGGATCCAGACACTGGGGGTGGGGGTGGAGGGGAGTTTCCCGGAATTCCGGTAATGGCGGTTTGGGGGATTTTCACGACGAAACTTGGGAGGCGTATCAGGGACCCGATCAAACTGACTTATAAATAAAAAATTTACATGGTCCGATAGTCGTGGGGGGAGTAGCGGGAGGGGGAATCCGGAATATTGAGTCATGCGTAACTTCGGCGACTTCGGAACGGTTAATCGGATTTAGGTGAAATTTGATAATTGAACAGAGGACATGTCTCTGGTGATCTTTATCATGTCTTGATCTTTGTACACAACCGGATTGATTCCGGTGACTGTGGGGAGTTTGAGGGGTGGGGGGCCGAATTCCGGCGATCGCGATTTAAGGTACTTCCATTAGTGCTAGGACGATGAAACTTGGCTGGAATATTAGAGATTCGGCAATATTAGCTTAGAAACCGCCACTTTCTAAATCCGACAATTCCTTAAAGTACCAATCTTGACTGCAAATTCAGAAAGATACTTTTAAGCAAAATTTACATTTTCATGATCCCCATGATCCCATTATCATTTTTGACTCAGGGGTTTTGCTTACAAATGAAGTTCTAGCTCCCTTTAAAGTGCGCTATCACCGTCTATCACCGTTAAAGTGCGCATTTTAACCGAAAAGTGTAAAAAATACTTTTGACCAAACGGTATATATCGTTGATCCCTAAGGGCCTGTAATCGTTTTTGTCTCAGTAGTTTTTGGGATCCCAAAACGTAAGTGGAGGGATACCTATGACATCGCAAAAGTTGTCCGTCCGTCCGTCCGTCCGTCCGTCTGTCCGTCTGTACGCACGATAACTCTCGAAGGGATTGAGATATTTTGATGAAACTTGGTGTGAGTATCCTTTGGGTCAAAGTACAAGTCAAGTTCGAAGATGGGCTATGTAGCCCTATATTTGAGGGTGGGGGAGGGGTTTCAAATTAAAGGGCAAAAAAAAAATATTTTTGAAATCTATTGAGATAGTCAATTTAGGGGTAAGGAGACATGCTGAATCCGAATATGAAAGTTATTCTCTCATCGGAAAAGTAGTTCACCCGGAATCCGGCGAAAACCGGATACAAAATTTGTCGACCCTCGCTACCCCTTGTCTCAGATTTTTATAGCTCTGCGCGGGATCAGTATGGCCCTGCGCTAGGCTGACGTAAGAGAGAGAGAGCTAGTGCGGTCGAAGGGGTTGGTATAATGGAAAAGAGTAGATGGTTGCCGACTGTGCGGGCTATATAACAGTTGGAAAGTTTATAGGGGTTGACAACTTCAGTAGTAGGGTACACACTAAAACCGAAAATAGGCCGATCTAAAATTGTGAGACAAGTAGGGGACTTCTAATGGTCTCATGGTCTGATAATAGGCTGTTAGACCATAATCATCTTCGGCAATGAGGGATTAGCAGTTTTTTCTACTTGGTGTACCTACAGTTTGTTTTCTGTGCTTTATGTGGTACGAACAATTTGGTACCACGTCTATCACGAGGACATGGAGTAGTAAGTAAGTGTTGCCAGAATCTTTGGTGGTGAGGGGTTGCCAACTTTTGTTAGTTGATATATCTTTTATTTTTTGCCAGTGTAGCTCATGATAAGAACGATACGGTACCATGTCTATCACGGGTAGATGGACTTGTTTTATAAGTTAAGGTTTTATTTGAAGTTGATTAGATGTTCTTTATAGGGATAAGGAGATGCGCTGAATTCGTTTCTGAACTATCTTTTCTTGGCTGGACAAGTACCCGTAGGGAAAAAAGGTACCCGGATTCCCGTAAAGGTGTCCGGAATTTTGGAACAACATTCCGGGCACGGAAAACGTAACGGAAATCCCGCCTGGGGAGTCTTGTTTCCTGGAATTCCGCAGTTTAACGCGGAATTCCTGTCGAACCGCGGAATTCCGGGACGTTTTCCGTGCCCGGAATGTTGTTCCAAAATTCCGGACACCTTTACGGGAATCCGGGTACCTTTTTTCCCTACGGGTAGTTCGCTCGAAATTCGGCGGAAGTAAAGCGGAAGTAAAGCAGGAAGTTTCGATCAGTATCGTCAAAATAGATATGGCTTATAAAGGTATATCTGAACTTGATTTTCTCAGATGATTAGCCTGGCGAAGACTGGATCTGGTTTTAAAAGCTAATGTGATAGTCGATTTAGGGGTAGGCAGACCTGCTGAGTCCGTATATGACAATCATTTTCTACCTGGACATATCCTTCGACCGGAATCCGGCTGAAACCAGAAATTTGACAGTAGTATAGCCTAAGGCAGGAAGTTTTGATCAATTTCGTCAACGCCATTGATCTTAATCTGTTTATATGTTTTAATATTAAAAATGTTCATGTAGTCTGGCGAAGACTGGATATCTACAAGACCCAATTGTCTGGATCAAATATTAAGTTTTTGGGATCCCATCGAAATCTTTGATCTTGTTCTTACAGATGAATTTCTACGCCTTTAGAGTGCGCATCATTACAGCCAAGTTCACAAATAAAATACTTTTTATGACACTTGCCTTCCGGCCAAGTGCCATATACCGATCACTTTTCCGTCGGTCGGTCGGTCTGTCGGTCGGTCCGCTGATCGCGAGTTAGGGTACTTGCAGATGTGCCAGGATGATGAAACTTGGCAGGTATATCAGGGACCCGCCCAAACTAACTTGGAAACAGTCACTTCCCCGATCCGACCACCGTGGGGGGAGTGGAGGAAGGGGGAATCTGGAGTATTGACATATTTATAACTTCTGAACGGGGGGAATCGGATCTTGATGAAACTTGATATTTGGAAAGACCTCGTGTCTCAGATGTCGCACTTTAGGTCTGGAATGGATCCGGTGACTTTGGGGGGAGTTGGCTGGGGGAACCGGAAATTGTGTGACATTCTCAGAATGGACGGATCGGTATGAAACGTGGTGGGAAGAACAAGCACAAGCCCTAGATCAATAGTTGACAAGACCAGACCGGAACCGAGTACTGTGGGGGGAGTTGGAGGGAGGCTTCCGGAACTCCGATGATCCCGACTTACGATGCTTCTGCATGTGCTAGGACGATGAAACTTGGCAGGCATATCAGTGACTTTACATTTTTAACTTAAGCACAGTCGCTTCTCCAATATGACCATCGTGGGGGAAGTGGAGGGAGGGGGAATCCGGAATCTTGAGGTTGTCCAACTTCTGAACGGGCGATCAGATCTTACTGAAATTTGATACTTGGAAAGAACACATGTTTCAGATGTCCCATTTCAAGTGCGGACAGGATCCGACCAATTTGGAAAATCGGGGGGGGGGTAAATTTTGTGACACTCTGAGAACATAGCGATTGGGATGACAATTGGTGGGAAGAACAAGAACATCAGTAACAGAACCGGAACGGATCCGGTCACTCTGGGGGGGGGGGGAGCTGGCAGGGGGTCCAGAATTCCGGTGATCGCAATTTTCGTCGCAGACGACGAAACTTGGCTTGAACAGTAGAGACTTGACAAGATTGGCTTAGAAATTGCCACTTCTCTGATCCCATCATCCCTTAAAGTACCCATCTTAACCCCAAAGTACAAAAAATACTTTTAAGCAAAACCTACATTTTCATGATCCCCATGAGTCCATGATCATTTTTGCCTCAAGGGTTTTGCTTAGAAATGAGTTTCTAGCACCCTTAAAGTGCGCATCTTAACCGGAAAGTTAAATAAATACTTTTCACCAAACCATATATATTCATGATCCTAAAGGGCCCAGGATCATTTTTGCCACTAGGGTTTTGATTACAAATGACATTCTAGCGCCCTTAAAGTGCACATCATCACAGCCAGGTGCAAAGAAAAAAAAACTTTTTTTTACATAACGATACATTCTCTTGATTTCCAAGGGACCGTCTTCATTCTTATCTCAAGGGTTTTTCTTACAAATGTTCACAAAAAACCACGAATTGGCGAATTCCTACTTTCATACTTTTACCAAGCCTTGCAAGTGCCAAATGAGCTTACAGCTCTTGTTTCATTCTCCGATTGTGACTTTTGTCTTAAAAATGGGTAATAAATTCATTCATTATTTTATTTCTTGTTACTGCGATGACTCTAGTCGGCCTTGTATGCAATAAATCTGTCTAGATAATACACATCGATCGTCTGTGTTTGAATAAACCCACGTTATCAGGATGCAGTTCCTACCAGAAGTGCAAACCTGAAAGAGTTGTCCTTGTTAATCCCTAGGGAACCATCTTTGACCTTAAGGGGGTTTCAGGTGTCTTCAATAATGCACATCTGATGGCCGAAGACATCCATAAACATCCAGAGCTCGCCAGGAAGCACGTGAAGAGGTCAAAGAGTGAATCGCAAGAAGGTGAAACTAAGGACCCATTTGAAGACGCACTGGATAGAATCAGTTCTGCCTACGGGAGTTCAAATATACGAGTAAGTTATCCTTGTGTTTTAGGAACCGCGGCTATTTGAGAAAGGTCTAAGATAGGTCTATTGGTGAAGTTGTCATTAGTTGTGTAAATATTCGGCTTTGCCTTTACCTCAGAGCAAAATAACACTAAGGAGTAACGCCAAGACCTATGCTTTCTGTGCTTCGCAACCGGGCCATACTTGTAGCGTCGCCCACCACACTTGGGGCATTTAAAGCGAGGCAAACTTGCGGGCTTAGAAATTTCCAGTAAAGCTAAGATGCGGTCTGCACACATCGAATAAACAGGGGAGGTTGTATCTTTTTTTTTGCTGTGTTCAGAATTTTAAGTTATTTAAGCCAGCACTGGTGCACGAATGATTGAGTTTTAGTAGGGACGTTCAGTCCCGCTAGCGGAGCTAGTGTCGCTGCGATTGACTCTGTGTCACTTTTCCAAAGTTTGCGCGGTACTATCTAGAGTTAGTTTGCTCTGGAGCAAATTAACGCTAGGGAGTAGCGCCACGACCTATGCTTTCTCTGTTTTGCAAACGGGCCATACTCATAGCGCCGCCTTCTACGCTTGCGGTATTTAAAGCGAGACAAACTTCCGGGTTTAAAAATTTCTAGTAAAACTAAGGTGCGATCTGCATACATTAAGTAAACAGTGGAGGTTTTATCTTTTTTTTGCTGTGTTCAGAACATGAAGTTATTGGGAGGCAGCGCCGGCGCAAGACTGATTGAATGTCAGTAGGGACGTTCACTACCGTAGTATTGCTAGTATCACTGCTGTTCGACTGTGTGTCACTTTTTCCAAGTCTTGGCGCTACTCCCTTGCGTTACTTTGTTCTGCTTTACCTTTTCTCCGTTGGCCTTGAGGAGTTTCCGCTTTTCTTGAATGTAAACGTAATTTTGATACATCCCTTTTTACTTCTGTTTTATTATGATTTTTAAATTTCCATCTTTGAGATATAGAAAAGCTAAAGAACAAGGCTTATGAGTTTGAATCGAATTAATTTTTTTGTACTGGATTTGAACAAAAGCCAAAAGGAGTGCGTAACTCGGGCGGAAGAAAGAAGGCGAAAGTCGGTGATGGCCGTTTTGACAAATAGTCAAACCAGTTTACGGATCTGACCAGTTTACGAAAACGCAAAAAAGTAAAAAGCCGTCGAAACGGCAGATGAAAATGCGAACAACAACGCAACTACAATTGTAATTGGTTAAAACTTGACTTGCCTCTTTTGGATAAGAAGATGAGTTTAAAGTTTAACTGAAAAGAAAAATTGTTTTTGCATCATTTAACTGAATAAAATGTATTATTTGGATTGTGCTAATGTTCAGAATATCTACGTCCGTCCTCACAACGCAAAATTATACTATTACGCGTAAAAGTTCGAATCTGAATACAAACGCGGCTTTTCATTGGCCAGTGATGAGCTCCTGGTAGTAGCTCACTGATTGAACACTTATTTTCGTAAATCATTTTCGTTAAGCATAAACACAGGTACAAGCGCATAGATGTACCAAAAATCCATCAGGGAAATTCCACTATATAAAAATCGATAAATCTTGAATAACGGAAGAACGAAGTAACGCATTTTCATCGGGTCGTCAAGCCTCTTCAAGTGAAGAAGTTCGGGGTAACCAGATTGTCCTATCTCAGCCCTTTTCGGTTAAACTTTAAGAAGGTGCTTGATGGCGCAATACGGAAAAGCCAGATGTATCGCCAGATGTAAACAGTTGCTATATTCCTAAAAAGCAGTAGATCTTTCTGTCAATAACAGCCGGTAAAAAGGATCAGCTAGTCTGTACACACCTTGCCCCCCTCCCCCAACATTTTGGCTAGTAACGCCTCGGGGGACATTCACATGTTCCCCTTGCGAACAGGACGAAGTATGCCCAAAAACAAATGCCTCTGATGTTGATCATTTCTGCTTAAAGGTGTTTTCTTACAATCGAATTCCAAGTCCCCATGAAGTGCGTGTCTTAACCACAATGTGAAAAAATGGCAAAAAACACATTTTCATGATCCGCAAGGCCCCATGACATGATCATCTTTTCCTCGAGAAATTTGCTTACGAATGAATTCCTTAAAGTACTCATCTTAACCGCAAAGTACAAAAATACTTTTGAGCAAACGATACATTTTCATGATTCCCATGGGCCTATGAACATTCGTGCCTCAAGGGTTTTGCTTACAAAGAATCGTATAAAACCACGAGTTGACAAATTCCCACAGTCATCCTCTGACCCAACATTGCATGTGCTGTATGAGATTCTAGCTCTTGTTAAGGAATAGTTCGAGATTGAATTGATTCACCATCTGAATATTCGTCGTATAGTAATGTCCATCGGTCGGCATGATAATTCTGACTCTTTTGTAGCCGGAGGACCGACATTACAAGCCTATGGAATCCCGCCCACGTCGTGTGAGTGAACGTGACGCCCGCGAAGTGTTCGACGAAGCCCTTGAGAAGCTAACCGCTCCGTTCAATTCCTCTCGCATGATGGCTGAAGACGCTATCCATCAGACCTCACCAACAGTGGAACGCCCACATCTCTTCAAACGCAGGCAAGTAGTCAGTTCAGTTCGCCACATTCCAGGTCAGGGCCAGTTTCTTAAAGTCCTCCGTCGTCTCATTATCAGCACTTAGCACTTGTGTCAGACATAGGGAAATAAACCACAGATTGATGAGTGGAAGATCTGTAATCTGCTTCCTGAGCAATGGATTTTTTTGCATTGTTTTTGGAGTAGAAGGTGAAAGCTCTTACGTTCTGGTCCTTTCCTTGGTTCCATATTATATGCTATCTCTATGTCACTATAGTGTTGATTACAATAGTGTTAGGCTTATGTCCCTTAGTGGGCCAAGAGCAGTTGCAAAATCATTCGATTTATCAACAAGACGATGAACAAAAAATATTGAGTCGCGAATGGGCCAGCGATCGGCATGAGGCCAAATCGCTTGCCGATCCGCGACTAAAACAAACCGGAATGAATTACTCTGACTTGTTAATCCAACCTCGACATGACTGAACGTGTCCGAAAGCTCCGAAACGAACGAGAATGCTGAACAGAGCAAAATAACACTAGAGAGTAGCGCCAAGACTTGGAAAAAGTGACACACACTCGAATAGCAGCGACACTAGCACCACTAGCGTTACTGAACGTCCCTACTCAAACTCAATCAGTCGTGCACCAGCGCTGGCTCCAGTAACTTCATATTCTGAACATAGCAAAAAAATGATGCAACCTCCATTCTTTCCTTGGTGTGTGCAGGCCACACCTTTGCTTTACTAGAGATTTCTAGGCCCGCAAGTTTGTCTCGCTTCAAATGTCGCAAGCGTAGTGGGCGTCGCGACGAATGTGGCCCGTTTGCAAAGAATGGAAAGCATAGGTCTTGGCGCTACTCCCTAGGTTTATTTTGCTCTGATGCTGAATTAATTCAGGATTTTATGCAGCATTTCGCTTTCGGACTTAAATTTTTCGCTCAATTAATGCAGCATGAAATTCATCGAAAATTCAGCAAAGATGCTAAATTTTACGCTGAATTTTCACGAAAAAACTGGGGAGCAGGCGTGTCAGAGAAGAAATAAAGGTAACAGCTTTCGGACAAAAAAAAATAAATAAAATGCAGCATTGAATGCAGCATTTACAGCACTAAAAAGCTTTCGGACAATTTCTATAACGTGTCACGACGGAGAGGGGAAGCAATCGCAAGAAAGACAAAAGTGGTGCTTGGCAAACAAATAGGGACTCTCAAAACTAGTTCGCTTGAACGCCAACATTGGAGCGCAGCGTTACAGCACTTGCAAGGTCTTGATCCCCCTCATCCAAGGCAGAGCAAAATAACAATAGGGAGTATCGCCAAGACCTGAAAATAGTGACACACTCGAATATCAGCGACATTAGCACCACTAGCGATAGTGAACGTCCCTACTGGAACTCAGTCCGTCGTGCACCAGAGCTGGCTCCAATAACTTCATATTCTGAACAAAGCAAAAAAAAGATACAACCAACCCTGTTTCATCGATGTATGCAGATCGCGTCTTAGCTTTACTGGATATTTGTAAACCCGCAAGTTTGTCTCGCTTTAAATCCCGCAAGCGTAGTGGGTGGCGCCATGAGTATGGCCCGTTTGCGAAGCAAGGAAAGCATAGTTCTTGACGCTACTCCCTAATGTTATTTTGCTCTGATCCAAGGGACGTCTTTGCGCGGATGGTGTTGTTCAACGGGACACGCCGTCATCATGATGGCCATTTTGTTTCGGATGCCATCCACCTCAAAGTCACTTTCACATAAATAGCTTCATGGTGACATCAGAATCGAGTTCAAAATAATTTGCTTGTTCATCGATGCTAACTTAACAAGAAGGTGTGGATTTAAGTTCTTAAATTCAGTAGGATTTCTTTCCTTTTATTACTGGTAAATTAAGAGTACCTACAAGTCACTTTCGCGTGACTAGCTTTGGTGACATCAGAATTGAGTTCAAAATAATTCGTTTGTTCATCGATGCTGGGGTAGCACTATGTTGAACAAAGCTTTATCTTCCGCGGGTTCTTGCGGATGTATCGCGTGGTTGAAGTAAATCAGATAGTTATGTGAGGCATTTCTAGAGTTTTATTTTACTTTCTTTTACTCCATATTAATGTCCTACGGCCAAATTTTTTGGTTATTAAGCTTATTCATTCATTCATTTACAGATCGCGGGAGTCGAGCGAAAACAAAGACTATTTCGAAGACGCCATTCATAAATTAACGGCAGCTTACGGCAGCACGGCGTTACAGGCAGAAGACGTTACACACATGGATGACAGACCCCATGTCACTCAGACAACGCCACCCGCCGCAGCTGACGTCCATGGCAGAAATGCCGTCGAATCAGCCATTGATAAGCTACAGGGTAAGTTCTGATTTTGTAAGTAATTAATTGAAAGAAAAAGTTCTTCAACGGCGGATTTGAACCCTCAAATCGTTTCGTTTTCATTAAGAATCTTACTCACGGCGTGTGCCGACTAACTGATTCCAGCGTCAACATATAAATACACACTATACTAAACGGTCAAATATATGCGCTTAAAAGCCAACATAAAATCATGTGGGCTCTTGAGTGATGGATGAAGCGTTAAACAGTTTAACAAATGCCGGAACAAAACTATTGCTGTATCTTAACGTGGGTGCATTGGACAGGTTGCAGTTTTGGAATTGGGTTTGCAACTAGTTTGGGAGGGCTTGGCCGTTCGGTTTCAAAATCAGGGGGGAGGATTTTTCGGAGGATTGGGTGTTTAAGAGTTTATAGACCAAAATTTGCCGATGATTTTTCACGACGACTCGCTAGTGTATGTAGTAAGATCGAGAGTTTTTAAAAGGTTGATATAAGGGACTTTACGACCTGCGTTTGACAAGAGCGACGCGCTTCCAACTGAGCCATTGAAGGGTTTCGTGAATGTGGTTCGATAACCAACGTAGTCGCCAGATAAAAGCGGGCTTTAGAATTAGTTATCCCAGCTCAAGGAAAGTTTTGTCTAAACAAGTCACTGCTTTAAGCCACAGGATTAAATAGCAAACAAAAAAAAAAGCAACTTCCACATGCAGACCGGTTAAGGTTCGCGTAGCGCAGGTCCCGATCTCCCGATATACCATAAGACGTGACTTTGATGCATGATTGGGAGCAAATCATCGGACGCTTTCCGTGCTTTTCCCACGATATATCTAGGTATCCATTGAAGCTGGGTGGACTTTCGGCTTGTCTGACGGGGAAACGCCAATAACCCCCGTACGGAAAATCTCCACGTCGAATGCCATTTTCCACCTCGAATCGAGGACGAAACGTAATTTTTGGTAGCGAAATACGGGCGAAAGTAGAGCGAGGACGAAAATTGATGTCGAATTCTACTTCGACCCAAATTTCGCTGCGAATATGAAGGCGAAGGAGAGGAGATCTCGCGTTCGCTATCGTGTTTAGGAAGGGCGAAGGCGGATTTCCCTTCGACCTTAGTTTTCGCTGCGAATATGAAGGCGAAGGAGAGAGAGATCTCGCGTTCGCTATCGTGTTTAGTAAGGGCGAAGGCGGATTTCCCTTCGACCTTAGTTTTCGCTGCGAATATGAAGGCGAAGGAGAGGGAGATCTCGCGTTCGCTATCGTGTTTAGTAAGGGCGAAGGCGGATTTCCCTTCGACCTTAGTTTTCGCTGCGAATACGGAGGCGAAGGACAGGGCGATTCTATCCCCGCCTCATCTTTGGCGAAGGGCGAGGGTGTATTCAACTTCGGCTTTGTTTTCGCTGCGAAGATGGTAGCGAAAGATCAGGGAGATTGCATCTCCGCCTCGTATTTTGTGAAGTGCGTGGGCAACCTTATAGTTTCACTGCGATGTTACCATCAGGTGATGGCAAAAGACTTATCCTATTATACTTCGACCTTTGTTTCCGCTGGCAGTGTAATTGACGAGATGCAGAGGCTGTTTTTTGTTTGTTTGTTTTTATCTCGCCTATAGGCACTTGGTGAGCAATGAGAAAGAAACTACTTTCCGAGCTACTTTCGAGCTAGAAAACTAGGGGCAAAGAGCCATCCAGTTCGATTTGTATGTTCACTATATTACTCAAATCCAATGTACGCAGTAGTCCCTAATTGCTTGTTTCGAGTCAGGAAAAAAAAGTGTTAATTGTAAGAGCCACGGAAATGCTTTAATTTAAGCCCTGCTGTCTATAGTTCTGAAAATATTGCTATACTGTGAAGTTCAAAAAATTTCAGAAGCAGCTTGCGTGTTTAGACCTTGTTCGATGGTGCAAAAGCATCACCCGACAAATTTTGAGAGTTACTAGTCCTAAATCGATAATTTGGGGAAACATAGTTTTGTCTTCTATATTAAGTATAAATTTGGGTGTATCGTTAATATACGAAGATCATCGAAGATGGAATGGAATGGGATAGGATATCATAGGATAGGATTCGACCTTGAGGATTCGGCCGTACCTGGTGGTCATGGTCAATCGGTGGACACGAATTTTCGTTTCTACACAAGGCCGATTATTACTAACAGTTTCGACCTCGAAAACAGGGTCGTTGTCGTTTATCTATCAAATGTACGAGATGGATTCGCTACCAAATGAGGTTCATCCGCGGAGGCGAGTTCGCGCAGCGCTCTCGTTGTACAGACAGAGAAAACCGGGGTCTATCCGCGAGGTCGCGTTCGCTGTCCAGGGACAGCGAGAGCGAAAACGAGGTAGTTTCTGTTTCAAATGTACGAGGTCGTTTTGAGGTGAAAAACGAGAGCGAATAGGCAGCGAAAACGAGAGAGAAAACGGCCTAGTTTGTGTTTCAAATGTACGAGGCCGTTTTGACCTAGATTCGACGTGGAGATTTTCCGTACGGGCCCTCGCCCTAAACCAAACGGTCGGCACTGCCGAAACTCGAACCAGCGACCCTTTGTTTGTGAGCTCGGCTCGCTAACCAATTTGGCCAGGACGGACAAGGGGGATCAAACTGGATCAATAGAAGAAGTGGCTCAGAGCTCATAAGGCTCTTCTTACGAGTAAGTGGCAGAAGAAAGTTTAGATGACACGTCACAAAATACTCTTTTCGGACTCCTCATCGTCGCCGGATGACCTAGGAATAGGACTCTGGGGCATATGCGCCTTCTACCTATCAAATCTTGAGCGAATCTGAGCATTTCCGGGAAATTTTTGACTACCCCCACCTAGGTCGGATCCGGCCAGGACCGAGAAAGGCATGTGAACTTTGTATCGTCCAGTTTTCATTCAAATCGCTCCACTCGTTTAGTCCCAGATCGGCCGCAAAATTTCCGGGACCCTTTCTCCAGCTCTGTCCACGGAAACACAATTTTGTTTCGGACACATAAATGGAACATCCATGGCATCTGATTGTACCAACCACCAAGTTTCATTCAAATCACAACATTTCCTTGAAATTTCCTCTTCCCCCACTCCAACTTCCCCATCGGGGTCGTTCCGGCTGGATCTTCTAGGGCATATGTGGGGAATCTATAGGGCATAGGGACAAGTAGATGACAAATATAGGTATGTTATTGTACCATTCATTTATTTTCCCTGGAATCCGAACATTTCTGAGAAATGTTCCTCTACAACTCCACCCACTGTGGCCGAATTCGGCTGAACTCCAAAATGGATAAGTTTGGGCATACGAGCTCTTTACCTTCCAAGTTTCATCCCGGTTGCTTCACTTCTTTGATCCCCCCCCCCGTTCTCCCACCGAGGACGAATCCGGCTTGGACTCATAAATGGATAATCTAGGGGTTTGCCTTTTTTGGACGCTTTTCGCTACCCCCTCCAACTCCCCCCACCGAGACCGGGACTCCTTTGCACCTTCCATGTTCAACCCCAATCGGTTTGATCCCTAGGTGTGACATGAAGTCTCCCCTCCAGCTCCCTCCACCGTAGCCGAATCCGGTTCGGACAAATAAAAAAATCATCTCTGGTATCTTTTCTTGCCGAGTATTTTCGAGAAAACATTTCCCCGCCTCCACCTCCGACTGAGGTCAGACCCGGTCCGGACTCAAAACGGATGCTCGAGAGCATACGATCTTTCTACATTCCGGTCCCTACACTCGTTCGATCCGTAGGCGAGCCACAGAATTTCCGGGAACCCCACTTGATGCCTACCTTCTTTGTTAGACACGCTCCACAAAGGCATTCACATAGAGGATATGCCGCGCTACCATTGGCCAGAGGTGCGATCGGACGAGAAACACGACACGAACGCTCACCCAATCAGTGACGTCGTAAAAGGAATGGTGACCCGAGGAGCAGAGAAAACCATGGAAGTGGCGGAAAAGGGGGCGGAGAAGGTCAAAGAAGCAATGCCGAGCTTTGGAACGTCAGGTAAGCCTCAGTCGACTGAGTCGAAAGCGCTAATCCCTTAAAGGACACCTGAACGATCCTACCATACTTCCATGAACCCCTCAGATCGTCCTTCACAGTACCGGTACAGAGAAGACGATTTTTTTCGCTCCGTGATTTCGGCGCTATCCACTCTTGAAGTTCTAAGTCTCCCTATGGTGATTCGTTACGACCTCCCAAGACAAATTTAGCGCCAATATTTAAACTGTCATTATGGCATGGATAAACGTGCGTTGATAACGCATGGATGGATAAACAGCGCATGGATGGATAAACGCATGGACTGTTACGGCGTGGACTGTTACAACATGAACTGTTACGCATGGAATGTTACAACTGTTACGGCGAGCGTTACGATCAAGACAAGTCGGAAAAAAGGCTGAAAATTATAGCACGGTGAAACCGGATTTTAGTCCGGTTTTCGAGAGATAAATGGTAAGCAGTATGTAAAAGTGGCAATTTAGGGTGTTAGACTTCATTCAGATGACCTTTAAAGGACACCTGAATGAAGAGTACCAAGTATCATCCCGTTAACATTGCCTGCAGAAAACCTAATCCAAATACGAAATAGTGTTTCCAAGCTAAGATTTTTGCTCCATTTTGCATCTGTCCTTATTTCAGTACCGAACAATTTTAGAAATAAACAAATGTCTCCAGTCAACCCTTCTTCTGGAATATTTTTTAACCAGTTAAGCCCAAACCTTTATCTAGAAGAAATTCCAATACGATCCGGCCAGCGCCGTACAAGATTTGAATGAATTGCTCTTTTTGTCTTGGAGTCAGCATGTGCAAACCTCCAGAAACAAACATCCCTATTTTGAAAACGTCACGCTAAGGAGAAGAATTCTCTCCGTGGCCATGTCTGTAAATGCATTCTCCATGGTGTGTTTAAGTATGGTTTCATTGTTCAGGTGTCCTTTAAACCAGCTAAGATTCTTCCAGCGATATTCCGGCCGTTCTTGGCAGGGGTCCGCTTCAGGCCATAATTAATTATTAAGAAACGAAACTGCTGTAGTTATTGTTGCAGATTATGATTATGGTCGTGTTCCATCGTAGTTACTACTCATGACGTCACTGCTCCTGGCTTTTTGTCGTCAAGGCTGAAACGCATTTTTATTTTCGTCAATATATCGTGCCGCGGGCTGGTTGGAACATTCGAGTCAGTGAGGTTATAGTTACCATTGCACGCTTATCCCCGAGCGTAATAAGTAAATAGTTACGGTTGTTAGAAGGGTGGAACAATCAGTGGCGCCATTTGGGGGGGGCAGGGGGGGGCCATGGCCCCCCCTGATTTTTAAAGGGGCCCAAAATCCGAGGTTTTTTGTTTATATTCCTTGTTGTCTGACATACTGACATAAAGGCATTAACCAAATCGTGAATTTCACTGTGCATCGCACGGTTCGTAATCTGGTTTTGAACCAAAATGTTATGTTTTTGTAGCAGAAAACAGGCTGATTTTTTTAATTTTTGCCTGCGGCGCTCAGTTTCAATATAGTTTGGCATTGAGATTTCTGTATACTAGCGGAAAAGGTTGAATTTTTAAATATTGTGTCCTGTAAAGCAAGGTTTCAACAATATAAGCGTTGAGAATCACATTTTTTTATGTATTCAGAATAAATCTACTTTGTATTTACTTTATTCTGGATGACCACTGCTTGTTTTGAAAAGGGTTGCGTGGAATAGCACTGCCAGGGTACCAACCAACGGCAAAAGCCTTGCTTTCGTTTGGGATTCCCAAAAGATTGTCTGATCGTAAATATTTCATGAAATTTTGCCTGCGGCGCCTTTCTTGGTATTCTTTATATATTCGAAGAGCGCGTCATTTGGGTTGGGTTTTAGGCTTGGAATTCTGGGGTTTGAGTCACTTTAAAATATAGAATTTATTTGTGAGATGTTTTAAGATGTTAACCCCATAGCCGAACTCAAAAGATTTCATGAATCCAGATCCACTTCTCGAGGTTGCGACAAATTTGGATAGGGTGCCGATCGAAAGCCTCAGAGGGTTTAAAGTGTAGCTTATTCTATCATAAGGGTAGGCCTTAAACTCGCAGCTCACAGCATGCTCCAGTGAATATTTTTATTTGTGAAGTATTTTTGAACAACGCGTGACTCTCCCATTTGCTTCTTATGGTATATTCAGAAACTGCTTTAATTTTACCCCAAAAAGAGCAATTAAATTCTGCGTTTGGGTAAAAAAAAAAATCTAGGATGGGGGCCCAAAATGGATGTTTGGCCCCTCCCTGAGATTTACTGAAATGGCGCCACTGGGAACAATAGGTCCTTTGACCATATATCCCACAAATTGGGGAGTAATGTATACATGAAAAAACAATAGGATACCGAAACAACATATTTGTAATAAATTAAGGTACAACTACATTTGTTAGAAACCTACAATCCACAGTTGAAATCGCTAAATTCTTCGAAAAATGTTGGCAAGACCTGGCCTGACACAGCGTGAACTAGATTTACGTTGCCTGGGCAACGTGAAGTGTTGCAGCAACCATAGTTCGGCTTCGCCGACCAAAGTGTTGCGAGAGCAACACTTTGGTTTTGTTTCGTCACGAATGGTTAAACGCTGAAGTTGTTAACCGATCGAAACTTTGAAAATGGTACGTTCCATGAAGGACCCAGGTCCTGTATGGGACGACATGAAAAATAGTTCTGGAGGTGTAGACCAGTGGTTCCCAACCGGTGGTACGCGTACCCAAAGGGGTACGCGAAGGTCTCAAAATCACGTTGGTCTATAGCCTTAATACCCCGCTTCAATCCTTTTTGAGTCCCCTAACTCAGTTTCAGTATTGTCCCCAAAATCAGACTCCCATAGAACACAATTTTAGATTTACATGCCTTATCAGTGATGACAATAAAATATCGTCTTTTCAACAACTAGCAAAAGCTGCCAACCCCTCATCACCAATGATTTTAGCAACCGATTCTTACTTAGAAGTCCATCTCCCCATGATAGACGTGGTACCAAATTGTTCTTACCGTACCAAACACAGGAAACAAATTGTAGGTACACCAAGTATCCACAATTGCTTATAACCCCTCATTGCCAAAGTTGATTATGGTCTAACAGCCTATTGTTGCTTACAAGTCCCTCAAATGTCTCACAATTGGGATCGGCCTATCTTTGGTTTCAGTGTGTACCTTACTACTGAAGGAAAAGCTGCGCACCCCTCATCACCAAATATTCTAGCAACCGATTCTTACCTACAAGTCCATCTCCCCATGATAAACGTGGTACCAAATTGTTCTTACCGTACAAAAGACAGGAAACAAATTGTAGGTACACCAAGTATCCACAATTGCTAACCCCTCATTGCCAAAGCTGATTATGGTCTAACAGCCTATTGTTGCTTACAAGTCCCTCAAATGTCTCACAATTGCGATCGGCCTATCTTTGGTTTCAGTGTATACTTTACTACTGAAGTTGTCAACCCCTCAAAATTTTCAAACTGTTGTATCTCATGAAGGAATTTTTGCACCAAAAAATGGAAGACATATACTTTAATCAGCTCGTCAAGGTCTATCGATTGTCGTTGAAAAAAAAATTCTATCTATCTTAGTTCAAAAGTTGACTTTTTTGCCGTAGGCCAACTTTCTAATATCACCACTTACAAAGGAGCAAAGGATAAGCTCTAATTTTTTTAGCAATGAGAGAACTTTAAAGTTTAAAAGGCACATCTGATACCAATTCTCTACCGCAATCCCAAGTGCGAAAAACAGATTGATAAACTCACCTAACTACTGAAGTTGTCAACCCCTTTAAACTTTCAAACTGTTGTATCTCATGAAGGAATTTTTCTACCAAAAAACGGACGACATATACTTTGATCAGCTCATCAAGGTCTATCGATTGCCGTTGAAAAAAAAATTCAATCTGTCTTAGTTCAAAAGTTAACTTTTTTGCCGTGAGGCCAACTTTCTAATATCACCACTTAGAAAGGAGCAAAGGATAAGCTGTAATTTTTTCAGCAGTGAGAGAACTTTAAAGTTTAGGAGGCATGTGTGATACCACTTCTCTCCCTCAATCCCAAGTGTAAGAAATGCAATGATAAACTCAGCAGAAATCACGAACTGAAATGTGTAGAAACAATAGATGGCAGCACTTTCGGACCCGTGGGAAAATGACACTTTTTTGTTTCTCCAGATTTTTCTATTTATCACTCAAAGAAGATATATTGGTTGTGGGGCCGGGGAACTGCCGCACATATTTCGCACTTATAGATTTTAGTCCATCTTCAGTTTGAAACTGGTGCCTGCCTGCTTGCCTGCTAGAACGGAGCTTTCCACTCGAAAGCAGAAACATGGTTTGATGAAACAAAAGCTTGGCTGCACAACTTCAGATACTCCTCTCTGACATAGGCTATACAACTCCACTTCACTTCGCACACCGTGGGCTCTGGCTCGAGGACAAGCAAAAACCATCCTTTTTGGCCCCAGGCAAGAGTTCTAGGGAGCTTTCCAAAATGTAATGTCATATTCATCAATCCGGCCTGAGGTCCACACTTTCCGTAAAAACCGCACAGGTTAGACCCTTACCAGTTTCCAGGAAACAGCTGAAATCACGCATAGGAAAAAAACAAAAAAAAACAGGACAAAACCAAAGTGTTGCTCTCGCAACACAATTCATGTCAATGGCAGAGTCTCAAACACTTCCCACATTACCACATTTGCCATTCGGAGGGGATCGCTGAGATCTTTTATTCGGTGGTATATCGGACCTTCTTGGCAAGGGTCTGAACTTGCAATGTGAGAGTCTAATTGGGTGTAGTGTTGGTCAAAGCCGAGAAGTTTCATAACATACACTCTCTGCATTCAACAGGTGTAAGATGATACACTATCTGTTAGCTTTATAGAAACATTGTTACATGGACCCTAAGGGTTACGTTTCTTTAAAACTTTTACACTAAACATGGTTTGCAGCCAGGCCCGTATCCAGGAATTTATTTCGGGGGGGGGGGCGGGTTTGCACGCGGGTCGGACCAAAAATAACAAAAAAGACTATAATCAGAGTTTAAAGCCTGCAAAAAAAGATTACTTTTGTGGGTTTCGGGGGGGGGGGGGGGGGGGGGGGGGGGGGGGTCGAACCCCCTACCCCCCCCCCGGATACGGCCTTGTTTGCAGCGTTACTTTCAGGGAAAAGATAGCACTTAAAAAGTCGTAAATATTCCGTAATGTTAACAGATAGTGTGTTATCTCATATATGTTGTAAGCGAACAAACTTTGTAAATAATGAAGCTTCTGATGGTACGAGAGTTCATATAGTGAAATTTTAAGCAAATAAGTGAATTTTCACCCTCTAGTGTAAGAAATATGAAAGTTTGTTAGTTTGGAAAAGGGGGGTGCCGAATGAGGATGCCAAAAGACTGATCCCAAAATCGCGACAGTGAACAAGACCAAAGGTTCCGATGGGATCCCAAAAATTGAATATTTGATCCGGACAATTCGCTAGACTTTTTGAAGATTGTTACTGTATTTTGTTTTACAGATTGGTATGCTTTAGCTACTACGCTTCCAAACGTGTTAATCAAATAGTTACCATTAGTTACTATTTTCAGAATCTTAGATAGCGTAGTAACTCTTTTTCAATCGAAACTTCCTGCTTTAGTTCTGCCAAATTTCCGGTTTCGGCCGAATTCCGAGCGAACTACTTGTCCAGCAAAAAAAAAGAAAGTTCACAAACGAATTCAGCGTATCTCCTTATCCGTATAAAGAACATCTGATCAACTTCAAATAAAACTTTAACTTATAATATATGTCCGGATAAAAAATGATAGTCATATACAGATTCAGCGTCTCTTCTTACCCTCAAATCTGTCATCTAATCAACTTCAAATAAAATTTTTACTTTGGACAAATTTTCCGGTTTTTGCCGGATTCCGAGCGAACTACTTGTCTGTCGAGAAAATGGTTTTCACCATCGTGTTCAGCAAGCCATCTTACCCCTAAATCGAACATCTAATCAACTTCAAATAAAACTTTTACTTTTAACAGACTTTCCGGTTTTGGCCGGATTCCGGGCGAACTACCCGTCCGGTGAGAAAATGGTTTTCACCATCGTGTTCAGCATGTCTTCTTACCCCATAATCGACTATCACATTAGCTGTTTAAAAATATTTTGTTTGCCCCTTAATTTAAACCCCCTCCCCCAGCCCTAAATATAGGGCTACAGAGCCCATCTACGAACTTGACTTTACTCTTGAGCCAAAGAATCCTCACACCAAGTTTCATCAAAATATCTCATTCACTTCGAAAGTTACAGACCGTACAGACGGACAGACGGACAGACATACAACTTTTTGCGATGTCGTAGGTATCAGTCACTAACGTTTTGGGATCCCAAAAAGAATAGAGAAAATACCTTCAGATAGTGAAACTCACTTCATTATCTTCAGCCATGATTAAGGGGTGCATTCTTTTTCTTCCAATAACTCGTATCCTTTTTGTAGCTAATCAGAAAAAAATGTTAGCCCCTGGGAAAGTGAAACCTGTCACGACGTCATCTGTTGGGAATTACGACATAAGAGCTATTTCCTGATATGGCTGCTAGATGGTAGCCACGATGCGTCTAGAAGTAGAAGTAGTTTAGCACCTCGACCTAGATGTTCCAGTTCGGACTAGATCTGAAAACGAGGGGGAGTAGGAGGGGTATGTGGCGTATGAGCCTTCGGCTCTTGTTGTGTACTCTAAGGCCGTGGCCTTGGTAGGGTTAGGCAGTCAGTCGCTTCACTCCTGCACTGATTATATCCTTCACTCCAGTACTTATTATATCACATAATCTGACATTGTCAGCACTAGTTTCTCATCTAGTTTTCGAAATGGAACATCGTAAGTTACACCTGTGACAGTGAGCGTGTTCCACCCTACTTACCGTAGTTACTACGCTAGGCTGGAACGCTCTTTTATTTTTTCGGTCAAATATCAGGCCGCGGGCTGATTGGACCAATCACGTTACAGAGATGCGTAGTTACTACGCTCCCGGGCGTGGTAAGCAAATAGTTACTATTAGTTACTATTTTGACAAGGATGGAACGGTCAGCGTAGGAACTTTTCGTGAGGCTGGAACGGAAATAGTACCTTATAGTTACTATTGGTAGAGGGGTGGAACACGCTCAGTGTCTTTCTTATTTGTCCCATACCGAATAGCCCATAATTTGAGAGATTCGTTTCCTCATTTGTTCAACTATTCCCTCTTTTCTTAGGTCCCAAAGAGGATACGCACGAGACGTATGCAAAGGCTGGGGATTTTGAAGACAAAAATGCAGACAGGGTAGCGGTCGAATCCATTGTGAAGAATACCCAGGTAACGCTCAACCCACCTCATTAAGGTTTTCTTTGTCTTTCGTTTCTTTTGTCGGAACAGCGTACTCCTCTCTCCCCCCAAAATATATATATATATATATATTTATTTTTGCCCGCTTACAAAAGGGAAAAAGCGGAGTACAAGGAAAAAGAAAGTAAAGGAAACTGAAGAAAACTACAAAAAATATATACACGCACTAAACATGATACTAACCTATACCACAAATCGAGTTAGCAAATGGTCTGTGCAAGTATTTAAAGCTCTTACTCTAGTACTTTTTTCAAATTTATGTATTTTTTCGGTGGGGTTTATTATTTTATATTTTGCTGATAATTCTGTGTTTGAACTTCGGAGAGGGACACTAAGCAAGAATTTAGCGTACTTGTAGTACGTGGTACGAATTTTTCTTTGGTCTGTTATTTTCAGAAATTCCCAAAGTGGCGAAATGTAAAGTAAGTATCGTGTAACTACCGCATTAAACAGACGGGCAAGGACAAACCGGTTGACACTGTTCTTGCATTTTACTGAGCGGCCGTAACCGCAGCGCATCGCTTTGCAGACATTCTCCACTAGTGTTGTTCTCATTGACCGAATAGTTGATTTGTAGACTATTCCGAGGTACTTAAGAGAGTCTGTCTGTCGGACTATGTGGTTCCCGATGGAAATTGTGCGTTGCCCATGCGTAGCTTCATTAAAGACAATAAACTCAGTTTTACTCACGTTCACCTCAAGACCAATCTTACTGTAACCGCGAACTATCGAGTTTAAATTGTTCCGTAGGCCATCAAGGCTGCTGCTAATCAGGAGGAGGTCGTCGCGTAAGAAATGAAACTAAGATCTGTACCATCCAGAGTGAAAGTCCCTCTTATTGACCTAGTTACAGAATAAATGGCACTGTTAAAAATAACCGGGCTCAGAACGGATCCTTGTCGCACACCTTTTAAAAGTGGAATGGGTTTAGACATACGTTCTTTTCTGTGACCGTTACTAACGTCATTACCAAAAACAATAAAACTAACAGCGTGACGGTACCAATCATATAAAACTAAAACTATTCTTGGGTCAACACCAGCTTCTAGGAGCGTAAGTAACGATTGCGGGTGAAGGACGGAGTCGAATGCGGCCGAAATGTCGACACTGCACAATGTAAACAGGTGTACTAGTTTCAAGGCTTTTCTTAATTATTGCTTTCAAAACTCGGTGGGCGTAACCACAACCCATATTAGATTGGAATCCTAGTTGCTTAGCTCCCACTAGAGCGAACCTTACAATATACGGAAAAAGCACTTTTTCAAAAATTTTGCTTAGTAGCGAGAGTACAGTTATGGTCGGAAAGATTTACATGCACTGGGATCTTTCCCTTTTTTTTGAAATATATTCAAATAATGGCTAATAAAGGATGCGTCAGCTACGATGCTCCGGCAACATGTTGTCAAATTGTCGTTGGATCAAATGAATGTATTCCCAAAAAAGCCCTTAGGGCCATGGCGGGACAAAAATAAATAGGCACTCCAAATGTACCAATCCAAATATTCAACACTCAACTCCTAATTCTTATAACTGAATAACTATCAAACAAACTAAAAACTATCCTTACCACAAATTCAACCTAAAATAAAACGTTCACGGTGCTCCATGGATTGAAAACTACGCTATCTAAGATTCTGAAAATAGTAACTAATGGTAACTATTTGATTAACACGTTTGGACCAACCTACCCAACCGACGCAACTCTTGGTACACTTTACTAACCATCAAATCGTAATCGTACCCTCCTCATTGCATCTCCCCCTTCCATCATAATAATATTGAAACAACATGGGTACGTCAGCTACGATGCTTTGGCAACATGTTGTCAAACTGTCCTCGGATTGCATCTGCATGGTGTGTTAGGTTTCGGTGCTGGCATGGTTTTTGCCATCTGCTTCGTCCCTAATCAAGTTCTGCCATGTTCGTTATCATAACCACAATAAAATAAATGCATTTTCCTCGAGATCAGTCTTATCCCATCACTAAACTCAAAATTGACCTCGGAAATTCTTATTAACCAGCTCTAAGATGTGTTTTTGGGATCCCAAAACGTAAGTGGAGGGATACCTATGACATAGCAAAAGTTGTCCGTCTGTCCGTCCGTCTGTCTGTAAGCACGATAACTCTCGAAGGCAGTGATATATTTTGATGAAACTTGGTGTGGGGATTCTTTGGGTCAAGAGTAAGGTCGAGTTCGTAGATGGGCCCTGTAGCTTTACATTTAGGGGTGGGGGAGGGGGTTTAAATTAAGGGGCAAGCAATTTTTTTTAAACAGCTAATGTGATAGTCGATTATGGGGTAAGAAGACACGCTGAACACGAATATGAAAACCATTTTCTCGCCGGACAAGTAGTTCGTCCGGAATCCGGCCAAAACCGGAAAGTTTGTTAAAAGTAGAAGTCTTATTTGAAGTTGATTATATGTTCAATATAGGGGTAAGAAGGCATGCTGAACAAGAATATGAAAACCGTTTTCTCGCCGGACAAGTAGTTCGGCCGGAATCCGGCCAAAACCGAAAGTTTGTTAAAAGTAGAAGTCTTATTTGAAGTTGATTAGATGTTCGATATAGGGGTAAGAAGGCATGCTGAACAAGAATATGAAAACCATTTTCTCGCCGGACAAGTAGTTCGTCCGGAATCCGGCCAAAACCGGAAAGTTTGTTAAAAGTAGAAGTCTTATTTGAAGTTGATTAGATGTTCGATATAGGGGTAAGAAGGCATGCTGAACAAGAATATGAAAACCGTTTTCTCGCCGGACAAGTAGTTCGGCCGGAATCCGGCCAAAGCCGGAAAGTTTTTTAGAAGTTAAAGTTTTATCTGAAGTTGATTAGATGTTTGATGTAGGGGTAAGAAGGCATGCTGAACAAGAATATGAAAACCATTTTATCGCCGGACAAGTAGTTCGCCCGGAATCCGGCCAAAAATTTCAAGTTGATTAGATGTTGGATATAGGGGTAAGGAGATACGGTGAATCCGTTTTTGAGCTTTAGTTTTTCGCCGGACAAGTAGTTCTTGAATTTCGCCAGAACCGCAAAATTCACAGAAGTAAGCTAGGATCGTTTCGATCGGCTTATAGAGGTAAACGCACATGCTGAATCCATATCTGAGCTTGGATTTCTTAATGATTAGCTGTTTGGCCTGGCGAAGACTGGATCTGGCGAAGACAAAACCTAATTGTCTGGATCAAATATTGAATTTTTGGGATCCCATCGGAACCTTTGGTCTTGTTTTCTTCGAAAAAAAAACAGCACGAACAGCACCGACTGCTGCAACAGTCGATTCTTTTCTTTCTACTTCTGCTCTCGCGCATTTGCCTCCTGCGTAACTATGTTAAGAAAATACCAAACGAGATGTTTATTCGTTGACTATCATACATGAATGAATCTCGACAGAAATAAGCTTCCCTTTTGGTGTGGACCTGCAGAAGGATAGCCAATCATTCCTCGACAGTCTTACTAAATTGGTGACATTATATATCTACAAACTGTACAGATAAGCTGCGCCGGGATTGATCCCAAGAAGAAGAAAGTATAGCCTGCAGAAGGGTCTAGGCAGAAAGTAGCCTAGAGATCCGAATTATATTGAAGTTTCGATAAATCCAGTTTAGAACATTCAGTGAAACTTTCATCGGGTAAATCGGATGGTGAACCCCCCCCCCCCCCCGTGAAAAATTCCCCGGTTCCACCGCAATAAAAGAGCCCCAAGTACCAAAACCGGAGTTTGTTTATTTTCCTTAATTTATTTCAGTGAGTATTCACGTCTTGCGGGAGAATCACGTCCCCTGGGGTGTCTTATGAAAATTCACATGAATGAATGAATGAATTTAATTCCAAAAAAGCCCAAGGGCCATGGCGGAAAACATAAAAAAAATAACAAAAAACAAAATATCATACACTCCAAAACAAACCAAAAATCAACTTCTATAAAAATAGTTCGCGGTGGGTCATAGCTATCTTCAGGAATCTACCCAGCCTTTGGAGATCACCAAAACACTTACTTCATGGGACTCCGTTGACATGATTAGCTTCCTCCATTAGTTTCGTCCCCGTTTCCAAAGAACCTCCGAGCACTTTCGTCTCAACAAAAGACTCACGTCTCCCGGGATTCGAACTGAAGATCTCTTCCTTCACAGACTCGGACCCACTCCGTCTCCCACGTTTATCCCTTCATTATCGGATATCCTAGGGGATATCATATCCCTCCAGATATCCTTGTTTGTGAACAGTCGCACCCCCATGATTAGACTCATTGATCACATCGTGTTACTCCTGAGAAATTCCCAGGCGATAGTCGAGAGAAAGTTCCCAGATTGTCTGGTCTTAGCGGTCATTGTGAAACTCCGCCTTGGGGGACTCGTCTCCAACACAGTTTCACAGGCGATATTTCCTTTAAAGGCCCGAGTTTCAGATATTACGAAGAACAATGAATAAGCCAATAGAACATCCGTCTTTGGTCCCATGCACCGACTGTGGATACCTAGACAAAACTGAGCGGAGCTAGAGCTACTTGCTGGTCTTTGAGTTGACACGAGTCTACTCCCTCTTCGCCGCTGTTCGACTTCGAATGGTCGTATTACCAAGAACAAATAAGCACAAGAACCTACGTCTCCCTATCTCCGTAATACGACCATGCGGAGTCGAATTTATTCCCGATACCCTGCCGATGCAAACTAGCGGAGGGTAGGAGCTACGCGGAATATCACAATTCGTTACCTCTACAAACAGCTGTATCGCAGTCGAGCCCCGGAGAAGAAATTTCGAGATACCAACCGCTCGCCGATTGGTTGTCTACCATTGTAACGTCGCATGTGATTCGCAAAAGAGTGGGTTTTGTGGGTTATGCGTTGTTTCAACGGCTCATAAAAAGTTGTTAAAACTTATTTCCGAACAAGGGACTTCTACTTGTCCTTTATATTCATATGCAGCCCAGAATGGTCGCCCAAAAAAACTACGCCGTATTTTTTTTTTGTCAGATAAATACGCTAAATAAAAATATTTTCTGCTTTTAATGGGATATTTTGTTTTTAGAAAACTGAAACCGCCGGACCGAAGACGATATTTGCTGGAAACCAGAAGCTGCAAGTCGGTGGTACCGAGTAAGTTAGTTTTTTTTCTTAAATTTGTACATTCTTATCTCCAGGATGTTCCTCCGCTCCGCTAGGAATGGATACATGGACTTGATTATTTTATTTGTTATTCTTATTAGTAACATACACAAAATAGTACAATATTTGTCAATTCCTACATGGCCTGTCAAGTACATCATTGTCATTGTCACATCATTGTCGCCAGCTTGTAAGCAGTTAGTCGTCTATTCCGAATATCTTCTTTCATTTTATTTCTTTCTTGCTCGAAAGTAGTTGCGATTTAGGATGGGAAGGCTCGATGCCAAAACTTTTGGTCTTGCCAGAGGGTCGGTTTGTTTGAAACAAAAGTCCAAGGCTAGATTAGGATAAAGAAATCGAGATTTCGGAACGAACTTGTCCAGTGATGGGGAATCGTCGTGTTGGAAACGTAAGGCGATGAGAAATATTTTGCGGAGAGTCGCAACGGTGCTGTGTGGTGCAGGTGTAGTACAAGCTATCGTATATGCTCCTGATCAGTATTCGCAATTCGAACGGAGGATCGGGGTCCACTGGAATTCTTGCTTATTTGCTCGACCATTTCTCCATATCCCATTTCAGAGCCCCTATGCGGATTAGTTCTTACCCCAATCGTCATCATCAACGTTTGACTAAAATTGTCAGGATTTGTTTCCCTGACCACGAGAGTTTTGCACTATCCTTCAGTTGGCCTTAAAGGAACAGTAAACTTGACTACGCAACTTTCGGCCATTGAATCGCCCGGGGGGCTTAGATAAATATACAGGGTCTTATTGTCGACAGGCCCCCCCTTCTTTGTTATCTCGAACCGTCTCGAACCCCCTCCTTAGTGTTCCCAAAGCTAGCTGGCAGGCCCTTGCCCCTTATGCACTGTAATTATGCACTTATGTACTGTAAAAGTTCGCCTTTTTACATGTAGACTACAGACTAACGACCTCCCCGACAAGACGGCCGGGGTTCGATTCCTAGTCGCGGCACAGAAACCTTTTGCTTTTGCAAACCTTTTGCTCAAAAGTCGAATTCTCGGAAACTGCCCGGAAACTGCAATGGTCGTTACGAGAATTTTTCTTACTCTGAATATCGGCTCAGAGTACATTCTTGATATGTTAGCTAGCTCCCCGAGTCAAGTTTGAGTCAAGTTTTCTGTTCCTTTAATCCAGTTCAGCGCTTCAAGTGGAATCCAGCAATTAAGCAATAGTCAAAGAAAAAAGTTTATTAGTTATTTATGCATTTTTTGAAGTTAAAATAGTGTAAATTGTTTACAAAGTTAAAATTGTATCTTGTGTGTATGTTGTTCATTGTTCTTTCTTCTTTATTTTTTTTTTTCTTTTCTTCTACTCCATCAGTGACATTTTTATGTAAAGATGGGTAATAAACTTATTCATTCATTCATTCACTAGTTTCTGATAGTCCCTCCATTGTCTCATAATCAACACGTGTGTCGACATAGTAAAAAGTCGGATCTTGAAGATAGTGGGTAACTTTCACTTTCTACTACTAAGCATATGCAAAACCTCCGCTACCTGGACAGCAGATTGCAGATTTTCTGCTCATAAACTTGTGAATCTATTTTTTTTATTTTCATTAAACTAAGGACCAACTAGGGCCACTCAAAAACATACAAAAAAAAACAACAACATATTAAACAATAACAAAATAGGAGAGAACAAGAGCTGCAAGCTCATATGGCACTTGCAAGCTTTTTAGCTTGTATTCAAGTTATCGTAGTAGGATGTGAATGGATAGTAGCTTTGTCAGTGTGATGGGTTGTTTGGTACTACAGTTACGTTCAAAAGAAATGGTCACTTAGTTATATTTGCTGTTGTATAATATATTTGAACAATTTGTTTTAAATATTTTGACATCTTATGGAAAAATCAGCGAAATTTTCAAGCACTTCCTTTTCGACGGTGACGCTCGGGAGGTTCCTATCGCTCCATTCTAACCGTGTCACATGATTTTCGGTTCCTCCCTCCGACCCCCCCCCCCCACATTCATCGGATCCGGTCTCGACTTGAAATGGTATATCTGAGACATGAAGTCTTTCCAAATACCAAGTTTTATTAAGATTCAATCACCCGTTCGAAAATTATGAATGTCAATAAAATTCCGGATTCCGGCTCCCCTCCCTCCCCCCACTATGGTCGGATCGGGCAAGTGATTATTTCCAAGTTAATTTGGCCGAGTCCATTATACACCTGCCAAGCTTCATCGTCCTAGAACATCTGGAAGTAACTTAACTCCATAACACCGGAATTCCGGAACCCCACTCCAACTCCCCCCCGTAGTGCACGAATCCAGTCCGGTTCTGTCAATGATGAACCTAGGGATTCTTTTTGTTCCTCCCACCAAGTTTAATCCCGATCGCTCCACTGTAAGCGTGTCACATGATTTCCGGTTCCCCCCTCCGACCCCCCCCCCCACATTCATCGGATTCGGTCCGGACTCGAATCGGGACATCTGAGACATGAGGTCTTTCCAAATATCAAGCTTCATTAAGATCCGATCACCCGTTCGAAAATTATGCATGTCACTAAATTCCGGATTCCGGCTCCCCTCCCTCCCCCCACGATGGTCGGATCGGGCAAGTGATTATTTCCAAGTTATAGAAAATCATCTGTAATAAAAAATTTGAAGCAAGAAGGATGATCATCAGGAGCACGAAAATGTATATTTTGCTCAAAAGTATTGTTTGTACTTTAAGGAATTTAGTTGTAAGCAAAACCCTTGAGGCAAAAATGATCATGGGCTCATAGGGGTCACGAAAATGTATATTTTGCTTAAAAGTATTTTTTTGTACTTTGCGGTTAGCATTAGTACTTTAAGGAATGGCCGGATCTGGGAACTAACTATTTCTAAGCCAATCATGTCAAGTCTTTAATTTTCAAGCCAAGTTTCATCGTCCTAGCATGTCTGGAAGTACCTTAACTTGCGATCACTGGAATTCCGGACCCCCCCCCTCTAACTCCCCCAAAATGACCGAATCCGGTCCGGTTCTGTCACTGATCTATATACGGCTTGTGCTTGTTCTTCCCACCAAGTTTCATTCCGATCGCTCCACTCCAAGCATGTCAGAAGGTTTCCGGATCCCCCTCGACCCCCCCCCCCCCCCCCCCCAGCTTCATCGGATCCGGTCCGTACTTGAAATGGGACATCCGAGACATGTTGTCTTTCTACATATCAAGTTTCATTATGATCCGATCACCGGTTCGGAAGTTATACATACCTCAAGATTCCGGATTCCCCCTCCCTCCACTCCCCCACGATGGTCGGATCGGGAAGCTGACAATTTCCAGGTTAATCTGGTCGCGTCCCTGATTTACCTGCCGAGTTTCATTGTCCTAGCCCACCTGGAAGTAACTTAACTCCGTATCACCGGAATTCCGGAACCCCACTCCAACTCCCCCCACAGTGCACGAATCCGGTCCGGTTCTGTCAATGATGTATCCAGGGGTTGTGCTTGTTCCTCCCACCAAGTTTCATCCCGATCGCTCCACTCTAAGCGTTTAACATGATTTCCGGTTCCCCCCTCCGACTCCCCCCCCCACACACATCGGATTCGGTCCGGACTTGATATGGGACATCTGAAGCACGACGTTTTTCCAAATATCAAGTTTCATTAAGATCTGATCACCCGTTCGAAAGTTATGCATGCCACTAAATTCCGGATTCCGGCTCCCCTCCCTCCCCCCACGATGGTCGGATCGGGAAAGTGACTATTTCCAACTTAATCATTTGGGGTCCCTGATATGCCTGCCAAGTTTCATCATCCTAGCTTATGTGGAAGTGCCCGAACTAGCAAAACCCGGACCGACCGACCGACAGACCGACAGACCGACCGACGGACGGACAGAAATTGCGATCGCTATATGGCACTTGGCCGAAGGGCAAGTGCCATAAAAACACAAACAACAAAAAGGTGCTTGAACATCAAGTTTGTTGTGTATAGATCTCACCAGACCAAGTCCGCCAAAATGGCAGAGATAGCCGAAAAAGCGGCCCCGAAAGCACCCGAAGGAGCGGATTGTCCGAAGCAAGAATCCTTGTCTGGATCGAAAGAGATGATCTCCTACGAAGTTCAGGAAAAGAAGGGAGGCCACCACCAACAAACATTCCGGAAGCACTACAGTTAAGGGAAAGACCGAGAAGCCACCGAAAAGAATTGTTATACAGAACCCGAAGAGAACAGATTGCACAAAAGCAAGACCGTACAACGGGGTGCAATAAGCTCTGAAAAGAAAACACCTCACGGCAGGGTCGCATTTCCCGAACTTACGAATAAGTAAGTTAGCCCTGCAGCACAGCGAACGTGAAAGTCCTTTAACATGGAGCTCGTCACTCAGGGAGGGAGCCACCGTGGATCCAAGATATTTGTAGGACTCAACGAAAGACAGCGACACTCCAGAAAGCAATGCCATAGGGATGTGTTTCAGAGGGGTCCCGCGAGGAATGAACGCCATACACTGGGTCTTGGCCGTGTTAAACACGATATCATTAGCTGACGCAAACTCATCACAAATTGAAAGTAGATGGTTTAGTGCAGCCACTAGGATCTAAAATAACCAGGTCATCAGCATAACTCAGGTTATTAAAGCAAACACCACCAATGAAACAACCAACCTTAGTTTGTGCCAAACGTAGGTTGAGATCATCCACATATAGGTTATACAGCAACGGAGAGAGGACCCCACCTTGCCGTACACCATTCAGAACAGGGAATGGCATGCTGAAATAACCACTCCATTTTATATTTTACTCCTATTTTACTATTTCTGTCAGTAAGTGCTTATGGTGAGGCATAGGGGGATTAACAGAAACTAGTCGGCTTGGAAGGGCTGAACTGGAAAATTTAAGAAGTGAAAGCTCCTCTATTCTGTTGGTTTACCTTATTACCTTAAATTACCTTAAATCGCATTTTGGACCTTATATTACCTCAGGCGTGATCGATGCTGATAATGAGACGTGGAGGACAAACGAGGGTAATCCGATTGGAGTGCTGGATTGTGAAAAGGCTAGTTCTCCCTTCAGAACCACCGTGCGATCTATAGTTCGTATTAGCCCCCCACAACCCTTTGCTCACAATCTGGACGCGGTCCGACGACACCGGGAGTCTGATTTTCTTTCCACCACCATTGACAGAGTTTATTTTATTTGTTTCCGTAATTGGATGATTTTGGAACGATGGCAGGTTTCATGGCTATTGTTTTTTCTTCATTTTTCTTCTTCCTTCTTTTTTTTTTAAGTATGTACACATTAAAGTGAAGATTTTTTTTACCGCCCCCACAGGCCCATTCGGGCTTTCCTGCAGTCAGAGGTACCGAATACATGTGTAAAGAAAAGTAAGAGTGTTTAAAAGGTTGGTAATGTAGTTGAATTTGTAATAGTTGGCTTATATAAAATAAAATAGTATTACCTTTTTTGAGCCTTTTTCGTGAGCATAATGAATCATCATCGAATAATTAGCATTTTATTGTTGGGGATTTTTGGATATCAGCATGTAATTGGTCCCATCCTTGCGAATGTTTTCAGTGTGACCTTTCATTTTTGTGTTTGTCCTTGCTCAGAATTGGTTGTCAGGATAGGTCAAGGCTGTTTCGTGCCTGAAATCTTGGTTGGTCTTGATGTTGGCCAAGAAGAGGTTACTTTTGCGTCAAGGAATGAGCTGGACATTATGTTACGAAAGTATATGCACGCTTTGATACGGACAAGTGTTTCCGTAGGGAAGTGGGTTTGTAGGTTGCATGTTCGGGCTACGTGACGAACCAGTCATGTGAAATATTCGTGCGCTGTGGGGTGAGTTTTGTTTACAAACATTGAGACCGGGACAAGGGTTGGCCACTCGCTGGTTGGACTAGGTCATAAGACTTGGTGGGAACAGGGAAGAGAAGAGCTTATCCTTATTAGATTTTTCACGAGCTGGATAACACAACCTTTGGTATCCGAACGTCTTACGTTATAAAAAAAATACAGATAAAATATATAGTTTAAAAAATTATAATTCATCCGAACAGTCATACAGTACTTGCAAGCAGAGGTCGAAGACGGTCTGCGCCTTTGTTGAGGAAAATCGTAGCTGATACTACCAGGGACCCATAAATTTCCTTTACAGGGGGCTTGTCATTTCCTATGCTTCTATGTTGCTATGTTGCCCAAACCTTGCCTACTTTCCAAAAATTCCGCTTGGGTCGAATCGGCATTCTTGTTTGCCTCGTTGGATGTGCACGCCAAGAGACTCCTCCCTCAAAGCGCCAGCAGCCAATCCCAAATTTTGTCTATCTGGATTGGACCCGATTGGAGCGTGGATATTTCTCGAACTATCGTCCGGTCGGTCAACATAGCATCAGAAATCTCTTATTGACAAGCTCCCTGAATGGCGAGGCATTACTGGAAATTTTTGGGTCCCTGATACAACCCTGTAACACGGCCACCCTAGTTGTCTACTGAAACACTTAGGGTTTACAAGATAGCAAAGGTAAGGTTTGGTGAAGAAATTTATTTTAAATTTAATTAACCTTCAAGGTTTTTGCGTTCATGGATTCAGCTGCGGGCAAACTGTCTTCCAGTTTTGGGGAATATTTGGGATATTAAAAGGGCAGGGACAAGGGCAAAGCCGAGTTGTCAGTTCTGTAAAGTTGAGGTAGGCGATCTGGACCATTTGCTTTACAAGTGTCAGGAGTTGTCTATCCTGCGTGAGAAGCTTTTAAATGGTATAGTTATGCCAGTAAAGGATCTACTTAACAGTACAAACCCCAGAATTATATGTAGGATTGGTTTATATCTGGATCATTTAAATAAGAAAATTAAAAGTATGTGAGCTTAGATTGTCGTTTGGGGGAAGGAGTTTAGTTTAGTATTGAAAGTTCGCCCGTACACTGAATGTGAAGTTGGTATATTGTAGTGTTTTTGTTTTGTTTTTGTTCATGGCCCAAGGGCTTAAATAAACATTTATCTATCTATGTATCTATCTATCTATCTATCGAGAACGTGGACGTCGCGAGGTTGCTAATGATGATAAACGACGTTAAAGGACCCCTCTTGCTTATTCTGCCTTTTATAACATACCTAGCTCCCTTGTGGAATTTTAAGCTTCTAAAATCCCGACCTTTCTCCATTGTTTCGTTTCGTGCCTACGATTTTTAGCGCTTTTTCGACCGTGCCGAGTTTTGCCCGTCATACACCGCAAAGTTTGCTGGAATCTTCAACGTCTGCTCACAAGTCTGCCACACATAAGGATATGAGAATCTTCTGTTTTTTACTTCTTTGTTTGCTTAGTTTCCCACCTTTTAACAACGGCACGTTCAGTTTTTCAAATGTTTTGCGCCCAGCCGCCGCGTCGGAGAGCAGGAGGGCTGGATATAATCGACATGCGCTATCAAGAAAACCGCTAATTTTAGGTGTAAAGTAATGGTGTTTTCGGAAAACATTTTTCTGACCGATTTCACAGTGAGAAGATCATTTCTAGTAAGAGTTGTGCTTTAAAGAACAGCAACAGCAGAACTTGCTTTTTAGCAAGAAGTCTCGTGTAGCAATCTTCCGGCCGATGATTCAGGTAGCCTACCTGGCCACGGGTTAGGCCCATCAACGGGGCGCATTTCGGCGGTGCCGGGGCTCTTAATTTGTTTCCATGAGCATAATGAATCACATTTGAATTATAAGTAATTTTTCATCCGTACCTTTAAGTATCAGCTTGGAATGTCCTTGCAAATATTTTAGTTTAAGTTTTTGTTCTAATTTAAGTTGTGTTATATTTCTTTTCTCATTTTACTCCACTATTACTATTTTATAGAAGTGGGTAAATAAAAAGATGCATTCGTTAATTCAACAGTTATTGCTTGGTGGAGAAAACCGAATAAAGCAAAGACTTACTTTTGAAGGTGGGTGGCGTCCTTGGGGTGGAGAAGCAGATTTCAGATGGTTTTCTTAGGAGTATTTCCTTTTCTCCCTTCATGTTGAAAGCCGCGTATGTGGATGTGTATTTCAAGCCGTGGCTGAAAAGTTTGAGTCGGTGTTCAAGCCGTTAGAGTACACGTGGGTTTGGGGGGGGGGGGGGTCGGTTCCTACACGTTTTGGCGGATCTGGCTGCGCGTGAGAGGAGTATATTGTCAAGCTTCCCATCTAGTCTCTGACATCATTGGCACGTGGTGAGTTTGATGTCCTAGTTTGTTGGTTACGAATCACTGCGAATTGGTGTCAGTGCTAGGGAGGGTACTGACATTAGTGACGTGCAGTCGCAACGATGTCGTCTAGAATGTTTACGTTACGCCTTTATCTCCTTTGTCCCTAGGGAGCGTTGTGAACCCCTTACCAATATTGATGAGACCTCGAGGTCTTTGGCCTTCGGTATTCAGTTTCAAAGAAACACTCGTACGAAACGGCGCAATTTCGCAGTAATATTTTTGAATTTAGCGAAGAGAACATAGTTTCTAAGAAGGAACTATTTAGCGGAGGAAATAGTGTCTTAGAAATGGCGGTGGTTCTAAATAAGGACTTATTGCAGGGAGATTTCGACCTCGCCGCCGAGACGTGGGATTTTCTCGAAGATTACAGGGATGCTATTCGGGAAGAAGGAACAGGTCAGTCCTATTTTTTTCCTGAACGCTGATTCGTTTTTCTTATTCGAATCTCCCCTCCCCCACATCAACATCCTGCCCTGACAGCCCATGACACGACATGGTCGACCAGTTCTTTAACGAGTTTTCGTTTTCGTAATCAGGAGAGTTCGTCATCCTTGAATAGCCTCGAAATTGGCCTCAAAGCTGTTTAAAGGAAATTTCTGAGCAGTCCTAACTTTCAAGAAGTAAAATCTTAATGACCTACTATATATGTAGCCTATATAGCCTACATATTTAGAGATTTTTATATTTTACATTTTTGAATCCAGTTTCGGGGTTATGTAATTTCAAGTTTGTAAGCCCTCCTGTCCATCAGAATTGTGTGTCACTTTGCTTATAGTCGTTGAAGAATGTAAAAGTGTTTACTAACTTTTTCTGCTTAGTATTGTCATTCGTGCCGTTTCTTTTTTTTTGTTACTCCGCTGTATCTGAAAACGTCTAAATAGCGGGTTACAAAAAAATAATTGTTATTGTGATTACTTTGTTTTAGTGTCAACAACAACTTGTTGATCGCCGCTAGTGCTAGCTTTGTCACTTCTGTTGATTCGTCTTGTTGATTGTGCCTTAAAGTGGATCTGAAAGTCTGAACTTTTATTTGTTTCTTCCCTAGTTGCTTTCGGTTAATTACATATTTGCTGCTGGTGGATCTATAGACCTGATAGCTTTATGTTCTGGTCAGGAACCTGGTAGGGTTTCTTCCCCAGTTGTTTTCTCGGGTTGTCCTGCGAAACGTCCCCAGTTATAAACGTCATCTGGTGAAACGTTTCTACGGCAAAGAGTCCCCATGACGGAACGCATGGCAAAACGTCCGGTTAACAAACAAAAATTATGAGAATTTCTTGTTTTAAGATTTCGAGGTCTTCATCAGACCCCGCATTCTTTCAAAGCGGATTAATTTAAGACCAGGGCATGGAAATAAGATATTCCTTTCCGTGAAGCAAGTGCGAAAACCAAGAACTACCAAAGTTCCGGCCGAATGTGGGTCCGGCAAGAAAAGCAGGTAAATATCCTGATCCAGCGTACTTTCTTACCCCACTCTTACCGATTTCAGAGAACTTTTACTAGGCTTTACTTTCCGGTTTTGCTGGACTCCGGACTGACTACTTGTCCGGTGCGAAAAAGCTTCTGGCATGGGTTCAACGTGTTTCCTTACCCTTAGATCGACAGCGTTTTGAAAATATAGATTTCGCCCCTTAATTTGAAACCCTTCCCAAACCCTAGATATAGGACTACGGGGACCATCTGCGAACTTGTCCTCATTCAGTTGGGTATCACTCTTGCGAAATTTCGTCTTCGCAGGTCCTCTTCAGGCACAATCTAGAACAAGACCAAAGGTTTCGATGGGATCCCAAAAATCAGCTTCGCCAGACTCCTTGAACATTTTTACTCTTAAACAGATTAAGGCCAAATAGTTAATCATCTGAGAAAACCAAGTTCAGATATGGATTCAGCGTATGTGTTTACCCCTATAAGTCATATCTATTTTGACGAAACCGATCGAAACGATCCTGCTGAAATTCCGGAACTACTTGTCCGGCTAAAAAATAAAGCTCAAAAACAATTCAGCGCTATCTCCTTACCCCCCTATCCAACATCTAATCAACTTCAAATAAGAATTTAGCCTATAACAGATTTTCCGGTTTCAGCCGGATTCCGGACGAACTATGTCAGGCTAAAAAATGATTGTCATATACGGATTTAGCATTTCTTCTTACCCCGAAATCGGACATCTAATCAACTACAAATACAATTTTTTTAAACAAATTTTCCGGTTTGGGCCGGATTCCGGGTGAACTACTTGTCCGGGTAGAAAATGATTTCCACATAAGTGTTCAGCATGCCTTCTTGCCTCTAAAACGAACATCTAATCAACTTCAAATTAAACTTTTACTTTTAACAAACTTTCCGGTTTTGGTCAGATTCCGTGTGAACTACTTGTCCGACGAGAAAATGGTTTTCAAATTCGTGTTCAGCATGTCTTCGTACCCCTTAATCGACTATCTCATTAGCTGTTTCAAAATATTTTGTTTGTCCCTTAATTTGAACCCCTCCCCCGCCCCTAAATGTAGGGCTACAGAGCCCATCTACGAACTCCACCTTTCTCTTGACCCCAAGGATCCTCCCACAAAGTTTCATCGAAATATCTCATTCCCTTCGACAGTTATCGGGCTCACAGACAGACGGACAACTTTTGCGATGTCATAGGTATCCCTCCACTTACGTTCAGGGATCTCAAAAATGAACCTACGAAAAGGGACCCATAAATTTCCTGTAATGCCTCGCCATTCAGGGGGCTTGTCAATAAGAGATTTCTTATGCTTTGTTGACCGAACGGAAGATAGTTCGAGAAATACCCACGGTCCAATCACGTCCAAGGCCAGATAGACAAATTTGGGATTGGCTGCTGGCGCCTTGAGGGAGGAGTCTCTTTGGCGCGCACGTCCACTGAGGCAAACAAGAATGCCGATTCGACCCAAGTGGGATTTTTGGAAAGTAGGCAAGGATCGGACAACATAGCAACATAGAAGCATAGGAAATGACAAGCCCCCTGTAAAGGAAATTTATAGGTCCCTGCTACAAGCAAGTAACTTTTTACTAGAAACTGCCATACGACCAGATTATCCGCACTGGTGAGGCCGAAAACAGCTTATAAGGGAGTTACCATTAACTCCGAAAACGCCTTATGGGGAAAACAGAGACCCCTAGTGGGTACTCCAGTGGGAATGAACGCAGCCGCTGAACGATTCTTTTTCTAGCCTCAACCAGGACTGAGTCGTCACCCCGTAAACGAATCTCGCCATCGCGAGCACGGGGAGACCGTCGAAAAACCCACCAGCGACGAGGCTCTCATTCTGACCTAAATGCATCTAACACTTCTTCCTCAACTACCGGTACTGAGAAAGCTGATGAGAAGAAGAAGAAGGAAGGGATCAACCCAAGAATAGTCAACGATTATTTAGTGATGATGATTACCTTGTGTTGCTATTGAGCGAATTTTTGTTTTTTTTCTTTTATCCGACTTTCTGGGCGAGATGGTGTGGAGGTCTCCTCTGTTCCGAACTCTGCTACCCTTTGACGAACTTTTAAAGCGTACTTTTTGCAAGTAAATTAGCGAATCGTTAGACGGTTGTGTCATTGTACTGACGATTAGGGTTGGCTGCTCCTGGACTGGAATTCTTGCCCGGAACTTCAACACCATCGTCAATTCCATGTGAAAAAGTTGAGATTTTCAGCTTGACGATGAAAGTGCAGAAAACCCAGGCAGGAAATCTTGATCGTGTGTTCCCACTATAAAAGGCAGGTTCCTGCAGGCAGTTAGCAAAAGATTTTTTCGTGGGAGCTTGGTATACTCTTTATGACTATCTCTCCTTTGCCGATGCAAAATCTCCGGCCTCTCAGGGTACCTAGCGGAAAAAAGGCAGAAGTAGTATCACAACTGCTTCCAAAGATCGCCGTGATTGCTTGACACAGGATTTGTTCGAGTCGTTACGGAGACGTTTGTCCTTCCTGAGGATCACTGGTGTGTTTTGGACTTAGTCATATAGAGTATTCACAGACTGCTTGGTCATTTTTATACCAAGTGGCCGGCAACATCCGGGTCACACTTTCTCTTCTAAGTGCGATTCTGGCGATCTCCTGGATTCGCTTTCCGAAAAGCATCCGCCGAGCGCAAGAACAAGCAAAAAGTCGTTGCGCCTTTACAACTTCTCGCTGACTTGCCGAAACCACTTTCCACTCGCGAAGTGGATTTGCTTTCCAAGTGGATTTGCGCCAGAACAGCTCTGGAAAGCGAAGCAGCTTTTCACCGAAGTCGCAAGAACAGCCGGCGCACAAGCTCGCGGAGCTTTCCAGACCACCAGAATCGCCCTCTACTCTCATCTCTTCCCCCATACTGACGTCCCTGCTTACAGGTGTTGGTTGGTTATACGATGGAAAATTGGTAAGAAATCATAGTCGGTATGCTCAATTTATTCGTTTTTGAGAAACAAAGGCACAGTGTGCGTCACCATGCTAATTTTAGCGGAACTGTGCTCGGTTCATAAATGAAGGCACTGCGTAAAAGCTGTTCTTGGCCAGTATTCACTTTCCAGATTTTTCTTCCGGAATCCAGACAGCCGTTTTCGTCGAGACCGATCCGTGGCGCGAAGCCGCTCGTTTGCATCGGGAGTCGGTCGTATTTTACTCGACTCAGTATGTTTGTATGACCGAGATAGGGAGACAACAGTTCTGTCTCGTTATTTGTTCTTGCTATTAGGCATTGTACTGACTATTAGGGTTGGCTGCTCCTGGACTGGAATTCTTGCCCGGAACTTCAACACCATCGTCAATTCCATTTGAAAAAGTTGGACTTTTCAGCTTGATGATGAAAGTGCAGAAACCCCGGGCAGAAAATCTTGATCGTGTGTTCCCAGGTTCCTGCAAGCAGTTGGCAAAAAGTTTTTTTTCGTGGGAGCTTGGTATTCACAGACTGCTTGGTCATTTTCACCAACCGTTTTCACAAAAATCGAATGTTTTAAAGTGAAGTTGCGACACTACCCGCCGACTTAACATAGGTGGCCGACAACATCGGGAAACAAGACCAAAGGTTCCGATGGGATCCCAAAACTTCGATATCTGATCCAGACAATTAGGTTTTGTCTTCGTCAGATCCGGTCTTCGCCAGACTCCATGAACATTTATACTCTTAATATTTAGAAACAGATTAAGGCCAAACAGCTAATCATTAAGAAAACCAAGATTAAGCTTGTGTGTTTGCCCCTACAAGTCGATTGAAACGATCCTGGCTTACTTCTGCGAATTTTCCGGTTTCTGGCGGAATTCCAGAACTACTTGTCCGACGAAAAACTAAAGCTCAAAAACGAATTCAGCGTATCTAGTTACCCCTATTTCCAACATCTAATCAACTTCAAATAAAAATTTAACTTATCACAAATTTTCCGGTTTCAACCGGATTCCGAACGAACTGTATGTCAGGCAAAAAAATTATTGTCATATACGGATTCAGCATCTCGTCTTACCCCTAAATCGGACATCTAATCAACTTCAAATAAAACTCTAACTTTTAACAAACTTTCCGGTTTTGGCCGGATTCCGGGCGAACTACTTGTCCGGCAAGAAAATGGTTTTCATATTCGTGTTCAGCATGCCTTCTTACCCCTAAATCAAACATCTAATCAACTTCAAACAAAACTTTTACTTTTAACAAACTTTCCGGTTTTGGCCGGATTCCGGACGAACTACTTGTCCGGCAAGAAAATGGTTTTCATATTCGTGTTCAGCATGCCTTCTTACCCCTAAATCAAACATCTAATCAACTTCAAACAAAACTTTTACTTTTAACAAACTTTTCGGTTTTGGCCGGATTCCGGACGAACTACTTGTCCGGTGAGAAAATGGTTTTCATATTCGTGTTCAGCGTGTCTTCTTACCCCATAATCGACTATCACATTAGCTGTTTTAAAATATTTTGCTTGCCCCTTAATTTGAACCCCCTCCCCCACCCCTAAATGTAGGGCTACAGTGCCCATCTACGAACTCGACCTTACTCTTGACCCAAAGAATGCTCACACCAAGTTTCATCAAAATATCTCATTCCCTTCGAGAGTTATCGTGCTCACAGACAGACGGACGGACGGACAGACGGACAACTTTTGCGATGTCATAGGTATCCCTCCACTTACGTTTTGGGATCCCAAAAACATTCTCGTCTCTACTCTCATCTCTTCCCCCATACTGACGTCCCTGCCTACAGGTGTTGGTTGGTACGATGGAAAATGGGTAAAATCACCTTCCAGATTTTTCTTCCGGATCCCAGACAGCCGTTTTCGTCGAGACCGATCTGGAAGGTGAAGCCAGGCCAAAAACGTCTGGAAGTCCGGGGTGTTGGATACCCCAGATTCCGGATGTCTGGAAGGTGGCATAGAGGCAACAAGTTCGAGAGACACAACAAATATGCAAATGAAGGAAGAAAAGGGAAATGATTGACAGTTATGATTGGGATGCAAGAGATATTTGGAATGCAAAGGGGACATCTAGGAAATGTTGAAGAACAGCACATTTAACTGTCATCATTATTATGACAATCTGGAAGGGTTGGCTTGACTATACGCTCTTCATAAAATCCAATACCGAATTATCGCCAGATGTGCTAGAGGAACAATAACAATCACACGTGAGAACGTGGGACAAGTTATCGGAATGAAGAATGAGTGATTAGGTTTTCGGCTCACACCGACCCGCTAATTAGCCCCGTCGGAAAGTGGTTCAGCAGTCAGCAATGATGTCGGAAGCCAGAATTGACAAAGTTGACGTAGACTGATAAAACAGAGTCGGATTGAGAACAAACAGAGGTAGAGGCATTTTATGAAGTTTCAAGTATGGGTAGGCCTAAGACAATTTGAAAATGGCCAAACAAATCCGGATAAACGTATACCACGAAGTAACATGTCATTGTTTACTTTATGCCAGCGCATCTAGCGGCCAAAAAAGAACTAATCTGGATGTAATTTTATGAAGAGCGTATGCGGAAGTCCTGGACGTCTGGGAATCTGGAAGGTGAAGCCTGGCTTTAGCCTGTGAAATCGTTCGCGGACGAACGGAGATAATACTCTATATGATTAAGTCCAAAACACGCCAGTGATCCTCAGAAAGAACGAGTAAATGTCTCACTAGCGACTCAAATCAACAACTCAAATCCTGTGTCAACGAATCACGGCGATCTTTGAGAGCAGCTGTGATGCCGCTTCTGTCTCTTCCGCTAGATACTCGGCGATTTTGCATCGGCAAGGATAGTCATCAAGAGTATTTGTCGACACCCTGCCGTACGCGCCACCGATGGCTCTGGAGGAACTAACGTCTAAGGTAAGCCATCTATTGGAATTATGTTTCGACTACATGCTTGTTATGGACCATGTAGTTCAAAAATGCGATAGATCACGCTTGTGACTTAATACTCATCATGACTATATCTCCTTGCCGATGCAAAATCTCCGGGTAGCAGCGGAAGAAAACATGAAAAGGTGTCACAGCTGCTCCCGGAGATCGCCGTGATTGTTGGATCCAGGTTTTGAGTCGTTGAGTCAGAGTCGTTACAGACACGTTTACTCCTTCCTTCCTGAGGGTCTCTGGCGTGTTTATGACTTAGTCATATAGATAGTGTTGGGCGATATTGAGGAATATCGGTATTTTTAAATTCGATAATCGATATTTCGATTATCGTAAACCGATATTTGACGTACTTGAAACTGTTTATACTGCTGCACAAAACTTAACGAAAAGGAAATTGAATTAAAAGAACAAAATCAAACATTCCGATCAAGAAAGAGTACGCATGTGCACGTTTTTCCTTCCCAGTCGTGTTTCTCCTCCCTTATCGAACTCAAGTTTGAAATCCCTATCGTTCTTTTATTCTCAAAATCCCGAGCAATAGAACGATTGCACATCGAAATGCAAATATCGAAATTATCGATATCTGAAAAGTCAATATCGATATTTCGATTATCGTATCGAATATCGCCCAACACTACATATAGAGTATTATTTGGTATGGTTATCGAAACATTGCGGCAAAACACATGCCACCAGTCTTCAAGGAACTAAAACTCGTTGTATCTGTATAGTTTTGTGAACCAGATAACTGCCATCCTATACGTAATGCCTTATTTTATAAGCTGTCGGGAATTAACTCAGGGTGTGTTGCCTGTCGGTTTCGGAATCTTTGGTGTAGTTCCGTCGAAATCCGAAGGATGGCACATGCGCCACTTTAATTCATCAGTATCAGACATTTCCCGGAAATGTTCGAAACTTGACGAACTGTAAAGGTTGCTCCAGTCTCAAAGGTACAGGGAATGGCCCCCCCCTTCTCCTCCCGCTAAGCATTATGTGACACGGCAAAAGCGTAAGCTCCAGCCGTGTCACGCTGTTGCAACAAATCGGTATCGTAAATCGTTTCGCCAGTATTTTACAGAGTGTATGAATAAGTAAATTAGTGCCATGTTTTTGTCTAGTGTTCATCGTATGATGTTTTGGACAATAAAGTATATATTATATTATTATAAAGAAGAGATGCTCCACGTGTGCCATTTACGTGTCCAAACCATATCCGGCCCGGGTCGGGGGAGGGGTTCCCGGACATTTTGTGGTACGTGAGGAAACGAACGGGTGGAGCGACTAAGATGAAACTTGGACGGTGCAAAGGTCACATGCCCTTGTTGTAAATTTTTTAGTCCCGTCTCGATCCAGCCTCAATGGACAGAGCTGGGGGGGGGGGGGGCAGGACATTTCCTGGAAATATTCCTATGCTAGTGAAACCTGATGGGTCTTAGAGGAGATACTCTACGTATGCCATTTACATGTCCAAACCGTATCCGGCCCTGGTCGGGGGAGGGATTCCCCGAGATGTGGCATGTGAAGGGAACGAACAAATGTCATGTTCCATAGTTGTGATTTTCATAATCCCGACTGAATACAACATCAATTGAGAGAGCTGGAGGGGGGTACCGGACATTTCCTGGAAACTTCAGTTTCCTAGTGAAAACTGATGGGTCTTAGAAGAGACGGTAGCCTACAGATGTGCCATTTATACGTTTGTACCATGTCACAATGGGAGTATACTTGGAGGGATATCTTATAGGCAGAGGGGTTGATTATATACACACTTTTTTATTCAATGCTCACGCACGAACAACATGTTTCCCACTCACCGCAAGATGACACTAAGCCCTGCTCCGGAATTAAATAAACAAATAGCAAATATTAATATCCTGTATTAAATTACTAGAACAGATTCCGGAATGATTGCAGAAACTCGGAAAGCAAGGACGGACATTGAAGACTAGTTTTCCGGTAGAACAGAATTCCTAACACGATCAGATTTTTCACTAGGACTGATCTACTATAAGTTATATGGCTCGACGAGCATAGTTCCTAGCTACCATCGGGGTAGGGATGTTTCTGCAATCAAACAGTATACAATAAAAAGTCTAGTTCACCAAGCATATCCAAGTATAAGAACAAAACATATTAACTGAAGCCAACAAAGAAAAGTTGAAGCGAATTCTTCCTCTAGACCTGGACTTTCACCCAAAGGTGCACTATGGGATCTTAGGTATACTTTCTATTGGGGGGGGGGGTAACTTGTAAAAATACCTTTCGAAGGTACAGAAACAGAGCTTTATACAGTATCTGTAAACACTTCACAGTCAGAAGTTGCATAATATTTACACTAGGATGCGCATTTTCGGCATACGAGATAACACTATCTAATTTCTTGGTTATGTCCTTTTAAGTGTTATTTTTCGCTGAAAGTAAAGTTGCAAACCATGGTTGCGTTCCAGAAACTTAACAACTGTTAACAATCGTCAAGTTTATTTCGGGGCGGAGCTAACTGCAGCTTTAACGATCGTTAACTTTTCCCATTTCTAGAACTGTTAACTTTTCCCGACCATCGTTACAAATAGTTAACAATCGTTAAGCTCTGGAACGGAAATCGTAGGAGGGCGGCGCTTAAATTTCTAAATAAGAAACCTGGAATGCAACAATTGTTAACAATTTCGTTAAGTTCTGGAACGCAGCCCATGTTTAGTGTTATCTTTTCTCAAACTATATCCATACTCATACTAAATTTTTCTTAAACATCAACATGTGGTATGTTACCTCAGATCTGCTGAAACAGCACACCATTATGTAATTGTTTTGGTACACAGTATGGTATACTAACTGTCCACTTTAGCGACAGTGATTAAAGTGCACGAGGAGCCCCGTTCTAGATCTGACAATGCTGTGCCACACTTGGGGGCCAACAATCAGTCACTGGAGTGTCAACGTCTCCTCAGCAAGACCTTCTGACCTGGAACACCTGCTAAATCCAAGTTTAATTTTTAACTAATCAAACAATAAATCGATACTTCACTGATCTTTCAGTTTCCTCAAGTATATCCGTTTTATTGATGTTTACACGCATAAGTTCAAGAAATTAGTCGAGCGGACCGAGGTCCTGTAAAGTTCTCTAACATTTAAATCGGAACGCAATACGTTTACATTATCTACGACGTGTGTAGACGCTCAATGCCGTATCGATTTATGGTCCCAAAAAGCCGCAAGACGCATGTTAGATCCTAGAAAATAATCTGGAACGCATCAAAAGGATTTGACTTTTTTAGGATACGCACTACATTCAGATCTGGCTTGAACTAAAGGTCTGATTTTATGGTAGCCCCCCCCTCTCATCTCCGCCAGGCCCAACGCAAACATCTTAAAATCCTACACAGTCAGAAGTTTCATAACGTTCACTATACGATGCACAATCTCAACATATAACGAGATAACACACCATCTATTGACGTTGCAGAAAAACTGTGTAATGTGCTTTTACGCGTTACATTTCTGTAAAAAAAATAGCCATAAGCATGAATTCGCAACGTTACTGTTTGCGAAAAAAATAACACTTAAAAGGGATATACTCTGCAATGTTAAAGGCACAGAAAACTTGACTACGCAATCTTCGGCCATCAAACCGAGTGTTCCCAAAGCTAGCTGGCAGGCCCTTGCCCCTTACGCACTGTAAAAGTTCGCCTTTGGCCGCGTTGACTAACACACCGGGATAGTAGTCAAGAGGTCGTGCGTTCGATTCCTATTTCCTACTCCCGGCACACAAACCTTTTGCTTTTTTTGCTCTATACTAACTCAAAAGTCGAATTCTCGGAAACTGCAATGGTCATAACGAGAATTTTTCTTACTCTCAATATCGACTCAGGGTACATTCTTGATATGTCAGCTAGCTCCCCGAGTCAAGTCTGATTCAAATTTTCTGTTCCTTTAACTAGTGTGTTTTCTCATATCAGCTGAGACAGCGCATCATTGAGCGTGTTCCACCCTACTTACCGTAGTTACTACGCTAGTTACCGTAGTTACTACGCTAGGCTGGAACGCTTTTTAAATTTTTCGGTCAAATATCAGGCCGCGGGCTGATCGGACCAATCACGTTGCAGAGATGCGTAGTTACTACGCTAACTACGCTCCCGAGCGTGGTAAGCAAATAGTTACTATTTTGAGAAGGTTGGAACGGCCAGCGTAGTAACTTTTCGTGAGGCTGGAACGGAAATAGTAACTAATAGTTACTATTGGTAGAGGGGTGGAACACGCTCATTATGTAATAATACGCAACTTCTAACAGTGTAGTTCATCTGCATTCCGCTAGGTGTCCCAATTGCACGTAGAAGTATAACCACATGGAAAAAATAACTCTCCACATAACGTCAAGGGTGCCCGAAGAACACTATTCGCAGCACCCATCAGCTGCATCACGCCCATCCGATCTGAACGGGATGATGAATGGACAGCCGACACCGAGACCGAAGATTTAACCCTATTCACTCACGGCCTCAGCCTAGGTCCAAACAAAACGCTGGATACAGAAGAACTCAATTCTGGACCTGCTAGTGGCAATGTCCTGCACCAATGAGTGGGACCAAGACTGGAACTGTCAGTGAGGGCTCACAGAACATTTTCACAAGCCCTTGCTCAACTTCGAGAAAATCACTTCTGTTCATATCAGCCTGTGGCCACGACACATTCATTTTTACAGTCTGACCACTCCTAATAAACTGGAAGCATGACAAATCGAGGTCAAAATATTGGAACAATACCTCGCAACTGATCTTGTTCTTGGCCAAACCAAGAACCTATCTGCGGCACGGGAATGGACTACTTTCTGGCGCCCAACAAGTTCAACCGGTTCGGCGAATGTTATCTCGCGCTTTAGAATGACGGCCACGCCTGTTGCAAGCAGGTTCTATTATCCTATTTCCTTCAGGGATCAGATAGCAGAACTACATTCCTGCAAGAAATATTTATCGCGCGTCCGGATTTGTAAATTTGGCGAACAATGAAGTGCCCCATAGTGCCCAGCACCCTGTGATGCTGCAAGGTACTACTGCTCGTCTTTAGCAATATAGTTCTTGCGACAAGCTCTAAGAAGTAAAACAGCAGGTGCGTACACCACAGCGTCAAAGGATACTAGGATCCAGGGGGTCAACACGTTGCCCCCCTTACAACCAGAACATACTGTTTCCTTCGGAGATGCATTCTAAGAGGGTAATGTATCTAGAATAGCCTGTTCATTTTAGACCGTAAAAGGACGCTTTTCGTAAAAACCAACAGTTGAAATACTGCTATCTGGGGAGAAAATATATAACAAGTTTACATATTTTGAAAAATCTTGCCAGGTGTCCGACGATGAAGGCACAAATCACCGTAAATACCATTTTCTCGCTACACAATTGCACGGTGACACCGTCCACGATTTCGGAACACCAGAGAGAGATCGATTAGGTCGTGGACGAGCTTATGGAGACCACAGTCTAGACAGTCGAGAATAAAGACCCCCCCCCCCTGCGTCGCGTTAGAAAGAAGCACATTCCCGTCCCGCACTTTTACATTCATGTTTAGACAAACCACATTTAGCGGAGGAAAGACCGGTTAGATAAAGCTAGAAGCACTATTGATCTTGAACCTGGGATGTGGGCGGGGCGGTGGGCGTGGTTGGTGCTTCCTCTGCGCGCTTTGCTTCTGCCTCCTTTAAGGCCTCATCGAAATCGTGGGTGGAGTTAGAGCGTGACGTCACCACTTTAGACTGAAAGAAGAAGGAACATGTTTAAAAGTTTGAAGTACAAGATGTGGAATAGAGGGACTGCAATCTACCAACAAATATGGATCTGAATCAACCTTGGCAGTACTGACAATTTTGAAGTCCGACTTGGACGGCTTTGCTCTCCGTTTGTTGTGTGTGGTGAAAGTGTGAAACCTTCAAGATCTCATTTCTGATAAACTTGGGGTAAAAAACTGCGATTCTACAATCAAAAAGGGTAAAAAAAAAACATTTCTCACAACTGTCAGGATCAGAATGGTTACGAAAAGCAGATACTTCAGTCTCAAAATCAAATATCCTCTGCCTCACAACGTGTTCAACTAATGTTCCTTGTTCCAGTTTTTCAGATGATGGTGTAGCCTGCAAATGTCGTTTTCGTCGGTTACCTGTATCCTAATTTCAAAGCCATTCCACTCAAGAATTTTCCTCTTCTAGCCTTTCACCGCGTAGCTCCTCCCCCAGGGCGGCGCCAAACAAACTCCTCCATTAAGGCGGAGACTCATCTCCAGCAGCCAATCCCGGGCCTCCTTAGACTTTCATTTCAGTGAAATTGCTCGTCGTGACACGGCCCATATTGAAAGCGAATGCTTTTGACGAGGCTTTTTATTACTTTGTCACTTTTAGTATTTTAGGTTATCTTCACGTTTTGTCCATGCATTAGGTAAAACCAAATATTATTTTTATCACCCTTATTAGTTTTTACTATGAAAGATAACCTACAGTGGCCTCGTAAATAGACTCTGGCCTAAATTTCCATCGGACTGAGCCCCCCCCCCCCTATAAGAGCGCAGATGACATCCTCAAAGCACCAGACCTTTCTAATGAAATTCTAATGGAAATCTCCTGGAAATTCTAATATTCTTTCTTTGAAAGTTATTTTACCGGAGGCACGGCAGCTCTAGGAATTAGGGGGGGGGAGGGCTCTAATGAGAGGAAGACTGTTGGGATGCTGCTGCAACTCTGAAGTCGAAGTGGTTCCTTCATTTGACAATTTCTACCAGGCTTTATTTTCACTATTAGCTACAAAGTCTGGATACTAACTGAATTCAAAATCACATGTTACACTAAAGCACGGACACTTATTTACATTTTTACATATTTATCAAATTCCCGAAACTACTTAATATTTACACTGACCTGAACTTGAACTTACAACCCTTATTAAACTTGAACCCTATTTACAAACTGAATATTTATCACTAATTATTTTAATACAAGATAGCCCCCTTCTAAAAGAAAATAGCGCGACCTCGCGCGAAAATATTACAAAAATACAAATGCGAGAAAATGCAAAATATACAATTATGACTAATCTCGCAGGGGATAACGAGATGTCATAAATAAAAAGAAGAAAAATGAAATGAAATTACGAAATGGAAATTAACTTTAAATCATAACTGAGAATGGAATTATTATCGTGCTTAGTGTAACAAAATACACTCTAGAAAATTGGATTCCCGAAAAATTCCGTTTGCTTTCTTGTCCTTGAAGATTTTCGTATGGGTTGTTCGTCTGCATCTCGTTCTTCTGTGGTTATGGATGAGTGTGGCTGCGTCTGCTGTTGTTCTTCTGACTGCATCTGATGATGTTGACCTGGCTGTGGGTGGTGATGCTCATCTGACTGCCGTTGCTGCAGGTAACTTTCTGTCTCTGGTGGCTCGTGGAAAGACTCGAAATGGTCCTCCTCCGGAAAGTGGCCTGCTTCTGTAGACGGGACTGACTGAGGCCGTATCTCTCGAACAGCAGTTGGCTCTGCCGAAGCACATGTGGCTAGCCAATTATCGAGAGAAAAGGAAGGTGTACTCTCTTCGCTGCATGGCTCGTCAGTGGTGGAGGCTTTCGAAGAGACGTTTGTGCTCCCATCGTCTATGTCTGCCTTGTTGTACTTCCATTGAGACTTCGGGTAAGGCTTTAAGCGGTTGACGTGGATACGCTTTTCGATCCCGGTTTCTTCGTCCATGATTATGTAATTGTGGTCGTTACAGACTTCAACGACGCGAAATGGACCATCGTATGCTGGCTGTAACTTCGATGATATGCCAGCTTCCGGGATGATTCTGCGGCAGAGTACTTCATCATTAGCCTTGAACTGTTGCAGTTGGGTGTTCTTGTCGTAGTAGACTTTCTGCTGCTGATGATACTTCGATGTTCTCTCTGCTGCTAGTAACCTTGCGTTTTCCACTCCTTTCTCGACCCTCGTCACGTAGTCATCATACTCGTACCATTGCATGCTGTCATCTGCTTCGCTGCTGCCGAATACCATCTGATGGGGAAATTTTCCATCTCGGAAAAACATCAAGAAAAAGGGAGTGTCGCCGCTTGCCTTGTTAGGACTGTTGTTCAAGGAGTATACGACGTAGGGTAGGTACAGGTGCCAATGTCGGTGGTTTGCCTGAACAAATTTAGAGAGAGCAGCTTTGAGGTCTCTGTGGACTCTCTCCAGTTTCCCATTTGATTCGGGATGGTACGCCGTTGTCCGGATTCGCTGGATCCCCATCTTCTTGTAAATTTCTTCCAGTAGGCTGCTCATGAAGTTCTTTCCCTGATCTGACAGAATTGAACGAGGGATGCCGAACTTCATAAAAACTTCGTCCACCATAACCTTGGCGATGGTTTCCGCACTTTGGTTCTTAAGAGGAAAGGCCAGTAGATAGCCGGAGAAATGGTCGATGACTGTCAAGATGTACCTGTGCTGCTTGGAGCTGGTAGGATGTATTTCTCCGACTATGTCTACGGCGATCCTCTTGAACGGCTCATCGGTGACGGGCAGTGGCTTTAGTGGAGCTCGTCTTGGATCCCTTTTGTGGTGGCCAATAGTTTGACAAACAGGGCAGTTGTTGATGAAGTCGCCAACATCCTGGTACATTCCTTTCCAGTAGAACGTCTTCCGAAGTATCCGATAAAGTCGCTCGATGCCTTGGTGTGCTCCTATCGGGTTACAGTGGTAAGTAACCAAAACTTCGTTTCGTAGACTTTTAGGAACAGCCAAGAGCTTGTCTTCGGACCGGTAACTTCGTTTGGGACGCCGGAACAGTAGCTCGTCTTGGAGAAAGTAGCTTTCTTCGTTATTCTCTTCATCGGTGGTAGGCTTGCGTATTATGGCTTGTCGAATTCTTCGAAGCTCAGGATCTTGCTGCTGATGTTTTACCCATCTCTTCTTCATGTGTGGATCAGCAAGATGGACTTCGAGCAAGTTAACGTTGATTCGACTCAGCGCATCTGCATCCTTGTGGTTTGATCCAGGCTTGTGGGTTATGGTCATGGAACCTGCATAGTCCTGGATCTTTAAAGCCCATCGCTGGAGACGTTGATTGGTGGAGACTGACTTCTGTAGGTACGACAATCCTTTGTGGTCAGTCTGAACTTCGAACTTCCTTCCGTAGACGTACTCTCTGAAGTGGTCGAGGGCATAAATCAGGCATAAGCATTCTTTTTCGGTCGTTGTGTAGTTCAGTTCAGCCTTGTTGAGTTGACGGCTTGCATAAGCGACTGGATGCAGAAGTCCTTGTTTTCTGATGAGGAGGATGGCGCCTAGAGCGAAGTTGCTTGCATCAACTCGAACGACGTAGTCTGCAGACGGAGAGAAATCTGGCTGAGCAAGAACCGGAGCATTGGTGAGTGCTTGCTTAAGCTCTTCCAAGCTTGCCTTGCACTGGTCGTCAAAGAAAAACTGGACGTCCTTCTGAAGAAGACGGGAAAGAGGAGCTGCGATTCTGCTGAAGTTGTGGATGAAACGTCTGTAAAATCCGGCAAGACCAAGAAAACTTCGAATCTGCTTCACGTTGTTTGGAACCGGATAGTCGACGATGGACTTCACCTTGTCTTCGTCTACGCATATGCCATCTTGCGTGATACGGTGACCCAGAAGCTTTATCTCCTTTACCGCAAGCTGTGTCTTCTCAGGACGGATGCGCAATTTGTGTTCTCGGAACCGTTGGAACAAAGCTGAAGTGTTGTTGATGAACTCGTCGAAGGTGGCTCCATGGAATATTGTGTCATCTTGATAGGCTTCTGTTTTCTTGAGCTTGTCGATAACTCTGGCCATCATGCGTTGGAAGGCTTGACCGCTGGTCTTCAAACCTTGAGGAGTCACGGTATATTCGAATTGGTCGTCCCATGTGACGAATGCTGTGTACTTGCTGGATTCGGGCTCTAGTTCCTGTTGAAAGAAACCATGTCCCAAATCACACTTGCCAAAGAACTTCGATGATTGAAAACTTTCGAGGATGGTGCTTATTCTTGGCAAGGGATGAATGTTGTTAAAGCGAGTACGCAAATTCAGCTGCCGGAAATCCGTGACGATCCTTATTCCTCCATTCTTCTTTCTAAGGACAAGCATTGGTGCGCCCCATTCTGATGTACTTCGTCGAATTATTCCTTGCTGAAGCATGCGCTGAAGCTGCTTGTCTGCTTCGTGTCGCAAGGAGTGCGGGACGCGGTATGGGTGTCCACGATACGGCTGGGCATCTGCTTCAAGCTGGATTCGATGTCGGTACGTACTGCAGCGTCCAAGAGGTTCGTCGTCATCCAGGACGAAGATGTCAGCATAAGTTTCGATCAGGTCTCGCAGCTGACGTTCTTCTTCTCTGGAGCATTCTGGAAAGCTGAACTTCGACTGAAGCTCTCGGAGACGCTCGTTGCTAAACCAGTTGTAGTTGTCTGATGCCTGTTGGTGCTGGGCAGAACTGGACTTCGAAGATGCTGTGTCTCTGCAGGAATCTGGATGAAGTTGATCGTCGTTGACAGATGAAATATCGGCGAATTTCTGACCACGATGTAGACGGATGCGCCTCCCAGTAGTGTTGAAAACTGGGACTTCAATTTGACCAAGAGCGTTGACTTCGTAGATAGACTCAACGCCAAAAGCAGAATTCTGAGGTCGGAAATGAACAAGCTTGCCAGCATGAAGTTTGTTGATCTTCATAACAACCAGCTTGGCTGACCAAGGCTTGAGAGTGACAAGAGAAGAAACTTTGGCAAAGCTTTCAAAGAAAATCGGGTGCTGAACACCGTTTACAATGAGGAATTCAGACGAAAGAAAAAGATCAATTTTCATCTGACGAATAATATCTGAACCAATCAGGGAAGGATAACGCATAGATGTCGTAGGCATGATCAGGAACTTGTGACGAAATCGTTGTCCACTAAGCTCAACTTCAACATCGGCCTGTCCGATAGGCAAAATCGGATGACCGGAAAAAGACTGAAGTTGGAAATCAACATTTCGAGAAAAATTGGCAACGTCGACGGAAGGAATGCTTTGGAAAATATCATGACGCATCAAAGAAACTTCACTTCCGGTATCAATCATAGCAAACGTAAACGACGGACCAACAATAATAGAACACTTTGGCAACGAAGAACTGATATGTACAGTATTTACAACACGCCGACCCGCATATCCCCTTTTATGCGAGCCGCGAGCCAGAAAAACAGTTTCTAGCTAAATGGCCTCGACGGCCACAGGTCCAGCAACTACCTGGAAACCGGCTAGTTGGACGGCGGCTATTGCTTCGCTGAAAACTCCGAGGTCCATCCCTTGAAGACTGCCGAGATGAAGGGCGGTAAGATTGACGCCGACCTTGTCGAGCAGAAAAAGAGTCATTCTTGGAACGGAAATCGTTCCGAGGACCATATCTACAGGGAGATTGGAAAGATTCGGAAGACCGAGAGGAAACTGAGCTGTTTCTTGAAGAAACAGACGGACTTCTAGACTTGGACCGGTATTTACGGAAACGGACATCAGATGTCTGAGGGGACGAATCTTCGAAAGATACTGAAGGCTTACCAATTGGTTTCAGAATCCCGTTGGTTTCCTGTATTCCGCAAATCCTCTCGACTTCTTCAGCTCTGCATGCGGCTGCAATGGCTTGTTGGAGATTCTTCTCAACTCCCTGTCTGTAGACTTCGCGTTTTGGGGCCGGGTTGAGCCCACTGAGCAGCGCCTCCAGGACAATGCTGTCCGTAGCCTTCCTTTCTTCGTCCGTTCCCTCCTGATACTCTTCACAAATGTCTTTCAGCTTCCTGACATAAGATGCTACGGTCAGTGAGCCTTGCTGCATAGCCATCATCCTGGCTATTGGCGATGAAGTAGGCCGGTAGAATTTGCTTCGCACCAGCTTTTTCAGTTCAGTAAAATTTTCACATTCAATATCACTAACCAAGTCCTTTGCCTCTCCTTTCAGCCTGAATTTCACTATTTCCACTATGTCCTTCTCCTTGTAATAGCTTCCCAGCATTTTCACTCTTTCTTCTGTCTCTCGTATCCATTTTAGAAGGTTATCTGATTGTCCACTGAACTCAGGAAAACTTTCTGCTACTAAAAACAAAGGAGGCACACTTATATTCACTGTCCTTTCCGCCATTCTCTCACTATATGTACACTATTTACAGTTCATCTCCTGGCACGCTCGCCATTTCTGTCATATAAAGATGGACAGACTAACACTACTTTATTTTCACTATTAGCTACAAAGTCTGGATACTAACTGAATTCAAAATCACATGTTACACTAAAGCACGGACACTTATTTACATTTTTACATATTTATCAAATTCCCGAAACTACTTAATATTTACACTGACCTGAACTTGAACTTACAACCCTTATTAAACTTGAACCCTATTTACAAACTGAATATTTATCACTAATTATTTTAATACAAGACTGATCATACTCGACTCCGTGTTCCTAAACCTAAATCGAAGTTTACTTGCAAAGTTGTACACGAACGTCGTGCTACCGCATTTCCTTTGCACAATTCACCTCTTCGCACAGCTCTGCAACTGGAGAACTATTTTACAACCCTACAGATACCGTAGGCTATTCTGAAGAGTCTACCCTTAAACTGCGATTGTCATTTGACATACAGTTCTGTCAAACACACATCTTTTCTAGTTATTTTTTTATATTCCTGCCTTCGCCATTTTCGTGTGCAGATTAGTAGGTCGGATGGATCAGAGTCTGTAGATCGTTTTGATGTTGTTTTTGTTTTTGCGTATTTGTTCTGAGTTATCAGTTTGGGTGAAAAAAAATTCATTCATTCATTCTTTCACATGGAGAAACCAAACGAGAACGGCGGCGGTAGCTAAGGTAGAGCCGACAGGCCCTCGACACAACTCCTTGCCACTGGGTGAATTAAATTTCAATCAAAACACTGACCGGTTCAGACCTACTAAAAATCAAGCGCGTGTACTCTTCCTCCTTCGACTCGAAAAATCCATAACCAAATCCCGTATACCACGAATTCTTTTCTTTTAGTCGTATCAATCAATCTTTATTATTCGAAAAACATTCCTTACGATATTAACAAAAAAACAAATATTTGTTCTCTCGTCTATATACAATTGCGCTTTTATATGGTCAAATATTCATTAATTACACAAAAACAAAAAATGCAACAAACTAAAGTGTTCCTTTTTTTTTAATTATTATACCCCACCAGTTCTTCGCTCAACGAGAGGTCCAAGTTTAAAGTATCTGAATTTGTGAATTTCTTTGTGAAAATTGCTTGAAGTTAAAGCTGGTGCTGCGATTTCATTCTGGACACGGCTGCTGCTCGACTGGGTCGTTGAGAGAGTAGAGATTTTGAGCGACTTGAGCCTGAAGAGGACCCTGCCCAAGAAGGGCCGAAAATAGCTCTAATAAAATGCAGCTGACGCATCCGTTTTGCGTGTCAAATATGATTCGCAGTCAGCTTGGGCTGAAGGGATTATATACTTGAATGACTAGACATTACAATTGCGAGAAATGCTTCCAAATCAACTCCTTTGATAGAGAAGTATCTCTTTAAGTCGACATCCCCTGTGGAATTCCAGATCCCGGCGTTCCCGCCTGCTAGAAATTGCTTTTCCTTCCTACTAATAAAAAATTCCTCAAATGGAAGACGAAGTTTTTCCATATCGCCAAAAGCAGACGAGGACTTTCTATTGAGAAAGTTTAGCGAAAGCAAGTAGAAACAGGAAATTCTGGTCTCTCGAAATCAGAGGGTGCGACAGCAACGCTGGTCAGAAAGTAAGGGTTGTAAAAACTGTTCATTGTTGTAAAAAGCCTCGTTTTTAGTGCATTTGTACTATGAGAGAACCTTTATTAAACCAAGTCCAAGTCCAAGGGAGAAACCATTATCACTCGTTAGGAATGGTTATTGTAAACACTTCTTTACGTTTTCTTTCTGAAAAATCCTAACATCAAACATCATCATTCACAACTAACCGAAAAAGCAACCCTTAACAGGATCCGTCGTGTCTATAACGCCAATAAAACCTACTTCCGTAATTGCATTCACTAATTCTTAAGCCCGGGAACCCAAATTTCATACGTTACATTCTAAGCCCGCTAACGATACCTCACTAATCTTTGAACTTGCCGGGATTCATTAGTTTCCATTCGCATTATGCTCCCGACGTCCGACGCGTATCATGCTACTGATGCGTAAAACCGATTATCTGAATTTTGACGAGTTTTTTGCTAGAAGTCAACGAGCCTGGGAAAATACTTAGAACAGTGAAAACTGAGTACATCAATTCCGCCAGGGCGCATGATAATTAGCGGATACAAATTTCTTTCAGTTTTGCTGATTGTTAAGCAGAAATGACATGAATAACCCAAGAAAGAAAGAAATACAACTGGAATTTAGCTGTTTTTTAGTTTCTATTCATGTGTTTTATTAGCTCACAGTCGCTGTACCACGACATTCTTTTCAATCTGTACAAAATAACACTAGGAAATAGCGCCAAGACTTAGAAAACAAGACCAAAGTTTTCGATGGGATCCCAAAAATTTAATATTAACTACGTCTTGTCTTCGCCAAACCCAGTCTTCGCCAGGCTAATCATCTGAGAAAACCAAGTTCAGATATACCTGTATAAGCCATATCTATTTGACGATACTGATCGAAACTTCCTGGTGTACTTCTGCCAAATTTCCGGTTTCGGCCGAATTCCGAGCAAACTACTTGCCCAGCAAAAACAAAAAATAGTTCAGAAACGAGTTATCCCTATAAAGAACATCTAATCAACTTCAAATAAAACTTTAACTTCTAAAAAAAAAAATCCGGTTTCAACCGGATTCCGGACGAACTATATGTCCGGTTAAAAAATGATTGTCATATATAGATTCAGCGTTTTTTCTTACCCTTAAATCTATCATCTAATCAACTTCAAATACAAATTTTGCTTTTAACAAATTTTCCGGTTTTGGCCGGATTCCGGACGAACTATTTGTCCGGCAAGAAAATGGTTTTAACCATCGTGTTCAGCACGTTTACTTACCCCTAAATCGAATATCTAATCAACTTCAAATACAAATTTTGCTCTTATCAAATTTTCCGGTTTTCGCCGGATTCCGGGCGAACTACTTGTCAGGGAAGAAAATGGTTTTCACCATCGTATTCAGCATGTCTTCTTACCCCTAAATCAAACATCTAATCAACTTCAAATACAACTTTTACTTTTAACAAACTTTCCGGTTTTGGCCGGATTCCGGGCGAACTACTTGTCCGGCGTGTCTCCTTACCCCTAAATCCACTATCTAAACAGCTTTCAAAAAATATTTTTGTTGCCCCTTAATTTGAAACCCCTCCCCCACCCTCAAATATAGAGCTACAGAGCCCATCTTCGAACTTGACTTGTACTTTGACCCGAAGGATCCTCCCACCAAGTTGAGAATCCCTTCGAGAGTTATCGTGCGGACAGACGGACAACTTTTGCGATGTCATAGGTATCCGTCACTAACGTTTTGGGATCCCAAAAAGTGGCACACACTCGAACGGCTGCGACACTAGCGCCACTAGCGATAAGGAACGTGCCTACTGAAACTCAATCAGTCGTACACCAGCGCTGGCTCTACAGTCTACACTCCAAACAGAGCAAGAAAAAGATACTCCCCCGTTTCCTCGATGCGTGCAGACCGCATCTTAGCTGTACTAGAAATTTTCTAAACCCGCAAGTTTGACTTGCTTTAAATGTCCCAAGAGTAAACTGTCAGAAATTTCATAACAGACAACACTTGGAATGTTATCTGTTGTGGCGACAAGCGTTATGCATGAAATGTTATGCATAGCAAGCATCGCCAGGAAGAGCCAAAAAAACGCCATAAAAGCATCTGCTGGCTTTTTTGTTTGTCGTCATGATATCGGAAAATTCAGCAGATGCTTTTTGACGGTTTTTCGGCTCTTCCTGGCAATGCCTGTTATGCATAACATTTCATGCATAACGTTTGTCGCGACAACAGATAACATTCCAAGTGTGGTCTGTTGAAACCGCGCATCCTTGTGTTGTCTGTTATGAAACTTCTGACAGTGTAGTGAGCGGCGCTCCGAGTAACGCCCGTTTCCAACGCATGTAAAGCATAGGTCTTAGTGTTGCTCCCTGGTGTTATTTTGCTATGTTTTCACTCCAGGGTGATGTTCCTGGCAATGTTGCATGACAAGACTGACAAGTAAGTCAACTTACTATATTACGTTACTAAATAATACTAACGTTACTATTTTCCTAGCTAAAATTTTAGTCGGCAACTTAGGATTGAACATACAGCTGGGATTAGCGGTCTTATATCGTCGGAATTAATTCGCATCTGTTTCGTTTCCTTTTCACTGTCAAGAACTACCTAGAGCTCAGAAGAATATTTGTTTTTTACATTTCCCCATAAGACTTGAGACAATGCCCCAAGCTTTCCAATTTCCAAACGGCGCTTTCGAATCCACCACCACCAGCGGTGCTTTGTCATATTGGCTGGCTGTCGGCCCACTGATTAGGCTGCCGAACGGGATACGGTCAATCAATACACCCCCTTCCCAAAAGGGATAGAACAAAGAAGTATGGATTGATGATGTGCCAGTCCTGGCACGGACATGGTCGGACAACTTTTCAGACCTTTTTAACTTTCGTTCCACATTTTATTTTTAAAGCAGATACGAAACCTGACACTATTCCATTATTTTCCTTTCCAATAACAAGGGCCATCGACATTCCGCCTATTTTGACTGCCCTTCCACAGTTGTTTTCATGCTTTTGCTCTCTAGCCAACTCTAATCTGTCCAGAGAGTCTTTCCACAGTTACGTCCCGCCTCTCGCATCGTTTGTGATTGGTTCCATCAGAGTTACGGACTGTACAAACCAATCAGTCAGCGGGCATTCTCAGCTCATTATTGTCCGAAAACAAAGTGCATTTTCAGTTTCAACCCGAAAAAAGGTCGGATTTTTTTTTTTTTACCGTACTAAAAAAAAGTTCCGTACCTTTACAGATGTGTAGGCTCCTCCCACTTTCTCTTCCAGTGATTTGAATGTGGCTGTTTCTTTTAAGCCTCCAAACTTCTGTGTTAGATTCGAACCTAGACCTCCGAGGAAACTGGTGGTCTTCTCGGCGGTGGCTTTTAAGGCAGTTTCGGTTTTTTGGTACCTAAAAAAATACACTATTATTAATCATTTTATTAAAACACGTCTGCAAACGAATGTCCGAGTAACAAGACAGAAAATGCAACTAAAACGTACACAATGAGATTTCCCTTTACCTAGAAAGCGAGCTGGTGACAGCTGTGGCCAGACCAGCAAACAGTAACGGATTACCAAATAGTCACCCCTTCCGCTTTGGGCCTCAATTCTTCCCACGACAACGGGTTAAAATAATGTTGGTTTTATCTTGAACGAAAATTATAATCGAGCTTTCTTAAAGATTAACTGAAAAGGCAGCTTATACACCTGATATTTGAATACTCTGAAACATGTTGACCCATGTAAGGGATTTTTATTTTTTCACCCCAGGCTCTAGTAATGACGTTCAGAATGTGCGCTGCTTGCACGACAACCCAAATTTCATCCAGACACGGAGATTTTGAATTTCTAAACAAGCCTGCATTTATTTTTGCAGGATTAAAGACGCTAAGAGCGACAAGGTCACGGCGGAAGAATGTAGGAGAATGTTGTCTTGCAAGGAGTCGGCCATTTTTAGTTTATTTTTCGCCAATGCAATGGCGTATCTCTGTAGTTGGTAAATATTTCGTATACAGAGGGACATGCGCATAGAGGTACCACAAAGGCTAAAGATTAAATTCATTCGAAGAAATCAATTATCTGTGGACAGCGGACAAACAAAGTAACGCATTTTTATCGGATTTTCAGGCCTTTATAAGTGAATACATAATGTGTAACTAGACTGTCGGGTCTTAGCCCTTTTCGATTAAACTTTAAATTGTTTCGGTGCAAACTATACATGTTAATACAAAGTAGCGATCTAGCGTTCGCCGTGGTAACTTCTATTCGAATACTCTATATGACTAAGTTCAAAACACGCCAGTGATCCTCAAGAAGAAGGAGTAAGCGCATCCGTAACGACTCAAACTCAACGACTCACATCCTGTGTCAAGCAATCACGACGATCTTTGGGAGCAGCTGTGACACCACTTCTGCCTTTCTTCCGCTAGATACCCGGAGAGGCCGGAGATTTCGCAGCGGCAAGGAGAGATAGTCATAAAGTGTATTAGGAATTTCGCCGAGAATTCCGACTGACCAGGGAGTCCGTAGGGTTTAATGAATGAATGCATTTTTCTGACCCACTACACTTGACATATAAAACAAGACCAAAGGTTTCGATGGGATCCCAAAATTTCAATATTTGATCCAGACAATTAGGTTTTGTCTTCGCCAGATCCAGTCTTCGCCAGGCCAAACAGCCAATCATTAAGAAATCCAAGCTCAGATATGGATTCAGCATGTGCGTTTACCTCTATAAGCCGATCGAAACGATCCTAGCTTACTTCTGTGAATTTTGCGGTTTTGGCGAAATTCAAGAACTACTTGTCCGGCGAAAAACTAAAGCTCAAAAACGGATTCAGCGTATCTCCTTACCCCTATATCCAACATCTAATCAACTTCAAATACAACTTTAACTTCTAACAAATTTTCCGGTTTCAGCCGGATTCCGGACGAACTATATTTCCGGCTAAAGAGTGATTGTCATATACGGATTCTCCATCTCCTCTTACCCCTAAATCTATCGTCTAATCAACTTCAAATAAAACTTTTACTTTTAACAAATTTTCCGGTTTTGGCCGGATTCCTGGCGAACTACTTGTCCGGCGATAAAATGGTTTTCGTATTCTTGCTCAGCATGCTTTCTTACCCCTACATCAAACATCTAATCAACTTCAGATAAAACTTTAACTTCTAACAAACTTTCCGGTCTCGGCCGGATTCCGGGCGAACTAATCGTCCGGCGAGAAAATGGTTTTCATATTCGTGTTCAGCATGGTTACTTACCCCAAAATCAAACATCTAATCAACTTCAAATAAAACTTTTACTTTTAACAAACTTTCCGGTTTCGGCCGGATTCCGGGCGAACTACTTGTCCAGCGCGAAAATGGTTTTCATATTCGTGTTCAGCATGTCTTTTTACCCCATAATCGACTATCATATTAGCTGTTTAAAAATGTTTTGCTTGTCCCTTAATTTGAACCCCCTCCCCCACCCCTAAATGTAGGGCTACAGGGCCCATCTACGAACTCGACCTTACTCTTGAACCAAAGAATGCTCACACCAAGTTTCATCAAAATATCTCATTCCCTTCGAGAGTTATCGTGCTCACAGACGGACGGACGGACGGACGGACGGACAGACAGACAACTTTTGCGATGTCATAGGTATCCGTCACTAACGTTTTGGGATCCCAAAAAGGAGTACAGAAAAAGAAAAGAGAGAAAACCAAAAGAAACAGAGAGAGGAAGACAAATAGAACTACACTAAAAAGAAAACCAAAAAGAAGACTATTGAACCATCGCACCATACCATTGTCAGCAAACTATATTTATCAAACAGGTGTGAGTTGTGGGTCCACGGCGGCAAGTGCAGCAGGAATTTATGCAAGGAATCCGATTTATCTTTTCGAGTTCAAGTGCGAAAAGTATTTTGGAAAACGGATCGATAAGTGAAACTTAAAAAAAAAATCTCATGGCCTAAGATTGACTAAAATATCAGTTTATTTTCTTCATTCCGCGTAGCATCCTTTTCCTTCTAAGGGTCGACAATACTTACATACTTGTATATTACTTTTTCATCTCGTAACTTGTATTTTTATTCAACACTTTGATTATTTTCTTTTTACCAAAAATAAAGAAATAAGAAAAAAAAGATTTAGGTACTGAAGGAAAGAAATCACTATTTTTTTACAATTCTGATCCATTTCAGCAAAATCTGAGGCAAACTCACTTAATATAGCCTATGGTGAACTCCGTATAAGACGGTGCCAAGTAATTCCAGTTTATTTCGCTGAATGTTCAGAAATGTTTCACACACGACAAAAATTCCCATTAAGTCCTTTCTTTCCTGGAACACTTCGAAATTTCTCACTTCCCTTGAGGGGCAAACCTCTAAACTTTCCAACGAATTCCCAAGAGACCGATAAAACTGAGCTTTTCCGGCAAGGGGTCTTTTACTTCCAAAGTCACTGCTGCAGTCTCAGCAGAAGGTTAGATTAGGACTGAGAAGTTAAAGGAACGTCGTACTTATGATAGTGATTCATTGTACTTTAGCAGTATCTCGTTCCCGAGATTCTTCACTTCATAACTGTATACATCTCCACTATTAGCAATAAACTGAGCTTGCCACGTTTGGTCTCTTTACGTGACTTGTTAGGGGCCCGATCATTGTTTCCGAGGAGCTTATTCGTCCGGAGACCGGTTATGCAAATTTTGCCAAGATTGTCATCAAAGCCAAGAGACATGGAAATAGGCTAAAAACAGCCGAAGCCGTGTGTAATTTTCTGTATGCATAGCTTAGTTGTAAAGTGGTCAACTATCTCAGAACATGTTAGAAGAAACACTATGTAGTGCGAGATTGAGGTGTCCTTTAAGGGTTCCATAAGGACTTCACAATTCGTGCAGCTTATCCACCGGATGTAACTGCCTGAATTAATAGCCTATCATTATTAATTTACAAAATATCAAGCCCGTACAAGATAGAGTTACAAAAAGAAGAAAAAGAATTAACACAGCTGTAAGCTTATATGGCACTTGCAAGGTTAGGTAGCATGTATATCAGCTAAGGTTTCCGATCACCCGTAGTTATGCATGCCTCAAATTCCGCATTCCCACTCCCTCCACTCCCCCCAGGATGGTCGGACCCTGTAATTTTGAAGTCAATCTGGTCGTGTCCTTAATACGCCTGCCAAGTTTCATCCTCTTATCACATCTGGAAGTATAACCCTAACTCGCGCCTACCGGACCGACAGACGGAAACGCGACCCGTCTATGACACTTGAGCCGAAGGCTGCAAGTGTCGTAAGAACACATAAAACATACACAAATACACATAAACCACACTAAGCATTAGGCGGGTCAGCTTAAACTCGGCCAAATGTTTAAAGATCCGTGAAACAGTTTGCTTTTCTACAGCCTCACACTTTATGTTCGGGTCAATAATTCCGAAATGACATGTGACAGAAGAATTTGAATGCACACCTAAGCAGTATTTCGCCAACTTTTAAGACTTAGTCCCCCACCGGTTATCTTTCTTTATTCTGTTTGCTCTAGCAAGGTTCTCCCACTATGTTTCCAGTAGTCCCCAATGATGTCGACACGACCAAAACGTCAAGACCAAGACCAAGACCAAGATTGTCGCACCGGCTTTGAGACCAATTTGGTCTCAAAGCCGGTGCGACAATCTTGGTCTTGGTCTTGACGTTTTGGTCGTGTCGACATCATTGGGGACTACTGGAAACATAGTGGGAGAACCTTGCTAGAGCAAACAGAATAAAGAAAGATAACCGGTGGGGGACTAAGTCTTAAAAGTTGGCGAAATACTGCTTAGGTGTGCATTCAAATTCTTCTGTCACATGTCATTTCGGAATTATTGACCCGAACATAAAGTGTGAGGCTGTAGAAAAGCAAACTGTTTCACGGATCTTTAAACATTTGGCCGAGTTTAAGCTGACCCGCCTAATGCTTAGTGTGGTTTATGTGTATTTGTGTATGTTTTATGTGTTCTTACGACACTTGCAGCCTTCGGCTGCATCCTTATTCGGAGAAACTTTTTACAGTGAAGACCAAGATTTTAGCCCTGGTATTGAGACCAAGACCAAGAATTTAGCTCTGGTCTTAAGACCAAGGCCAAGAAAGTCTATTTTACTAGATTGAGTGAGGAATTCCGTTTCTAGCCTAACTAAGGGACACTATTGAAAAGTAAGCTGATTATATTTCTGTCAATATATACGCAAAAGCAATCTACATAATTATGTGCCAATCCCTGTTGCAGACAAGTAAAAATGGACTGGTCAACCATTTTATTTTCACAATCGTCTTTCCCTCACGTAGACTTGAGGTACTAAGATAGGATGTTTTGGGGGTCATGAACAAAAAGAGGGTAACGAAAAGAGGGTACAATTGTGAGGCTTGGAATGTTCTTTGCTCTTTGGTTGTTTTTCCTAGTAGCAAATCGCTCATTTCCACCAAATTAGACACCAATTCACCCCCGAACTGGATCATCCTCATTCAAATCACCAGTTCCAACCAGGACTGATGACTGTCGGACTATCTAGTGGCACAGCTTGGAAGTTTAATCACCCAAATTGACATAGCAAAATATCAAAGAACAAGAGCTGTAAGCTCATACGGCACTTGCATGGGTTGAGATGTATTGTTTGTTCAAAGTACTTTTACGGTTGCCTTTGTGGTTCATATGCGAACTTTAAGGGAACTAGAGAAAAAGTTTTTTATTTTTGAACTTGTCTGGAATGATGCGGACTTGAAAGGCGCTACTAATTCATCTGTAAGAAAAACAGTTGAGGCAAAAACGATCACAGGCCCTTAGGGATCATTGATATATACCGTTCGGTCAAAAGCCTTTTTTTCACTCCTTCACTTTTTTTCCCCGTAAATGACGCCCCGGAGTGTTGGGACACAAGTTATTGCTTGGATGTATTTCAGATTTTGTTCCTTATTTTTTTACGATACTCCAGAAGTCTTTATGTAGTTGTAGTTCAGTTGTTCAACAAAATTACCAAGAACTTCGAGACTGACCCTTACAACAATGTACTCAAAGAGAGAGCCTTTTGAATGCTGAGGCTGAGCCGCCGAACCCCATATTCATCATCGATCCGCTAAGCAAAATTGATTTTTCCTCGTTCAATTCGTACTCATTACCAATATATCCCTTCCCTAATCCTCTTAGCAAATCCAGGAGGGATATGAAGTGTCTCCTACATTATTAATATCCCTTCGTCCATCAAAATGACCATCCTTGATACCTAGATTAGTGGCACAGCAGACCATAAGGCAGACAGTAGGGTTTGGCAGTTCGCCTTGGTGCACAGATGTACAATCTTGGGGCGTGCAAGAGAGCCTTTAAAGGAATGGCTTAATAATAATTTATTTATAACCCACTGCACAAAAACAATGTGAAGATAGTGGAGTATAAAAGAGAAAGAAACAAAATAAACAATGAAAAAAAACACCAGTAGGCCTACAACAAAAATCAACAAACGGATGAGCCCGTGCTATGGATTAAGCCGATGATTTGCTTGTGCAGATAAATTATCAGTATTCATTCAGCGCTCGATGAGTTAACTCGTTAGACAGCGAGTCTGAATTCGACAAGAAGTGCCCGAGTGCTAGAGCGGATTGACTATCACGGCTCTGATTTGATGCAGATTAGACTCTGATTATTGTGAAATACGGACTATCGTAATTAGGAAGACAATGGCAACGGATCTTCCGGACCCGGTAATTAAGAAGTCAATGGCAACAGATCTTCCGGACCCGAATGCAGAGGGGGTACGTAACGCAATGGCAAATGCACAATTTTTGCAAGAAATTAATTTCAAACTGGATCTCTTGCCTTCGCTGTCAAATAACGTAACTGCGATACAGATGCAATTAGCAGAATTCAAGGACCAAATAACGTTAAACACACAAGCCAACAAGTCTACAAGTCAGGAGGTGACGGCTCTACGCGAGGAGTTGTTTGCATCTCGTCTACGGACCGACAAACTCGAAGCGGAAATGAATCGCATGAACCTCGTATTTTACAATATACGACCCATGAATCCCCCCCGAGGATCATTGAAGGAAGAAATGATTGTGTTTATGAACCATGTTCTGCCGAACCTGAGACTTAGTAGACTGGATGTCAGAGATGTTTTTCGTCTCAAAGCGGGACCGGTGATATTGAAATTTAGCACGGTTGAAACACGTGACTTCGTCCTAAAAAACGCGAAAGAATGGAAGAAATACGAAGTATCGGTTTCACCGGATTACACATTTGCGCAAAGAGAAGCACGTAGATATTTAAAAAAGACGATGAACGCGGCACTGGAAGCAGGGCGGAATGTCAGCCTACGTGGTGACAAGTTGTTTGTTGATGGTACACCATTTGTTTTCAACCATAGGGAGCAAAAGGTGACTCAGTTAACTCAGGTCAGAAGCCAAGCGGCTCGTGTTGAGCCAGGCAAGGTCGTGAGTCAAGAAATGCAAGGCGCTGGGGTCCCCATGGAAGAAGTGCCAATTGTAGATGGTGACACTTCGGGTGATGAAAGTGATAGCACGGTAGTGGAGATGGTGCAGAAAAATTCGGCTTCGAGTGGGTCTCTAGACTCGAAAGATACCCACACAAAACGTTCTAGAAAATTAGACGAAGTGATCTCGCCAGGAGATAAGCATTTATCGGGCAACAGAAATGTGGCATCAAGAGGGGGAAGCCCAGTGAAACTAAGCGGTAGTCACCAAAGGTCGAGAATCAATCATGTGCAGTCCCATGGAGGAAACACGGCAGCTCGGAAGTATTCGGACGTATACAAGCTAAATTTTCCGCCTCCGGGAGATTACGAGTTGTATAATCCAGAGCCAAACGTCGCTGGTGGGTCTAGAGTGTATCCCAGGGACGATTATTACGATCGGTCGGGCCATGGTTTAAAATTTTGCGTTTGGAATGCTCAAGGCATATCTTTGGAAAAGTTACGTGATCTGTTAATTTATGATTGGGACATAGTAGGGATTGTGGAGACTTGGAAATCTGAGTGCATAGTCTCAGACGGTTTTGATTGTTTTTGCGTGTGTAGAGAGAGATCGAAAAATGGGCGAGTTTACGGAGGTGTTGCAGTTTTGGTGAGGATGCAGAGTTTTGATTCGGTAGTGAGGTTGAGAAGTAAATCTGAAAATATTGTTTGGTTGACTTTAAGTGTGGGAGATGTACTTTTAATTTATGCAGTTGTTTACGTCCCGCCTCAATCTAGTTCATATAATAGAGAAAATACATGGAATATTCTAAGAAGAGAGACTAATAGGTTTACTTACAAGTACCCTAATCATTTTTTAGTTGTTGCAGGGGATTTCAATGCGTATACTGGTGTTTTTTGTGGTAGTGATAGATCTGATATTGCTCCGTGGGAGGACTGGACGGAGTCTCTATATACGGATGAGACACAATGTAGTACTGAGTTGGTTGTAGGGCGAGTAAGGACCAGAACCGTAAGAAAAATAAATGGGGTGAAAATTTATTGGAGTATTGTTGTAATGAAAAGATGGTAATTTTGAACGGAAGGTTGGGTGAAGATAGGGGGAAGGGAGATTTTACTTGTTGTTCGGGTGGTCATCCTAGTATCGTTGATTATTTTTTGGTGGCGGAGTCATTTTGGCCAAAATGTATGGATTTTAAGATTTTGGAGGTTGGGGGATCGGATCATTTCCCTATAGCCCTGTTTGTTGATTCTCCTCCAAGGCTTAATAGTGATGATGTGTTAAGACCCGATAGAAATAGACCAGACGATAGGATAGACGTTAGGAGACCCATTCAGTTGTGTAATGAGGTAAGACGTAGATATGAACAGGAATTAATTTCTGATGAAGCCCAAGCGTTTTTAGAAGGATGCAAGGAGTCAGCCGAGTCCAACCCACCAAACCAAACAGTCAAGGAATTGTCGGCGTTTGTATATGAAGTTGCTTCGAGGCTGCAAGGCCCCAGCCTGGATACACGAGGGGCGGGTGCGGAAGGTTCGTTTTTTGACAGAGATTGTAGAGAGGCTAAACGTAGAATGTTAGATAGGTTAAGATTACTGAAAGGTTGTGGTAGAGAAAGTTTAGAAGGTAGTCTAATTGAGTATAGAAGGGCTAGAAAAGAGTATAAAACCCTAGTTAAAAGGAAGAAAAGGAAGTGTTTGGACGAAATGAAAGGTAAAGTGGTGCAAGCGGTTAAAATGAAGAATAATAAACAATTTTGGAATTTGGTGAAAGTGTCTACAGCGACTCCATGTGAGCTACAACAACCGTCGGCGGAGTCTTGGCCTCTGTATTTAAAGAGTCAAGGGTATGAGGAAAAAGAAATTTTTTCAGATGAGTTGGTGGAAGGTTTAGAGAATGAGGTTTGTTATCCGTTATTAGAGCATGATTACAGTTTGACAGCAGCGTTTGAGGAAGAAGAAACTTGGAAGGTGGTAAAGAAGATGAAGGGGAATTCAGCTCCTGGTCCAGATGGCATTCCCCTCTCTATGTGGCGTTGGGGTAAAGCTATTTTGATCCCGGTTTTGGTTGCGATATTTTCTTCGATTTTGGCATCAGCAACCTGGCCGCTTGACTGGGCAATATCGCTGGCGGTGCCCATATATAAGAAGGGAAACAGGGCTCTGCACGAGAATTACAGGTGTATTCATCTTGGGGATGTAGTTGCTAAGATTTTTTCTAAGGTGTTGGAAAGTAGATTAGGCACTTGGTTAGATGTAACAGAGAAAATGAGTTCGGTGCAGGCGGGATTTAGAAAGGGGTATGGTACGATTGACCAGATTTTTATTTTGAATTGTTTGGTGAGAAAGTATATTGGGAAAAAAAGGGGTAGATTGTATGTTGCTTTTTTAGATTTGAAAGGGGCCTTTGATAACGTTAGGAGAGATCTGTTGGTGGAGGAATTGTTAAAGATTGGTCTACCGCACCTTTTTGTCAGATTATTGGTAAATATGTATAAGGTAACTAAGTTTGTGGTAAGAGTGGCTGGTAAGTTTTCGTCAAAGGTTTATGTAAGTAAGGGGGTAAAACAAGGTTGTTGTTTGTCACCGAAATTATTTTCCCTGTTTATTAATGATTTTCATGATTTTTTGTTGGAGGCGGGAGCTCCTGTGTTGTCTTTGGACATTTGTCAGTTGTGTGCACTTCTTTTTGCGGACGACGTGGTGCTGTTTGCAGATTCACCGGAAAAATTACAGTTTTTGTTGGATAGAACGCAACAATATCTTGATAAAAAGGATCTAGTTTTAAATGTTAAGAAGAGTGTTGTGATGATATTCAGAAAGGGTGGTAAGGTTAGTGAGTCAGAAAAAGTTAAGTTTAATGGACAAGAGTTGAGTATAAAAGACGAATTTGTGTATTTAGGGGTAAAATTATCTTGTAACGGTAAGTTCGCAAAACAGATTGAATTAAGCTCAACAAAAGGTAAGCGGTGCCTATATTCAATTTTGGGGAGTTACCTAGGAGATATTAGGGACATTAAAATGCATAAGTCGCTGTTTTTAGCCAAAGTTGTAGCAGCTATGCATTACGGGTCGGAGATTTGGGGATTCCATCGGGGGGACAAGCTTGAAGTAGTACAATCCCAGTATTTTAAGAGAGTATTAGGAGTTACTGGTAAGACAAGTAATTTAGTAATTAAAGGTGACATAGGATTACTGTCATTGCGTAGTAGAAGGTTAATAAGTAGTATGGTCCGTTTTTGGGAGAAAATATTGAGTTTACCTAGAGTTAGAATTTTAAAGGCGGCTTACCTAGAAGCCCTTAAAGATGGTTCCCAGGAATCATGGCCGGTGTTGATAAGGAAGATTTTGGATGATTGTGGGTTAAGTGAGCTATGGAATAATGGGATTGGCCCATCGTTGGAGGTAGGTGAGGTTACGAGAGTGGTGAAGGCAAGGTTAATGGATCAGGAGATTCAGCAGTGGCTTTGGGACGTGAGCTCGACCCCTTCTCTAAGGATTTATGCTCAGTCTAAGAATATATGGGGGGAGGAGCTTTATTTTAAAGTTGGTTTAGGACCAGAAGAGTTGAAATGGATGGTTAGTTTTCGGGCAGATGCTCTACCGGTGGGTGCAAGAAGAAAATATATTGGTAGGATTAAGTGCGGTTCTGGTCCTTATTTTTGCCCATTATGCGGAAAGATAGATGAAGATGTGGAACACTTGGTTTGTTTTTGTAGTGAGTTAGGGGATCTAAGGAAAGAAGTTTTTGGTAAAGAGGTTTTGCAAGTGAGGCATTTGAAAGATTTGATGGGGAGTAAAGTGTTCCATGAACTGCGTCGGTTGGCTAGGTTCCTGAAGATCGCCATGGAGCACCGTGAACGTGTCATGATAGGTTAAAGTTGTAGTTTAGGGTAAGTGGTTGGTGGATAGTTAAAGTTTGTTTGTGAGTCATTTAGTTATTTTAGTTACGAGTTGAATATTTGTAATGATATAATTGGAGTGGAGTGTTCATTTTTTTTTTTTTTTTGTATTTTTGTCCCGCCATGGCCCAAAGGGCTTTTTTTTGGGAATATATTCATATTCATATTCATATATAGTCCCAAATAATAGTCTCAATCACTTTTATACTCTTACTTATTGATTTTTTTTTCAGATATACCCCTTGAGACAAACGCACAGTCGTACAGTCTTGGGGCGTAAAAGAGCCCTCAAGTCCAAAAATGAATGGTTTAATAGTCTCGAATGCTCTCCTTGAGATAGGCCACACGCACAGGCGTAGTCCCGGGGCACCCAAAAGCCCCCAAGAGTTGAATCGAATGTCAGCTACCACGTTCGTCATTGTCGTAGGTTGCTACACTGTAAATAGTTTCTCCAAGTAAGGCTTAAAGTTAACTGCAGTATTTGCTACTGGGATTAATCTTATCTCTACTGGGGTAAGATTAATCCGAATTAGAGGTAATCTTATCTCAGTAGAGACAAGATTAATCCCAGTAGCAAATACTGCAATTTTTTTTTTTTTTACAGTGTACTGAGCGGGACGACGAGGACCATTGCCAAGACGGGCCGAAATATCACTGACGAATATCGTGGCTGACTCTCCGTTTTGAGCCATTGTCTAATATATGTTTATTCTTTACATCAATTTCTTTCTACTCCGCTACCACCTAAGCACATTTAGTAGGTAATCATTACAGCTACTGTAATTAATAACCACCGTAATCTGCAACCCTGGGAACATAATTAGACACGAATCTACAATATAAAAGCTTTTGTTTGTGCGCTCTGAAGTAGTTCTCTGTTCTACCACCTATCAGAGACAGCCACCGTTCGCATGCAGTTCTCTACATTCTAGTTCAGAGCCACCATGCGGTTTAGTTCCTATTAATACCCCAAAGCATCACCGTCATCAACGACACAATTGAAAACACCCCTTTCTCTCTGTGTGACGGATGCTGATAATTAGGCGAGGGCGGACAAAAGGGACCAATCCGCTTGGAGCGCTGAACTTGGAGGCATATGGGGGCAAAGCTGTTGCAGCTCTTCTCTGGACATTCAGGGGATTGACAAAGACAATTCAGAGAACAGCAAGAAGATGTTTTCTTTCGTTTCGCTCGTACAAAAACACCCACACCCCATTGATTATTTGGATACGGCTTCTTCTTAAGACAGAAATCAAAATGGATACTCTAGCATTTGTCAACGCAACTAGCTATCCGAAGCCAAAGTAGACACACTGTCAGTAGAGGCAATCGGAAGCAAAGTGAACAAGGAGCGGAAGAAGAAGCCGTACATGCCCATTCACAGCAGGTTTTAGCTAATATTCGGTACCAGCCAGTTCTAGAAATCGCTCTGAGACCGAGAATTAGCCGAGGGGTTGCTCACTCCCAAGATGGTTGTACAGTGGTGCCCGGTGCCCAGGTGTGCCCAGCCGGTGCTCACTCCCAAAATGGTTGTACAGTGGTGCCCGGTGCCCAGGTGTGCCCAGCCGGTGCCCAGGGAGGGTGTACGGTGGTGCCCAGCGACTGGGCAACCTCTCGGAATTAGCTGGGTTTCTGCCGTTCGCAATTGATATTGGTCCCAGTTTCGGATACCAGCTAGTCAACGGCCTAAATCTGCTTTCGGTTCCAAGACAGCAAGAAAGAAGTAGATGTGATTTTATCTGTTGGGCTTGGTTCTAAACTAGCTAATCAGAATATTCCTCAATATTTCCCAAAATAATCTGATTGGCTAGTGGCCTACCATCAAAAGTTGACTGATTTCAACTTGGGTCCGAGACTAGCTAGTACCCGAAACTGGCACGTGTATCCATTGCCAACTGCAGAAACCCAGGTCTCGGGAGCGATTTTCAGAACTAGCTGGCACCAGGGACCCATAAATTTCCTTTACAGGGGGCCTGTCAATATGAGATTTCTGATGCTATCTTGAGCGCACGGAATGTAGTTCGAGAAATACCCACGGTCCAATGACGTTCAAGACCAGATAGACACAGTTTGGGATTGGCTGCTGGCTCCTTGAGAGAGGAGTCTCTTTGGCGCACACGTCCAATGAGGCAAACAAGAATGCCGATCGACTCAAGCGGGGATTTTTGGAAACTGGATGGTTCGGTCATCATATCAATATAGAAGCATAGGAAATGACAGGCCCCCTGTAAGGAAATTTATGGGTCCCTGCTGGTACCGAGTATTGAGCTAAAACCCGTTGTTACAGGTACCACTGGAACATGACTGAGACACTGTAAAGCTAGTGTGTCAGTTAATTGAGGCGAGGCAGTCACGACGCACAGCTGGACAAGTTGCAGAAGTTGCGGGACAAGTTGCTGGACAAGTGCAGGCTCGAGGTGAGTTCATCGGGTTTAGGTCACATAACTGTGATGTAACAGTTTAGAAATGTTTTGATAAATGTTGTTACAAATTCAGTATTTACCAATTGTTCACATTTTGCGCGTTATGCACAAACAAAAATTTGAGGTGTCAAAGCATCTTTTTGTCAGCAATTCGAGAGTTGAGCTCTTGGCAACCCTGGTCGCAAGCTCCGCACCATAAGCCGCGTACGAGGCCGCGTAGCTGACTGGTAGGTCCCTAAAGACCCGATCACACCGGCAGCAACGCAATCAGACTGCGACGCAAGGGTTGAAATCTGTGGAGTCGCGGTCGTATACTGAGAAAACAATACATACAAACATATCCTAGAACTCGACTTCTTGGACTTACAACCAATTCGCAAAGTATTTGTATAGTTTAAAAATACGAGTTGCTTAGTAAGTTAACAGACTTTATGCTAAGGATTTGATTACAGAAGTTCCTGAAATAAATGCACTACTTTATGCCTTTATCACCCAATCAGTGACACGGTTTCCGCCGGTACCAATCTTTCGGTTGTCTGCTGCGGATAAGGAAAACTGCCAGTTGTACAGGGTAAGAAAAGCTGTCTTTTTCACACTATTCCCTCCCCCTCCCGATTGGCACCGGAGATACTTCCTGGTTGGGATCAACTCTGGGGGGGGGGGATATCAGAGAAAAAGCAGTGATGCGAGCTGAAAGAGTTTGCAGCAAGTCATCAATAAGCAGATCAACAGGGGAAGAGGAGGAAAACGATCAGCCAGTCGCTAGACAGACTATTCTATACCAAAGAAGCCCCCCCTTTTTTCTTTTTTTTTTACTGAATAATGAATTATGTTTTACTAACTGTAACCATGCTCGATGGTGGTGTGCTGAGGCCATAAACCGATACTTAATTAATGTTTTATTTTCTTATAGTAGTTTGATAGTCAATCTTTCTAAATACGTTTTACACATGTTTATCTACAAGTTTTATAGACGTTTCTTGCAATACATGAATAAATACTGCCAACCGCTACGGGCTCTTAGGGAGGAGTAACAGTGTGTATTTAAATAACGTGTACTCAACTGGCTCCAATGCATTTGTGTTATATGAACCACTGGGATATCGTTCCGGTCCTCGACGTATATCCAGCCTACACGCTTTTCCTGGAACGCGGGGGTACCGTGCCGTACCGAAATATCTCATTTCTAATGTCCCCCTCCCCACTGATGACTGGATCGGGACAGCGAATGTATCCTACAACATCGGATAGGGTCCTTTATACGCAAGGCAAGTTTCATCCTCTTAGCTTATGTAGAAGTGCCCAAACTAGAACAAGTGTGAGCGATAGACCGACCGACGGACATATACAATCGTTGTATGACATCTGTTCTACAAGGCGTACTGTTGTGTTTTTCGTCAGCAAATTCGACCTGTTACCTAGAAACCTCACGATTATAACAAGCGGTAAAGTGGACAGTAAAGAGGCATCTCTGTTTCCCCACTTGCTATGATAAGAATTATCTATTCGTAAGTTAAAGCAGATCCTTAAGAGCTCCTAAGAACTTTGACGGGGGATTTTGGTTTCCTATTTTACGACTCAGCTATAAGTTGCAACGGCCTAAGTTTTATACAGTCTCTAGGATCCAAGACCTACTCAATTAAGGTAGCGCCTTACACAGCAAAATCTCGGAATTATGTGGTAAAAATCTAAAAATTTAAATCGGCTGTCGACAGGTAGTCTAGATCCCTAAACCAAAATCCGCCCCCCACACCGTCCGGATGGCCCCGTGCTGTTTCTTAGTCGAAGTAGCTACACCCAGATTTACTTAAGACTTCCGGAAGAGTTTAAAGTTACGAAAATTGTCCTCCAAGCAAACTGACGAAGACTCCGATTCAAGGCAAGAGTGTCTATTGAGCCAGAAAATCGCATCTAATCCCATGAGTAGGCTAGAACAAAACCTTTCCCTTTGCAGACAGACAAACGGGATTCTGGGATCTTATAAGCTCCATTCGGAAAAGATGGGGGACCTTTGGAACAGAAGCGATCAGATCCTTTCGATTCTGATGAGCAAATACAAAACGTGATGCGAAAGAGAAAGAAGGAACAAAACAACTCGATATGTGGACTCGCCAGTTCGAAAATCGTTAATAGTAGTCCTACGGAATGTCCTGGGCAGTTGATTCGAAGCACAGGCCTCCGGTAGTAATTAATTTTCCATTATCGGAGCAGCATCATCGTCAAGAGAGGTTGACTCAATCCAAGCGGACCTCGATAGGCTAAATGACTGGGCGAAACAATGGCTACTGGAGTTTAACTCAAGCAAATGTAAGGTCATGCACTTTGGCAACAAAAACACAAAACATACCTATACCATGCTAAACCCAATCACTAGCCAAAGAGAACCCCTAGCCGCAGTCACAGAGGAAAGGGACCTGGGAGTAATAGTTGACCACCAGCTAAAGTTTCACAGCCACACTGAAAAGATTGTCGCTAGTGCGAATCGAGCTTTAGGGATAATCAAACGAACGTTCACGACGAGATCCCCAAGAACGATCACTAAGCTCTATAAGGGCCTTGTCAGGCCAAGGCTAGAAACTGGCATGTCCATTGCAAAGGAGACAAGGACATGATTGAAAAGGTACAACGCAGAGCAACAAAGATTGTAGATGGCTGCCAACGTCTTCCTTATCAGATGAGATTGCGAACTCTGAACCTATGCAGCATGACCTACCGAAGAAAAAGGGGAGACATGATTCACACCTATAAACTCATCAAAAACAATCCAATCCATGACCTCTTCATCATCGGTTCTGCACAGCGAACAAGAGATCATTCTAAGAAAATCACGAAGCTCAACGCCCAGAAGAGGGAACGCCACCATTTTCTTACCAACCGGGTTGTTGATCTGTAGAACTCCCTAAGCGAAGACACCGTATCCAGCAAGACCATCGAAGAGTTTAAAGTCTCCCTTGACAAGGAGTGGAGCAAGAAGCCATGGAGACTGGAATGGGATGCCCTGGAGTCCCAGACCAGAGCATAAGGTCAAGTGAATCTACCAACCCAACAACCAACAGAATTTCCGAAGTTATCCACGCGGCAATTTCCGAAGAAATGATGAGCAATGCTACAGGATTGAAAATCCTTCAACTGCTCCAAGCTGCAATTTAAGGTATTTAAGGTATTACTTTATTTGTGTTACTTACTTTGCTTAGGGCCATAAGTTTTAATAATTTTCTCGTGTCGCAAAATCAGGTCATTTGTGCCAGTAGGGTGAATATGCAAATCCCTATGTACAAATGTTACAAAGCAATTTTTCAAGTTTCAAAGCTCAAATCACGCTGATTTAACTCAATCAATAAGCAGCATCAACTCGTATCTTAGCGAAATCCATAGCTGGATTCTCATAAAACTTTGGCAAAAAAAAGACACAAACTGGTACCATCCAATGAGAGCAGAATCCTTTAACTAAATTCCTAGCATGCGCTACTTGTTGATCGGGTTGTCGGCGAAACGTCCCCATGACAAAACGTCCCAGTGGCGAAACGTCCCATATTTGAAACGTTTCCATTTAGAACGTCCCCGGCTAAAATGAACCAATTACCAAAAGAAAATAATATTTTTGTTTGGGAGGGGGGATTTCATGATTTATATCAGACCCGGTATTCTTTCAAAGCGGATTAATTTAAGATAAGAGCATGGAAATAAAGATTAAAATCGTCTAGATGTACAATTTAAATATTATCCCAAGCAATACAAGGTTCACTAAAAAAGATCTTACACACCCCATCCCATTTTTATCCACCATAACGGCACTATTTTTGCCAGATCAGGCTTCCGCATGTTTCCTCCGAGGAACTTATTGGTACAAAAAAAATACCTGTTATGCATGTTGCTTAAACGAAATAGAACTAGCCTACTACTGATTAGTTACGAGCACAGGGAAAGTTTTATTGCACTATACATTCTGAAGGGAAACGGTGCATATCTGAAGCAACTGATCCCACGTCCGCCCTTTACTGACTGTAAAGAATGTTCCTACATCTGTAATGCAAACCTGAAGTTGTTTTATTTCGGTAAATAAAACTGACCAAGGCAAACTTAAAAATCTTGGGGACGTTTCGCCACGGGGACGTTTTGCCATGGGGACGTTTCGTCGTGAGGACGTTTCGTAGGTAAGCCCGTTGATAAGTAAGTCAGGCTTCTTAGTAAAGGTACTGAATACCTGCTCTGATGATTGGGTGTAAGAGTAGAGAAGGGCAAAACTTTTTTCCCGCAAATACCAAGGATACTTAAATGGTATTATAAGGTGTCCCCCTCTCCCCCCGTTCGAAAGACAAAAACATAAACATTCTCAAGTATTTTCTAAATTATAGCCTTCTTTTTCATCAAACAGACAGACAGAAAAACTGCACGAAGTCATATAGGTACCCCGTCATTAACGTTTTGACCTCCCAAAAAGAAAGAAGACTGCCCTCCGAACCACCCCCGTTTTCTCGTTTGAACTCCAGTCCTCAGAATTTTCCGTAGCACAACGGAACCGCAATAACCGTTAAATTTCATCATGCTCCCTATATTGTAATTTTCTTCTACTCGATTCGTCCCATGGCGCTGATCCTTCGCACTTATTCACAGATTCAACGTTGTCAGCTTTACCGTGAATCTACCAGGACTGAAGGAAACATATTCAGGCAGAAAAAAACTGTCTGTAAATTTTTTTTTTGACAGTTTACCTCTAGAATCATAGAATTCCCCATCACCAACTATAATCTTCTCTTAAAGGAGATCATGTCTAGAAATTTTAGGAGATCATGTCAGAAGATGTACTGCAATTGCTGTGTTTTTGTGAGAAGAGTTAATGCTAATGCCTGAAATTTATTCGGTGTGTTTAGTAAGGGAGGAATGGGCGGAGATCATTTTTAGGGGTACAAATATTTGGGGCATAAACAATTTGGGACGGTGGGTTAGTTTGGGTATGGCAGATAGAGAAAATTTCGCGCACATTTTCTGTTAGTTTTGGTTGGTTAATAAGGTTAAGGTTGGTTTTGGTTCGGTTGGCTGGTTAAGGTAGGTTAGGAAGAAAGGGCTGTTTACTAATTTGATTATTTTATTAAAATGTTACTGGATTTATTCGGAATTTTCTTTATTGGAAGTTAGTTATTTTGTGGACCTTAGTGTTAACCATGGTCCATTTGGGATTTTGAAGATCTATAATTTGCGCTCACCAATCCGCCATATCTACAAGAAGAAGTGCGTTTATTAAGCTCAACGAACGCTGTCACCACTGAAGTTACACAGAGGAGGAGATAGATGGAACCAAGAACAAATAATCAGATAGAACCTCTGTTTTTAGTCCCCCAACTATGAATACCCCGACAAAACTAAGCGAACCTAGAGGTATTTACTCTAGCTTTGAGCTGATGTTGATACCCGTTTACTCATCTTTCGTCTTCGCCGTTGCTCATCGTAGAAAAAAATAGAGCACGAGGCGTACTCCGCGCGCTGACCCGCTCTGGAGCGCGTCCATAGAACCAATCAGCTCTGAATTCTACTTTTCTTCACGGCGGCTTCACAGCGATTTAGCTTTTTGTAAAGGTAACGAAACCCGATGTGGCGCGAAGTTAATAACCTCCGCTCGTTCGTAGCGGACAGGGTATGGGGAAATATTCTACTCCGCTGAGTCATATTACAGAGATAGGGAAACTGTCAGATTATTCGTTCTTGATGGAACTCAATTGCACTAAAGTGTTCATTCGGTTTCATAGAGGTACGTAGCCTACACACAGTCAGCATTTTGCAATCGGGATTTCCTTGTACACCGAATTTTTGAACGCATGCAGGTTTCCCCTAGTGACGCGAATGTCGCATGCGAAATTTTATTGGACTCTTGAGTGTACGTAGCTTAAAGGACACCTGAATGAAGAGTACCAAGTATCATCCCTTATATCTGTATGACTTCCGTTAACATTGCCTGCAGAAACCCAATCCAAATACGAAATAGTGTTTCCAAGCTATGATTTTTGCTTCATTTTGCATCCTTATTTCAGTACCGAACAATTTTAGAAATGAACAGATGTCTCCAATCAACCCTTTTTCTGGAATATTTTTTAACCAGTTAAGCCCAAACGTATATCTAGAAGAAATTCCAATACGATCCGGCCAGCGCTGTACAAGATTTGAATGAATTGCGCTTTTTGTCTTGGAGTCTGCATGTGCAAACCTCTAGAAACGAACATCCCTATGTTGAAACGTCACGCTCAGGAGAAGAATCCTCTCCGTGGCCATGTCTGTAAATGCATTATCCATGGTGTGTTCAAGTATGGTTTCATTGTTCAGGTGTCCTTTAAAGCACACCACGTCCTATTTACTATATTCAAAACTATCTGAATACTAATATACTAAACTATCTGAATACTAATATTCTGCTTTTAACGAATTATCCACGGCTTTGGCTGTCTTAAGAACTTTTCCAAGAATCAGCGACTCCTAGTAAAAACATAAAAAAAAACCAGAAAACCGGTTTTACGCATCAATAGCATGATGCTCGGACACTCGTCGAGAGCATAATGCGCATGGGAATTAGTGAATCCTGGCAAGTGCAAAGAATAATGAGGTGTCGTTAGCGGATTCAGAATGAAACATATGGAATTTGGGTCTCCAGGTTCAAAAATTAATGAATACAGTTACGGAAGTAGGTTGCATTGGCATTATAAGTACGACAGGTCCTTTGATGTTGGCTGGTCTTAGGATTTTGCTAAAAGAAAACGTACGACTGTGTTTATAACAACCATTCTCATGCACTGGTTACCGTTTCTCGATCATTTTCTACCGAATCAATCAAATCAACTGCTTTAAGAACTTACACATCTTTTGCCGCCTCCATTTTCTCAAAATTAGTCCGAACGAGGTTTTACAACACACCAGCACTGCTTGGTTTTCGTCTATCGACTGCGGCCGTAAGAATTTCACTTTTCGCTCATTCAAGTATGCCAGCGATGCGCTTGGGACCTCTCAGGATCGATTCCCTCACTCTCTCCTAAACACAGAGAGACTCTCGGCTCTTGGAGACTTCGGGAAATCGGATGGCGAAAGTCTCTCAGAAAGCTTAGCGCGGGGGTGGTACAGTATTATCAGAAAAAGTCCCCTCCAGCCAAACCATGGTGTCTGGAACTGGAAGATGGGGTTCCTAAGGTTTTCGCGAATTCACACTCCCACAGAAACACAAATAGAACTGGCTTCCGAGTTTCGGGTGTGGGTACCCGTGGGTGGTAAAGTTCGTTTACAAGCTTCCCTTCCAGTCTACTCGTGGTGTCTGGAACGTGAAGATGGAGTTTTAAGGTTTTCGGGAATTCAAACTCTCACATAAACACAGACATACTCGGTTTCCGAGTTTCAGGAGTGGGTGCAAGGGGGGGGGGGGGGTACAGTTCACTTGGAAATTTTCCCATCAAGCCTAATCATGGTGTCTGGAACTTGAGATTTGGTTTTCCTTGGTTTGGGGAAACGGAATCTCAAATCTGCCATAAAGATCTTATTTTCCAGCCGAGTCAGATTACGAGTTTTCGTGAAGATGGTTTGATGTTTGTTACAAGTGAAAATGGTTCGGGGGTAAGTATGCGGGGGTGGTACAGTTCATTTAGAAAAAGTCCCCTCAAGACAAATTATGGTGACTCTCTCACTCTCACATAAACACAGACATACTCGATTTCCGAGTTTCTGGGCCATCCAGATCTTATATTTCTCTTAGATTTCGGATTTTCGTGAACATGGTTTGTTGTTTGTTACAAGTGAAAATGTTAGGAAACGAGTAATTCCAAATAGGGAAAGAGGAGCATCCATTCCAGTGGACAATGACAGCATTCGGTTTTATACAATTCTGTACAACGCTGTGGCTTTGCCTCATTTACTGTTTGTGGCTCCATTCTGGGATCTTCTAACCGCTACGGACAAGAAAGAGTTGAGAAAACTGTTTTTTAAATTTGCTAAATATCTCCCCCAAGTCCCCAGTTGGTCCCGCAACCGGTATTTGATCCAGAGGTACTCTATCGCAGACCCCGTGCTTAGCGTCGAAAATCTGGTCGCGAACCTTAATCATAAAGATGCTGAAAACCCCTGGATGGGTATTCTTTTTTGATAAGATTCTTTGTCTTGTGATTTTGTATCTAGGTTAATGTTGTTTTTCTTGTAATTGTTGTTTTCTTTTCTTTTCACATACTCCATCTTTTTTTCCGCTGTGTTGTTTGATGGGTAATAAAATACTTCATTCATTCATACTCACGAAAAGTAATCTTTGAAAAATCGAAATCGATTTCCCGCCCATCATGGTGCTGGTTGTCGAGTGCTTTCGGAGAGTTGGCGAGGTTCCTCAGGGTAGCCCTAGTCCAGCCTTTTTTTATAGTTAGTTTTTTTTTCTGTGTTTGCCATGGCCGTTAGCTTTTAGCTCAATTAAATCTTATTTATCTATTATCTCTAAACCAGTTATAATTCCCGAATGACAGGGTAAGGTTCCGAAAAGTAAACCTTGGAAATGCATTTGATCTCCCGCCCAACATCATTCCTAGGGTAAGACGGTCTTTGGCATAAGTTAACTCAAGCCCAAGATCTTTGACCTCCCCTCCAACACTTCTAAATTTGGTGGAAACACTATTTCATCTGCAAATCAGTCCCAGTTTCTAAAGGACAGGATACGCCCCTGAAAAGTAATTCCCGAACAAAACGTATTTGATTTCCCGCCCAACATCGTCCTGGTGTTGACAGAGCGGATCGATTTCCCGAGAGGACACCAAGAGGCAAATCTGACAGATTCCGTCAGGAAATTCGGAAAGGGTATACAACAGTCTCAAGGAGAAAAGGAAAACCACTAAGAGCCAGTGGCGCTTTCTCAAAAGGATGCGATACAAAAAGGTTGCGTGACTTGGCAACCAAGCTAACAGAAGACTGCAGATGAAGACTGCAACAGAAGACTGCAAGAACGACAGATGAGTGGTTAAGATGAACTAGGGTGAGTTTAGGCCCAGAATTAGAATCCTCATCAAAGCGCTCGACGGAACTAGTTATGAGGTTTTGTTAGACAAAAAAAAAGAGGTTGCATGGCTTGGTGACCAAGCTAACAGAAGACTACGGATGAAGACAGCAAAAGAAGGCTGCAAGAACGACAGCTGAGTGGTTAAGAGCTATAACTTTGAACTAGGACGAGTCTAGGCCGCGAGTTAGAATACTCTATATGACTAAGTCATAAACACGCCAGAGACCCTCAGGAAGAAGGAGTAAACGTGTCTGTAACGACTCTGACTCAACGACTCAAATCCTGGATCCAACAATCACGGCGATCTCCGGGAGCAGCTGTGACACCTTTTCTTGTTTTCTTCCGCTGCTACCCGGAGATTCTGCATCGGGAAGGAGATATAGTCATATAGTAATGAAGAGTCGTCGTCGAATCGGTCGAAGGAATCCGTGGTGAGGTTTTGTTAGACAAAACAAGAGCTACGAGCTCATATGGCACTTGTTACGAGTAGTGGTACGGGAAAGTAGAAGGGAACTTCACAATAAACACCCCGCCATTCAAAAATGCAGTTCGTACCTACAATTAGGATATCTAGGTTCATTCAATCTGAAAGCTCTAGATGACATATTTAGAACTTATGCTTGTTCTTCCCACCAAGTTTCATCCCGATCCCTCCACTCTAAGTGATTACAAAGATTTCCGGTTCGCCCCTACAACTCCTCCCAATGTCACCGCATCTGGTCCGGATTTAAAATGGGATGTCCGAGGCACGAGACCTTCCTAAATATCAAGTTTCGGTTAAATCCGATAACCCGTTCAATAGCTGAGCTTGCCACTGGATTCCGGATTCCCCTTTTGTACACTCCCCCTCGACGGTCGGATCGGGGAAACGACATTCTCAAGGCAATAGTTCGGGTACCTGACAAGCATGCCAAGTTCATTGTCCTTGCACATCAGGAAGTACCAAACTCGTGGGATTACTACAAACTCGGATCCCCTCCAACTCGCCCACAGTGACCGGATCCATTTCGGTTATGCTATTCACTTGCTCTTCCCACCAACTTTCATCCCAAACCCTCCACTCTAAGCGTTTCCCAAGATTTCCGGTTCCCCCGTCCGACTCCACCCAATATCACCGGATCCGGTTCGGATTTAAAATGGGGCGTCTGCGACACGAGATCTTTCTATACGTCAAGTTTCATCAAGATCCGATCACCCGTTCGCAAGTTAAAAATACCTCACGTTTCGGATTCCCCCTCTCTCCACACCCACCCCCCAGATGGTCGGATCCAGGAAACGACTATTCTCAAGTCAACCTGTTCGGGTCCCATACACGCCTGCCAAGTTTCGAATCATCGTCTCAGCGCATCAGGAAGTACCGAACTCGCGGGATCACTAGAAATTCGGATCCCCCCCCCCCCAATGTGAACGGATCCGGTCTGGTTGTGTCAATCACGTATCTAGGGCTTGTGCTTGTTCTTTCCATCAACTTTCATCCCGATCTCTCTACTCAAAGCGTTTCCCAAGATTTCCGGTTCCCCCTCCAGTTCCCCCATGTCACCGGATCCGGTCCGGATTTAAACTGGGATGTCTGAGACACAAGGTACTTCTATATATCAAGTTTCATTAAGATCCGATCACCCGTTCGAAGGTTAAAAATACCTCATTTTTCCGGATTCCCCTCCCTCCAGCCGGATGGTCGGATCCGGGAAACGACTATTATCAAGTCAATCTGTTCGGGTCCCTGACATGCCTGCCAAGTTTCATCGTCTTAGCGCATCAGGAAGTACCGAACTCGCGGAATCACTAGAAATTCGGATCCCCCCCCCCCCTGTGAACGGATCCGGTCCGGTTATGTCAATCACGTATAGGGCTTGTGCTTGTTCTTTCCACCAACTTTCATCCAGATCTCTCCACTCTAAGCGATCTTCAAGATTTCCGGTTCCCCCCTCCAACTACCCCCCATGTCACCGGATCCGGTCTGGATTTAAAATGGGAGGTCTGAGACACGAGGTACTTCTATATATCAAGTTTCATTAAGATCCGATCACCCGTTCGTAAGTTAAAAATACCACATTTTCCGGATTCCCCTCCCTACAGCCCCCCCCCCCCCGGATGGTCGGATTGGGGAAACGGCTATTATCAAGTCAATCTGTTCGTGTCCCTGACATGCCTGCCAATTTTCATCGTCCTAGCACATCAGGAAGCACCGAACTCGCGGGATCACTAAAAATCCGGATCCCCCCCAACTCCCCCAAAGTGAGCGGATCCGGTCCGGTTATGTCAATCCCGTATCTAGGACTTGTGCTTGTTCCTTCCACCAACTTTCATCCAGATCTCTCCACTCTAAGCGATTTTCAAGATTTCCGGTTTCCCCCTCCAACTACCCCCCATGTCACCGGATCCGGTCTGGATTTAAAATGGAAGGTCTAAGACAAGTGGTCCTTTCATATATCAAGTTTCATTAAGATCCGATCACCCGTTCGTAAGTCAAAAATAAGTCATTTTTCCTATTTTTTCCTGATTCCCCTTCCCTCCACTCCCCCTCAGGTGGTCGGATCGGGGAAGCGACTATTTCTAATTTAATCTGGTCCGGTCCCTGATATGCCTGCCAAGTTTCATCGTCCTAGCTTATGTGGAAGTACCCGAACTAGCAAAACCCGGACCGACCGACAGACCGACGGACGGACGGACAGAAATTGCGATCGCTATTTAGCTAGCAGAATCCTGCAGATGAACGAGTCTGAACATTTTCTTATCTTCTGAAGAAGGTAAATGTTTTTTATTCAGCACTCCCGTGCCATTCAAGCTTTGATCTCTGCTCGGATTTCTGCTGCGAGTAAATGATTAATTATTAATGTTTGTAAGTAGTGTAAATAATAAATTAATCTGAGCCTGATTCGACCCGGTCCACGTCGAAGGCGCTAAAAAGCAAAATGGAAGAACCAGTCTACTGCCGTCAGGGTTGATAAGCATTACCCGAGAACTTCGGAATCTCAGGAATGGATGGAACTATGGAACGATTAGAGACTTTGGTTAATCAGCAATATGGGTAAGAGGGGTCCTTTAATCGCCTTTAATTTGCAAATGGTGGAAACGGGAAATTTGCGAATTAACCTAATTGCCGGATAATCAGGGATGGATACAATGGTAGACTAATATGCTGAATCTGCATTTGCAATTCGTTTTCGAATCGGACGGATAACCGGTCGCATCCGCAAACCGGAAATTCGAGAACGATGAAGCAAAAGGTTCAGCAGGTACAATGGTGTTTTCTTTCTGCTTTTCTTGGATCTTCGCATTTAAGCTTGTCACCTAGGAGCAGTTTCCTCGAGTTTACTTAGGTGCGTTGACTTTCTAACTATTAATAATTAACTTTAGCACGATTATACTGAAATAAATTATTAGTTATGAAATAAATCATCAAGTATTGATAAATACTTGAGGGATTATAGTGTTTTTATGAGGTCTGTTTGATATTTCTATTGATATGCGTCCACATTATGTATTTCAGGTACACATTTCTTGAGAGCATTTCTTTATACCTCAGTTTACTCGTTTACCCATTGATCTATTTTTGTTCTTTTTCATACTCCATCGTTTTGGCTTCGGTCAGCTGATTGGTTAAACATAAATAATAATAGGCTAATAATAACAATGATTTTTGTATTTATTTGCATATAATTGTGCTTTTCTTTTTGTAATGTACTCGCCTATTTCAGCCGATAGAAACTAAATAAATAAATAAATGACAGGTTCGACCAATTACTGGAGGAACAAATTTTGTTGAACAAATTCATGCTGACGTTACGCACGAATTAACGCAGTTTTCATCGGGTCTTCTATCCTGTTTATATAAAGTGAATATGTGATTGGTAACAGTAGGCTACTGTCGTATCTCAGTCCTATTCGGTTAAAATACAATGTCGTGTAAGGTTTACTTGAGGTATAAGCAACTTTGTAGAGCTTACTCAAGGGCGGGCCCAAGTGCACCGAGCCTTAATCCGGCTTCCCCGTCTCACCTTATCAAATATTAAGTCGGAAGCACTGGGGCCACTCGGGCGGGGGGAGGGGAAGGCTGTGGACCTACTGAAGCGAGAAGGAAGGGTTTGTATAGAAAAAAAGATGGCCAAACATGGACAGAGTAAAAACCATGGTACCCCCATTCATCCAATATGGCACAAATGCCGTTAACGGCCGGACAGGTCATGCAAGGACAAGCTACCAAACCAGCTTATGCCTACCACTACCCCCCTTCCCCACAAGCTAGCGCCCCCTCCCTACTCCACCACTAAAAAAAATGCTAACCGGTACTTACACGGGGCTGGTTGCGACAGCCTGGCTCACTTCGCCCACAGTATTTTCAACTTTCTGATATCTAGACAAATAAATCTCATAAAATAAAGTCAACTTTGAGTTTTAAAACTAAATTGTCAACTGTTTCTTAGCAGTTAACCCCATGCGGGATTCCGGCCCTCGGTCATACTTCCTTTCACCCTTAAAGTTTAACTGAAAAAGCCAACTTAATTTTGTATCATTTAACTGAATACACTACATTATTTTGATTGTGTTAGCCTAAGGGATTTTTTTCTTCATTATTTGCTCTGGTATGACGTTCAGAATATCTACGGCTGCACTCATCACGCAAATTTCTACTATAGGTGCGTTTTATTGGATGTAGTTTTGTTGCAGTTTCACTGTAGTTTGACGTATTTTTGTTTCAGTTATGAGAGTAAAGTATGTCTACTGCTTTATTTGTCCATTCCACATACTGTACTTTAATAACCAAAACAAAAGTACTGTCAAACTACAGCGAAACTACATCCAAAAAAACACACCTTATGACGCAGAAATTCTGAATCTCAATGCATACGCGGCTTTTCAGTGGCCAATGATCAGCTTGCGGAAGGCAGCTCACTGCGCGAACACTATTTTTTTGTAAATCGTTTTCGTCAAGCATATAGCACAGGTACAAGGTACAAGCGCTTCGAGATACCACAAATCCGACAGGAAACATGTACCGACGAAAACTGATTATTCGTAAATGCATTTTCACCGCGTCTTCAAGCTCTTTAAGAAGATAAGTGATGGGTAACTAGATTGTCCTATCTCAGCCCTTTTCAGTTAAACTTTAATGCTCGTTACGTCAACATAAAAAGTTTAGCCTAATTAGTTCTCCGTTACGTAAATATTTGTTCCCCTTAAAGGAACAGAAAACTTGACTCAAACTTGACTCGAGGAGCTAGTTAAAATATCAAGAATGTACCCTGAGTCGATATTGAGAGTAAGAAAAATTCTCGTTACGACCATTGCAGTTTCCGGGCATTTTCCGAGAATTCGACTTTGAGCAAAAGGTTCGCAAAAGCAAAAGGTTTGTGTGCCGTGACTAGGAATCGAACCCCGGCCGCCTTGTCGGGGAGGTCGTTACTCTGTAGTCTACATGTAAAAAGGAGAACTTTTACAGTACATGAGTGCATAATTACAGTGCATAAGGGGCAAGGGCCTGCCAGCTAGCTTTGGGAACACTAAGGAAGGGGTTCGAGACGGTTCGAGATGACAAAGAAGGAGGGTTCTGTCGACAATAAGACCCTGTATATTTATCCTAGCCCCCCCGGGCGATTCGATGGCCGAAAGTTGCGTAGTCAAGTTTACTGTTCCTTTAAGAAACGTAACCTAGGACAACGTAAGAAGGAATTCAATAAAACGGATTTTCTTGTTTAAAAGCTAGTAGTAGTCCAATTTCTCTGCAAGCCTTGACAGGGTCTGTCATCACTCATATCTCTACCCCGGCAAAGCTAAATGTCACCTAGCGGCCAAATCCGTGTTTCTGATTCAGCCCCACCGACTGAATGTCAGATGGCGTTGCAATCTATGGCCCCAGCAAAAACAAGAACCATTGAACGACAGGTCTAGGCAAACATGATGAGACGAATAAATTACCTTAAGGACGACTCAGACGGCGTTCGTAACGTTTGTAAAGTTTTTCGCAAAGTATCCTCCGTAAAGTTTGTCGCCGCTCAGACGGGAATTTGACTTAAATGACATTACGAGAATTTTTTTTATGGAGATTTGTTCTAGAAACAAAAAAATTCTTATTATTAGAGATTATTTTTATCATATATGAACCATAGGTAGATATCTATCAACACTAAAAGCCATAATTAGCCATGGTTAATATCCAGATAAAAAAAAACTACAATGAATAAATTAGAATAATCCAATAACAAAAATAATATAAATAAATAATTCAGTTCCAAACAATTTAATTCAATAAGTAATGCTTTCTTCCCAACTCACCTGACAAAAACCAACAAGAAAAAAAATTATTCCTAAACAAAATGTTCCTAATTATTCTTGCAAAAAACAAGTTTCAAGTTATTCAACCTTATTATTATTATTATCATATAAACCACATGAGTCATCATCTCATCATTTTTCCGTTTCCGAATCCCCATTTTCAAATTTATTTGCATATCTTGTTTTCGATCTCTTGTCCTATTAGTCAACCTTCCGAACTTTACGAAAAAAGTTAACTAATGTTGAACTTCTTGCCTGCCTCCGTAAAGTACTTTACGCGGGTTAGCGGAGCAACTTTACAAACTTTGCGAACGACTTTACGCACTTTACGAACGCCGTCTGAGCCGTCCTTTAGGCTAAGTCGCATTAGGATTCAACTGGGTCTTTTGCTCTGGAATCAATCAAAGTTTGGAACGCCACCTAGCATTTAATTTATCAGTAGCCCAAAAAAGGAAGAATGGATCTAGTTGCTTGGTAGTTTTTTAGTCTGGTCAACGTGGCAGAGGGCTAGACTTTTCTAGTGAAAAGAAAAACATCGACTTACACAGGACTGGCAGTTATAGCAGTGCCAATTCCACTCGCTGTCTCTTCAATTGACTTAAAGCTAAAAATCAAATTAAAGAGAAATGAACAAACTACAAAACCAAGTAAAAAAGCTAACTTCTATTTTGTAAATGAAATTTAGCATCTAAAACGTAAAAGTTCTTCTACAAAGCGGCAACGCCTAATTACCATTCCACCTCTAAAATAATCACAGTCCTATTAAAGGACACCTGAATGAAGAGTACCAAGTATCATCCCTATCTGTATGACTTCCGTTAACATTGCTGCAGAAAACCCAATCCAAATACGAAATAGTGTTTCCAAGCTATGATTTTTGCTCCATTTTGCATCTGTCCTTATTTCAGTACCGAACAATTTTAGAAATGAACTAATGTCTCCAATCAACCCTTCATCTGGAATATAGTTTAACCAGTTAAGCCCAAACGTATATCTAGAAGAAATTCCAATACGATCCGGCCAGCGCTGTACACAAGATTTGAATGAATTGCGCTTTTTGTCTTGGAGTCTGCATGTGCAAGCCTCCAGAAACGAACATCCCTATTTTGGAAACGTCACGCTCAGGAGAAGAATACTCTCCGTGGCCATGCCTGTAAATGCATTCTCCATGGTGTGTTCAAGTATGGTTTCATTGTTCAGGTGTCCTTTAAAGGGCTAAAATAGAAAACAGAAAGTTCAACAGTTTATAATTTTACAGGTGAAAGTCACTAGGCTAATTGGCATAACTGAACTTTAGTTAACAGCGTGGGAAAATCATTGTGCACTTATGACTAGAGGTCTTCCACTTCCACTTCCAGAGGTTAGCGAATAGTAAAGACCCGACTTTCTTGAATTTTAGGGAAGTTAGTAAAGAAAAAGCCAAATGTGTATTTCAAATCACTGTCAATACAATCCTATGGTTTCACTGATGCTACATTGCAAAACTCTTGACGTGCTAACAGTTCAAAACTAGTACGAGACACTTTACGGCCACGGATTTTTTCAAAGGTTAAATGGTGTATAGCTTCCAGGTAACTCCTCTCCCCCCCCCCATACTACTGACTAAATGGGCTTTTGGGCTGGTGGGTGGGCACTATCTGCCTCCTCTCCAGATGATATTAACAAGCGGTTGCCCCAGTGGCACATATTAGCATGAGGGGGGCGGGGGAATTGTCCTACCAATCACATCCGTATTCCTAGGTGGATGGTTGCCTTACTTCTTCACTTTTGTGTGGTCTATTGTTTACTGATCAGACTTTTTAAGAAAAAGTGTCTTCTCCTTAACATATTACTAAAGGTTTGGACACCACAGGTTGCCAATATGAGGTTGATGAAATGACACTTTTAACTTTAAAACAGAAGAATTGGCTGAATAAAGGTTTCCAAGGTTCCCAAGATGAGGTTGGAGAAGCTATACTTTACTCTAACGAATAAACATTCCTTTAAACAAAAGAATGGACTGAATAAAGGGAACGGAAACCGGGGAGGGGGGGGGGGGCAGAAGGATAAGAAAAGGGAGCATTCACTCTTGTGATGAGCTGCACTCGTCTCAATAAATAAAAAGTGGAGTTTCAAGATATACAAAAACAAAGAATGCAGGATAAAGGAAGAGAATCAAATAAAAAAAAAAATGAAAGTAGAATACTCACGTGCTTGACTCCTTGACATTCTTAAATCCTTGTGAGAAGTCATCACTGAACTCCTTCCAGACTGAGATTCCTAATTTTCTTTTCAGTTCATGAGCTTTTCTTGTCTTGATTTGGAGGACTTGTCTCATAGTGTGAATCTCAAACTCCAGCTAGTAAAAAAAGGAGAATTAAATAAATATATGGTACTACAATAAAACAGAAACCTCGCATTACATATTATTTCTGCTAAGTTGTGCTGAAACAACTGACCACTTTACAAATAAGCTATGCTTACAGAAAATTAGGCACGGCTTCGGCTATTTTTAGCCTCTTTCCATGTGCCTTGCCTTGGATAACCTTGGCGAAAATTGCATAACCGGTATCCGGACGCAAGCGTGATAATCAGTGTATTGCTAATAAAAGAGATGGGATACACTTATGACGTGAAGAATCTTGGGAACGAGAATGGATGGAAATACTATTGAAGTAGAATGAATTACTATGATAAGTACGACGTATCCTTTACGTCAACAGTGGCTTTATTTTCCTCGGCTTAACAGAAGAAAAGCAGTTCTCATGGCAACTGGCTCTTGTTTCTTATCTCTTTGAGCCCTAGTTTCTATTAAACGACATATACCCATACACCGACAATAGTCAGCTACTATATTTTCCGTAGCTGACTTTTCCGTTTTGAGCCATTGTTTAATATTTGTTTCCCAGTCGGCTTGGGCTGCACGAGTGTTTAAATACAACACTAAACTGTTTCCAACAGGTGCCTTCAAATTGGGAGGCTGTGGAAAATCAGGTTTGCTGCCAGGAAATGAGTTCCAATATCTGAACGAAAGACTACTTAGTGCTTAAATTATTTGACAAATGAGAAACAGGGTTGGTTTATATTTTTCTTTTTGTTTTCTCGTAACAGACACAGTGGTAAGAGTTTGCTACTGAGTAGTACACAACTTTCACCAGTGGTATTCGTCTCCGTCCCAGAGCAAAATAACACTAAGGAGTAACGCCAAGACCGATGCTTTCTATGCTTCGCAACCGGGCCATACTTGTAGCATCGCCCGCCACACTTGGGGCATTTAAAGCGAGGCAAACTTGCGGGCTTAGAAATTTCCAGTAAAGCTAAGATGCGGTCTGCACACATCGAAGAAACAGGGGAGGTTGTATCTTTTTTTTGCTGTGTTCAGAATTTTAAGTTATTGAAGCCAGCACTGGTGCACGAATGATTGAGTTTTAGTAGGGACGTTCAGTCCCGCCAGCAGAGCTAGTTTCGCTGCGATTGGCTCTGTGTCACTTTTCCAAAGTTTGCGCGGTACTCTCTAGAGTTAGTTTGCTCTGCTGCGTCCCATTGTGACCCAAATCCCAGAATTGTGGTTGATAGTTCTGACAGGCTAGAAGATTATCAGTTTCTTTTACAACTTACCTCTGCAAGTTCACTTTTCCACTGTTCTCGTCTTTCATTTTGTTCAGTCGCAGAGAGGTTCATGAACGACTCTGACATGGGAAATTCTCCATCAGGGGTAATTGCATTGCTACCGTTTAGAACATCAGTTCCAACTTCGCTGGCTAAAACACGAATAGTCCAAGTATTATTTCTAAGAACATGAAGAACCATGGAAGAATTTGATAAGCATATGAAACCACCTAGAATCTGTTGGCAATACTCTATGCTTAGCAATACCAGAAATTCGATGCAGTCAACCATCAACTGAATCTCAGAAGCCTATCAATAACATACTGCAGCACAAAGGCACCCAATTCAAATTTTGACATCAGTTATGTCTTCATTTTGTAGTCACAGATTTGTTACTGATTAGGACCAATTTAGAACTTTTCTGGAAAAATTAAGCTAGCCAAGACCAATAAAGGCAATCTACTCTCCAATCATTGGCATTTATGTCCTTTTCAGCTGACAGAGCCTAATTGCCTTGGACTGAAAGAACCTCAACCTTCAACCAAAAACAAAACTTTGTATCAGTGAACAGCTAACTGTTTCACAATCTTGCTGTCAAAAAATGAAACTGGAAAATTGTGTTTCCTGCATTATAAAACTTCTACTTCTTCCATTTGCTGGTATGAACAGTCATACACAAATCCTCAAATTCTGAGCATGGTACCCCTAAGTACAGGCATGCCCCAATGTACGGGCTTGGTGCCCATATGTTGGGGCACCATGCCCTGCAGCAAGTGTACTCCCATCAAAATCTGTTGTCAACTGTTGAATTGAGAATCTGAATTGGAAATTTGCTTTTCAAACAGATTTTTAAGAGGGTGCCATGCCATTACTGCAGGGCATGCCCAGACGCTAGCGCACCATGCCCAAAAATTTAGGATTTGTGTATCTGGGTTTAAATGATCTAGCAGTGAGAAAGAGCCATCTGCTGATTTGAACCAGATTTGAATATGCTATCTACCAGTGAAAGAAAAGTCCTGGAAAAATTAATGACGATGCAATGCATTCATTATCTATTGACAATTATGCATAATTTCTGACTGCTAGGTACCAATATATTACTGGTTTGAACTTTGAAAGAAGAAACAGAGGCAAAAGCAACAGAGCAGGCAAAGGTCAGAGACAAAAGTCAAATAATAAATAAATAAATAAATGGGCAAATACAGCCCAAAATATTCAATATTCAAATTTTGTATAGAATGTGAGTGTTCTGGATATAGATTAAACGTTTTTGGCAAATATTTTGCTGTACAAATTGCCTGTTATGGTGAATTTAAATTAATTGGATTTAAATTGGTGCTGAATTCTGAGCAAGCGTGAAGTCACACCCGTTTATTTTTGTTTGGTATATTTTACCTCAGATAGGGTAGCCACTAAAAAAAAAATAATCAAACCTGAGCTTTTGAAGATCAGAATGTGATTCTCCTATCTTTTAGCTTTGATTTGAGGCCAAAATCACCTCTCTATCTTGTCTCTAAGCATCATAAATCCTCTTTAGAAAACAGTATTTTACATAAGGAAATGCCTATGTTCCTCCATTGACTTTAGGGTTTTGTCCATCTAGTGACCAGCTTGGAACTATGTGCTTCAATGAAATTCTATGAAACTGGGTGATTTTGAGCTGGTTTTAGTGCATGGGGAGCCCCAGCAAGTGAGTTAGATGAGAAAATATGAATATGATCATCAAGGTTATAGTCCAATAGACCTATTGCTGCTATAGGCTGCTGACTTTTCCTCCTTAGTATCAACAAATTTTTGTAGGCAAGTTCAGCTACTTTTTTTTACATCTAAATTTACATTGAATATTAAGAAATAATATTAAATAGCTAGGACATCTTACTGTTAGCCTTATTAAATAGACAATTTTGTCCTGAATTCAATGGTATTTTTAAAATATTTTTTGGAGATGTTTTAGATAGGTAAAACTGATAAGGAAAATTCACAGCAATTTATGCATTCATTACAACAAAATTGCCAGTTTTTGCCACTAGGTGTTTTTGTGGCTACCCTACCTCAGACACAAACAATTGAGTCAATTGTTAGGGTAGCCACAAAAACACCTAGTGGAAAAAATTGGCAATTTTTTTGTAATGAATGCATGAATTGCTGTGAATTTTCCTTATCAGTTTTACCTATCTAAAACATCTCCAAAAAATATTTTAAAAATACCATTGCATTCAGGACAAAATTGTCTATTTTATAAGGCTAACAGTAAGATGTCCTAGCTATTTAATATTATTTCTTAATATTCAATGTAAATTTAGATGTAAAAAAAAGTAGCTGAACTTGCCTACAAAAATTTGTTGATACTAAGGAGGAAAAGTCAGCAGCCTATAGCAGCAATAGGTCTATTGGACTATAACCATGATGATCATATTCATATTTTCTCATCTAACTCACTTGCTGGGGATCCCCATGCACTCAAAACCAGATCAAAATCACCCAGTTTCATAGAATTTCATTGAAGCACATAGTTCCAAGCTGGTCACTAGATGGACAAAACCCTAAAGTCAATGGATGAACATAGGCATTTCTTTATGTAAAATACTGTTTTCTAAAGAAGATTTAAGATGCTTAGAGACAAGATAGAGAGGTGATTTTGGCCTCAAATCAAAGCTAAAAGATAGGAGAATCACATTCTGATCTTCAAAAGCTCAGGTTTGATTAATTTTTTTTTTAGTGGCTACCCTACAATTGTTGTTTATTCCTATCGGTGAATATATATTTGAATCTATACTATATTTAAAGGGCCGAGCGGGATTACATTTATGAACCATCCTAAGGACAATCAAATCCTATGTTAGGTCCTCAATTCACATGACATCACAATTTACGTCACAACTGTTATTCCGCACCAACTTACACGCCACCCCTGTTAGAGTTTAAATGTTTTCTTTTGGGATGGTCCACTATTATTAGCCTGTTATTAGCAGACGTTTAAATAACTACAGCCAACTCTACAGGGTCTAGGCTAGGCTACTATCAACTGGGGTCAACTGTAACTTACAGTAGTTACAGTGTAAGTAAACAAAATAATCGATGAGGCCGTGTTGTTTGAGGTGGATACCTTTCCTGACCTATAATCCTCACCTGTGGACTCGGTTGGAGATTTCACTGGTGAACTCATCTTTAATAGGATTTTTTTATTGAAACAACAAAATCCAAAATTCTGCTTTTAGAAGTTTTCAGCCTCAACGCCCTCAACTTGGCAACAAGATGACGTCATCCGAAGAAGGGATAAGTGCGATCAGAAATGCACTTTCATAAGGAAAAATAAAGAAAGTCTAAAATAAATTGTTTATTTGTCTTTTTTATTTAAGCTGGCACTAAAATAAAGATTTTTGTTATTTGATTGATTCTGCTAGAAATTTTATGTCTTTAGGGAAAAACAAGAAAATGGCAGAACAATTTTTTCCCCGCCTCAATTTGAACTTGCATTGTCACGCTGCAAAGAGGACTCCTTAAACATTCTCAGCATGGATATTGCAGCAGGTAGTACTCTGTGTATATCCTAAATGTTCCTTCAGCCCAAGCTGACTGCGAATCATATTTGACAGTGCGAAACGGATTAAGATAGGTGCCCACAGAACGCGAATTTTTTCCGCGTACGAATTTTGACCTTTCGCGCCGCTCGACGAATTCGCTTCGTAAGTCCCACTGGAAAGCGAATATTTTAACGAATTCGCCAAGACTAGATCGTAGACCAGAAGATGAAGGGTGACTGATGGTTAACTGGCGGAACAGGATCGAAGTGGGCTCAAATAGATTCTCTTTGCACCAAAATGTGAAAAAAGAGAAAATAAGGAAAAACACAAACACACCATTACTAAACCAGATTCTGCAACAGAAGCTCTTGAAATCTGAATTTTAGTTTCAGAACTCAGTTCCAGTCACCTCAGAAAATCTACACCTCTAAAAGAAGTCTTCATCCTCGTCCTATTTTAATAAAAAAAAAAAACAATAACGACTTTACATCATTAAAAAAGCTTTCTCGTCTATAAATTTGTCACAGCACTATTAACAGACAGTACTGTGTCAGCCAGGTGTCACATCTGCTTGAAATTTCTTTCTGCATTCACAACATTTCACTATTCTGTTTCTGAGACTACCCTTACAGTGTTTAGAATGAAGTATTAGTTTACAACATTTCTGACTCAAAGCTGTTTGCTACAGTGTTTGCAGCATCTTTTTCCAATGTGGTGGTGTTTCCATATGAGGAGTGTCTCTTAGCTCTTCTAGTTCTGTATTCTTCCAAAACAGTTGGTCATTGTTCTATGCCACTTCTGCAATCATGATTGTTTCAGTCAAGCACTTGCTGTCATTTACCTCTTCTGTGCTTGTTGCCTTTTGCTACCAGACAGATCAGACTCAATCACAAAGTTTGTTTTGCTGTTGGTGTCAGCAGCTACACAATGGTCATGGAGCCTGAAAGGACAGGGCTTCATCATATTCAAGTTGAAGCCTTACTTACACCTGAGCGGCTTTTGACAAACTTCTATTTTCATATAAATATGTTCATGAATGTATCTCTGAGGTTTTTCCATTTGCTCTTGCACCTCACAGAACTGAAAAAAAAAATCATTAGCTGCTGCAACAAACCATTCTCTTTCAATATTTTGAAATACAGTTGTTGGTGCTAAACAGAATAAGCCTGGTGAAAATTTCTTTTAGGGAATACTCCCTTCTTGGCAAGGGCACTCTTCATGCTGTAGTACGAAATAATTAAACTGCTTTCGTCAGCACAAGTCACAACAAACTACGTTCTCAGTCAGCTTGGGCTGAAAGAATGGTTATCTTAGAACAGTAACTTTAAGTCTGCATTAAGTAGCCTACCTAGAACGTTTAGTTGGGTGATCTTATCTGTAATTACCACTCCTACACAGGAACAAGCCTTTGTCAAATTCTGCAGCAATTTTACTGGATAATAAGTTATATAATATAATATATGTATTATATTGGGCTACTGAGAAACTAGCCTATATATGTATAGGCTGTAGAGATCAGGTCAGATATAGGATATACACTAAATATCTTTGATAAACAAAGAAAAAGCTGAACCATCAGATAGGCTACAAGTACAGGAGAGGTACCCACTATCGAATGTATATAACCTCCAAACTGGCCTAAAAAATGTTCGATAAGTCTTCGCTAATACGTAACTGTCAGAACTGAAATTCCTTTTAACAATTTTGAGGCCAGTTTCGAGGTTGTATACTTTCGAGGTTGGTACCTTTTCTGTACCTGCCTAACATAAAGATGAATCCTCCTCTTGGAGAGAAACTGATCTTCTTCAGAGTGGAGAGTCCAAATGAGGTCGGAAAAAAAGAGGGCAAAGAAAATTGGTTCAGGGAAGTTTGATACAGATAACCGAATGATACCCGAACAGCCACCAAAGCTCACTTGTTCTTGGAACTTAAGCAGTCTACCACAGCACTTGATTTTGGGGATCCTAGGCTATTCAAAATTCTCTGATAATGTATCTTGAACCATGGATTTGTGGTAGATTGGTTTACAGTACTGTCTATACAGTAAACAGTATGAAAAGGCTACTCACCATCCACATTCATCTCCTCTCAGAAATGCTCTTCCAACCATTTTGGATGAGATTTGGGCCTTGTGCTGCTTCTGTTTCTGGTTATTATGGATGGATAACTCCCAGAAAAGCAACCAATCTGTCTACATTATTACTTTTTCTAGTTTGGCTAAGTTGATTGTTGATTTCCTGAACTTCGTCTGCGCGAAACTGAGGCGGCGCGAAAAAAATTCGACTTGAAGTTGAAACGGCGCGACGCGAATTTTTTGCCTAGCGAAGCGAATTTTTCCGCTCGCGACGCCAAATTCGCCCAGGCGAACGCGAATTCGCGTTCTGTGGGCACCTATCTTTAGTCGGCTGAAATTTATTGGAGCTATATTTAGTTATCACAACAAGTTTCGTTTTTTCCACCTTGAGTAGGGTAGCCACTAAAAAAATAAAAAATAAAACCTGAGCTTTTGAAGATCAGAAAGTGATTCTCGTTTCTTTTAGCTTTGATTTGAGGCCAAAATCACCTCTCTATCTTGTCTATAAGCATCTTAAATCTTCTTTAGAAAACAGTATTTTACATAAGGAAATGCCTATGTTCATCCATTGACTATAGGGTTTTGTCCATTTAGTGACCAGCTTGGAACTATGTGCTTCAATGAAATTCTATGAAACTGGGTGATTTTGAGCTGGTTTTGAGTGCATGGGGAGCCCCAGCAAGTGAGTTAGATGAGAAAATATGAATATGATCATCAAGGTTACAATCCAATAGACCTATTGCTGCTATAGGCTGCTGACTTTTCCTCCTTAGTATCAACAAATTTTTGTAGGCAAGTTCAGCTACTTTTTTTTACATCTAAATTTACATTGAATATTAAGAAATAATATTAAATAGCTAGGACATCTTACTGTTAGCCTTATAAAATAGACAATTTTGTCCTGAATACAATGGTATTTTTAAAATATTTTTTGGAGATGTTTTAGATAGGTAAAACTGATAAGGAAAATTCAAAGCAATTCATGGGTTCACTACAAAAAAATCGCCACCTTTTGCCACTAGGTGTTTTTGTGGCTACCCTACCTTGAGCGACTTTGCCAAGAAGGGCCAAAATATAGCTCCAATAGATTTCAGCTGACTAATCCGTTTCGCACTGTCAAATGTGTATATCCTTTGTTGTCAAAGCTACCATCTGTGCTCATGTTGGTGTTATCTCTTGAAATATATTTGCCTTTGACTTATTTTTCACTTCCGTGCATCAATCATCAAGTCAAAACTTGTCACTGCACTACTCTTTTTTTAAGTGATTTTATATCATAAATGGTATATAAAAGGCTCTGTGAATATTTTCTCCTCAGTGGCATCATTAATTACCTTCAATATGCACAGAGAACTCAAGAATGTCAGTCTCATTTTTATAAAAAAAATAAAGACACCAAAGTGAAAAAGTCAGCATGCATAATAATGTTTGTCGGCTATGATGAGTTGTGACTGTGTAAACTCAGCTTTTTTTTTTAGTAAAAGCTTGAAGCCTTAAAGCTCTTGTTCTTGATGAAGCTTTTCTACAAAACTGTATATGTAGGTTCTGCAAACAGTTGCGAGAACCCAGTAATAACTTGCCTAGTGATGTAAGATATGAACAAGAAAGGTTTCAAAAATGTGTTGTTAAAGAGAAATCTAAAACCGTCTGTGAATCTCAAAATCGCATCCCCTTGGTGGCATCATTCAGGCCACCAAGATAGCCTGTTTGATGGCCTATGGCTATCTTGGCATAGAAAGCCAAGCCAGCTAAAGTCCTCTCTTCTCCGGCATCATTCCTAATAACCAGTAGACCAGGCAAAGGGAAATGGGAAACGTTATGATTAAATTGATGTGTATATGATTAAATTGCTGTGATATTGATGTGTAACAAAAGAGATATATCTGTGCCAGAACAAAGGTGTGAAACAGGAGACACCTTGTAACATGTAGAGCTTTGATGTTGTGTTCTGGATGGCATCTTGAGGGATTTCTTGTGTAGATGAAAGACAACATACATAGTGTTGGAAAATAAGTAAAGATTGATAACCAAATTCATTGAATTTTAGGCCTACACCCAATCTTAGAAGGATCATTAACTTGCTCACCTTGGTTTCAGACTTACGTTAGACTCAGGAAACATTTTTGGTAGCCTGAGTAGCCGTTTAGAACTGTATGATTTAAATGGTAAGTAGCCTACTGTGTGCTCATAGAGATGCTCAGTTTTGACACTATTCACCCTTGAGTGATGTAAGATTAGTTGCGTTTTTGCAGATACCACGGTATCTGATACCTCGGTCTAAAGTCATTTTGGCAGTTATTGTGGTATCTGATGCCATGGTCAAAAGGCGTTTTTGCAGTTATAGCGTTATCTGACCAGTTACCGTGGTATCTGAAAAAGTCATCTCACTTTCATCAATTTTGTCAAATTGATGGGAAAGAAGTTTGGCTTGGCACTTAGTGGTGTGACTGGATGTCAGTTTTTCTTTTGGGATGACTTCGAAAAGCGCAATTTCGGCAATTGTCGTTTTTGCTGAGCAATCGTAGATCAGATACCATGGTATCTGTAAAAACGCAACTATTGTCTTCAGTGCTTCCCTCGTACTCTTCAGCAAAAGCTAAAATGACGGTCCTGGCCTGTGCCTAACATATATTTGGTTTCCTTTCTAGTGAAGCGCCTGGCTGAGAAGTTTACTGTTGATAGCAATGAAACCCTTGAATTTAAGCTTGGTAAGTAGAGAAAACAGGTGAAATCCAACCTCAAAAGCTGCAGTATCTTAGGCTACCTCTCTCTCCCAAGCTGTATGTTAACCAAGCTAGAACATTAAGCCTTTTCTTACATGCATTGGAAATGTGGCATATTGGGAGGTCTGTGCATGGCTGGACATGCTAATATATTGCTGAAGGCCTATGCTTGGTATATGTTGGGCTGCATTAGGTTACTGCCTTGTAGAGTAGGTCATTTAGGCTACTATCAAACACCACTGCTCAGACTAGATAGGATTTCGTAAAACATGAAACTTTACCAACACTTTTTGGCGAACGTTTTGATAACACCTGTGAATATTTCTGCAAACGCTTTAGCAAGTGTTCATTCATCAAAAGTTTTTTCTCTTAAGGGCGTACAGAGCTCTTGAACTCAGGGATTCGTCAACGGTTCAATGGAAATGCAACGCTTGAAACACTGGTCAACTTTTTGTCTCCTAATTCCTTGATTTGCTCTTTCCCCAACCTTTGGATTTTGTTTGATGTGTTTAATCCCTCTTAAGAAGTCAGACTATATTATAATAATAATCTATTTGTGACCCCTTATTACGTAAAGCAGAGGGACACAAAATAAAGTAAAAAGGGAATAAAGCTGTAAAATTATTATCGGAATTTGTTGATTCTGATGAGGTTCCTGCTCATGAGCATTTTAAAAAGAATAAATTAATGTATGTATCCCAAATTCGCGACTATCAAGTTGCAATTTTCTCGTATAAATATTTGAATCAGATGCTTACCCCTGCTTTTGAAAATCTTTTTACTTATAATAGAGATCGTCATTATCATAATACAAGAAATGCGGATAATTTAAGTCATGAGTTTAGAAGCACGACTCGGGCATCTTTTGTAATTCGCCATTATGGTCCTTATGTTTGGAATATATTGCCCGATTGTGTGAAAAATGCGCCTAGTCTTCCTGCTTTCAAGTCACGGGCAAAGAAGTTTCTTTTGTCTCGGGAATGAAATTAAAATTGGTGTGAAACCCGATCCAGGTTGTCCATTCTGTTCAAGGTATTGTTCTCCGATTTTCTTTATTTGTTGTGTCTCAACTTCTTATTGTCTTGTCTTTTCATCTTTATCATTCATTAGTTGACTTTTTAGTGTCTGAGTAGCTCGGTATGAGTGTAGTGAATAACTATAATTGAATAACCTCGCTTGCCCTTCCAAGCTTCATTGCCTTTCTTGGCAGGCGAAAGGCGAATAGTGTCTGTCTTTTTAATAAACGTATCTCTACTCTCTACTCTACTCTGAAAATGCTAAGCAGAACATTCATGTTTACTTCGTTAAGCACATTTTAAATACGCATTATCTCACAATCAACTCTTTGTTTTAACTTCTGTTTTCCCTTATTATTGACAATCTCCCACTGAAAACTGTTGGCTCGTCCTTTGTAATCCTTTTTTTTAGAATTAGTTGCAGCATTGAGTCATAACTGACAGCATTTTACCTTTTTACAGTCCGTGAGAAAAAGGACCTGGAAGATGATCGAGTTACTTTCAAACCTGAGATGTCGCATCAGGTCTATGGAGAAGAGTGAGTTCTTTGCTTTTTATCTTAGCAAGGCCCCATAATAAGTTATCCATGACTTAGGTTGGCTATTTGTGAAGGACCACTATCTATCATCCCTCCCCATGATCTTTTTTTCACTGAGTGGTGTGGAGGTGAAGGGCACGGAGAATACATATTGTCGTAAATTTTTAAAGAAAAGTCATGGGTTTCCGTTATTTCACTTTGTTTTGGCGAGGGACCTAATCCAGTTTCAGTCCATCAAAAGGTGAGCCTACCAGAATGCCAGATAGTAGGATGATTGCATTTTTATTTTTACAAAGCCTGACGTTCGTGTAGCCTACAAAGAAACGGAAAGAAGGAAACTGCCCTAGCTACCACAACAGTAAACGAAAAAAAAAATACTTTAACTTCTGCTCTCTCGAAATTTAATGCCTGCGTCAATATATTTAAAGAGTTTGCATATAAACTGCGCCGCAGTTGATCCAGAGATTTCAGAGAGCCTACTCCACCCAAGCAAAGACATCCTTAACTCCGAAAGCTCATGAAAACCCCAGCAGTAAGTGCTGCATGTCGTCGTTTCCTTTTCGAATAAAATATACTGTAGCCTACTCGGTTCTCCATTTGTATTTTTACTAATCTATTTATTTTAATTTATTTACCATATGCTTTTCATCATTGCTGTACATCATCCGGTGGAAGCCAAATAATACTTTATAGCCTCAAGGAAGACCGCCAACAAATTTTGAACAGACAGAACAGACTATCGGGGTCGGGTGCTCCTGGACCGGAATTTTTGCCCAGATGTTTGGCACAACCATCAATTCCATATGGAAAAGCTGAGATTTTCCAACTTGGTGATGAAAGTGCAGAAATTCCGTCCCGGAAATCCTGATCGTGTGTTCACTATAATGGGTGCCGTTTTGAGTGACTATAAAAATATCACCCCATTATCCCTTGCTCTTAGCAAGGATGCGTATGTCTGCTACGAGCTACGAGAACAGCACTCCTCCCTACCTCGTAGTGCGACCATACTGAATCTGAAACTGGTGTTACTGTCCCGCATCTAGTTATGGGCTAACTCTCACCAAATGCAAAACAAAACTTAACCAGTTTTTTATATATATATAATAATATATATATATATATATATATAATTTGGTGGCGCTAAACGGATGAGTCAGCTGAGATTTATTATTTCTGTCGGTCTTGGCAAGGGTCATCATTAGGCTGTAGCTAGCATTCATATAATATACAAAAACGGATTCGTCAGCTGTGATGCTTATGAAGCGATATTTCGGCCCGTCTTGGTAAGGGTCCTCGTCAGGCTGTTATTCTTCTGGGCCAGCACTGGGGACGGAACAAACCTGCAATCTTCTAGCAGAAATAAAAAAGGGCCGAAAAATTGCCAGAAACCTATAACGCCAGTAAATATTATTCGCGGCCAGCTTGGGTCAGCCGTAAGGAGTACTAAGACTTTATATTTATTTTCTAGCGAGCGCATTTTCGGTTACAAGGATCTTAGAATAAAGATCTACTACACAGCAGGTCATCTGAATACATATGTTGGACATACTTATTCATCGAAGGTTGATGCAAAGAAGTTCGACGTTAAGGTGAGTGACACCTCCTCGATGGGCCTGGTTTTGGGCCCAGTAAATGACGAGGCTAACTTCCTCAGGTCGGTATTGAGTTGCTTTCACACAGGCTTAAGTTGCTACGTACCCTTTCATCACCTTACTTAAAGGAGTTAACGGTTGTTTTCCCAAAACGTAAGCGACGGGATACCTATGACATCGTAAAAGTTGTCCGTCTCTCCGTCTTCGCGGAACGTAGGAACGTAACTACGCAACTGGACGGCGATTTCGGTGTTCTCGCAGATTTGCTTTCTAAAATGCAAAGCCGCAAAGTCATTGTGACTTTACAAGTTCTCACTGGTTTGCCGAGATACGCTCACGTAGCGGATTCCCTTTCCACCTCACTTTACAAAACTAGCGGAGCGCAAAAACAGCTGTGGGGAGCGAAGCGAGTTCTAGCCGGAGCCGCACAAAGCGTAAACTAGCGGAGCCTTCCAGTTCGCCATAATTGCCCCAAAATATAACTATTCAAAAATTCAGATCTGGTGCTTTCTATAACTCTATAGCTGTTTCCGCTTTAGTAAAACACTACCGTACCTTACCTTAAAATAAACGAGTATGAATCATTCACCAATCAGGTTAACGGCAACTACGGTCAGTCCTGGACAGGTATTTATAAAACTGTGCGAGGAATCCTCATGTATTTATCGGTAGCAAATTTGAAGTTCTCATCTGTCCATCACCTTTTAAATTCTGTAAGATTTAAAAGAAATATTATTTTCAAATTAAATCCAAGTTCTAGAACAAGCCTTAATGTAAAGTCTCCAGAAGCGACACAATCTTGTGGTCAAATAACGCAACGTAGTATTTTAGAGTCGTTTGTTTTAAGTTATTGGACGCTATTTTATACACTAAGAACAATTTACATACGTTTTCGTATTTGTTCCTAGAAAGACGAGAAACCAACTATCAGCTGCGTATACGCCTACTGTTTCTATAACAAATGAAAGGATGCTAAATGAACAGTAAATGTTCAATGACAAAGGGTGGAGTTTTTTCGTTGGCTTTCCTTAGAGTAGCACAAGACCATAGGGGTTTTGTTTTTGTTATTTTGTATTTGCAATGCCCAATGCCCCTCTTAGAGCAAAGAAATCTTATGTTATCCTGATCCATAATGTTTTAGGCCGATAATGTAATCAAGCCACTAGCTGAAGTCATTCCTCGGGGCTACACGTCAAACCTGGATGAGTTCTGCTCCATTATTGAAAAGGAGGGACCACTAACTCCATTCGGGGAGATACTGGACGTGTTTAAGGTCAAGGACGCAGGTATGATTTTGCCAATTTTTTCTTTAACCTCTCCTTTCAGTAACACAAATGAGGCACCTATTTAAGAATTTTACTTTTTATAAAAAAACTAAAAATGAGTAAAAAACCACAGTAATCATTCAAGTGGCAAACTGGCAACTCTTATGAATTACAATGTTTATAGAGTGGCTACTCGAGAAGAGGTACCTTTAAAGCTTAACTGAAAAGCCAGCTTATCTTTACATCTTGGATTTGGATACACTGAATTATTTTGACTCCGCTAAGAGATTTTTTTTCTTGGGCTCATGACCTTTAGAATATGCACTTTGGCCCGACAAGATAAAGTTGACCCCGACGCAGAGAATTTGAATTTCAACAAAAGCGTGCGTTTCAGTGGCTAATGAAGCGATCCTCCGGAAATGATCAGTTCCAGGTTGTAAGGTTACTTCTGAAGAATGCCCACTGCTGTGTACTGTGTGTGACGCAAAAACTATTTATTTTTCTGCAGTCGTTTACCGTTGTAGTTGCTAAATAGTTCAAAAAAATAACAATAAATAGTTTATTGTTTTTAATTAATCTAGAAGGAAAAGAAAAGCAGTTCGAGATCCGCCTCTGCGACATCGAAGCCCCTGGCTTCCGAAAATACCATGAGAGACTACAAAGTTTCATTATGTTTTTCATCGATGGTGCCAGCTTCATTGATGCAGACGACGAAAAATGGCGATTCTTTCTTTGGTAAGTATTCAGCAAGTTGCTCATGAGAATGAACAACTTTGTATAGAAGTGCCAATTGAATTACTCATTGCTGAGGTTCAGTTTTTTTTCAGTTCAGTTCAGTTTTATTAAATTTAAAAATAAATGAATAGAATAAGTTTCGACCCCTACAAAGCTCCATGGCCCGTTGCTTAGGGTCAAGCCAAGTAGCCAACTCTCCCGGAAACCATTACCAAAGTCATAGGTTATTTACTCAATCTTCTACAGTATGCGTGTACGTTTTCCAAGGTGGATGACAGTGATGGCGTGGTCGTTCTTCGTAGCCCAAGTCGTTCCAGTTCGTGCTCCAGTTGTTAGAAGACAGAGTTTTATTACTAAGCGTAGATGTTAACTGTACAAAAGCTGTATGAGCATTGACTAAAATTGTCACAAATACCAACGTCGTAAACTCCAACCCTAACGGTACTGAACATTTCACAACACATTACCACCAATAATGTGATGGCGTGGTCGTTAATCGTAGCCCAAGTCGTTCCAGTTCGTGCTCCAGTTGTTAGAAGACAGAGTTTTATTACTAAGCGTAGATGTTAACTGTACAAAAGCTGTATGAGCGTTGACTAAAATTGTCACAAATACCAACGTCGTAAACTCCAACCCTAACGGTACTGAACATTTCACAACACATTAGCATACTGAAAAATCCCCATACTAATAGCGGGTCAAATGCAAATAACCTGGCACCCCCAAATAACCTGACATCGTCACAGTGGACTGGCCGTAATACAATGGAAATGCACTAAATACTACAGTCGTAACTAGGCGTGCCTGGAGGGGTTCCTAGGCAGGAAGGACACTCTTCACGTGGTAGTTGCTGATTTTAATGTTTGGAAATTGCGTTAGTAGGATCGGACTAGGCATTTTTCTAAAATTAGCTTCTAGTACAATACAAATTTCCTATTTTTCCTTTTTAACATATTGAAGAATTTTTGAAGTAAGAAGTTTTGCGAAAACTTAAAGGGTTTGAAGATTTAAGTGGTAGAAGTTTGCAATCAGGGTAGAGAGAAAATAATGGTAGAGGGAAATTTTTAAACATTATGTAAAAATGAAAAGTAGATAATTACCCTTTGAGCCCAACTTACTGGAAAACGTTGTATATTAAACAGGCTGCATTCGCTATGTAATCTGCAAGTTCGCTTCTTCCAGCATCAGCCTGACCAGGCACCATTGCCAAGAAGGGCCGAAATAAATATTCCTTCAGCACAAGCTGACTGCGAATTATAGTTGACTGCGCTAAAGTGAACCTGTAAAAAAAACAAATGAAGATTTTTGTTTTTCGTTCCACGCCCTTCCTCGTGTTCTATTTAGATGCATATGTTGACTGTAGTTGTATATTATGGTTTTATTTTAATTTTCTACTCTTCAACTTTTGAGGGCAATAAAATAATAATAATAATAAAGAGAGAATCAAGTGAAGAAAATATTGTTATTGTCGTAATTAGTAGGCTACTTATTCTCATGTGTAGTAGGCTATGTGGAGTAGGATGAAGGTAAATAAATAGAGAATTTCCAGATTGTCGTCATTGGATCCTTATCTTCGAATTATTGACTATTTTTATGTTATTAAAACTGACGGGGAATCCGTAGATGTAAGATATTTAATTTTAGTTTCGAGAAATACCAGAGAAACGACAAGACAGACTACGCCATCTGTGGTTACTCGACCGTCTACGAGTATTACGCATACCCCGACCAGATCCGACCCAGAATCAGCCAGATGCTTGTCCTACCTCCGTTCCAGGGTTGTGGCCTAGGGTCGAAGATGGTGAACTGTATCTATTCCCACTACGTTCCGAACCCCTTAGTTAGAGACATTGCAGGTAAGGTAGCATTCCGGGGCTGTCTGGCTTTCTCGAATTCCGGCCGAATGATCGATCCGGAAGAAAAACCGAGCTTATCCGTAAACCGGTTTGTTTCCCCAGCAATGTTCGGTAGGATATAGCATTCCTAAGTTTTCTGGGTCAGCCCGGATTTGGTGGATTGTCGATCCTAACCACAAGACTGCATCCTTCTGCCGACCGGAGAGGTAACACGATAGCGCTTCTTCTTGTCGGGGTTTGGGAGAGAAGTCTTTTGTCCCGTAGCCCCCTCTGATAAAATTGAACAGTGCGGTGTTTCCGGTTTTTGCCGGATTCGTCAGAGTAATGATCATTTGGAAAACGGGACGTCTCCAGGTGAATTTTTTCTCTCCTGATTATAATACTGATGAATTATATGTCGAGTGTTCTATCTTAACTGAAAAAAAAATCCTGCTATTCCTAGTTTCGATTGAGGTAAGTAATTCTCTACTTATTTCTGATTTAGCCTAAAAGATCCTCTTTTAATAATAAAAAAGCTGATTCATTTTTTCTTAAAAAGGCATCCCCTCTTCCAACGCGCAACCTTTACCCACTGTGTTGATAATGAACACAACTAAGGAGTGTTGGTTTATTGCATTAATACATTGTTACTCCTCAATTTCGAGGGATAAAACCAAGTTAACTAAAGCTGCATTACCGTCATACCAGGCGGATCCAAGTTGTATTGCCCTCTTACTCAAGCAGTATAAGCTGTGTCCTTGTCAGGGCGATCGGCCCGGACGGTTATCCCTCGCCCCTGTCAGTGGGAAATTACGATTTTTTTTTCCAGTACCCTCAGACTCGCGTAATGAGCGGATTGAAGACCCGTCCGACAAGGGTTATCCGTCTCGTCCTAAGCGAGCGTGTCCTCGTTACTTCACACTTCGGGGCGACAGAGATGCTTCACGCTGCACCGTTTACTAACGTCCTGGCCGAATGGTTAGCACGCTGAACTCGCAAGCGAATGGGTGCTGGTTCGAGTCTCGGTGGTGCCGACCGTTTGGTTTTGGGCGGACCTCAGTGGCATGACCCAATAAGACAAGCCAAAGTCCGCTCAGCTTCAAATGGGTACTAGGATGGGCTTGCCCCTAACCGCCCATTGCACTTCCTGGCTGAGGTGTGATATAAGCACCGCCCAGTAAGGCCTGACAAGGCTAATGCTGCACCTTACCTTACCATGGCATACTAACATATCGCCACGCAGCTACTGGCTTCACTGGATTTCCCTCTAACTCCGGCAATTATATCAAATTGTTTTCTAGTTGAAGACCCATCCGACAACTTCGTCCGGTTACGAGACTTTGTTGACTGCTCCAACTGTATGAAACTAGCGAGTTATTCAAAGGAAAATCTCAGGAAAGGATTCAGTGAGGAGATGGCAACTGAGGCACGGAACAAGTTCAAAATGAACAAGGTAAAACACACAATTTTTACGACTTTCACTTTTTTTTCAGTTTATTGGTTCTTTTCTGCTAAAGTTGTTTTTTTATCCATTCAGTATGTTTACATTGATCTACGATGGTTTACGCTATAATTATTTGCACCCGTGGCATTCGAACAGATACTCTGGCCCGACTCTGGGTCGGTAGCCATAAGGTCATGGATTCGGTTCCTGCACGAGCAAACTTTAGAGATTGTCCTGTCTGTGATTTTACGTTTTTTTATGCAGCGCGTTCAAGAGAAACACGTAAGGGAAAGGCGAACAAGTAGCCAATTGACCGTTTGCTTGCGAATGTTTGCTGGATTTTTTGTGTTCAAAAGCCAGCTGCAGGGATCGCAAGGTGCAGGAAACACATTCACCAGTAGAACTTCTTCTATTTTGTCACCATTGTAGTTCATTTTAAACTTCTCCCACCACCACGTAATAACTTTCACGCGATAACCACGTAATAACTTTCTTTCTTCGAAATAGATTCGTCCCTAATATGCCAAGTTTGGGAAAGAAGAATCATGGAATATGAATAATTTTCAACCAACAAGCGACATAGAAAGCTGTTGGTAGTAATTTTCTCACTCACCGCACTCATGTTCGTTGTTCTCATCAGCCATTTTCTCAGTTCTTCATTTTGTCTTTGTTCCTTTTCTCATCTCCATTCATCGAGCCCAAATTGGAAGATGTCTGGGTAGCGGCTTGTATAAGAGACGACTGTTGACTCTTCGTGGATGCCCTAAGCGCCTATGTTTCTTCTATTTCATAAAAGTGAGTAATAAAAATAGTCATTCATTTATTCTTTCAGCGCCAGGCCAAACGAGTGTACGAGATCCTGCGCCTAAGAGCGACCAACCTTCACGACGATGAAGAATACAAGAAGTATCGACTCGAGGTCAAGTCTAGGCTGAACATGCCATTCCAGGTGAGAATAATACTATTCGCGTGATACCGGCTTCTGCAGTGACGCTTTTAGAGTAACTGGTAATGCCACATCACAAGGTCTACTTTGAAGTCGGTTTGAGAAGGGAGGAAAAGGGAATTTGATGAAGCCGTGCTTAAAGTTTAACCGAAAAGGGCTAGGATAGGGCAATCTAGTTACCCATCACCTATTCACTTAAATTGGCTTGAAGACCCGCTGAAAATGAGTTAGTTCGTTGTTCCGCTATTCACAATAATCGATTTCCAAATAGTGGAATTTTCGTGTGATTTGTGGTGCCTCTATGCGCTTGTATTTTGTTGTATGCCTTACGAGAAAGATTTATCATTTTTTTTTGTTCAGGCACTAAGCAATCTTCACCAATCTCACCACTGCCCACTGAAAGCCGCATTTGTTTTGAGATTAAAATTTCCCGCGTCATAGTAGAATTTACGCTGTGAGGACGACCGAAGATATTCTGAGCCTCATAACTAGAGCAGATAGTGGAAAATCAAAAAATCCCTTTGCAGGATCCAAATAATTCAGTGTATCCAATTAAATGACACACAAATAAGTTGGCTTTTCAGTTAAACTTTAACCTTCGTATAGTATTCCTGGATATCTGGTAATCTGGTCTTCTGTAGAGTACAGTCAAGCCAACTCTTCCGGAAACCATAAAAATGATGATAGTTTTTTAGCGTTGAAAAAATCTAAAATTTCTGGAATGCAACGTTCCATAGCGTTGCAGTTTTCCCCTGTCGCCGAACGACACTGCTGCAAAATTAATTTTAGTTTGATTGGTACTGTATCATAATGTCTTTTTAAGTTTAACATACAGTGCTGAGACACGACAATGTAGTTACCCAGCACTTGTTCACTTGATATGGCTTTAAGACCCGATAAAAATGCGTTCTTATTCCTATAAACGATATCCGTCGAACGAGCTTTTTCTTTCGGATTTTTGGTACCTCTATGCTTGAAGTATTTAAGTGACCTTACAATCTGGAACAGAGTATTTCCTTCTCTTCGCTTCAGTAGCCACTTAAATGCACGCGTTTGTTGAAATTCAGATTCTCCGTGTCTGGATGAATTTTGTCTTGTCGGACCGCAGCAGTGCATATTCTGTATGCCAGTAGGCTACTAGAGCCCAAGATGAAAAAAAAAAAATATCCCTTAACAGAGTCAAAGTAATTAAATATGTTCATTTCCAATATACAAGAACAAGCTGGCTTTCCAGTTAAACTTTAAGCAGCTTGGAACCACGGTAGCTTTTGTGAAAACAAATGTTGTGGGTCGATTGTGCTTGAAGGAATTGAATTGGAAGTAATCTAGCCTTTGTAATGTCTATCAGCCCCATCCAAGTCGCCATTCAAAACCAAGACTCGGTACAACCGTGGGATCATCTAGTGGCGCGATGCATAAGCACCCACACGGGCTAAACGACAAAATCACCGGCACCGGCCATAAATTAGGCGATTCCCGCTTCTAACCGTGATGGCTTTGATGTTCTAACATGTGGCAACCGGTCCCCGTTGTTGTAAGCCGGTGCCGGCACCGACCAGGCACTTGATGTACACTAAAATTGAGAGTGGGTAACCCCTCGGGAGAAGACATTGCCCAGACATTTTTTTCGTCTAGTGCTGGCAGTGTTGCCAGATCGTGATCCAAGAAATACGCCGCTGTCTTTGAAAAGTACGCCAAAATTTCTTTTTAACCCAACATTGCAAGAAATCTCCGAAAACTTACAATGATGGTCAATAGAACCCAAACAACCCCAGCAATAAAAGTTCCGCCAGTTGGTCGTAAAATCCACCAATATGGCAACACTGAGTGCTGGGCGATATTTGATAACGATATTCGGACCTAATATGTGTATCAAAACATAAATGTTGGTATCAAAAATGATATTTGTACATTTACGGAAGTTGGAGCAATGTCTCTTTCGCAATACAATGCAATATAGTAGGCTATGTAGCATGTTTAATGCAGTTTTTAGCAAAAGGTGATGCTAAATGCTATTAGGCGACCATTTTCGTTCTTAAATTTTAGCGCAACGAGACGTATATGAAGGCGAAACTTGGTACTGAAATATCGATATCGAAACGGAAATATTGAAAAAAAAAAAAAATCAGACAAAAGGAAAAACATTTTACCTGATAGGCCTACCTGAATACAAATTAAAAAATATTTGACATTATTTCTTTCAGTAATTTTTTCTTGTATTTTAAGTCATTTTTTGCCTAACAATCAGACAAATTAAGAAAAGGTCTATCTACTAAGCTATCTACACTGTCTGACCCACTGAGTAATTGGTGAGGGCGCGGAACTGACAGACTCATTCTGCATGCTATTAGCAACTTCTGTATTTCTGGTATTGTCTATGTAGTTCGCATTTGAAAGTGCCGGGGAGCCGGCCCGGAATGACGCCACTGCTACCCCTAGGCTTTTGCGAAATGACGCCTCTGGAAGTTATTTGGGGTGAAATTGTACCGACGGATTACGTCTGAAGTATTCCTATTGGTTAGATAAGAGCTGATTTCTGTACAAAAATGCGTCAAGAAAAAACGTTAGTATGCTTGTTAGTATACGCTACGTCCCCCTAGGTTTTTGCGAAATGACACCTCTGGAAGCTATTTGGGGTGAAAGTGTGCCGACGGATTACGTCAGAAGTATTCCTATTGGTTAGATAAGAGCTGATTTCTGTACAAAAATGTGCCGAGAAAAAACGTTAGTATATACTTGTTAGTATACAATGAGACAGACTCATCGCCACTGGCTGATTTATTTATCTGTCAGTTGCAAACAATGTTGACTGACGTTAGGATTTTTCAGAAAGAAAAGGTACAGTGATTTTTATACTAACCACCCCGGTCGACCCCGAGTTTACGCCATATCGATTAACTACTTTAAACGAAAACCTTCTATTTTTTAGAAACAAGACCAGCAGATCAAGAAGTTGAAAGCACGCAACGTATCCGACGAGGAAATCCAAGCAATCGTCCAACACAAAACTAAAGAGGAAAGGATCAGTATGCTAGATGACGAATACAAGGAGTTGGAAGAAGCATATCAGCATATCCTGAGTAGGCTGGAAAAATTTGCATCTGAATAATACATTTTTCATGACACGAGACCCACCTAGATCCAATTCAGCGATGTTTTTATACACCATTTTACCATTACATATTTTTTAAACACGAGTTCAAAAAGACGTGCGTTAAAATGAAACTAGACGAGGCTGGCAGTGCAGTGACCCACGTTTCTCGCATAACTTACTCACGTGCGCCCCCTTTTGGAATACTGTTTTCCGGTGTGGGGACCTCAAAACACAGAATACGGTTTATCAATTGGAAGAGACTGAATCCGTACAGAAACGCGCATCAAAGATCATAGAAGTTTTTCCGCGATCTCAAGAAGTGTGGCTCGGAAAGAGTGATACCGCGGCCGTACGTGTGGCCCTCAAGTGTCCGCGACCAACAAAGATTTTGTGGCTCGAATTTCAAAAACACCTGTTGAGGTAGTTTTCGGATTTTATTTTCTCTCGAGGTTAAATTTGTGGGTGAAGGTCCAAAGAAAATCCGCGACAAACACTCGGATACTTAAACTCCTTATAATGGGACCCGGCTTATCATTCATGTCATGTGATCAAAACTGTCAGAGTTTAGAATCCCGAGCCTCTTGAACCAAAGACAAGAACTAGTGCTAAACTTTGGTAAACAGCTGTTGGCCAATGGTACCGATCCTTGCTCCTCTCTAATGCCCCCAAAAAAACAGACAACAAGGTTTTCAACAAAGTGAATAATTACTGTATTTTATTTTATAAACTGTAATGACCAGCGTACTTTAGCCGTTAGTGTATTTTACGGAAGAGAGCTATGAAGTTGGATTATTAATTCGATTCGATAACATTTTAAATTTTCCATCTACAGGCTAGTGTCCCCCTGGGTCCATTAGTACTTTTGAAATATTTAGTGTCCCTCTGGTCCATTGGTACTTCCGAAATATTTACCTATAGCTGCGTTCGTTACCCGGTGACTTCTCACCGGTGCTTCTTATAACGCGTTTTTGCACTCACCGGTGACTACTCCCCGATCTTCTTCTTCAGTACAATGGACCGCTACGGACAGCAAATGCTCCATTTCGGCCTCTTCTTTTTCTTCTGCGGTAGGTTTATGGCCGTTTCGGACATTGGTGATCTCCACTTCGGCCTTTTCTTCAATGTTCTACTCGGCTATGACAGTGATCGTCGCTCTCCATGGCTGGGGTTAGATTGCTTCGCTGAGCCTGAGGGAGTTGACAAGTCCGAAGATGGACAGGAATATATTCTTCTCTTCCTCTTGGCTGATGGTGGTGTTTGCAAGCGTCGTTGTGGACGGGTTGAGTCTGGCTTTGTAGAATGCTCCTTGGACTTTCCCTTGGTGGGGTTTCACTTCCTGGCTTTGACATACGAAAATGATGTGGTCCAGGGTTTCGTATGCCGCCTTGCAGAATCTACAGTTGGCGGACTGGACTAAGGTGCCCCCCGGGACTTTAGATTTGTAGAGGAATGCTGCATGATTGAGGTTACAGGCGTTCCCTCTGATTCGATGGTACCACTTGCTCATGTCCTTGTCTTTGAATGGAGAGAAACGGGGATGGGATTTTGGGGCTTTTACCGAGTTGATTCGTGTGGCAATTTGGTCTCGCATGTTCATTGGTCGGTTGGATTCGCTGGTGTTAAGGCGTGCCAGGTTCGCTGTTTGGTCTGCGACTTCGTTTCCCTCTATTCCCATGTGACTGGGGATGTACTGGAAGGTTATCTGGATGCCTTTTGATGACGCACTGGTAATTTGGATCTGAAGATTGTAGAGGTCGATGTCTGCAGATGAGAAGCTTTGACGCTGTAGCAGTTGGAGAGCTGAGAGCGAATCCGAAAATATGACCACATTTTCTGTGTTGATTTGGCTTTTGTTTATGGTCTCTACTGCCAGCAGTAGCGCGTTGATCTCAGCCGTCAGAATTGATACTTGTTGCGGTAACTTCTCCATAACTTTGAGGTTCCAATCTTCGAAGTAGACTCCGCTTCCGCAAGATGATTCAGTCTTTGATCCATCTACGAATATGCGTTTGTGGTTTGCGTAGAATGACGAAACTAGTTTTGAGAACTGCTCTCTTGCCGCGTCCACTGTGATCTCTTGTTTGGGGGCCTTCAGGAAGCTTAGCTGGACTCGTGGTTTGGGAGTGAGCCATGGTGGATCCACTGGTATTTTTCCAGTCACGATGGTTTTGAGAATTTTTCCGGGCTGACCCTTTGAATTCGTAGATTTGATCTCCTCTAGCTCTTTCAGGATCTTGCACTCAGGGTTTTCCCGTATTATTTGGTGGAGTGAATGGTGTGGGGTGTACTCAATTTTCGTGAAGTACCGGATTAATAGTAGCTTTCTTCTGACCTGGACTGGTGGGACTCCTGCTTCTGAATATAGGAACGATGTTTTGGTTGTTTTCCGTACCCCTAACGCAAGGCGCAGGGCTACATTTTGGAGCGTTTCAATCTGCTTCATCAGTTGTTGGGAACAGCTTCCGTATACTATTAGTCCATATTCCATTTTCGCTCGGATATATTGCTTGTAGAACATCACGAGCAGTTTGTCGGACGATCCCCATTTTGTACCTGCTAGGCGTTGCATGATGTTGAATCGTCGGTAGAAGGTTCTTGTGAGGTCGTCAATGTGTGCCTTGAAGGTCAGCTTTTGGTCGATGGTTACTCCAAGGAGTCGTGCTGTTGTTTGAACTGGAAGGGTGGTCTGTTCTAGGTAGAGGGTAGGGGTAGCTAGCTTTCTTTTGCGATGAAACATGATGATTGTTGTTTTAGGAGCCGACACTGGTATGTTCGACTCTCTGGAGAATTTTGATATCTCATTTAGTCCTTTTTGTAGCTTTTCTTGTGCTTCTTCAAGTGTGTTTCCCTTTGACCATACTGTAAAATCATCTGCGAATTCAGCTTGGTCGCAGCTCACCTTCAGATCAGCCATGTAAATGTTGAACAGGAGACAGCTCAGCACAGCCCCTTGTGGAAGACCCTTTTCTGTTTTTCTTGTTGATGACCTCTTTCCATTGACTTTGACAAAGAAGCTCCGGTCTGTAAGGAAGCTTCTTATCATAGCTATAATTTGGTTAGGGAATCCCAAACGTTCCATTTTTCTACACAGTTTTCCTATTTGCACATTATCATATGCGGCCTCGAAGTCAATTAATGCCGCCAAAACAATTAGGCCTTGACTGACCGATTTTCTTATATCCGAAATAATTCGGTAGAGGCTGTCGATGGTTGAATGACTTTTACGAAAACCCGTCTGTTCCTTGGGTAGAATTATGTTTCGTTCGCAGAACCACTCAATTCTGTTGTAAATCATCCGTTCTAGGACCTTGCCCAGGGTGGAGGCGATCATAATTGGGCGGTACGATGTGGGCTGGTTTTTGGGTTTGTTGTTCTTCAGGACTGGAGTGAGAACAGATTGTTTCCATCTGGAGGGGAACACTGATTCTGACGTGCATTTGTTGTAGCATCGAAGTAGTTGGCTTTTGTAGGTATCTGGGCTGTTTGCAATCCAACTATGGTGTATTTCTTCACTATCTGGTGATGATTCAGGGTTGCTTTCGCTGATGGCCCAGGCCAGCTCGTTGAGGCTGAAGGGTAATAGTAGCTGATCTGATCCGATTCTGGGGATGCGGTTAGCGTTCTCTTCTGGTTGGTTCTGTGAGGCTGAATCTTGGTGCTTGAGCTTTTCTTCGAAAAGGTTTGCGAATGCTTCGGCTTTTTCGGTGTCGTCCTCAACAACGTTATTGTCAACGATGATGGAACCCGTTTTCGGACTAACCAGTGTCTGGTTAGTGCCCACCGGTGCGGACTACCCAGAACCTGCTCGTGAGCCCCGCTGTAGCGAGGAGTTAGCAAGTTTTCATCAACTCACTGGTGAACGAAAAAACGCGTTATAAGCAAAGAACCGGACACTGGTGACTAAACACCAGAACCAGACCGGAGTGCAACGAACGCAACTTATGTTATGTGAACTACGATAATCGCAACTGTGATTACGTTTTTTTTTTTACAATAGTAATCGCGATTACTATAGGCTACTTTTTGCAGAGGTAACACGTCCTTCTCCACTTAAGCGGATTAAAGTAAGACTGGAAACGCTGTTCCGAGTTGACGACTTGACGCGTTAAACTTACTACCAAAACACGACTGAAAACTCAAGAATTGGTCAAGTTCAACCTGGATCACTGGTGTAAGAGTTAAATAAAAAGGCAACCAAGTAGTAATAATCAATAATTCATAACAATAACCGTAAAGTCAGAATCAGAAACCCTAGCTTTGGCGAAGAGTTTCAAGCGTCAATCCGGAGTAGCATTTACAAGGTACTTAATCCGCTAGGGGCGCTCATTTGGAAAATCGCGAATTCCAATTGTTATCGCGTGCGCAATTACCTGCAAGTGATAGTAGTTGTAATCGCATGCGATTATGTTCTCGGGTGGTCGCACGTAATGGTACAGTCATGAAAAACGATTACCTGAGGCGTATTCTCGCCGTTCCCCGAGGACTCCACTTGAGGAGTCCCCGCGTTTTTGTTTGTCTCGGGGACTCACTCCTCGTATTCTCGCGAGCAGTGCTTCCACTTCTCCTTATTTATAAGGAGATCTACTGATTTTTGAGGGTTCCTCCTTATTTATTTTTGAGTCTCCTTATCTACTGATTTTCTACTGATTTTTCGCTATTCTACGTAATTTTCTCCGTATTTTCTTCGAAAGGCTATATTTCTTGATTATTATGTTGATGAGCCTGGCTTGGAGGCTGGAAGTCTGGAACTCATCACCGGATTCACGCGTTTCTGTTATACACACACAATTATTGCCAAGCAATCCTATACTTTACAAATGAGCAACCTTAAACTCTCTGGCGGAAGTTTATGTAGGGTAGGCAAACGTGTCTTCGGAAAAGGGCTTCAAGAAATTAGGTTTAGAGGCTCACAACATTTGTGAGCATTTTTAAAAATGGTTAAGTAAATATTACTGCTGCAGAGTGCGTAGATTTACGAGTAATGTGCCGAGACAGTTAAATACTTTCAGGTTCTTCCTTTTTCTTTTTTTTTTAGTTGGCATAGAACTTTCCTTAATTTTTACTTTTTGGGTTACGGAATGGGTTAATATTCCCATTTCCTTAAATTCTTTAACGCGACCTACTCTTTCGCAAATAGTCACAGCCACTCACAAGAATTCCAATACCAACCAAAACACTACATGAAAAGTAGTTCCATCAGACACAAAACCGCGGAAAGTAGCTTACAAATATGTTTCAAAATCCAATATTTCAGGCTGCAATATTTACTTTGAAACAATGCTATAAATTATAATGAAATCATTTACAAAGTACATTTTTATGTTTTTTCTTAATATTATTTTTGTCGGTCCCTATACATATTTTCTTTTAAGTCGATTTCTGAGCAATCATTTTAATTTTCATGAGGCATTTCAGGTAACTTGTACATTAAACCTTATTTTAAAATATTTTTTTTTTAGAGGAGCCCTTCTTCCATAGGGTTCCCTTCCTTTGGCCAATCCCTCTACAGCTATACTTTAAATATTCCCCTTTTGAGAAGTAAATTATAAATACAAATCTCCTTAGAAACTTCTGATTTCTAGAACATCTCCTAATAAATCTCCTGTTTTTCTGGATTCTCGAATCTCCTTATTTCTCCTGATTTTTGAACTCCGTCTACGGATTTTCAAAATTTTGGAGTGGAAGCACTGCTCGCGAGTCCCCATGGACCAAGAATACTCCAATTATCATCACCATCATCAAAAAGGAGTCCCTTTCAGATTCGGAGGGGAATAAATTTTTGCTGGTTTTGGTGCAATGTAAAATTAATTACAAACAATCAGAATAAACAAAACCAAAAATAAAGTGGATCCAGATAATTTCATCAACTGCATATTTTTTGTTCGAACAAAATCCATTTTGGAAGAATTCCCCGTGTTCTCGCTGTTTTCCGTACGCGGAGTCCGCGTGGAGTGACTCCCTCTTTTCTCGCCGTTCACTTCCATTCCCCGAGGAGTCCTCGGGGAACGGCGAGAACACGCCTCTGGCTTCGTTCCATTCCCAGGGACACCCAAATACCCTAACAGGAATTAACTATATATAAAATGACTCAGAACGTGAAAAACATACAACGATATTTCGGCCCTTCTTCGCAAGAATCCTCTTCAGGTTGTAGCGATATTTCGGCGCTTGCCAAGAAGGGCCGGAATATCACACAAGAACACTGTAGCTGTTTTTTTCGTTGTGAGTCTGTATATGGTTTGATAGCTTTTCAATACAGATAAATACATATAGGCTATATATATATATATATATATATGGCTGAAGGAGTATTTAGAAACTAATTACTTATATGGGAAAATATAACCCTTTACTCGGTAACCGCAAGAAAAAAACAAAAACTGAAAAACACCAGACAATTTACCACTGGGATTGGATTCCGACGATGCGTACTTTGGTTTTGTATCTTTCAGTCAGGTCTTTCTCAACCTGAAATAGAGCAGAAAGTCAGCGTTGCCAGACCATTACCATCAGATTGGCACTGTTGCCACACCCTTGCAAAGAAGAGCAGAAAAAGCTGGTTTATTCGTTTAGCGGGATCAAATACAATTCTCAGTCAGCTTAGGCTGAAGTAGTACTTACAGTTTATATTAGTACTGAATAATGTTGGCTAGGGTTAGAATTTAGCAGCAATGTTAAAAGCAGTTACTCGTACCGACGACGTATTGGTTCTCCCCATTTTCTGCCCTCTCAATTAAAGGAACAGTAAACTTGACTACGCAACTTTCGGCCATCGAATCGCCCGGTGGGGGGCTTAGATAAATATAGGGTCTTATTGACGACAGGCCCCCCCTTCTTTGTTATCTCGAACCCCCTCCTTAGTGTTCCAAAAGCTAGCTGGCAGGCCCTTGCCCCTTATGCACTGTAATTATGTACTTATGTACTGTAAAAGTTCGCCTTTTTACATGTAGACCACAGAGAAACGACCTCCCCGACTAGACGGGGAGACTAGACGTTCACGAACCGAACGCTACAGAAAGAGCTTTGTACCATCCTTTGTTGAAGTTTTAAACAATTGATCAAATATTTCCCTTTAATGTTTTAACTGTCTAGGGTTTTTATTCTGTTTGATCATTCTTTGACTATTGTTTTATTATGTACAGCCGCCTTAGTTTTGTAATTATGTTGTACCTGACGAAAACGACAAGTTCGGCAATCCAATGCTGTGAAAGTTTCGTTTTACAATAAAGTATCAGTATCAGACGGCCGGGGTTCGATTCCTAGTCGCGGCACACAAACCTTTTGCTTTTGCAAACCTTTTGCTCAAAGTTGAATTCTCGGAAACTGCAATGGTCGTAACGAGAATTTTTCTTACTCTCAATATCTTGATATGTTAGCTAGCTCCCCGAGTCAGTTTTCTGTTCCTTTAATTGGCACTGCCCTACGCATTTCGGCTCCCGAAAACAAAACTGAAAACTGGAAGAAAATGTTTACCTGTTTCTGCAAATCGATCATTTTTTCTCCAAGCCGCTTTACGCCACCAATCAGCTGAGCCACCTCTTCTGAAGCCGCCTGGCGGCGCTCAATAAAAACATTCCTCTTCTTCTCAAACTTGGAAGATAGACCCTTTTGATGCAGTAGGTTGGCAGCTACTCGGTCCACGTACCTGAAGAAAAGAAGAAAATTGTTTGCCGACGTTTTATTTTATTGTTTTGTCAAAAACAGGCACAGTCTGACACATTTTGTCAAAATAATTTATAAAAGCGCAAATAAGTCAAATCCTAACGAGTTATAGTTAAAAGGCATTCCCAACCGTCATTTATGTTTTGCTTATATTTTAATAACCAAATTATTTTTAATATTAACATTTCGCACTACTGCAAGTAGAGATCGGTAAGCAGGTTCCAAAGTGACGCTAAAATGGACAACTCCGCCTTGCACAGAATTTAAAATTTTGACATGTTTTGGGTCTTAAAAAGCCGAAATGGGACGACGTCGCACCCAATGGCTTGACGTTTTGGATGATGATCTTAAACAATAGCGACAAGCTGAAACATTGTTCACATAGGTGTAATAAATCGTAATACGACGTATGCAGTTTCTGGCTTATACTCGGGGAGCGCCGTTTATGCTGCAGAAGCAGAAATGGATCTTGATCTTATTATGTCTTATGCAGAGGCAACCAGATCGCTTGTTTGGGTTCTTAAATCTGTGACATTTGGTTGGTCACTGATAATTAATTATCGATAAGAATATACGTAAAAGAATTCCATTTCGCCTTGGAAACGTAGATTTTGGTTCAGCATCTTGGATGCTGAGGTTTTGGAATATCCGCTTGTAACAGATGTGTGCAAAACCAAAGGAAATTGTGGTAGCGGAGAAGCAGGAACTGGAGAGCGGTTCTGAAGTAGACGATACTGAGACGAGACTGAAAGAACAATCAGAGTGGAGCCAAGCCAAACCAATTTGAACACCTTCGATGTTTTGTGAACCGAAAGATTAATATAGCAATTTAAATCGAACCACCAAACGAAAGATTACGATCTCTATACGTCTTCGAAGAGTTCAGTAATTTCCACACCGCTCGACGCTACGAAGATTAATAGTCAGCCTTGGGGCTTCGGATGAGAACCCCAAGGGGGCAAAATCCCATTATTTCAAATCCCCTTGAGCCCAGACTGGGAAACATATATTCAAAAAAACCTAATATAGCCGCTACTTACAATTGGCATGGACACTGTTTCTGTTTCTGTTTTTTCTTCCTATTTTACTGTTTTCTGTTTAAAGTTTAACTGAAAAGCCAACTTATTTTTGTGTCATTTAGTTAAATACACTGAATCATTTGGATTCTACAAAGGGATTTTTTGTTTTTCACTATCTGCTCTAGTTATGACGTTCAGAATATCTGCAGCCGTCCCCGCAGCGAAAATTCTACTATGACGCTGGAAATTTTTATTTAAACACAAACAAGGCTTTTCAGTGGGCAGTGGCGATATTGGTGAAGATTGCTTAGTGCCTGAACAAAAGAAAAGTCATAAATCTTTCTTTTAAGGCATACAACAAATTAGAGGTACCACAAATCACACGGAAATTTCACTATTTGAAAATCGATTATTCCTGAATAGCAACAACCAAGTAACGCATTTTCAGCGGGTCTTCAAGCCAATTTAAGTGAATAAGTGATGGGTAACTAGATTGTTCTATCCCAGTCCTTTTCGGTTAAACTTTAAGGCATAAACAAAATAAACAGAACAGCGATATGATATCTGTAGTACTTACTTTTGGGAAGTTCGCATGAGGATCAGATTCTTCAATTTCGGTGTTTCTAGCTTTGACAGAACTTTTCTGATTTCCGTTAAATAGGCCTTTAGCTCCGCTGGAGAGACTTGAACGGATGCCGACAGACCTTGAAGCTGATCAGTTGCACTGGAATCGATTAACTTCTGCTCGAAAAAGCCTTCAATCTAAACAAAAAAGATTTTAAACTAAACAGCCTCAGACTTAATACCGTGGACTGCAAGCAGAGCCGGATCACACAGTTATGATCGGGTCTACAAAGAAACCTACGTATTGGTTAACTGTATATATTGATACTCTAAGGTTAGTGAGTTCTGACATGTTTGTCTACGGTCACATTAGTGACACCAAAAAACAATAATCGGCTTTGTCCGTCACATGTTTTTTGAACAGAGTGAAACTGAAAAAGACATACTCCGCTGTTTCGACTTTGCTAGCGGGTTACAAAACACCCCCCTCCCCACCACACACACAAACCCAGACTCAACCGCAAATTGTTGTCGTTTGTGCTTTTGTTCATTTGCCATTCAAATTGTATACAATAAGTATTCCTTTAACCTTATAGCCGCATAAGGTTAACCTTATTTTCCTTTAACCTTATTTATATAGCCGCAGATCATATTTGACTGCGCGAAACGAATAAGTCAGCTGACCTGACTACAATCTAGTGAGCACGCGTTGACGCAACGCAAGAATAGAGCTTGGCGGTGTCCTTCTATATAAAATTCTTTATACCTTCCTCGTTGTTACAGGAATTCTTGCGTAACTGCAAACTACTGACCCTTGTGCTAAGCTATCTTCAAATTCCCAGGAACTCCACATTTCTGCCTTTGAGCATTTTTCCACTTTCCATCTGGGAAGAAGATTTTTAGACCCGATTATTCCTTTTTCCTCTGTTTTGTTTGTTTGATTTTATTCCGTGAATTTACTGCGTTATCGAAAGTTCAGTTCAGTTCAGTTTTATTCATAAAAATAATACGCACCATTAACTCATTATGACCCCACCATAAGGCCTAACATAAGGCCTGGCAACGGGCGGGGCTTATTCTTTATTCATATAATCTTAAGGGAAACGAATCATACAAGTCTACACAAAGAATGATAGAAAAAAGAATAAAGACATGACAAACTGTCAAGAAAGTCCGTTGACGGACGATCTTTCGTCAACAAAGCTCTTTTTAATTTTTCTTTTTCTTTTTTTGTACTGCGCTATTTATTTTTTCTTCTCGAAAGCTCTTTGTAATTTTTATTATTTTGTATTGCGCTATTATTTTTATTCTCTAGTGCGTCAATAAAATTTTAACATTATCATTCCAAGTGTGAAAAGACCTTCTATATCCTTGACCTTATTTGGTCAGGGAACACCTACCTCAAGCAGGTCAGCGATATACTGCACCCTGGTCCTCTTATAATCCAGGACGGATAAGGCCTCCGTATCCCTAGCTATTCCGCCTTCAATTCCACTTTCTTCCACGATGATTTCAAAATTGCTCCCAGCGTCATCTCCCATTACATCTGCGGTTGTGACGACTTCGATGGAACCCCAATCGATATCACCGTTATCGTCACCAAAGTCGATGGTCGCCGGTTCGTCGACGTCGAAGTCAATAGTTTCGGAAAGGGCGGCAGTGATTTCCTATAACGAGATGGTATGTTTTTGTTTCAAAAAATGCACATAACATCCTTATACAGGTCACAGTCCCACCTTACAGGAGGAATGAGATCGGGCGGTGGAGCTTCAGAAATCGCGTGCCTCTGCAGTATCTGCACTGCGGAACCAACTACCCGACGAAACGGCAAACTGCCCGTCACTAAGCCAATTCAAGAGAGTTGTTGATAGTATTTTTATACTGAAATGTATAGCCCTGGCATGCTCTAAAGCACAACTCTTACTAGAAATGATGTTTTCACGATGAAATGGCTCAGAAATATAATTTTTCGAAATACCATTACTTTCAACGTGAAATGAGCGATTTTCTTGTTAGAGCTTGTCACCTCTATCGAACCTTCCAGCTCTCCGACGCGGCTGCTGTAGGCAAAATATTTGAAAACGGAACGCGCAAAACAAAAAGTCCGAAACAGAATATAGTAATAGTATAATATTATAATATAGTAATAGCAAATTACCCGAGTCTACTTATAAGTATCTGCCCGCCCACAGTGGCCTTACTCGTTTGCTTTAGTTTCTTGTTATTTTTGTGTTGTGAAGTGTTTGTTTTGTTTCTTTTTTACTCCGCTTTGATTTTTGTAGCGAGTCAAAAATATATTATATTATAGACCTGATGGCCTACCATGTCTTTCAAAACGAAAAACAGTATTTTGAAGCTTCTCATGTGTAAAAGAGTTGTCGGCGGATCTTCCAGCTTTCGGCTAAGTTTATGTTGCGTGACTGGCAAAATTCGGCTAAGCCGAAAAAGTGCTAAAAGTCGTAGGCACAAAAGTAAACAATGGCGAAAGGCGGTAATTTCAGTAGCTTGAGGTAGCAAGAGGGGTCCTTTGACAGAATTTTGTAGAGGCTTCGTGTCCTTGTTGTTTTTGCAATATACAATTATCACTATAACTATACTCACCGATTCATCGACAAGCAAGTTTGACTCAATTTTGAAAGGGGATGCTTCAACCTTCACGGGAGGATCGGCGTACTTCCACTCATAGACAGTCGTATTGCCTTTTGCTAGAACAAAAGGGATTATCAGACACAGGGCGAGAAAAGCAGGGAGACAGAGAGTCAATTCTATATAAAATACATATCGATGTTGTTTTTCCAAGAGATTATTTTTCAGATTTTTGCAGAAGTAGCGTTTCTGAAGTTACCATGGTATCTGACACCTAACTCGATCTGCATTTTGTCGGTTTTGCAGTTACCATGGTATCTCATACTACATACAGTTGCTTTGCACAAACGACAATTGCCGATTGTGTGAAGCACTATACAACCTTCCGAGTGGAATAAATTCCAGTTTCGTTTTTCTGCGTTTATGTTTATTTATTGTTTTCATCAGTTGTGTGATTGCTTTCCATCAATTGTAACTCAACTTACCCCACAGCGTAAATAAATAAAAATGCGTTTATGTTTCTTTAAAGCACAACTCTTACTAGAAATAATATTTTCCCTATGAGATAGATCAGAAAAAAATATTTTCGAAAATACCATTACTTTCCATCTGAAATTAGCGATTTTCTTGTTAGCGCCTGTCGACTATGTCCAGCCTTCCTGCTCTCCGACGCGGCGGCTGGGCGCAAAACGTTTGAAAACTGATCGCGCCATGGTTCAAAAGTGTGAAAACTAAGCAAATAAAAGAAGTAATAAACAAAAGCTTCTCAGATCCTTATGTGTGAAAGAGTTGTCAGCAGACCTTGATGATCCCGGCAAACGTTTCGTTGTGTGACGGGGAAGACTCGGCAAGGCCAAAAAAGCGCTAAAATTTCTTAGGCACAAAACGAAACAATGGAAAAAGGTGGGGATTTTAGAATCTTATAATTCTGTATGGGAGCTAGATATATTATAAAAAGCAGAATAAGCAAGAGGGGTCCTTTAAAGGACCTTCTACAGTTTGATTATCTATTACCGATCAAGCCAAAACAAAGTCGTTCACATTTTGAATAATGTGATTCATTTTCATTATCTTTGCTTTGCTTTTTTTTTATCATTTCCAGTTTGTACGATTGACATTTCAACTATTAATGTTTGACTAGTCACACGCCATTTGGCCTTAAACCATAATCTGTGCTTTTTTTAAATGAGCTCAAACATTAAAGTTTAACCGAAAAGGGCTGGGATGGGACAATCTAGTTATCCATAAATTATTCACTTCAATACTTCGTTGTTCCGCTGTTCACGAATAACCGATTTTCAAATAGTGGAATTTCCTTGTGATTTATGGTACTGAATTTTTGTTGTATGCTTTACGCGAAAGATTTATGATTTTTTTTCGTTCAGGCACTAAGCAATCTTCACCAATCTCAGCACTGTCCACTAAAAAGCTGCGTTTGTGTTGAGATTAAAATTTCCCGCGTCATAGTAGAATTTACGTTGTGGGGACGGCCGCAGATATTCTGAACGTCATAACTGGAGCAGATAGTGGGAAATTAAAAAAATCCCTTTGCAGGATCCAAATAATTCAGTGTATTCAATTGGATGACACAACATTAAATCTGCTTTTCAGTTAAACTTTAAGCCGCTTTCACATTGACGCGCTGTTGCGTATGCGTTTATTATGAGTTGGGTAGAGTATCTTTCACACCTACGCGAGAAGCGTTCATGCTGGATGCACATTTAAGTTTTCCTTTCTCGGTTTCTTCTGCTGAATTTTTTTTTCTTTCATCATTAATAAATTTTTCTTCATCATTAGTGAAGTTTTACCCGCTTTTCTTCTAAAACTTCAATTTTCGCTGAAAAACCAGACGCGTACGCGTTTTATTTGTCTGTGTAAGCTCAGCGTTGCGTCACCGCAAGCGCGACGCAGAGGTTGCGTAGCTCAGAGTGAACGGTTCAACGCGTAAGTGTGAAAGCGGCTTTAAACAATCACTTACCAACAACATGCTTCAGAAGCTGCAGGGACTCCTCTGTCCTCAGACCTAGTACGCTCTTCAGATAGTCTTCATAGAACTTCACAGCTGAAGTTAAGTCTTTCGCCGCAACTGCGACGTCTTCATAAAGCTTTGGCAGCTCCTGTACAAGCTCGGTGAACTCAGCCTGGAGGTTTTCCCCTTTTAGTCCCAGGTCCTTACAGTTCTGAAGGTATTTCTCGCGTTGACGTTCTGCGTTTTTGACGCATTCATGTTCCTTGCGATCACATTCCTACAAAAGACAAGGATTCAGAACTACTCGTTGATAGGAAAGAAATCGGACACCTGAGGTCTCCTACATGCAGGGGCGTCGCTAGCCAAAACTCGAGGGGGGGTGGCTGGGCGCCTGCCGGCGCCCAGCCGCCCGTTTTAGCTTGCAAATGTAGCCTATTGATAAAACTCGTGATACTGCAAGCGTTGAAGACTGAAATGCCTAGTCGTATCTCCGAGCTCAGGGACGGTTTGAACGGCTTAGGCATGGAAGGTGACTACCTCAAAATATACGACTTGGCTCATTCGTAATAAGAGGGATTCGTTTTCGTAAAAGCTCAACCCACAGCCCGCTAATACCAGACAGAATGACGAATGCATATCAGATGTAATGAAAATGAGTGCCGCAGGCGAAATTTTTGAAGGAACCTATGACTTTTTCCGGGTTAAACACTACTTCCCCTCAACAAAATCTTGCTTTTAATATGGCCCAAGCCGCGAAATTCCAAGCAAATCCGACTGAGATGACGCGTCCGGTAGGGTTAGAACGTCTTTTCGAATCCCAAATGAAAGTAAGGGCCATTTAGCACGGATCTGCCCGTCTGTCTTTGTTCACAACAAATCCAGAAAAAAAGTGACACATTTAGCTGGAAGTTGGTAATGTGACCCTTTCCGGAAAAGAAGTACTGATCATCCAGGAAAAAACAACTTGAAACAGAGCAGACATGTTCTCAATTTACAGTTAAAAAACAAAATAAAAATCAAATGACGCATTGTAATAATCAGGCCTGTCATTACATCTTCCTTCATTGCTGACTCACAAAGCCGATTTATTGTTAAGTGACGCACTGGAGGAATTCACCAAATTATTTTCTGCTAAAACACAAAGCACCTTTGCATGAAACTAACAAATTCTTGAAAATATACGCCACAAGCAAAATCAGCATGAATTTTGTTGAATCGAGAGATGTTGGTACATAACTGAACACATCGTGTCGGTTTAGAGAAGTCTTGGTAATCCTGAACTACCCTTGCTGACTTTACCAGGGTGCACTGCCAGCGCCCAGTTTAGCTGAATTTGTATGGTCGGTCGCTCTGCGAGCGCCCAGACTAGCTCAAAGTTTTTGGTCGGGCGCTCTGCGAGCGCCCAGATTAGCTCAAAGTTTTTGGTCGGGCGCTCTGCGAGCGCCCGTTTTAGCTTTTTTCTTTCTTCGAGGGGGGGTGGTACCACCCCCCCACACCCCCCCATAGCGACGCCCCTGCCTACATGAGCGGCCGGGACGCCTTGAACAATGTGACCTATCTTAAAGATCTGATAAAATTTAACTGATTGCTCCGCTATTCATGTAACGGATTTTCATCGAATGAAAGTTTTCTTTCGTATTTGTGGTACCTTTTGTTTGAAATATTTAGCAATTACAGAAGTTGACAGTTGACGAAAATAAATCTTTTTGCCTCTTCTCAGCCGCAATAGCGGTCTTTCTTCAGAATGACCTCACAATCTGAAACTGAACATTTCCTGAACTGATCATAGCCACGGAAAGGCACACTTTCGTTGAAATTCTAATTCTCCGCGTCGGATTGAACTTGTCTTGTCGGGCCAGAAGTGCATATTCTGAACGCCACCACTACAGGCCAAGACGAAAAGTAAAATTTCTCTTAGCAGAGTCAAAATAATTCATTGTATCCAAATCCAAGACACAGGATTCATTTTTATTCGTTCATTCATTTACGAACCGCTTCTTGAGTACAGCGGAGTAAAATATATATAATTTAGGCTACCTTTTCATTTGAACTTTAAATGCCCAGGCATGCCCACGCCCACGACTATCAGTAGCATTTGACGCAACAGATTACTCGGCTTTTCGCAGAAAAACGACTCTGAAAGGTCTTATTTTGGATTGTAACGTTTTGACTGAGGCCGGAGCATTTTGACTGATAGCAAGAACAAATAATCACAAGAACCTCCGTCGTCTTATCTCTGTAATACAACCATGCGGAGTCGAATATGTTCCCGATACCCTGTCCGATGCAAACGAGCGGAGGGTAGGAGCTACGCGGAACATTACAAATCGTTACCTCTACAAACAGCTATATCGCAGTAGAGCGCCGGGGAAGAAATTTCAAAGGTGACAGCCGATTAGCTGTCTACCATCGTGACCTCACGTGAGACGCGATGAAGAGCGGGTCCTCCGCGCCTGCTACAGTTTATCCTCTGTTATGCGCAGCGGCGAAGATGGAAGAAGCCGGGTATCAACTCAAAGCTCAGCAATTACATCTATCTCCGCTCAGTTTTGCCGGGGCATCCGTAGTCGCTGCATGGGACAAAGACAGAGGTTCTATTGGATCATTTGTTCTTGCTGGCCGAGACTGTTCTTCTTATTGCTTTGGTTGTGCCGATGGCCGGTCTCTTCATCAAGCGCTAGCTAACTACTGCCGCTTTCGATTTAAGCCTCCCCTGTCTCGGCCCTGTCCTTGCCTTGTCAAGGTTTAAAGCTGTTTACTAAACCCTGAGAGGTAGAGACTCTCGGACAAGTACAAGAAATAAAACGCAGTCGAGGAATCTACCTGAGACAAGGCCAAGATTTACTTGTAGACCAAGTTCATCATTCACGGGCAGGGGCGTCGCGAGGGGGGGTGTGGGGGGGGGGTGCTGCACCCCCCCCAGAAGGCCCGTGGGAAAAAATTCCGGTAAATTTTGACTGGTGCGGCGAAGCCGCGCCAGTTAAAATTTGACAAATTCACCTGAACTTGACGATTTTTAGGGAATCTACCGGATTATTGTTCAGGGAACCTACCGGATTTCGCTCAGGGAATCTACTGAAACCTTTCACAAGGAATCTACCGGAACTTGACTTTGGGAATCTGTCGGAACGTGTCTCAGGGGATCTACCGCAATTTGCCCCACATAATCTTCCAGAATTCGGCTGAGGGAATCTAGCCTACCGGAATTTTCGCTCAGGAAATCTAACGAAACCTTTCACAAGGAATCTACCGGAACTTGACTTAGGGAATCTGTTGGAACGTGTTTCAGGGGATCTACCGGAATATGCCCCGCGGAATCTTCCAAAATTCGGCTCAGGGAATCTACCGGAATTTTGCTGCTTACCGCTTACAGGGATGACCCCGAAGCTCAACTTATCAGAGTGAATCGTGCAGACGGACAAAACAGCGTACCTGGACGTTCACTAGGTGATTCCGGTAATCTCCAAAATTTCTGTAGCTTTCAAAAATTAGGCAACCTACCAAAATTTACACCATTTCCAGCTACAAATGTTGTTCCAGGAATAAAATCACAGTACCGTCTACTCTAGATTCGACAGCCTTCTCGACTCACAAGTTAGCCTTGTTCCGACATGATCTCGGAAGTCCCCAGGACAGCCTCGGAACAAAAAAAAAGTTTGAAGAAATATGGTATTCGAATTCTTTCGTGAATTTTAGTTAAAATTTAACGTTCGTCAACTAGATCGGTTTCACATGCGATTAGTAACAGACTCTCAAGACGATGGTCCGGGTCGGCCTCTATTGAACACAGCATTACCAGTTTCGGCTTACTATCCGAAAAATTATTTCCCCTTTTGCTGAGCTAACAGAGATTGTCTTAGCCAGATTTAACGCTTTCCGTACTAGTGGTAAGACATCGTTCAATTCAAGAAAGACTTACATCCTCGAATATATATCTTCAAACTTTTTGTTTGTTTCGAGGCTGTCCTGGGGACTTCCGAGATCATGTCGGAATAAGGCTAACTTTTAAGTCGAGAAGGCTGTCGAAACTTACAGATTTGTGGTACCTCGGTGCTGTTGTCCCTTTACGCTTGAAATATTTACCAACTAGAAATGAAAGCCATAGCCGAAAATTAAAAGAAAGTATCAGATTCATTTCTCAATTCATTTGCTCAATTTTGTATTACTTATGAAAGAGTCAGAATATTTCAGTGTTTTCAAATAGCCTATCAGAAGTAAAAATAAGCTTTGCCTTTGCAGTTAAACTTCAACGAGCCTGTCTTTGTTTACCGTTGTTTGTAACACACAATCCAAGTCAGAACACAACAGTATTCTAGAGTTCCTGCAGACAGAGGCGTTACTAGCCAAAATGTTTGAGGGGGACAAGGTATTTACCGACTGGATGGTCATTTTTACCGACTGTTTTTGCAGATATAAACGACTATTATTGAGAAAAAAACGACTGTGTTGACGAAAAATCGGCTGATTTTAAGAAAAAATGACTATTTTTAAGAAAAAACGACCGTTTTTAAGAAAAAACGACTATTTCTAAGAGAAAAATTGACTGTGTTTTTACTCAAAATCGCGGCGCTTTGCGCCGACTCGGCTATTTTTACCGACTGACCGAAAACATTTGGGGTGTCGACACCCCCCCCCCCCTAGTAGTGACGCCTGTCCCTGCAGAGCTATTCATTAAGGAAAATTTCCGGTAAAATCTTGAAAAATTCCGGTAAAATCCCGAAAAATTCCGGTAAAATTCCGAAGCCGCACCCCCCCTATCACGAAGGTGTCGCGACGCCCCTGTTCACGGGGTCTTGTCCGACTGGGCACTGACAATTGTCAACTGACAGGGCAAAGAAAACGGCAATGAGGAGACAATATAGCTAAATAAAACGGCACTTGGCTGACAGGACCGAGACAAAACTAAATCGAACGCGGCTTATGTAGCATATACGTAGCGGAACTGAATATTACTCTTCGCCCAGTATGACTGCACTTCGCCGACTGTACAAGTGAAAGGAACTAGGGAATCCTAAAATTCATCAATGATACCCTCATTCACAGGACTGTCAAGTATGGGGGGAGCCCCCTCCAATGTTGTCGGCCAGTCGGTAACAAAATTAACGGCTCCGCTATTTTTCTTAAGAACAGTCGAATTTTTCATGGAAACAGACGTTTTTTCTACAAAAAAAAGTCAGTTTTTTGCAAAAAATGGTCGATTTTTTCATGAAAACAGTCGGTTTTTCTGACAATCAGTCGATTTTTCGTCAAAACAGTCGTTTTCCTAAAAACAGTCTGTAAAAATGACCAGCCCCCCCCCCCGAAAACAAACATTTTGGCTAATAAAGCCTCTGCTCATTCAGGTCATCGCCGACTCCAAACAGATTTATCTTATAGTGTTTCAGCTGGTAAGATGCACAGGATTTCCCAAAATATGACTGATTTAGTTTCACAGATTTATTTCTAAATCGTGAGCGGAAAGTTCGAAAGGACATGATATCATTCTGATAGCTTAGAAACTTGCGACTCATCAGACTGAGCTAAATTTCTACGGTACACTCTACCTCTAATTGAGTGAAGGAAGATTAATGCCCGGGCCCCACTGCGGACACACCTGTGCGTAATTTCGGTTTTTAGACGTTTTTAAGACCGGTTTTTAAACCGTTTAGGACGCTCCTCTCTCATTGGTTGTTCATAACAAATTAAAAACGGGAGATGGATTATTCCATCCCAGATTTTATGAACGGGTTGACAGAGGAACGTCTAAAACCCGTTAAAAACCGGTCTTAAAAACGTCTAAAAACCGAATTACGAACAGGTGTGTCCGTAGTGGGGCCCGGGCATTAAAAAAAAAGGAATATCCCACCTCTTCAAGTTGCTGCAATTTCAGAATCTGACTCTTTGCTGCTGGTATCTCATACGTGAAACATCTGACCAGAGTCTGTGCTTCTTCCGCTAAATGTAGGTTCTCTTTCTCATACAACTGAATGATTTCTATCCAGTCTTTCATTCGCTGGGATCCATACCAGCCAAATATATTTTTGCTATCTGCCTCAGTTTCTCTTAGAATGTCGACAATCTTCTTGGCATGGGAGTAGCTTAGGTCTGTAGAGGAAGGACAGTCGATATAGGTCTTCTTTTTTACACTTTTGAGGGGAAGAGGTAGAGCTGACACAGGCACCTATTACCTCCATAGCCTATCGCAAAATCGAAGCTAATAGGGAATAATTCACAACAATCACAACACGTCTGATATTACAACAAGTAGGCTAAGTATTCCACCGTCAACTTGTACTAAAACACATCGACTCTTTTTCGCTGTTCCAAGGAACTTAGATTGACATTCATCCAAACCTACCAATGATGGGTCTAGTCTCCGACCATTCAGAAAAGATATAGGAGTGTTATCCTCGCCCGTCCTTGCGACACTGTGGACCTTCCCAATGTGATACCTGTAGCGCCACTTTGGCACTCAATACTACAATTCCAACGTCGCATAATTAAAAATTTTTACCGGTACAAATTCAATTCAATTATTCTCAAAACCGATACAACGGTCAAACCGATTTGGTAGTTCTCGTCCACATTAACACTAATTATTAAAAAAAAAAAAATTCAACACTAAATATTATATACCGAAGACTTGTCAAACATAACACAAAATATTCAGGCAAAACAACATCGTATCGTTTTGCCGACCCTGAGACTGTAATAAAAAAAAGTCCGAAACAGATCACCCAGCTTGAATGACGCATTTATATGTTATTGTCCATGATTTTCACATTTCTTATTTGGCGTGGAAGCTGATATTCCATTGTGTTGTATTTTGTTCTATTACCTAATTTTTCTTTTCTCTACTCCATCCAGTTCTTTTTACTGACAAATTTAACAGGTAGCATATTCATTCATTTATTCAAAGCTTCTTCTGATTCTCCTTCAGCATTAGTCAGTTAGAATTAATCTTCAAGAGCTACGAAAGTTGTTTAATAAACTGCTCTCTCTGTCTCTATCTCGGAACTATGAAGACCGGGATTAGCCTATCAAATAAAAGTCCACACTATCAAGTTCTGTAAATTAAAGAACCTGAAACTGAACCAAACCGGAAAAAAAACCATTCCTCAGACGAGGTTTCTTACTTGTCATATAAACTTGCTGGATCTTTCCAAAACATGGCCTCAGCTAAACTGAACCATCTTGCACAATACCTATGTCTACCATACTGATACTATATACTATACTATATAATACTGATGTCTACCAGTCATACTGTACACAGTACAGACCAGGAGCGGTTTCTTCCTCAGAACAGGAAACATGGGTAAAGTCTAGGCTCGAAAGAGTTCAGAAAAGAGCTCTAATGATAGTTTCGAAGCAGGCAGAAATGTCGTATGAAGAGCTGCTGACAAAGTTTAAAATGCAAACTCTGGAAAAAAGAAGAGAGAAACTCTGCACGGATTTCGGAAGAAAATCTCTGGTCCACCCAATCCACAAATCCCTTTTCCCCCCTCAATCCACAACAAAACGACTCCCGCGCAGGGTTGCAGTGCCTGTTGAGAAACTTCAGCCGGTACGCTGTGCCCATCAACGGTTAGCGAAGAGTTTTATACCTAGTTTTGTAAAAATGTATAACGATGTATAACGTTTTTTAATGTGACTATACCAAAGAAATTTGGCAGTGCCATGAAAATTTTGGTGAAAATAAAAGCTTATCTATCTATCTATCTATTTGATTTCCCCAAGGGTTTTCACATCTTTCAATAGCTCAGTGGTCAGAGCTTAGCAACCACAAGCCAGGGGCTGAGGGAACAGGAAAGGATACTTACACGATCCAGAAAGTAGTTTTGTGATATCTGGATGTTCCGGCATATCAGTTAAAGCTTTTGCAATCTTGGATCGAATTTTGGCAACACCAGTTTGCCATCCTCTGTTGATGGTTCTTCTGTTTTGTAGCCATTCAAGAAGCTTAACAATCTGTATGTCAATGGCTGATGTGTCCTGAAAGGTCAGCCTCTGGTCATTACACTCCCTAATAAGCTTCTTCACGTTCAACCTCAGCTAAGCTCTCGGTCATGTCTATGTCCCTTATCAAGCTACTCACCTCATTTGCTATTATCAAGCTCCCCTTATCAATTCCGTATTTTCAAACACTTATCAATCAAAACAAACTCCCCTTACCAAGCTACTCACCATAATTGCTACCCCTACCCCACCCTTACTGACTCCACTGCCAGTCTGGGTATTCCAGTTAGTACCAAAGTGTGGCTATTAGGGTGAGGGATAGGGTTAAGAAAGGGTTGGATATTTGTTTATCTAGTTGGATCAGAGGGTTACAAGTTGCTGCTGGGTGGGTAGCTCTTGAACGGACCTCAATATGGCCTTGAGACTAGGTGAGCAGTATTTAATCCTCTTTGACTGCTCAATATGATCCTCAAGTAGCCTACTTCTAGGATTTAATCGGACAAATGAAGAAACAGAGGTGCAAGTATACACATGAAGTAAGGGAGTTTGATCATCCAATCTCTTCAGAACTCAAGATGATGTAAGAAAGGGATTGCTTTCCACCCTTTCAGGAATTCAGGATGACGTAAGAGTGTATTATCCTCCAATCTCGCTGATCTTAGACAAAATGCCACCTTGGTGGTCAGATTGGAAAGTCCAAACAGGAGAAAAAATAATAAAAAAGACACGAGAAATCACAGGGAAGATTTCAATTTCATTATTTCTACATCAAAGATGGAACACTTGGCTCGCTGACATTAAATTTGTATATATCATTGCAATCTGAATGGATCAAGAGGAGCAAAAAAAACAAGTCGATATAAACTTTGGATATGTGTTAAAAGAAAGATCCTTCCCCTGCTACCAATTTATAGTGAAATCTCATGATTTTTCTTAAATTCTCCCAATCCCAAATAAATGTAGGCTACGACCTCATGATAATCCTCTACCTATAATAATGCAAATACATGATCAGATTCAGAGTCCCATGCTCCTGAGCTGGAATTCCTGCCCACATTTCAGAGCATTTTAGACACCATCATTACTTCCATGTGGAAAAGTTGAGATCCATTCAACTCTATAATGAAAGTGAAGAAAATCCAGCCAGGAAATCCTGATCGTGTGTTCCCACATCAACAAAAATAGCCTAACCTAATCTGATTTTTGTGATTAGGCCTACAGTAGAGGTATGCTTATTTGAACACTTTTTTAACTGTTACACTACCTTGGTTTTGCAAACTGCATATAAAAAAGTAAAATGGAAAAGAAAAATTACAAACTTAATATCAGCTAACAGCCAAGTATTTCAGGCTATCTAGCACAAACTCAATTGACTTTCTTTGATTTATATAGTGTGAACGGTTATTATAAGTATTTATAGAAAAAAAAATGCCTGGTCTGGGTTTTAATTTTTTCTTTGGCTATCTTTCACTGTTACCAGACATTCACATAAGCATACCTCTACTGTACGGTACCCAGACAATACCTATGGAAATTTTTAAATTGCAATTCAGCAACTTGACATTGCCTACTTTCATTAAATTTAAGAAAAAGACTTCATTGAGAAACCAGTCTGCTGAAGTACCATAGTAAAAAAATTATCCTTACCATACTATGTCAATGTGCACACAAGAAAGTCAGGGTATTTTAAATTATGAACACAGCTTAATTCTATGTACAGTAGAGGTATGCTTATGCACAGTTACTTTTATGTGAACACTGAAGTTTTGGGCTAAATGGTAGACTGAAGATCCAAAATACCTCTACAGGTGTTTTCAGCTGCCTTGCTGCTGCCCTACTTACTTACTTCGGGTAACTGGTAGTTAGCTTTAGACACAGCAAGTGCATGAAAACGGCAAAGTCCGAAGTCAACAAACATTCACATAAGCATACCTCTACTGACTGTAACTGTGTTTTAAGTTGCGTTTTCAGCTATTAGCATGTTTGACTAGTGTCCTATCCAGTTCCTAACAGGTCGTGCTGTCAGGGGCGTCACTATGGGGGGGGGACTCCCCCCCCAAAGGTCTTCGGGAAGTACTTTCGTCGGGCGAAGCCCGGCGAAAGTACAGTTGTTTGTTGGCGCGGAGCGCCGGCAAACCCAGAAGAAATAAAATTTTGTATGCTTTTGTCAGGCGTCAGTCGACTCGTCGGCACATTGGGTTCTTTTCATACGCAAGAAATCAAATTTCGCACACATCTGTCGTGCAGAACACAGGAGAAATCGAATTTTGTATCCTTTTGTCGGGCCCTCGATATTCTCTTCGGCACATCGTGTTCTTTTTATACATTAGAAATACAAAAGAAATTAAATTTTGTATGCTTTCATCGGGCGTCGGTTGACTCGTCGGCACATTGGGTCCTTCCATACGCAAGAAATCGAATTCGACAAACACTTGTCTGGCAAAAACAGAAAAAATTGATTTCTGTAGCCTATGCTTTTGTCGGGCGTCAGTGGACTCGTCGGCTCATCGGATTCTGTTTATCTGTGATAAATCAGTTTCAGCAAACGTTTGTCGGGCGCACCCGGGAAGACCCGTATCGTCGGCACATCGGGTTATTTTTATGCATAAGAAATCAAATTCTGTAAACATTTATCAGGCCCATCCCGAAAGTTTAAGTTTTGTCGGCACGTCGGCTGCTATTTACACGTAAGAAATAAAGCCCTTTACAGTCTTGTCGGACAAAACAAAGAAGAATTTGAGTTCTGAATGCTTTAGTCGGGCGTCGGTATTCTTGTCGTCCCATTGGGATATTTTTATTCGCAAGAAATCGAATACTTCAAACATTTGTCGGGCGCACCCGGAAAGTTCAATTCCCTTCGGAAGATCAGAATCACGTAATAAATCAAATCCGTAAACTTTTGTCCAATCCCGAAAGTGTATGTCTCGTCAGCAAATCAAGATTTTCTACACACAAGAATCAACTTTGTGCCTACTTTCTTATGGATGGCCACTACTTTTTCAGCAACTACTCATCAGTGTTTCCACAAAATTTTGCCTGAGGTGCGTTTTGTAGTATTTTCTATTTGGACAAATAGCGTTTCATTTAGTTGGCGTTTTAGGATTGAAATTCTTGGGGGTTGAGAACACATTAAAAGCTAGAAACTGTAAGGTAAAGGCGTAGAAGGCCTTAAATTTTCCGGAATAAAATACAGATTAACAAAATTGCACCTGCAGCGCTTGATTTAACTTGTTCTGGGTTCAGTCGTGCTTTCCAGCGAAAGGTGAAAAGAAAAGCCGAATATGTAAATTTAAATAGAGGATTTTACATTAAAGGAATAATCTCAACTAATGCATTACAGTTAGTTTTACACAAAATTTCGCCTGCGGCGCATTTCGTAGTATTCTTTATTTGGAAGATTGGTGTTTCATTGAGTTGGTGCTTTAGGATTGAAATTCTTAGGGCTTGAAACACCTTGAAAGCTAGAACTTGTAAGCTAAATTTTCCCAGAAAAAGGCAGATTTAAAAAACTTTAAAAAACCATTAATTTAATTTGTTCTAGGTTTAGCCGTTGGAAGCTTCGAAAATTTTTCCAAACAAAAGGGCCGATCTAAAACATTTCGCCTACGGCGAATAATTTGACTTGTTCTGCGTACAGTCGTTGGAAGTTTTTTTTAGCGAAGCTGCAATGAAAACCGAATATGTGTATTTAAATTTCGAATTTACATTAAAGGACTAATCTACGCAGTTGCCGCACGAACACCAGTCTAGACCACTCTTTTAATCACCCAATCTTGCGGTTTCCTCTGACCTGGCGGTCTGGTAGTCTCCTGAACTTGCAGTTTCCCTCGTTACAGTTAAGCCTCGTATCTCTGTCTTTTCCAATGACCCGTCTGCCCACTGTTTGCCTGAGGCCCTGAGCTTGCCGTTCGGCCGAAACTGAGTGTCAGGTTTTATAGTATCCTGCCATTTATTCAGCAAAAATTTATTACCTGCATGTTGGAAATGTTCCAGTTACTTAGATGGGTAGCAAAGAACAAAATTAAAAACCAGGAATTCCACTAATCCAACCCAAGGTACTAATCTGTCATCTTCTTCTTCCGAAATATCGCACATCGTTGGCTCGTCCTATAGCACGCCATATGTCTTGTTCAATCAACTGTTGGCTCTGTTCTCGTCATCTATCAGTTTTTGCTGAACTCCTTCATCCCTATTTGATTTTTGTATCATGATAGACTGCCAGATGGCGTGTGAGAAAGTTAAATCGAGAGTGCTTAGAAGTCTTTAATTCAATCGGCGGATCAAACAATCATGATGCCATATTACCACCCCCTAGAATACAATGTTAAATCAGAAATCAGCAGATTCCTAGATAACTTATCTTACGGCGTTTTTTGCTGACTGCCATACTCCGATTTACTAGCTTCGACAAATATAAGCGGAGTTTCTTTGTTCTTATCCATTCGTTGTTATTATATACTCCGGATTATGTGTATTCTTGACGAATATTCATATTAACGGTATTCATATTAACGGTTAGGTATTTAGCTCCGGCTATTTGGAATGATATACCAGCTGGCATTCGGGAGGCTGAACACATTGGGTCTTTTAAAGTAAAACTTAAAAAACATTTATTGGGAGAGGGGAGATAATTTTCCTTTTTGTTTATTTTTTAGATTTTGGTATTAAAGGTTAATTGAGTGAGAGTGTTTTTGTCCTTTCTTTTTTTTTTTTTTTTAAATGAAGTGTTGAGAGTCAGAGGATTGCAGCCGTCCATCATCAGGCTGTTTGAGCCTTCCCCGGGCGGTTGTGTGCTTATATAGTTTATTTTATAATCAGTAGCAAAGAAAGGAAGTCAAGTCAAGTCAACGGGTTAACAGAGAATTCATTGTAAGCTTTGGAATCAGCTGCAAGTAGGTCGGTTATATTTGTACATTTTTGGCAGTTTTGTAACTTTACACCCAGAAAACAAAACTTTTCTCCGGTACTACAAACAACAGAAAGTTCATCAGATAACACAATTCAATTCAATTCAATTCAATTTATTTCAAAAACGGGAAGCGGACAAGCCGAATATTCGTTTAGTCGTCAGTAAATATATATATACAATTTAGAGTCCACAGTTATGAATTAAAATAAAAATAATGCTCTAACTAATCTCAGGTACATAATGACTGACTAATTAAGTCAATTACAATACTAAAATACTAAAACTACACAATAACAATCTAATATAAATATAATTAACAAGCTATAGCTGTAGTTGCGCTTGCTTACTAGCACCAGCATTAAAAAAATTAACAAACGAGGGAACAAAGCTTTTCAGATAACGGTTTCGAGACACCTGGATAGGCTGTATTTGAGGTACAGCTTCTGCCACCGCTCTTGCGGGTCTTTCTCGGTGTGGCTTGAAATCGGGGGGAAGTATGGAGCGATGGGATGTGCTGCTCAGCAACCCATTACCAAAAGCAAGCGACAGCTTTTGTCGACGGCTAGCAAGGGAATCTAAACCAAACTGTTCAAGGAGGGCGCAGTATGGAATTTTTGGTGCTTTTGAAATCACCAACAATGCCCGAAATTGTACTCTCTCAATTGCGTCCGACTGCTCCTGCGTCAAGCCGTAGTGCCAAACGGGGGAACAATATTCTAAGCAAGACCGTATAAAAGAGGTATAAACACGCAAAAGGTGATCTGAAGGAATTCCGTGCCGAGACAGCAGCTTCAGAGAGCTAATACCTGCATTAGCTCTTCGAAGCATCATTTCTGTCTGTTTCTCCCACTTTAGGTCAGCAGTAAGATGCACCCCAAGCAGTTTAAGTTCAGTTACCCGGCTGGAAGCAGGAAGGGGGGGATAGAATTGGGGGTTACTTTTAAGGAAAGAGAAGGTCAGCACAACGGACTTCTGTACATTAACAGTCATCATGTCTGCGGCAGCATCATCCGATATATCAGCCATGATTGTAGCTGCGCTGCTTTGAATATTTTTGTAGCACAGTTCTGCAAGAGATAAATCATCAACATATTTCCAGCGATCTGGCATGCTTATTGCCAGATCGTTTATCATAATTAGAAAAAGTAGTGGTCCTAGTATTGTACCCTGAGGCACACCACAAAAAATAGGCATTTCATCGGAAAAAGTTGATTTGTACTTGGTGCGCTGTGTTCTGTCTGAAAGGAAATTAGCTACAATTCGCGCCAAGAAAGGATGAACATTAAACTTAGAAAGAAGTTTCTTTAATAGCTTACTGTGGCAAATTAGGTCAAAAGCCTTTTTTAGGTCGATTGCTATTAGATTTACCCAACGTTCAGGCTCATCCAGATGTTTGAGGATTTTATCCAGCATACTTACCAGATAGTGGGCAGTTGACGTTTTGGGCATGTTTCCAAACTGTCTAGGATCAATAAGCTCTATTACCTGTCTCTTTAACCAAGCCGCCAGAAAACTCTCATACACTTTGCTAAACACAGGCGTCATTGTAATCGGTCTTATTCCAGAAAAATCATTTGGCGCATCTTTTTTTGGGATTGGTGTAACATATCCGTTTTTCCAAATGGATGGGTAATCACCGGATTTTGTTATTTGATTAAAAATATGGGACAATGGGAAACATAATTTATCAGGGAATGCTTTAATTAAATCTACAGGGATATCAACTGGTGTTACACTAGTTCTTTTCAAAACACTTAGCTTTCGTTTTACCTCATTTGCCGAAATAATAGGAAAATCACTGAAATCAAGTGGGGGACTCGGAATTTCTTCTTTTGGCAAGGGAGGAATTGATTGGACAATGCTAGCAAGGTGGGCATTCAGCTTATTTGCAGTTTCGAATTCTTTTTCATCTAAATTAAAATCCACTCCTTTCTCTTTTTTCCCAACTATATTTTTGATTTCTCTGTACCATTGGCTTTGCTTCGACTCAAACAAATGATTTACCTTTCTCTCCGTATGTTCGTGTGCCGCCTTTCTTGTCATCTTCCGAATTTTGTTTTTTAGTTTATTTGCTTGTTCACGTTTGCCTTCACGGAAAAGCCGCCTTTTTTCTAGAATAAGCCTCTTTATACTCTTTGTGATGTAAGCACGATCCGCCGAATAATATTTTGTCGTTTTTTCGGGAAAACAAGACTTATATACGCACTGTAGCTTTTCTTGTAGGAGACTTGCTTTTAAATGAGTACTTTCTGCCTTATAAATCTCATCCCAGCTCTCTTGACCGATCCAATCACCAAATTTTAACAGGCCTTCGTCACTGATTGGTCTGCTGGTCACTGTTGTAGTTTTGTACTCAATCCGAATTTTGTGGAGGGGATTAAGCTCTAGAGAAAAGTGGTAGCTCCCGCCCAATGGTGCGGTAGGCACTGGTTCTCTGTAAAACTCATGTAAATTGGTAGAAATGAGGTCTAACGTAGTACCTCCTCTTGTAGTTGGCTTTTTCACGAGTTGTTTAAGACCAAGTGCTCTGTGGATTTGGTCAAGTTTCATTTCATTAGCATCCCCAAGCATAAATATTCCGCAATTAGGGTATTTACCGGTTACATAATCAGCGCTTAATTGAATTTTTTCTTGAAATAACTTTCGGTCATTCGCACTTTGGCCCGGTGAGTAGTAATATGAACACACAGCAATTCCAGTATATTTGCGTGGAAGCCGTTTGGGCTGCAAAAAAACCCACATCAACTCATCATACTTGTTTAAACACGGGACTTCAATCAATCTTACAACACTAGAGCAATTTGCCAGCTACAGAGACGGTTTATTTTAGCAGTCATGGCACTCTCATCATTCAGCTCTACAAAATGATTGATTTTCGTACATGGCCGAAAGTTTTTGTATTCCCACGCCCTGCAATACCATGCTCTGAAATCGTCTCCGCCAAGACGCGAAGAGTTAATGACAAGCGATAACATGAAAACGGCTTATTTTTGAAGCGCTCTCTAGTGGGAGTCAGAAACGTGTATGTGTGAAGCATTTTTATAAAATAAAAATTAAAGCATAGTTCCCCTTGTGCTATAAGAAGATGCGGGGCCAAGGACCCCAATTTTTACGCCCTTCCCATTCCGTAGCTTCAAGAGTTGTGTTTTTGAAGATACCATGGTATCTGATATACGGTCTAAAGTCGTTTTTGCAGTTACCGTGGTATCTGATACCACGGTCAAAAGACGTTTTTGTAGTTGTCGTGGTATCTGGCCAGTTACCGTGGTAACAGATATTCAGATATCACGGTCCGACCGTGGTATCTGGTCGTGATATCTGAAAAGTCATCTCACTTTCATCAAATTTTATCACATTGGTAAGAAAGAAGTTCAGCATTTAGGGATGTAACTGGATATCAGTTTTTCTTTTGTGATGACTTCGAAAAGTACAAATTCGGGAATAGTCGTTTTTGCAGTGAACCGTATATCAGATACCACGGTAACTGCAAAAACGACTAATTGCAGATCCAGTTACCGTGGTAAAAGATACCATGGTACCCGCAAAAACTCAACGAAGGAATAGATGACGTGGCTCTATGGGGGACATCCGAACATTCACATTTCCTTGCCGGCTTCCGGGTCGGTTCCGAGGAAAACAGAAAACTGGAACGTAAATGCTGATAAAAGCCAGGGTTTACCTTTCAGATTTTTATTCCGGATTAAAGATACCCGCATTCGTCGGGGTGGATACGTAAGATGAAGCCAAACTAAAAACATTTGCAAGTCCGAGGCGTTGGATTCCCGAATCTAGAATGATGGCACCGAGTCCTTAATAAAAATGGACGCGAAAGGGAGAGTTAGAGGAGCTGTGATTGGGATCCAGGAGAAGAGCGAAAGGAACCTTTTGAATAATAGCGAAATCGGCTATCATGATTTTGCTGCATCCCAAAGAGTTGGCTTGACTATAATCGGGAAGGTAAAAGCTGGCTTAAACAGCCCAAACGTTCAGCCAACCACCAGAACTAAAATGTGCACTGAAATAAAATAGTCAACAGTTTATTGAGATTCTATCTCCAACAATAATTATAAGACGGATAAAATGCTTTTTACACAAAGACTAGCAATACTTAAACAATAACACTCTGACGGTTTAAAAGCTGAAAAATGCGGCGAATTCAGAGGAAAAGCTTTCGAAGGTCTGACGTAGATGCTGCAGTGCTGCACTGTGGACACTGACGCTTGGTCCCCTACAGAAAAATAAACAAAGTAAGTGAAGTGGAAGAAAACTACGAAAGCGGAGTGTTTGCTGTGCCTCTTATTCTCCTTACAAAAGGCGTATTCTCGCCGTTCCTCGAGGACTCCACTTAAGGAGCCCCCGCGTTTCTTATTCACTCTCCGTGTCCTCGCGAGTCCCCACCGACACGGACCGGGGAATGCTCCGATTATCATCACCATCATCAAAACGGACTCCCTTTCAGATTCGGAGGGGAATCGATTTTTGCTGGTGCAATGTAAAATTAATTAAAAACAATGAGAATAAACAAAACCAAAAATCAAGTGGATCCAGACTAATTTCGTCAACTGCATATTTTTTTCGAACAAAATCCATTTTTGAAGCATTCACGTGTTCTCGTTGTTTTCCATACGCGGAGTCCGCGTGGAGTGACTCCCTCCATTCTCACCGTTCCCCTTGATTCCCCGAGGAGTCCCCGGGAAACGGAGAGACTACGCCTTATGGGTAAAACCGCATGAGATATGCGTCAAATTTTCAGAGCGACGAGAACAAGTGCATCCGGCTTCCTCTTTACGAGGAAGGTTTGTTCCACGTGTCTATTTGACTCGGCAGCACGTGCGCCTTGCGTTCAACTGGCGAGCCATCCATTAATTGATTATTTAATTTCTGCAAACCTTTATTGCTAGAAATGGTAGGCTAATTCCTTTGCCTTTAGGGACTGTCTTGAGAAACTACCTAGGAAGAACTTAGGAGTCTTTAGGAACTATCCAGGAAAGGTTCAGAGGTCCATAGAAGGGAATTCTCTAACTTACCAAAGTCCGAATCCAGCATTCCTCGCAGTGAATGTGCCAACAGGAAGTTGAGACAAGTGGATTGACATAACGATTCTAAAAGGAATATACTATTTTAGTCCCGACACGACCAAGCAAACAAGCACAAGCAAACTTTCGTATAGGTAAGCTTATTTTAACACTTTTTTAACTGTTACACTATACCTTGGTTTTGTCAATTGCATATAAAAAAGAGAAATGGAAAAGAAAAATTACAAACTTCATATCAGCTAACAGCCAAGTATTTCAGGGTTATCCTAGCACAAACTTGAAGTAGAAATTCAATTGACTTCCTTTGATTTTGAATTTTAAAAAAATCTTCTTCCTCTTTTGGATGCGTCTGGAGGTTCGGACCGCCATCTTCTCAATAGAAGTTGCGTTCCACGCGGCAAAATTTTCAAATATAACAAAGGAAAGCTGACAGTTTAATCACTTTCAGCAGTGAATAGCAAAATATTCAATAAGTGCAAATGGCGTGAATGGTTATTATCAATATTTAGGGAAAAAGGAATGCCTTGTTTGGATTTTAGTTTTTTCTTCGGCGATCGGTCACATTTACCAGACGTTCACATAAGCATACCTCTACTGTACAAACCAGGAAAGGCTCGTGTAGGAGAAGTTCGGCGCCTTGCCGATCTCCCATTTATTGCCCTTGCCGGGACTGCGATGCGTGGTTTGGGGCAGACCATCCGATACTCCTCATGGTTTTACCCTGCTTTTCCCATGCATTTTACAGCTGGGTCGACGGCGGCTACTCTTACAGAATGTATATATTATATGTATTATGTATTCATTAATCCCCCATCACAGGCGAGGCACAAAAAAAAAGTGACGCAATTCACTAAAAATGAAGGAAATAGCAGAGAAACAATAACACAGATGTGTGGGACACTCCGTTTTGATTGTCACTCTTGAAGAACCAACGAAAACTTGAACGCAACTTTCTTTTATTTTCGGGCACAAAAGACTATACTGTAAAAAAAAATCTCGCAGGATTTGCTACTGGGATTAATCTTGTCTCGATTGTGATAAGATTACCTCTTCTTCGAATTAATCTTATCCCAGTAGAGATAAGGTTAATCACAGTAGTAAATACTGCAGTTAACTTTAATCCTTACTCGGAGAAACTTTTTACAGTGTATAGTCTTACCGAAAACCTCACCGCTGGTTCCTCCGATTGTACAGCGCCTTGACGAGGATTCGAACTCGGGGCCTGAACCCTTGCTGGTTCAAAGTCCAGCGTCTTCAACCACCCAGCTATTGATGCCAGATTTTCTGCGACTGTAGTTCGCTCAACGTGAAAACGGTTGCCCAGATTAGGTATTTTTTTTTTTTTACTCAAAACCATATCCCGAGGAATTAGCAGGCAAGAACAAAGAAAAAATCTAGTTAGGAAATCTGGTCAGTTAGGCAATCAAACTTAAAGCGGTCAATGCGGCTAGTCTTACAATAACCTCACGAGCATCATACTATATTGACCGCATGAGGTATCTACATTCCTGCAAATATACAAGATTTGTGCAAACTTACATGGCAAATGGAACATTTGAATTTCTCGCTGGCTTCTTTATTCTCAACTTCAAGCTCGATAATGCGGGATTTAAGCGCTGTCACAACCTAAAAAGAAAGAGAGGTCAAACTGTGCAATAATCATTTAGTCACGTCTGGCCAGAAGCTGGAGACTACCCCCGTCTACCATAAATCCCTGATTTCGGATAGACGCCAAACGTTGGGAATATCCACAGTTGCCGGGTACTCTAAGCCATTGCAACATCGATGGTTTGGGTTAAGTTCAGACAACAACCATTCAGAATTGTTTTATAGTGGATTAGGTCGGGGTTGCGGCAGGTTACGGTGCACAGCATTTGGTAAAGTGTAACATACATTTGGCATAGGCTATTCCAGTCTGTGGCATAGCATACCTATACAACAATATTTGTGGTAGACCGGACTACCCGGAACCGCGACATCTTCCCACTTACTTCCGACCCCTTCCCCTCAGAAAGAGCATCTTAAGATGACGGTCACACATAACATGTGTTTGCGAATCCCAGTGTTAAACGTTTTGAGAATATATCTACTCTTTAAAATTTTATGTTTTTGCGAAACCTAACACTTAAAAGGGTCATAACAGTTTCATCTCGAAACTCGAAAAAGAACACACACTGTCAGATTTTTCATAACAGATAAGAAAAGGATGCGCAGTTTTCGACGGACTTCACTTGGGATGTTATTTGTTATGATTTTCAAAACGTTAAGCGTTACATGATATGTATAACAAGCATTTCCAGAAAGAGCCGAAAAAACTTGGGAAAGTATATGCTGACTTTTTTGTTTGCCGTCATGATATCGGAAAAGTTAGCAGATGCTTTTTCGGCAATTTTTCGGCTCTTCCTGGCAATCCCGATGAAAAATTCTTTGACTGTGTAGGTGTGTGGTAGTTTTCCGTAAAAGTTGCATGTATTGATATGTAGTAGAATTAAATACTTTGATTTAACATGCCTCCGACTGGGTTATCTTAAGTAGTCGTATCCGATAGCATCCAATCTTGCTGTAGTAGCATCCAGTTTGTTAGCAGTAGCATCCAGTGGCAACAGTTACTACTGCATGCTATTTTTTCTTAACTCCATACGACTAATTCACAAAAAAATTTCATAGGGACGCCTGTTGTGCATAACACTGAATGCATAACGTGTTCAAAAATCACAACAGATAACATCCCAAGTGTTCTCTGTTGAAACTGCGCATCCTTGTGAGGTATGTTATGAAAATTCTGACAGTGAAGTGCAGAGGATGAAAAGACAAACCTATACCTGTGTGATAACAGGACTAGCGCTCACGCTCAGGTCTTCGGGAAGATCCTTGGTGTCTCTAGCCTGAGAATATGTCTCTTCCTGAACGCTTGGAGACGTTGGACTACCACTGTCTGTCTTTTCGCCGTCACCCATACCGCTGCAAGAATAAAAAACATATCACACCTAAGGATTGTTTAAAGTTTAACTGAAAAGCCGATTTAATGTTGTGTCATCTAATTGAATACATTGAATTATTTGGATTCTGCAAAGGGATTTTTTTGTTTTCCACTATCTGCTCTAGTTATGATGTTCAGAATATCTGCGGCCGTCCACACAGCGAAAATTCTACTATGACGCGGGAAATTTTTATCTAAACACAAACAAGGCTTTTCAGTGGGCAGTGGCGATATTGGTGAAGACTGCTTAGTGCCTGAACAAAAAAAAAGGCATAAATCTTTCTTGTAAGGCATAGAACAAATTAGAGGTACCACAAATCACACGGAAATTCCACTATTTGAAAATCGATTATTCCTGAATAACGGAACAACCAAGTAAGGCATTTTCAGCGGGTCTTCAAGCCAATTTAAGTGAATAAGTGATGGATAACTAGATTGTCCTATCCCAGTACCAAACGCGTACCCTCTCCTGTAGGGAACCACCAATTGGAATAATCTCACGGAAAGTGTTGTAAATGCCGAAAATATCAACCGATTCAAGCAGGCGTCGACCACCACCTGGCTGAAATTCAATTTAGTGTGTAAAGTGTCCCAAGAAATTTATAGAGGTGAAAGCCTCATTGTTGCAATTATACTATTATTATTATCATCAATACCAGTCATGATTTCAGTCATGAAACACTCTTGTCCTACACAGCTATTGATCCGAGCAAACATAAAATTCAAAACATTCGCACCAACGAACATACTGATATTTAAACATTGACAGTGGTATCAGATACCATGGTATCTGAGAAAACGCAACTAATAAAATGGTAAAAAAAAGTAACACCACACGGGACCGATTCAGAATGTCTGGTTTTCATTGACCCTTTTATTAACCTTTCAGGTTCCTTCGACCGACAGGAATACTGGACAGTTTTGAAATTGAAAGAACGAGACAACAAGTGACATATTGAGTGGCATTTTCATCAATTGCACATATAGAGTGATGATTCACCAGCTGTAAGGGCCTGAGTTAGCGGCAAGAGGAACAACACAGCATAATAATAGGCTACTTACTTGACTTTCGATGGTGACTCCTGTCGTTCAGGGGTTTTTGAAGAGGAGCCGCTTAGACGATTAGGTGCACCTCGAGAACGGTGGGGTTGACTTAAACTCGCAACTGCAAAATAAACATACGACTGACGCACGGTTCTCTACTATTCCACTATTCTCTACTATTTATTACACCCACGATGATTGATCGATCGATTATGACTGATTGATTATGATTGGTTGACGCAGTTTTCTACTTATTGTTCGGACTGTCGTAATCCGACCAGCTATAGTCACACGGAGAAGCTATGAAGAAATAGTTTCTATTCCAACTTCGGCTCGGATAGGTTATTTTCAATGGCCGTCTCGGTGTTATTTTCCGATATCGACCTCGATGTCTGAAGTTAACCTTTAATAACCGGTATTTCAGACTGTAATGAGCTGCTCGGAAGGAATAAGCGAGAGCCTGAACAACCTCGAAAAGAGCCAAGCATGGCAGAGGCAAAGGTCAGTGTAGTGCCGTCGGGGTGGGTACAAAAGACACAGGAAGTTCAAAGCTCGAAAATGAGAATGGTTTTGGAGCAGTAATGATGGGTCCTTTAAAGCCATCTGAATGGTCTTTCAAGCCATTTCCCAGATTGCGCGTACGTGATTATCTCAGAATTACTCTGAAACCCCTGTGCTTCTCTGTTCTCTTGCGCGTTACTTTGCAATGCGGCCGGTCTCGGAAAGAAATTTGCCAGTGTTTCCGGGACCAGCCCAAGTGGCATATCTTTGCCATCGTCAGTTTTCATCCTCGAACAACTCGTTGAGTATTTCTGCTCAAGAGGCCCGCCTCACCTATATTACTGGGTCGCCCGGATCTACTTCTCTAATCGTTCAATCTATTCTCGTCTTCGAATTTTTTATAATGGTACTCTTCTGATTTCTGCATTTGTTGTGTTTTTTCATTTTAGGGCTCCGATTTTTCTCACTGGTCAGAAATATCGGTTATGCAAGTCTTTCCGTCATTAGCTTTCGTAACGTCTCCACTATGAATGCACACTACCTATTACCAAGAACAAATAATCAGATAGAACTTCTTTCTTTAGTCTGATGCTGATACCGGTTTACTCCTCTTCCGTCTTCGCCGTTGCTAATCGCGCAAGAAATAGTGAAGGAGGCTGGCAGGAGGCGTACTCCGCGCGCTGAACCGCTGTGGAGCACGCTAATAGAACCAATCAGCTTTGACTCCTACTTTCCCTCAGCAGCGATTTAGCTATTTGTAGAGGTAACGAAACATGATGTGGCGCGAAGCTAGTAACCTCCGCTGGTTCGTAGCGGACAGGGTATGGGGAAATATTCGACTCCGCATAGTCATATTACAGAGATAGGGAGACGGAGGTTCTGTCAGATTATTTGTTCTTGCTATTGCGCACAATATTGACTCAACATTGCCAACAAACGCTGTCTCCGATTGGTTTGTACGGTCCGTGTACGGCCTGAACCACTCACAAACGACGCGAGGTGCGGAGCTCAACTATGAAAAGTACTGAAAAGTATATTCATATAATATATAAAAACGGATTCGTCCGCTGTATTGCTTTTGAAGCGATATTTAGCGACATTTTTAAATATCGCTTCATAATCAATACAGCTGTCGAATCCGTTTTTGTATATTATATGAATATATGACTCTAAGTCAGCTTGGGCTCAAGGAATATTTATTTTTGTATTGAAAAGACCCACCATGGGAAGATTTGAACTGGCTAGAGACAAAATGCATGAAAACAACTGTGAAAGGAAAATCGGAAATAGGCTGGAGATGGCGCTGGCGACTGGTGATGCCGCGTGTTGTTGAAAAGAATGGTTTCAGGTTTCAGTTTTGTTCTAAGCGATTAGTGCTATAAATGATTCATGAAGGGTTACAAAAAAGGTTGAAATCTTACCAGAGAATGAATGTTTGGATAAATGTGAACTTTCTTTCCACTCCACTGAACCACTGGAGTCGCCATCAACGTCGAGGGGTTCATCCTCGTTGTCGTCTACATTTGGCTGGAAGAATAAAATAATTTAAGAACATTTATTTTATTAATTCCAACGGACATGCCAGATCGTGGCCAGAGTGCCAGGATAACAAAACCGACTGTTTTGAAGAAAAATCGCCGGTTTCCAAGAAAACAAGACCAAAGGTTTCGATAGGACCCCAAAAATTTAATATTTGATCCAGACAATTGGGTCTTGTCTTCGCCAGATGCAGTCTTCGCCAGGCTAATCATCTGAAAAAACCAAGTTCAGATATACCTCTATAAGCCATATCTATTTTGATGATCGTGATCGACACTTTCTGCTTTACTTCTGCCAAATTTCCGGTTTCGGCCGAATTCCGAGCGAACTACTTGTCCAGCAAAAAAAAAAGAAAGTTCATAAACGAATTCAGCGTATCTCCTTATCTCTATAACCAACATCTAATCAACTTCAAATAAAACATTAACTTATAAAAAAAATCCGGTTTCAACCGGATTCCGGACGAACTATATGTCCGGATAAAAAATGATTGTCATATATAGATTCAGCGTCTCTTCTTACCCCTAAATCTGTCATCTAATCAACTTTAAATAAAACATTTGCTTTTTACAAATTTTCTGGTTTTGGCTGGATTCCGGGCGAACAAGTTGTGCGGGTAGAAAATGCTTTTCACATTAGTGTTCAGCATGTCTTCTTACCCCATAATCGACTATCACATTAGCTGTTTAAAAATATTTTGTTTGCCCCTTAATTTAAACCACCTCCCCCACCCCTAAATGTAGGGCTACAGAGCCCATCTACGAACTCGACCTTACTCTTGACCAAAAAAATCCTCCCACCAAGTTTCATCAAAATATCTCATTCCCTTCGAGAGTTATCGTGCTTACAGACGGACGGACAGACGGACAACTTTTGCGATTTCATAGGTATCCCTCCACTTACGTTTTGGGATCCCAAAAAGTAGAATTAGAAAAGTAATTGACTGCGCTAAACGGATGCGTCAGCTTATCTTATTCAAACTGTCATTTTTTGTGGAAACAGAAAACCCATTGCTACATTAACAGACCGAAAGTACAATTTGCTATTAGTCTACTCCTTCACGACACGATACGCTCCCTCGCGAATTTCTGACATTCCTTACGTTAGTCTGTTTACGTCGTTATACTGCCAAATTCACCGATTTGTTCGTCGAAAGCAATTCGATAATTTACGAGCTTTCGGTCATCAGGTGTACAGCAGTAAACTGTAAGTCTACGCAGATGTACGCTAAATTCCTACGGGTACTCCTGTCCAGCTGTAAGACAATAAATACTAAACGGAAACTCTCCCAAATTTCTTCTGATTTCGCAGCCATTTGCCAACCTAGCCGCGCCCGGTAATAAAATCGGTAATTCGGGCATACTTTCGAGACTAGTTGTGAAATTGTAAGATGGGGGTGCGAAGTAGGGTTCTTAGGAGTGGAGGCAGGACAAAGATATAAGTGCTCTTAAGTTACAAAGATAATAAACAAGCGTCTGGAACGCGAGGGAGTTGACAGTCTAGAAGAGGTCTGACGCATTATTGACTGAGCTGCAACGGAACTTCCTTCGGGACTCTTGGGTAGAGCCCAGAGCCCAGTCAAACCAGCCTATCCGACAAACAACTGAAAATACCTGGGGGATGTGAGATTTGATGGGCTTTGTGGTAGCTTGGGGATAATGAGCAGACTGCAATTAGGGATCAATTAGGGTTCCTGTAACATAATTATACACGCTGTTTCGCTCTAATTGACCCCCTGAATTTAAAACGACAACATTCGGAATTAGTTGCATATTGTTCCTTTTCTTTTTTCTACTTTTGCAACCCAAAAAGCCAGGAACTTTGCCAAGTGTGACTGGGCTCTCCCAGCTCTTAGGGGGCTCTTCGCACCCATCACATTATCACAGTGGCAAAGTTGATCTCCTAACATTCCTCTCGCTCTTGCTAATAATTGATAATGCTAATTTAGACTGCAAAATTCAACTACTTTCCATACAAACTCTTGCTGCTTGTGTGGCTCAAACCTTCATCCCAACAGAAAGCCCCACCCAAATGGCGCGCCCTTCCACAAACAGAGAATACTACCAAGAACAAATAATCTGACAGAACCTCCGTCTCCCTATATCTGTAATATGACTATGCGGAGTCAAATATTTCTCCATACCCTGTCCGCTACGAACGAGCAGAAAAGCTGATTCATAGGCTACTGACTATACCAAACAAATTTGGCGTAAGCCACGAAAGATTTTTGGTCAATAAAAAGATTTATCTATCTATCTATCTAGGTTACTAGCTTCGCGCCAAATCCCGTTTCGTTACTTCTACAAATAGCTAAATCGCTGTCAACCCGCAACGGAAGAAAAGTAGGAGTCAAAGCTGATTGGTTCTATGGACGCGCTCCAGAGCGGGTCAGCACGCGGAGTACGCCTCCTGCCAGCATCCTTCACTATTTCTTGTGCGATAAGCAACGGCGAAGACGGAAGAGGAGTAAACGGGTATCAACATCAGCTCGAAGCTAGAGTAAATACCTCTAGGTCCGCTCAGTTTTTTCGGGGTTTTCACGGTCGCTTCATGCGACTAACAGAAGTTCTATCTGATTATTTGGTCTTGATACTACGAAAGGTGCCGCAGACGAAAGGGTTTAACAATTATATCATAGACCTGTCCGTAACCACGATAACCCCCGAACGGAGTGATAATGCCGGAAATAAAAGAAACAGACCGTCGAAGTGGGTGTGGTGAACTTGGTTTCCCGCTTCCTCTAAGGTACGGCTAAAAACTAGCCATTAGCGGCGAACTTTACATTAAAAAAAGACTTGGAAATACAGGAGATAATAATATGAGCGGAAGATTTTTGACCCCTATTAAGTTGTAGAACGGGGCTGTGATGATCCTGTTTTCGGCCTCTTCGATGTCCGATTTAAACATGGTCATTTGTGGACGAAATTAACAACTTGGAAACTAACACCTCTTATGTCATTCTCGCAAGTAAAGACAATGCGACTGTCATTCTGACAATCACAAAACGTCTGACTGAGGGTAGGGCTATTTGAGGCAGGGAAGGAGGGAAGTCAGCCACCCCTTCTCGACCCGCCCCTGCCCATCACAACCACAAAGTGAGCTTACCTTTCGTGCACACAAGACTATATGGCTGCTAAAATCCTCCTGTGTTCCCGGTATTCTACCATTGCAAACGGGGCAACAGCTAGCAGTATCGGTGGCTAAACATCTGCCGACATCGTCGCAACCGTCACGACGACGTTTCGACTTGCATCGAGCCCGACCGCTTCGATTCGTCCTGATTCTCTGAAGAGTCTGAAACAAAAAAGGCGGATTTCAATTAGTTAATTAATCAAGTGTGTCTGTAAATCGTCCAGAGTAAGGATGAACAAGAAAACTATATACAAATCAACACTTTTCACAGCTGAAAGTTATTTTGAAAGTTTCGTTTCTCATTTCACGACATTAATTAGTGTCTAACAGACTGAAGCTGACTTTGACTGATCCATGATTTAAAAAACATAGTTAGTTGGTTGATACTAAGCCGATTCTTCGCATCAAATTTTATATGATATGTGTAATTTTATGTATAGTTCGTGGATCCCCCAACGAGATAGGTTCTGGGGCTCTTGTCTCCTATGATATTTCCTTATCGTCATTATACTACTATGATAAATGAATAAAATGAATGAATGAATGAATCTACACCGATATTATTCATAGCTTCCTAGGGAGACCAGCCGCACAATGAAAACAGCACAAACGATGGAGATACAACCAGGCACGTATCCAGGAATTATTTCGGGGGGGGGGGGGGTCAAGAAAGATTTTCATGCAGTTTCTCAAGTTCCAATGTGACATCTGGAGTTATGACGATGAAGAAGGAGGTTTCCAGTCCATGGAACAATCAAAAGAAGATGTTTACAAAACGAATATTTAAAATCTAGTTTTTCTTCAATACTTTTCATAAGTAGATTCCAGGAACAAAAACAACAGAATGGTCACACCGAGTTAAGTTTATATTTGTATAGTTTATACACACCTTCAATACTTTCTTTGGTTAGCAACAACTTTAGAGTAGCCAAACTTGTTCATATAATATATTAGATGGCCTACTGTCGAATGACGGAATTTATTAATAGTTTGCAGAAACTGTAATTCCCAACCATTAAAATGTTCCTTCTAAAATGCCAGAAAAGAGTCTCCCTCGGACTATCTGACTATCTTCGGTATTTACTTTCTCATCTTTTTCTTTAACAAAATTATTCAGTTATATGCTCTAACCTGACATACCCTAACCCCCACAATGACATACAGAAGAAATCGTGGTGATATGATAGCTGTGTACAAAAATTTGAACAAAAACATCCCACCCAACATTTTTGTGCCAAACAAAGGAAGGACCACCAGGGGCCACTCACAAAAGATGACAAAGAGGCCTGTGCTCAAGCGGCAAGCACAGAACTTCTTCACAAGTCGATCAATCAACCCCTGGAACGCTCTAGCAGAATCCACTGTTGCCTGCCCAACAACAAACAGTTTTAAACAACATCTAGACAAGGAATGGTCAGGCAAACCGTGGAGGTTCGACTGGAAATTTGGACAAGACAGCACCCATGTAGGCGTACATTAGGAGAAATCCTACTCGCCTGCAATTGCAAATTTGCAGGTAATTTGCAGGTAGCCTTTTCCTTCTAAAATGCTGCGTTTTAATCTGACAGCTACAAAAGAGAATCCCTCGGACTATCAGATGATCTTTGGTATTTACTTCTATACACTGATATTTTTCTTCCATTTTCTAGCAAATATTTTAGATTATATACTCTAATCAAGAACAAATAATCTGATAGAGCCTCCGTCTTCGGTCCCATACAGCAACTGTGGATACCCGGATAAAACTGAGCGGAGCTAGAAGAGCATGCTTTGATGTTTGAGTTGATACCCGTCTACTTCCCTCTACGCCGTTGCTCGTACGAGGTGAAAAACCGTAGGATGCCTTGCAGGCGCGGAGAGCCGCTCTACAGCGCGTCACACGTGACGTCAGTATGGCAGGCAACAATCCGCTGTGAAGGATGACTTAGACGGCGTTCGACTTATGATGTTCTGCGTAGCTCCTCCTTCGATCCTTAGCATCGGGTAGGGTATCAGAATATATTCGACTCTGCATGGTCGTATCACAGAGATAGGGAGACGGAGGTTCTATCAGATTGTTTGTTGTTGCTTGAATCTTTGTCTTCTGAAATTCTGCATTATCATCTGACAGTTATGAAAGAGACTCCTTCGAACTGTTTTGGTATTTACTTCTAAACTGATATTTTTCTTCAAAAGCTAAAATACTGTATTATAGAATATAGTGACAATCAAAGATATCTCATCCCACAACAGTATCTTTCACTCAGTCGCATCTACACCGTGATTGGTTCTTATGAAACTCTTTACGGCGCGCCATCTTACCTCCCATCGAGAATCATGCACACTCTCAAATCCGCCGACACCAGATGGCCCTGGGCTCTCACTCATCGGTGATTGGCTGATTGGAGTTGAGGATTTGGTGAGACGTTCGAGGTTTACAATTTCATTGGCGAAGTGAGACTCGATATCTTGGGGGCGAACAGTGAGACCGCATACGGGACAGGCAGATTCGTTTATTGATCGCTTGAGACCTGTAATCAAAATGGTATGATTAGGGCCAACTCAAGTTTGAAAGCGCCTTTGGAAAAAAAAAATGGAAAAGAACAACGTCATTCCTTTAGGGGCTCGAGAGGTCGCCTACCTCAAATTATAATTTCAATACAAATTGGCCTTAAAAGTAGTAAAAGGAAACTGATTTGCAATCAAAACTAGGTCCAAACTGCCAAGAAGAGAATCCTAATGGCTTAAGACATCGTTAGGACTGCACAGGCATTTCCTTTTAATACTTTTAAGGCCAATTTTGAAATTATATAATTTGAGTTTGGCGTCCTCTCCCGTATTTGAATATTATCAAGATTTGTCCAAGAAAATCTAAATTTTAAAGAAAAAAAAGAATAAATTGAAAAGAAAACTAAGCCATCGTTTGGTATGTAGATTGATTCAACCTCAAAACAGAAATATCATAAGAGCGTGGGGTACTGAGGAATTCCTTGTTAGACTGGTCTTTCAAGCGAAGTTTTACATTACTTTGACTTTTCATCTGGATCAAGCAACTTCTCAAACAGCTACACTGTCAGAAGTTTGATAAGTTATGTTTCGCGGAAAGATACCACTTAAAACGTTTATATCTTAAACATAATCAGATTATCGTAGCCAAAGCAATGAATGTACAAGTACTGCAAAGTCTTTCCTGTAGGTAATTCCTTTCCTATGGATAATAAATAAATTATTATTCTTGTTATAAATGACACAGAGCGACTTCGATACGACGTCTGAGATTTTGTTTTTACATTCTACCTTGGTTTTCAATCCGACGTCGTAAAAAAGTACATCAATGGAAGCGTAGGCGAAAATTTTTACGTCACTGATAAGAGAACGAGGAATTACGAAGACATTTAACGATAGATAGCGAAAATTCTACCTTGATTTTCAATCCGATGTCGTAAAAAAGTAGGGTACCAGAAGAGTGACTGAAATTTTCTGTCACTGATGTGAGCCCTAAATTCAAGTAGGTAAGATTACAGAACTTACACAAGTTAAAGGAGCAGAAAACTTGACTCAAACTTGACTCGAGGAGCTAGCTCGCTAGCTCCTTATTTTTGTCCGATGTGTGGTGTTGAGGGGGAGGATGCGGTACATTTGATGTGTTATTGCGAGGAGTTGAAAGGATTAAGAAAGGAAGTGTTTGGCCGGGAGGTTTGGGATGAAAGGGAATTGACTTCGATTATGGGAAGTAAGTGTTTTGGTGATCTCCGAAGGCTGGGTAGATTCCTGAAGATAGCTATGACCCACCGCGAACTATTTTTATAGAAGTTGATTTTTGGTTTGTTTTGGAGTGTATGATATTTTTTTTTTTTTTTTTTTTTTTATGTTTTCCGCCATGGCCCTTGGGCTTTTTTGGAATTAAATTCATTCATTCATTCATTCATTCATATCAAGAATGTACCCTGAGTCGATATTGAGAGTAAGAAAAATTCTCGATACGACCATTGCAGTTTCCGGGCAGTGTCCGAGAATTCGACTTTTGAGTTAGTAGAAAAAAAAGCAAAAGTTTTGTGTGCCGCGACTAGGAATCGAACCCAGGCTGTCTTGTCGGGGAGGTCGTTTGTCTGTAGTCTACACTTAAAAGGCGAACTTTTACAGTACTTACATAATTACAGTGCATAAGGGGCAAGGGCCCGCCAGCTAGCTTTGGGAACACTAAGGAGGGGGTTCGAGACGGTTCGAGATAACAAAGCCTGTCGACAATAAGACCCTGTATATTTATCTAAGCCCCCCCCCCCGGCGATTCGATAGCCGAAAGTTGCGTGGTCAAGTTTACTGTTCCTTTAATGTCCAGTGTAATTATTACATTTCTTATTTATTTATTTTATCACCACTGATTTCAACAAAGTCATTTCAATGAAAAACAAATGCAATTTTCAACATAAAAATGCTATAGATTCACACCACGAACATTACTCGTGTGCTCTGCCTCTAGATGATACGACTGACAGATACATCAGTCCTATCCTACCCAGTGCCAAATTTTTCTGGTATCGCCCTGATGTTAAAAGAAAAAAAGTCCCAACCGGGCGTTATTGAATGAATGAATGAATAAGTTTATTTCCCATCTTTACATAAAAATGGCACTGATGGAGTAGAAGAAAAGAAAAAAAGTAAAGAAGAAAGAACAATGAACAACAAACACACAAGATACAATTTTAACTTTGTAAACAATTTGCACTATTTTAACTTCAAAAAATACATAAATAACTAATAACCTTTTTTCTTTATCTATTGCTTAATTGCTGGATAGAGGCTGTTCAGAGGGTCGAGGGATTCCAGAAATCGAGCACGACGCTCTAAAGCAGCCTCTATCGGATCTCTTACCCCATGATTTCTTGTGACTCGTCGATTACGGGACCACAACGGCAGCCCAAGCAGGAATTTTGCGTATTTGTAATAAGTAGTTCTAATAGTCTTAACATCGGATGTGTGGAAAATTTTCCAGAACGGTGCTAGTGCAAGTGCATGCGGTAATGCAAGAGCATTATACAGCTGCGCTAGCACCAGTCTGTTGTAACGCGCTTTCGGCGCAGCTAGCATACCATAAGCTTTTCGAACTTTTGCGGAAAAATGCGCGATTAAACCGGAACGTGTCAAGTGATAACGCAGGGCCAGCCATGCGATATCAAGTGATAACGCACGGTTGGAATTTTTTTCTTTTAACATCAGGGGAAGACCAGAAGCTTAAAACAAATGTACTAGTGTTATAATCATTATTGCCCTTGCTTTTCTTCGGGCGATAGGGGACCAAATTTTTCCGTTATCACCCTCAGCAAGGGCGATAATATATAATGACCTTGACTGATAGTGAAGTCAGTGTATTTGTCTGTTTAGTATTGTAGTGGTGTTTTCGCCTCCCCTTCTTTCTTTTTCTTTGACTACGTCTATGTCTCGTACTTTTTGGAGGATCACAAATACAACTATTCTTATTATTGCATTTGTCGAGGGGGTACCAACTGTCGGGCACACTCTGTACCGGGGAGTCAGGCACACTTCGGGCACAGTCGGGCACACTCAATTGTCGGGCACACCTGTATCCCGAACTTGGGAGTTGGTACCCCCTCGGCATTTGTTAACGGCGTTGGTGCTCAGCTTTGGTCATCATGAATATATAAGCGGAATACGGGAAACGTCGATGTGGGCTCTGCCTATTACGTGATATGAACAGCCGATTTGATACCTAATTCAGCAAATCCCAACATACCAAACGTCAACCACCTACTAACTCGGCCACTGTTGGGGTCCAGGGGTGCTCAAGACATGGATCGATTGACCTGAACCAACGGTAGTTTGATACATAATTTCACGCAACATCAAATGAAGGTTGTGTCATTTATTGATTGATTTCTTGAATTGTTAATTCGGAGGCACTGCGAGGGAAGTTTAGTAGCACAGTGGGGGTGGGCTGAGATGCACTTTAAAAGGTAAGTTGGCATTAACGCTGGACAGATTGCATGACAAATCATATTACAGCTGAGGAAATGATACCTACTACCTTTACAGAAATGTGCGGAGAATGACACCGTTTTAGGTGCAAGATCTACGATTCGTTTATTTTTGTAATTGGCCTACTAAAATAATTAGCAACGTGAGAGAGTTCGAGCGCAGTCAACTACAATTAGCAGTCAGCTTGGGCTGAAAAAATGCTTGCTTACTGAACGAATATGACTGCTCACTGTAAGAACAACATTCAACACAAGGATGCGCAGTTTCAACAGACATCGTGTTTCAGAATTATTTACAGTATGACCTATTCAGTGGTATTTTTGCCGTCATATCATTTCATTTTATTCAATGCTAAAAATCAGATTTTACTTAGACAACAGCATTATGACTTAGTGTCTTAATTAGTGTGCACTGTAGCACCCGAGGGGTTACCCACTCTCCGGCACCTGCTGTACACCCTTTCCCGGCACCGGCCGGCACCAGCCGAAATAGGCGGTACCGGCACCGGTGCGACAGTAAATTAGGCGATCCTTCTTTCAAACGCTTCAAAAAATGCTTATTTTGATGTTTTAACACGCGAAAGACCGGTGCCGGCTTGTTTCAGCCGGTGCCGGCACCGACCGGGCATCGCGGCACCGGGCACTTGCCGTACACTAAAACCGAGAGTGGGCAACCCCTCGGTAGCACCATGTCTCTGGATTCTCATTTTACAAGAGACGAATACAGAAGAACTCAGTTTTTCTGATCAGTTCATTTTGTTTATTCTTTCAAAATACATCACAGACAAGGCACAAAAAAAGTCCAAAGTAGACGAGAACGCCAAAAGTGTGGCTTAAAATAAATTCACCAGAACGAAGCTGCCAGCCCCTCCGTTAATAAGGAATTTCATAGCTGACCTCAGAGAGGACATTAATTGTCAATAAATTATCGACTACGCGCTAGGAAGAAGTGTGCGATCCTAGTAGCTACGCTGAGTGCGATAAGATCTCAGTGGCAGGATTTTAATGGAATTTGATTAGTTGTTGGTTGTCAACTGAGAAAACAGGCACAACGGGGAGCTAACTACTTGTCCTAATGTTATTTCAAATGTGGACATCATTTTATAACTCGTTCTCAAGGGTAAATTATTACTGTAGATTTTATGTGATCATAAGCAGTAGATATTATTGACCGGCTGGTTTTAATTGAATCATTCTGAATATTTTGCCATTCACGAACGCCCAGAGCGAAGACCTGACTGAAGCGATAAGAGACACAAAGAGAATATGTCTAAATGAAACATAAATTTAAGTATGACGCGCAGAATGAGAAAGAAACGAAAACTGAACGGAAATGCTATTGTAGGTTTTCGAAGTTTTATTATTATTGGCAGAACGGTATATAACAAGGGCAACTCGTAGTTGCCGTTTCTACATGTTCGTTAAGTAGTTCCTAGTGGTGTATATTTGTTAGTATCTGTCACTGACCATTTTTTCGACAGTTTTATATTGATATACCATTTGTTAGCCATATTTTTACCAAATATCAAAAGAAAAGTATGTAACACTATGTGTTGCTCAAATCCAGAAAACACGACCCCCCCCCCCCCCCCGCCCAGCACCATTTCAGCTAAATGGGAAGCGAGAGCCGCATGTGCAGTCAGACAGAAAAAGCTATAAGATGGTTTCGGGAAATAAATAAACTGAGAATGTAGAATACGAGTATTAATAACAAAGTAAAAATTCAGGTTCTAATTTTGCGATGCCAGGACTTCCAAATTCCCTCCAAGAGTTCAGTTAGCCACCAGTGAAAAGCTGTCAATGTTACATGCATGAGTTTTAGTGAAGAAAACAGCTAACCACTGCGAATATTTGAACATCTTCTTTTCGGCTTTCGTTGAAAAAATTTATTTTTTGTCTTGTTCTTGCCGGGAACACTTTGTGTCTGAAACCTTGCCTTTAATTGTTTTGAAGTTGAGTCACAAATGAGGCTGAGTTTGTATGAAGCAAGGCTGAAGGTTGAATTAGGAGTTAAAAGTCCATGTTTTGACACGGTCGTTAGCCCGTCGTCTCTAACCCCGCCACGAAAAAAAAGAAGGAAAGGCAGGGTTGCTGCTCTTCTGGTTTTCTTCTTCTCCTTCCCTAAAACAGGAGCCCTGTTCTGCTTAAAAGGTCGATAAAAAATTACAGTTGTAAAAATAATGTGTGAATCATCTAGCCAGTCACACCCAACGACAACTGCAAGGTTCCAATTGGGATTTCACCGGTAACTTGAGCACTACCAAGCGTAACTGTGGGTATTCACACTACCCCGGAAGTTACAAGAAAGGCCCACTGCGGTGTCTTTTAATGGACTGAATGGGAGAAGGACTGGGGTGACTTATGGTCAGGGATCTGTCAGGGATACTCTCCTTTTGATCGGTGACATACAGGCTTAATGGCTAAAGAGGAAGGTACCTTTTGTCAAAGAAGTCAATTAGGAAAATGGGTGAGGGAGTCCTGAGAGGAGAACAGGGGAAAAGTAGCATAAAGTACTATCACCCAGGAGAAGCTCCTGAAAAGAATTACACTCAACAATTGACTATTATCATAGTATGTATGTGATGGTGATTACATTTGTTTTAAGATAAACATGTGCACTCCAGCGTCGATTTACAAACAGCATATTTGCAAATAGTATATTTAAATATTAGCATAATAGCAGATTTGCAAAATCCGTGGAACGGGAGGCAAAATAAGTATAAAATCGACAGAAGGTAAAGGTAAGGTAGAATTTTATTGCAATGGAAATAGCACTAGAATTAAAATTAGTGGCAGACATGCCAGTGGCATACAAAAATGGAACTTAGTTAAAATATAAACTGATAATAAAATCCTAGCCTACTAAGACAATAAGAACTAACGAAAACAAACACATACAAGTGCAATATACAATATACAATGTACAAAATACAATACGCAAGTTCGATGCAAACTAGGTTCGTATAGGCTACCAGTTTGTACTAGTTTTCGGCTGGATAAGCAGACAACGAAAGCAACAACCATTTATTAAATAATATGTCAATGTGTGGGGAGAAAGTACTTTTCGCATCACAGGAAGTATATTCTTCTCCCTCACTTTGTTTCCTTTAAATTTTTATTTTGCTAGAAGTTGCTTATTTAAATACTGTAAGCCTTGGCTTTCCCGACAGTTTGAGCAAAGTGAGCAAATTTTAAGACGCGGTGACGACTCTAAAATACGCAATAACTTTCCTTATTGTTGTTAAAGACTTTTCAGTCTTTCACAAAAATACTCTTCACCAGCGTGATAATCCACGGGGTAAAAACGTCAAACATTGTCAGTCCAATTTCATACGGTGCGTACGGTTCTGTCATTTCTAAAAACAGCGCTCTGAAATGACATTTAAGGAATGACAATGACACTGAAATGACATTGCGGCCCTGCCCTCTAGCAACAATTTTCTAACTTTTTGGCTATATCTTTAAAACTGAGCTTGTTATAATTTTAACCCGAGAGGATCAGGGTTCTTGCAAACAAAAAATCAACCGGAAAGTTGTCTGAGTTGACCGAGCTAACATTACGGAAAAATTGAGTTCGTCAAGGAGGTTAACATTGCAAAACCTCAGAACTCAGAACAAGAAAGAAGAAAAAGAGTTCCGCCAGAACAGGGTTCCTGATTCTCAACTCTTGAGTAAGAAGAAGAAGAACATTAGAACAGGGACGTGCCTCCCCGGCGCCTTGTTTTTTTACTGTGATTGCTTCCTCAATTTGTTCACTTTTTCTACTCCTCTAGCGTATCCTAAGGGAGACAAACGACAAAAATAATAATACAAATCTTTAGCCCCGCCAATGCATCTCGACGGGGGTCCATACAGACCCAAAGCAGACTCGCTGAAAGAGTCAAGTCACTTTGTCAATAGTCTACCGGCCCGAAAATTGATTATCCCCTATTAAGGCTAACAAATCCAGGAGTTTGTGATTTCAAAATATCTGCTTGACTGGTCCGTTATTGATGTGGCCTCCGTCAGTAAATAGTTTCCCACTGTGCGGGAGATGTCTCCACATTTTTGTCGATCAATCTGATTGGCTTTTATCTAGAATGTCAGGAGCGCAATTGGTGATCCATCCGTAGTCCAAAGAAACAGACGAAGTATATTCACGATCTTCGTTGCTTAAAGTTTAACTGAAAAGCCAGCTTATTTGTGTGTCATTTAATTAAATACACTGAATTATTTGGATTCTGCAAAGGGATTTTTTGATTTTCCACTATCTGCTCTAGTTATGAGGCTCAGAATATCTCCGGCCGTCCAAACAGCGTAAATTCTACTATGACGCGGGAAATTTTAATCTCAAAACAAATGCGGCTTTTCAGTGGGCAGTGGTGAGATTGGTGAAGATTGCTTAGTGCCTGAACAAAAAAAAAAGATACATCTTTCTCGTAAGGCATACAACAAAAATACAAGCGCATAGAGGTGCCACAAATCACACGAAAATTCCACTATTTGAAAATCGATTATCGGGAATAGCGGAACAATGAACTAACTGATTTTCAGCGGACATTCAAGCCAATTTAAGTGAACAGATGATGGGTAACTAGATTGTCCTATCCTAGCCCTTTTCGGTTAAACTTTAAAGACCGTACCCAAATCTGTACTTTTCAATCCCTATATAATCTTCGGCTTTGCTTCGTACAAGCCCACCCTCTGTTGGCCCACCGTCAAGGCGAGACACGACTTCAGGCATCAAACATTCGTGTGCTACGTAGCAACACATTCCAAGCAAGAAATACAATAAAAATGAAAGACGACATTCCAAACATTCGCAATGATCGTGCAAGTTGGCATCTAGATCTTATAAATATGCCATTATAAATTTATTTACAGATGATTCACTAAACTCTTGCAAGGAGTTTAGAAATTCCTGCTTTGCGGAGTCTGGAACAAAGTGACAGAAAATGGGTAACGGGCTAGAGACTCTGCAAATAAAGACTCGAATGAAGTGTATGCACGTGCAGTTTTATCATTGTCGATGACAATTTGGTAAAGGAAAAGTTTAAATGCGTTCATTCCTGACACCGTATCTCCTAATGAAAATGAACTACAACAGAGGACGGGTCTGTGTGAAGCAAAAACTGAAGATTAGATCAGGACTAAAAACTTCACGTTTGGATACGGGCTTAATTCACGCACCAGAGTCGGGCTGGAAATAGGGATATATTTCCGTAATTTCTAAACTGTTATCTTTGGTTGACTTCAGCCTTCTAATCCCCAAACCCAAGTTGTCACATTCACTATCTATTTTTCCTGTTTACTTTTCATCCGCTATTTACCACCTAATCCAGAGACTAAAGCCATCTATTGTTATCGCCTAAGCAAATTATGGGGACGACGCAAATGCTAACTGGGTGGATTAAGAAGGCTTAGTCTGTGCACACAGACTTTGCCTATGAGAGATTAGGTCTGTGTAAAATAGGTGATACGGTGGCAGATATATGTCCCAGTTTGTTGTTACAGTCTGAAATTGATGATTATATGGTATTAGGAGTTGAGACTTGTTTTCGACGATAACACGGATTACTTAGATGTTAAACACGATAGGAACTGGGTGCGAAGTTGATTAATGAATTTCGGAGAGACGGAAAAGAAGCCATGGGGAAAACAAACGCTTGTGATAATGAATGAATGAATAATGACGCTTTGCCTAAGGGCACACATGCAGTCAAAACAGGGACAAAGAAATGTAAAAATAATCGCAAAACACTTGAAAATAATATTCATAAGAGTTATTCATTAACTGTACCACAGTGATGTGGTCGTGGACAGGCAAGCTTCAACAGTAGAGGTTTTCAAGCGTTAATAATGGTTGGGATCAGATGGGTTCTCAACGAATGGGCTGCGTCACTCCACTAAACCTTCAAGAAAAGGTATACTGGCCTGGATGACGTTAAATGGGTAACACAGAAGTAGCGAGACGTAGGAGGAGTCGCAGCATAAAAAGTAAGAAAAAGAGAAGATACAGGGCCTAACAAAAAACTTCGCATACCTTGAGGGGAGCTCCTCGAAAGTTTTGCGGTATGACAATGAACATACAGTTTCTCCATTACTTCGGAATTTAATTCATTCAACTAACGTCAGCCAGACCCGGCAGCTACACAACACAGCTGCAAGCAAGGCCGTATTCAGGGGGGGGGCTAGGGGGTTCAACCCCCCCCCCCCCCCGAAACCCACAAAAGTAATAGTTTTCTGCAGGTTTTAACCTCTGATCTTTGTATTTTTTGTACTTTTTGGTCCGACCCGTGGACAACCCCCCCCCCCCCCCGAAATAAATTCCTGGATACGGCCCTGGCTGCAAGCCACAGTCGGCATAAAGATAGTGGGTGGCCCTTGTGCGGACGCGGTAGTGCGAAATCCAGTGCGTGTCAGTAGTGCGAATTCGAAATCCAGTAGTGGCAATTAAATGGACCGGCATTATTCAGTAACTAATGACTCTATATAAGTCTTCACTTTAACAGGTATCATCCCTCCCACATAGCAATTTTAGTTTTCAACTTTCAAGAACTAAACAATGCACGCGTTCATGAACAAACTGCAGCGGATCCACGTGTCCATTACTCTCAGATTACTAGCTGCACTAAAACGAGTATGAAAGCCCCCCCCCCTTGCCCAGAAGGATCAAAGCCTGTCATCTCACCTATTACGCGCATAACCCCCTCTTTATACGGATTTTAATCAAATCCCATATTTCATGGAGAGTTGACGTTTGAGAATGCTTTCCATCCGCCGATGCGTGATAATTTGAAGACAAGTTCTCAATTGATTTTTACCCCCCTTGCCTCCCGACTTCTTGTTATGCACCCGACGCTTACATTTCGAATCAAGTAGATATTCACAAACACAAAAGTGAATCTAATCGCTTGCCAGTTTTGACGTGTTGATTGATCTGAAGAGTCGAAAGACGAGGACGTGCGCTGGGTGCTCTCCCAACTGAAAGCAACTGGTTGAAGGGAATCAAAACAGGCGCGTTTTAAAGTTTGACCGAAAAGGACTGAGATCTATCTGGTAGCTGAAAATCTAGTTACACAAATAGGCTTGACGACCCGATAAAATGCGATGGTTCGTTGTTCCTCTATTCACGAATAGTTGATTTTCATATTGTGAATTTTCCCCTTTTGGATTTGTGGTGCCTTTATTTAAATGAATGATAATTTTATTAACCCATACTGAACTACAAGAGGACAAGTAGAGTATAAAAAAGAAAGTAAAGAAAAGAAAACACAAACAAAATAATGGACACAAGAAAATATCGGCTAAACATTTCCAAAAATGTCGAAAGCTTCAACAGAGACGCGAAAGCTGTGCTGGTCGTGTTCTTTCAGTAGTTGGTCGTGTTCTTTCAGTCTCTGGTCCACGCCTCGTGTGCGTCGGCTGAGTCGATGTAGGATTGGTGGCCGAATGAATCGCCGGGCACGACAGACTGTAGGCAGGGTGTTGCTGCTGCCGCAATTTGCACACTTTATGCTTATCCTTGAACAGATAGCAACTGCAACGGCAAACTCTTCCCCCAAACCATATATTGTAAATAAGAATACTAAACATAGAAGAGTCTAGTTCCAAAGTATTCAGCTATTTTCAAACATTGGAACATTCACCGTAAATAGTAAGGCGTCCTTTAAGTTGCGCGAGAATGACATATTTCTCACGTCAACAAGATTTTGCCCAGGTTTACACAGGCTGAATCACACTACATTACGTTTTATTCTGCAGTTGCAAATAATGGATGAAAAGCTGAAAAATCTGTATGCTACATATTTTCAAAATCGACGTCGGCAACCTAGTCCCTAATGTTCCAAATATTTGCCACCAGCAAATTACTGATCCCTCACTGAGTTTGGGGTTCTCGTTATTAGGAACTGCGGAGTTTATCGGGCACTGACACTTCGCAAGAGTGGGAAAGAGTGAGCAGTTGCACGACGACTCCCATTGTCCAGAAGGTGTATCGGTACTTGTCAAACACAAAGGATGGCGGAATAAAAATTCTCTGCCTAACAAAAGTCCTCTAACATAATCCATGAGCGAACTCCGCCTTCCACTTGGGTGAACTTTGACTCTTGCTCTTTTTAGTTCCACACTATCGAACACAGCATTCTCCTGTCGATCAAGCCATACTCGCGAAGCCACTGGTCCGCACTAATACGGCTATTCATTCCACCCGGATCGGTAGCGGGTTGACTCTTTAGTCCAACAATAGCGCAACACCTGGGAATAACCTCGAGGCCCGTTTAGTCAAGGTGATAGACTGCGTCACGCTGGCGAGTGTGCTAATTTAGTAACGGGGCCCCCCTTTTGAGAGAGACCCACTCATGTCCTATTAGTGATGTGTGGTAATAAATCAGCAGCCATCTGTAGGGGCACTGTTTGTATAAAGACTTTGTGCCCTAGCTTGGAACGAATGGGAATGATTTTTTCGGGTGTGTGATTCGTGCAACGAACTTTGATAACTAAATGCACAAATGGCACTATTTCAATAACACGGTACCAATCCATTGAAGGATTTGTGAAAGGCTATGGACAGCTGGGCAAAGTCACATACACCTAGACCTTTGCACGGTTCCACACCTCGCTATTGGACATACGTGGATAAATGCTAAGCTAAGAAGTTGGCACAAGCTGAAATTTTGGCAATAAAATCTTTCTTTAATCATGCGAAGTTTTTTTTTTCATTTTTGCCTTCTGCGGGTAAACTCTTGTCACCTATCAAGTGGAGTATTTATATTCCTTCTGCATGTTTAAACACCTTTTTTGTTTGCCTTCCAATGAAGGAGAAATAAACGAATGAAGCACAAATGCACCCCCCCACACATACTTCGTGACAAGTATTCAGAAAAAGAACCTGAATATTTTCTCAATGTCTGTTCTGTTCGAACTTGAAAGAGACGCGGAACAAAGACACCAATTTAGAACCATCAGGTGTAAAAAATACTGTCAAAATACTACCGGACGATAATGCCGCTTGGACGATTGAAATAAATAAAGATCTTATTTTTGTCTTCTTTTCTGTTCTTATGGCATCTATGCGGAGTTCAAGTTGATTGATGGATTTGGATGTTGTGCTGTGGACGACATGACTGACAGTGTTCTGGCAGGATGGTTCAGCAATGGAATGAATATGAAATCTTGTGGTGATTTCTTTCTGACAACCTCTCCCCTCCCCCTTATATCTCTGCCTGCTACTGCACAAGCCAAAGCAGTCGACATCACTTGGAACAAAAATGCTAAGCAGTTGAGTAAAAATGAAAAATAACGACAAAAAAAAAATCAACCGAACGGACAGGACTTTGTGCAAAGTATATATGTCACTTGGGTACGCAGAAAAAATAACCTGACGGGTATCATTACCCCGCTATCGGAGAAGATACCCTGTGGGAAACACGGAATTGACCACAACCGCTAGTATGACTGTAACTGATAGCCTGGCTATTGGATGTAACTCAAGCACCCACCACAGCGAACAAACAACCACGAAAATCGATACGGATGCTACCTAGCTTACGCAGTATAAGAACTACGCTGACGATGGTGTGGGTATTGGTGTCCGTCCTTGGGGCCCAACCTCCAATACTCTATATGACGAAGTCCAAAACACGCCAGTGATCCTCAGGAAGAAAGAGTAAACGTCTTCGTAACGACTCAAACTCAACGACTCAAATCCTGTGTCAAACAATCACGGTGATCTTTGGGAGCAGCTGTCATACCACTTCTGCCTTTCTTCCTCTAGGTACCCGGAGAGGCCGGAGATTTTGCATCGGCAAGGAGAGATAGTCATCAAGTGTATCCGGAAAGGAGGAAAGAACCTCCCCTCTGTAGTGGACAGACGGAAGCGAGGTGACATGATCAAGATGCACAGAGATTTTCCACCAGCTTACACTGAGACAGACGTAAAACCTCCATTACCCGGGTGCCTTACATCCTCTTTCTCAAGGAATTCCACCTCCCCACCTTAGGAGCCCGACGTGTTGCTCTCAACTTCAGGAATAATCTGCGTTCTCAACCACGTTTTCAACATTTATTTCCAGCCCCATACTGCTCACCAAAACCTCGACCCCAAGAAATCTCGGTTCTGAACCCTATCAGTGCAAGAACAGACGAACCTTTGTGCCAGCGTTAGATGAGGTGACGAAATCAATGACGAATGTAGGCTATTCCGTAGAACTTTTTAAATTTAGTGTTTCGTTTTAACGGGTCATCTCCTGACTAGTGCCTGACAATGCTACATATCGTACCTGACAAAAATGATAAGTCGATGTTGTGAAAGCTCATTTCGTAGTAAAGTTTAATAGAGTAGAACAGGGTCGAATAAAAAACATCGACGACCATCGACGCTAGGATATTGCTGGGAAACCAGTGCTGAATCCCTCAGTTTTCCATCGGCGAAAGAAGCTCGTGCAAAGCAGGGTTCAATCAGTTATAGTCCGAAATACGCCAGTAAACCTTGGGAAGAACAAGAAACGTCACTCAAACGAACCCTCTAAACTGATTCAAATCCTATGTAAACCAATCAACAATGTTTGTTGACGTTTCTGGCTCTTCGCTGGGCATACACGACGATTCGGCATCGGCACGTAAAGTTAGTCATCAAGAGTATCTGGTCAAGTTCTTCCTTTTGCGCTTAGTCGGAATGTAGTAGCAGGGATCGGATACTCTTAGCCTAGGTGCACCGAGGAGATTAACCGAGACAGCCGTCAAAACTTATCTGACAACTACGCCGACATTTCGGCTTCTTAATCCCATCAGTTCAATCAGGGTGGCATCGATTTTCGAGGCATTCCAGCCATGTCGCAGCCGCTTAGTGGCTCCATTACAAACACCGCCCCTTTCTCTACCGTCTAGGCCGATTAGCTCCCTAATCTCCTACCGGCTGCCTCCGACCCACGATCCGTAACTAAGGAGTCAACAATACCGGTACCACATATCCTACCCGTTTTCCATAACGTTCCCCAGTTCTGACAACTTCATTCAGGCGATGACAAGAGTCACAATGGAACTACTAATATCTTTATAAAATGCCGCGATCGTCTTGTGACTTTTTGGGAACGCAACAGCCTGTGGTTCCTTCGCTTTCTCAAAAGAGTTACATCTGCTACTAGAAGACCACACATGGCCATCACGACAAGTTGTCTCATCATAAAGAACACTGTCGTTTCAATGGAAATGACGTGACGGATGCTGATGATTGCCCGGATTGCATAAAGGAGCCTTACTCGGGTAGAATAAAGGAGGTCCAGTTGGCGACAGTTGCCACAATTATCAGGCAGAAGCAAGTCATAATGGAACAAATAAACCGCCGAGTAATAAGTCTCTACGCCGAATTCGGAGCTCAAGTAATTAGTGCGACATGTCGCTAAAATAAAAGGCCTCCGTGTCTTTGTGCAATGATTACTGGTTCGTTTACCTTCTATTTTTCGTCGCAGTGACGTCAAGGCAAAAACTGATCTCGAAGAGACTGACAACCAAACTTTTCAACGACTTCCAAGTCAGTATTCGGATCAAACCAAACGGAAAAAAAAGAAGCTACATGGAAACACTAAGATTAGGAAACTGTCTCCCTATGACCAGGGCCGTATCGAGGGGGGAGGGGGTAAGGGTTACCCCCCCCCGAGACCCACAAAAATAATCGTTTTTAACGGCTTTAACCTCTGATTTATGTCTTTTTTGTGCTTTTTGGTCCGACCCGCGGCACCCCCCCCCCCGAAATGAATTCCTGGATATGGACCTGCCATGACCCACACTTCTGAGAGACCAATTAAGACAGATATTATACTAACCGTCCACAGAGTGTTTTTAAAGACCGTATCCAAACCTAGACTTTTTTTAAACCGTAAACAAATATGGAGTTCTTAATTCCAGTCTAATCTTTAGCTTTTCTTTCACTCCAATCTGCCATTTGTTCTGGGGTCACTGTCAGGGTGGGACAAGGTTTCACGTATCAAGCCTGTTCTCAATAGCAACCCATTTCCACGAATACAGAAACCAAAAATGAAAGAAGACATTCATGATCATAGCAAGCATCAAGTCCTCCATTGTCTCGTAATCAACACGTGTGACAGATATAGTAAAATAGATCCACAAGTTTGACAAGTTGATGAGTATAAATCTGCAATCTGCTCTCCAGCAATGGAAGTTTTGCACTGTCTTTGGAGTAGAAAGTGAAAGCTAATAGGTTCTGCTCATTACCTTATGGACCCTTATTTCACTATCTATCTGTCAAAGAGCTGATAGTGAGATTATGGGAGGTCAATCAGAAATTGACCCACGAAAGCCGGTGTCGGCGTTCTTCAGCGAAGGGTTCGAGGCTAAAGGATACTGCACACGAAAGCCCACACTTAACGAAAGTCCACACTTAGTGTTCAGGGAAAACTCTTCCACAGAGTCTGAACCTCGCAAAAAGACCCGGAAATCGCAGACAGAATTCCTATTTCAACACAGATAAAATAGTATCAGAGCTCCTTGATCCCTGTAATCTTTTCCACAAAGAGCTGAGGTTTGATCGACCGAGAGCTCCTCGCGCTCGCGTGATAATAAAGAACAAACATTACAATATAAATTTTTGTTATTAAGCCTGAGAGTCATAGAAAAACAAACACGGCAAAAAAAAATAAAGAAACAATAAAATATATGGTCTGATCTGTTGTAGACCCTAATTTGTCCAAAGACCTGGTCTGGCGACGAGGGCACTTTCGCAATGCAAAAAGTCTACCGTAAAATATCTTATCATCGATGCAGGCCAGGAAGTGTTCTTACAGCCCCATGGTTGAAGCTACTACTGATGAATCCAGTAGACTTGCTTGTAGCGGACAGTCTCACTGCAGAACCAATTTCTTTTGCTAATTCATGGCTATAATGATGGTTTCGACTGACCAGTAAATACTCAAAGAACACGCCCACTCTTATCGTCAACAGTCAGAATTAAAACCAGGCATGTTCATCAGCCTGATCAGTCCAGCAATTAGCTGATACAAGACTGAACCAAGCCCTTACTATATCAGATCGGAATGCGGGGACAGTAGCTATGTCACACACCGAATTTGGCTTTCTGGTATGTCGCGATGGCTTGGAACCGGAACCGCCGGTTAACCAGAGTTGCAGTCGTATTTCAGCGGTCGAGGTTCACTCGTCTCGATTACACTGCTGATACTGAACCAAGTTACTGATACCATCCGCAGTTACAATGATATGTTGACGCTGAGGAATTATAACTTTGTCGTCAGTGGCAAAGGAGATTTATAGACCGTTCAACGAAGAAGTTCAGACTATATTTGCCGTGAGAGCAAACAGTAGAATCACCAAAATGAAAATGTAGCAAACGAACTACATGATTATTTGGTATTTCCATCATGTTTTCAATCTAGTAACAACATTCTCAAATTTTGAATGTCCCTGAGACACTTCACAATTGTCCAAAAAATGAAACAAATATCTTGATAGTAAGATTTACTCTTCTTTTTTTCAATGTTTCTCCATCTGACTTTTTTTGACGGAATTCCCAGTTCAGTAAAAAAAATATTTAACAACCCCCAAACTTGAACTCGGACATATTTCGCCATGGCAAAATGTTCTTACTCACAATTCTGATTTCTCGTCAATCTGATCGTTCCCTGAATACTCAAATCCTACTGGCTACTCAAAAAGACTCCATGGGCTGATTCTCTTCTACTTTTCTTTTGGTCTGCTGTCTTTAAACCTCAACAGCAACTCATTTTCAGCATCATCATCAACACCCTATGTATTCAAATTACAGACATCACATGTACGGAATTAAAAACTGACGTTAAAAGCGTGTGATCCTGTTGGTCAGACTTCACTTGTTGACGGTGAGGGATCATACCTCTGTCATCAGTTTTAACGTGGCAACAATCACTAGACTACAAACCACTAGACTAGCCGACATCCAACAATAAAAAAAAGGCTTCCAATTTTGATAGATATCGACAGAGGGGCAAAAAGGTGCCAGAAATATGCCGAAAAGCCAGCGATCTAGACTAAGCTTTGATTTGGATACTGGAATACGAGATTTAGCCTTGCTGTTTCAGACAGTGTAATTCATATAAATAAGGACTAATAGTTGCGGCTAAAACATCGATTAATGCCATTACCAATAGCATTACAGAGGACAAACACCAAATTTCGCAAGCAAAATCCTCCAAAGGTGTCAGCTCGACCCAAGTTATTCACCTAAACGCACCTCCGCTAAACGTATCCATTCCCAGTCATCTGAGAGCCTGGACATTATCCTTTCATCAAAAAAATCACGCCAAAGTCTTTCCTATGCAGAACATGAACCAGCATTAGGGTCATCTCTTCCACCCAATTTGTTTTCACAGCCCCCCAGATTCCCTTGTGGGGTCACTTACTTTCGGCGAAAATAGGCAAATCAGCGTTCCCATTTTCTCCTAAAGCCCCGGGCTCCAGTGGTCACCACCTAAGAGCTTTTCCCCTAAATCCCCGCGTTGATTGGCCTGGATTTTCCAGAGATCTGTTCCAGCGGGCGAGACTCTTGTCTCGCGGTGGGTCAGTCCGGCAATCACTTCTGCCCCATTCCACGGGACTTGATAACAGCCGTTACGGCTTGGGGAATGAAGGGACATTTGCGGGGAAACTTTGGTGACAAGTTTCGTGCCGGGAATATATCTACGAAAGGAATGTCTTCATTTTGAGGAACAAATGGGGCGATAAAAGGTAGCGCTGCTGGAAATGAACAAAAAGGAAAGAATGAGCAGCGAGACCAATAACGGACAGAAGGAAATACAACTGGGTTCGAATCAGTCCCTATCGTAGAAACTTAACGTCCGTGTCAAAACCTAGATTTCTTAAACGACAGTACAACCTTCGCCGCTTGTTTCAGACAAACCGACCGCCTGTTGTGGTCGGCGAAGGTCAAATAAGATTTCGGACATCAAGCATTCTCGCCCCAAACAGGAACTTATTTCCGGCAAGAAATATATAAAAATGAAAAGGGACACATTCAAGAAGCTATTCAAAACTGCAAGATGCCATAACTAAATTATTCACTAATTATTCACTGATGGTCTAAAGGAAGGAATTGGAAAATCCCGGTGTCGCAGAACAACCCAACAGAGTGACAAGAGTTGAACAAGAGGACTCTTGGAACAAACCTGAAGGAGGACAATTTGTTTGAAGGAGCAAGGATGGAATCTCTGCAAAAGTGTCAAAAGGTCATCTTAATCAACCGGGTGAGTTTCGAATACAGATTTATGTCATATTCGACAGTGCAAAACGAAAACGTCAGCGGAATTTTATTTAAGCTCTATTTCGGCCCTTCTCGGTAGAGATCTTCTTCAGGCTCAAGCTGAAAAATTAACTTGTGGACTTTTGACTGTCAAATACAGTTCGCAGTCAGCTTGGGCTGAAGAAATATTTAGATTTCTGCAACTGGAACCTCCAAACAAACACTTTCTTTCACATCGTGTGTGCTCCCAAGGGCATCAATATATTTACGCTTTCCTGATTTACGCAAATCCCCCCAAATGTGGATTCCAATAATCTCCGTTGTGCTCGGAAAGGTCGTTTCCTGCGTAAATTATTATCCCGATATTAGCTTTTGTAAGCGATCAGCCCCCTGATCACTGGAGTCATAAGCAAGAGAATTATTCTCGGGTGAGGTGACAGTTGCCCGCAGAACTGATGTCTTCAACAACTGTTACCGTATAAATCGACCATAACGTATCGCAGATGATACAAAGCGGAAAGAGACCTCGTAACCAATACGAGGGGAGGCTCAGTTCATGATTTTTTCAGAGCAACATATGGACGCTCTGCTACCAAATCCTGCACCTTCACAAACCTCAGACTAAGAGGTATTTTCACAGACTTGTCCATAAATGGCCTCAAAATACGCTGGTTCTGCTTGAAATCAAACCTACTTTCTATTCTGTACTACACGCCTGACGCCAGTTCAAATTTCAGTGGGCAGATCAAACAATTATGATGCCACATTACCACCCCCTAGAATACAATGTTACATCAGAAATCAGCAGATTCCTAGACAAGCCATTTTCGCTAATATACCGTTACAGCGTTTTTTGCTGACTAGTATACTCCGATTTACTAGCTTCGATAAATATAAGCGGAGTTTCTTTTTTCTTATCTATTCGTAGTTATTAAACACTCCGAATTATTTGTATTGTTGACAAATACTCATATTCACGGTGTTAAAGTGAGAATTCCTTGTAAGCTCGGGAATCAGCTGCAAGTAAGTCGGTTATATTTGTACATTATTGGCAGTTTTGTTAACTTTACATCCAGAAAACCAAACTATTCTTTGGTACTACAAACAACAGGAGTTTCATCGGATAAAACTAAAGCAATCCGACAGCTCCTAGAGAACGATAACAAAACCGAAAAAACATTTAATTCAAGAACATTACATTCACTTACAAGAACAAAGACATCCAGATTGTAAAATGCTTTCTTTTAATGGGCATAAATTAATCACAAGTAAGTAATTAGCAATGGTCTGTCTCCCGGTTTTAGAAATCGACTTGCCAACAATTCATCCTTACATTACGAATATATTGAATGCCTTCTTTCTTTCTTAAGATCTTTCTTGAATTTTAGTTTTAATATACATATTCGTGCATACATATTTATACATATTCTAATACATATTCTTATACATATTCTGTCATATTCTAATACATACTCTTATACATATTCTGTCATATTCTAATACATATTCTTATACATATTCTGTCATATTCTAATACATATTCTTATACCTCTATGCCATGGTATTGTACAATGGTATTGTTAATATACTATTCGATTCGATTTCCACAACGCAAAAGCTAAAGATTAGATTAGGATTAAGGAGGACGGTTTGGATAAGGACTTTGAAGCCGCAGAAGTTTTCCAGTATGACTACCAAATTACTCCGTCAAATACAAAGTTCATGCTGCATCTCAAGTAAAGCTCAAAGAATCGATCTCCAATAAGAAATACAACGCAGTATTCAAGGAACTATGCCAAAAAAATAACGTTGTATGTATGCAGTGTATGATCACTCATGGACTACACGCCCTCCAGGATTCCTTGCTCGTCGTATCAACGCCACATCAGTTCAGCCTTATCATGAAATCCAGGTCGCTGTCGGCAACCTTTCCACAAAGTGGCTGTCTCAACCCTATCCATTTACACCTCGTTATCAGGGGACAGTCTTCGGCCCCCTGGATCGCCAAGGACAGTTTATCAAAGCACTCGCAGAAGTGAATCTGCATTTGGTCATAACATCAAAGACACTGCCGATTCGGCTTTGACGGCACATTTAATGGTATTGTTGGCTCACTCACCGAATTATGGTTCTTGGTTTATTGCCCGCCCTGGTCTTGTTTGCGGGGGTTGATTAGACACTGCCCTTTTGCCCTTTTTTCATTCAGAACACCAGCGAAGCAGATAGGATTGAAGGCGATCCAGAAAACAAACAGAAGTAGGACAACGAGTTGGATAACACAATTCTCAACAAATGAAGTGTTAGCGTTTGTCAAATACAAAGCGTCAATATGTCATAGCGATACCAAGTATCTGTGGAATGGCTACCTCTATGCCGATCTCAACTTCTGGGGGGAGAGGTCTCGGGTATAGTAACCACGGGTTCTGGCGTAAGGGTGGTTGTGGGACCACTGCACATACAGCATCGTCTAGCGTATGGTTTCTCCTTTCCTCATTCAGGACCAATGAAGCAGATACGGTTGAAGACAATCAAGAAAATAAACAGAGGTGGACAAACGAGCACGATATCATAGTCGAAGAGGTCATACAGCGTCATACATGCCTCTACAGATGGTGACCACTTCGTCTAACGGACATTCGTCTACAGTTCCTACCCATCACTCTGGCAGTTTTCGAGACTCACTATGCGTATCCGACCAGAAAAGTTATGATGATTTACTTGATCAGTGCGAGAGGGATGTTCTTGAAAGCGTCATACTCATAGCAAGCCCCTAGCTCAACAAACAAGCCCAATTCTCAATTGATGTCACAGCGGAAGTGTTCTTGAAAGAGTCATACTGGCACCAAGACTACAGAGTGTCTATCTCTACTATGGGCAGGAGGGTTAGGGTATGGTAACCACGGGCCCAAGTTCAAAGCTGGTTGTGAGACCGCAGATCTAACCACTTTGTCTAACGGATATCAGTCTCGGGTTCCTACCCGTCTCTCTGGCAGCTTTCGAGGCTAACTGTGTATACCCGACCAGAAAGTTACGACGATTTCCTTGATCAGTGTAGGAGCAAGAGGATCTAGGGTATGTCAACAACGGGATAGAGTGCAAAGTTGGTTGTGAGTCCACAGATCTGACCACGTCGTCCAACAAGACCAACTGTTCATATCTGACCAAAAAGCTACGAAGACTTCCTTAATCAGTGCAGGAGAAATATGCAAATGTGTCTACAGGCAAGTACCGGCCACTCTCTGCGCTGATGTCAATTTCGTCCAGCCAAGACCAATTATTCTTCTTCCTCATGACAGCAAGACAAAACCCTCATATAGATCCAATCTAAACTATAGCTAAAGTCCAGCCGCAATTCAGAGTCCGAGCGGATAACATTCGTTATGTGACAGATCAAATCTCGCTACTGGGATAGAGTTGTCTTAGGGTCCGTGGACTCATGCAGTGTGATGGAGAACCATCTAGAGGACATACTAAGGAGATAGAATTATGGGGATGCTTGTAATGACAAAGCTCCAGCTCGTATTCAGCAGATTCAGCGTCAACATTGTCGTGAGTTACGATGTCCCCGCGTCATGGACTGCGCTGTCACTAAAAGCAGATAGTCTTGATACATGACTTTATAGCGGCTAAATCCGGTTGTTTGGGTAGCGAATTTAAATGAAGACGGTGCCGACAAAGGGAAAGTTGAGGTTGAATTAATGCCGAAGAATATCTCCCTCGCGGCTTTATTTGTCCCAATTTTCGCGAATATTAGCAGACCCCGGAAGGGGGAGGGGGCTTTTGACCCGGGACGCCTAGCAGTGAGGTGAAACCAATCGCATACTCCATAAAGAGCTTCTTTGAAAAAAAGGAACGTGACCGCATTGACGTGTAGTAGTAGGAGTAACAGTAGAATCCGTATAGCCGATCTCTCTGCGGCTGCCATCAACAGACTGAAGCAGAACTGTTATCACCCATGGAGATCCATGATTGTTTAGGCTAGTGACTTTTAGTTCTTTTGGTTGTTGTTATATGGTGTTGTTTCTTTTTTTAATTTATTCAAACAATGGAGAAAAACGGATACGGATATAAGAAACGAACATTTCTTCCATTCCCCATCGTTGTTCCTGACGTTCGACAGCCTGACGAGGACCCTTGCCAAGAAGGGCCGAAATATCGCTGCCAAAGCTTCGTAGCTGACGTATCCGTTTTTATTTATTATTTAAATATATGTTTCCCAGTCAGCTTGGGCTCAAGAAGTATTCTTTTTTCCATTTCCCAACTATAGGGGGTTACGATTAAAATTTAAATCAGAATGTAATCAAAGGCACTGTTTGATTGATCATTGCAAAAATGCCAAATCTGACTTTATCTCAACAAAAAGGACACAATTAGCCTAAACAGTCAATAACGTTTGCGGGGCGTCGATACTTCGTCAGAAAGAAAATTTAAAAGTTAAAAAATCACCGTTATCGTGCAGAGATTCTAGGTCCTGATTCCCGCGACCGGGAGTGCAATGAACTGTTGGTAGCTAGCCGTCCGACCCCCCTCCCCCCGCGCCGATACTTTTCCCAGATGCCTACAATGTCCCACTTACGGCTTGGCATTTCACGGGTATCTCACATACCTAGACCGCACCCCGTCGTTAACGCACGACGCAGGAAATTTCATGATTGGCTGAGGTCCACCATCTATGTACCTCACGAGTTCAGCGAAGATCTACCATGCGAAAATATATATCCTTAGTAGGACCTTGGTAGGAAGTTCGAAGATGGAACACCGCCAACTTTCAGTGTTGAACAGTTGTTGTCGCACAGGTGTTGCAAACTTGATTACTGATTCAACCAGTTTGTACTACCTGGGATTTACAGACTATTTCGAACCCAAAACGGCGCCAAGAACAAACTGGGATTCACCAAGAAGAAGACAATGATCACTACTTGATATGATGGCGGCAGCTTTCTTAGATCCTGTATGAATCCTGTAAAGGGGGTATGTAAAATAAATGAACATCAAGGAATCGTCAAGCTCTGCAGTTGTGGAGCTTACTCTTAATAATTCTGCCTCATTTATCCTTTATGACGGCACTGGGTTCTGAACAGCTAAGCATCAGCTTTCATTCATAACTTTAAGTTAACGACATGACCCAGCTCTTCAAGGGCCTAAACCCCCTTCCGGCTAATGTCAATGACCTACTTTCCTCCACTTGCTTCTTTAGCTTATTACGGCAACTGGACTCCGAGCTGCTAAGCCTGTTTTTGCTTCACCCTGTTCTATATTTAATTTACTAGTTCAGAAACTGTTCTTAGATTTGTTAAACTCATCTGTACCTATTATCATTGTATCTATTGCTTTTCACCTGCTCCTTCTTCTTTCATACGAACTCGGTCATCAACGTTTCATGTAAAGATGTAAAGTTAACCCATTCATCCATTTATCCAGTTAAAATGACGTTCAAGACCTTCAACATACTAATCCAGCATCTTCGGTCATTGAAAAGCTTTTTTTGTTCCTTCCTCGTGTTCGATATTTAGTTTACGAATTGACATGATGATTTCCTCAAACTGCTGATCAAGGCTTTGACTATTGCCGATACCTTGCTCCGTCTTCTGCATCAACATCGGACGGGAACTCGCTAAGAATCCCGTTCATTTTATAGTGTTCTTCATCTAGTTCAATTTAAAACGATCTTCAGCACACTGATAAGCTCTTGGGTTACTTTCAATACCTCACTCTTTTCCTTCTTCCTCTTTTAGCTAGGTGGGAAAGCTCTTTCGAACTGCCCTTGAGCTCTTCTGGGGCGACGAGGGAACAACTTTTCTGCTTCGCTGCCTCTCAAGGACCTTACACAGTGCCGTAAAGCAAGTGTGTAATAGCCCGGAAGTCCCTGTAGAGCGTGGCTCTTAAAGGGAAGTTTTAGGACTCCACTTTGTCAGTGGGAGGCTGGAAGGAGGAACGTTTGACTCCGCGTTTCAATCATGCGGTGAATTCAAGCCTGAAAATTGGAATATGCGTCCCCCGGCACTTTGACACGGGGATCTATAAGGGGGGCATCATAATATTGAAACTTGGCTCTGCCGGAGCAAAGCTCAATTTTGCCGACTGAAGTCCGCTTCGCTCAACTTGTTCAAGTCGCTCAAGCAGAAGGAACGAAATCGCACGAGGAGAATTTTGTTGTCGGGAAAAACGAGTTGCTGACGAAGTTTGAGATTGAGTTTCCGGTTGAAGAGTTGCGGGGAAAATGATCAAGCATTTCAGTAATGTAGAGAGGAACTTTGGAAGCAAGTTAGGCAAGCAGTACGAAGACACCAGTTCAAAAGATATATGAAAGCTCTTTGGAGAGAGTAGTTATTAAACGGTGGGAGGCAATGTTGCCACCGATAACACAATATTTCAACTTCTTCGACAAAGCGAGACAGAATTCTGCGACCGGTAAGACCGCAAAAAAAATTGGAAAAGTAGATGATTATGAAGCAAAGCGAGATTTCTCGTTAACAACTGGTAAAAAGGACCGAGTTTCATAGGTGCCAGAATATCACAGGTTTTTGCTGCCAAATATCACAGGTTACATCAGTCGAAAGTGGCAACGCTGGTGGAAGGTAGCAACGGGTGACAGGTCGGATGACACAACGGTGGGACGGGGACGTTCCGCCCTAATCAAACTGAACCATTCTTCTGCGAGTCAGAATCGGAGCCTAACCTAATCGTACAGAACACTGAACCGGAGAGTGATGTTTCAGTTCGCAATAGATTCAAATTTGCAACTCATTGCATAGATTCAATTTGCAACTAGCTAGGCTCCAAACTAAGCCTGACGCATGCAATATAATCTTCAGTTTTCTCGTATTAGCTTGTAGTCCTCGTTTCTTATAAGTAATTCGCAAGCAAATAGCCAAGAAATTAATTATAAACAATCCGCTCCCCCAAGCCTCGCTCTTGGATATGAATTCTGAGTCTAGGCCCAGCAATTACGAGACAACTTGGATTCTGAAGCAAGAGTGGAAACAATAGAATCAAGCGGCTAGGAACACTGAGCAGTTTTCGTGGGGTTTCTCACGCCCATGAACCGGTTGCATGTTGGACGCCGCGCCCAAGCTTAACTAGTCGATCACGCTAAACGGCGCGGGTAAGGCAGCTGAAACTAATTCCAGCGAACACCTCTTTGGCAAGGGTCCTCCTCAAGCTGTATCTAGAAGAATGAGCAGGGAATAGTCATCATCGCTTAAGGGCGTTTTTCCGTACTCCCACAAACAGTTTGTGGGTCGATTGTGCTCGAAACCAGCGTTTCCGCGGTCTTTTGTGCGGCCCACAAGCGTGTTTCCGCGACAAACAAGATTTTTGTGGCTCGCTTTGTGGCAACTGCCGAGGTGATTGTCATTTTGTGGCTCGTTTCTAGCGGGAAAATTCAAATTTAGCAGTAAAATAATGTCAAAATAATAAAATTAACTACTTTCTCAAGCATGTAGACATAGATCCTTTTTGCACAGAATCGTATGGACGAAAGCTTGAAGTTCTATTTATTGAGGTTTTTTTTAATTTTATTTTAATTTTCAGAGATGCGAAATTACCGCCCCTAAAACAGTCAAAACGGCGTTTCCTATAGAGTTTCAACTCGTGGCTGGACTGTGTGGCACACAATCGTGTTACCGCGGCAAACGCTCAGAAGTGCGTGGCCCACAATTGTGTCGCGGAAAAACGCCTTAACTTTCTTGAGTAGATGGAATGAAAATCTCGCTGCTGCCAGGATTCAAGCAGATGAAGCAGCTGAACGGGAGAATGCAGCAAAATAGGTAAAGAGTGGGGTGACTGAGTAAACATAAAACAAGCATTCGTCTTACTTTGACAACTGTCTTTTTAGTATCTTTACCAGGTGTTGGCCAGCATTGTCTCGAGACCTGAAGGGAAACACCCAAAGCAGCAGCAATCGATCACAGTGCATAGCAGATTTACTTGTCCTAGTATCTGACCATTCTTCTGACACTGATTGCGTACATCGGAACGTATATCCGACAGAAACAAGGAGGCAAAAGACGATTTCAGTGTACAATAACATTCGGGAAACGAAGTCAGCGCGGACTTTATTTTGGAGCAGCATCCCCAGTGGATATTCGGAAAGACTTATCAAACTTCCGCTGATATTTTGAAAATAATAAAAAAGCAACATTAAAATACATAGCTCAATCAACGGTTTATTTTTCTGTGGTGTGATATACTGTATACATCACTAGACAAAGTTATAATTCCTCATTTTGTATGGCATTTCGGCTGGACAAACAAAGATTATTTTTATTATCATGGTGGCTTTTTGGAGTCATAAATCGATACTGCATAGAGGGTGTACTTTTTGCAAGTAAATAAGTTTTACAAATATTTGCATGCTCTCATCGACTTCAATTCTCGAGATAACAACTAATGTCCAGGCCTAGGCGAACATCACAAGAGAAGGAGGTAGTATAAAGAGGTCACAAGGCAAAAGCCCCGAGTTCATCACCATAAAGCGTCCTTTTTCTCGATCAACAATCACACATTATAAATATATAAAAAAAAACGTCTATGATCTCATGTATAATTCCAAAATAAAACCCATTGGGCCGATGGGTTTTAATTATTTAATTATACCAATTATACCGAATCCCGATCATTATACCGAATAGATTTGTACCGATAGCCTATTTGGGATTCTGTATAACTACCGAATCCCCGAAAATATACTGAATAATTCTGCTATCGAAAAAATAACGAAAAATTTTAGTAAAGTTTTGCACTGTCAAATACCCATGGGCCATAATGGAACAAAAGTATCTAACACCAGAACAACCCAACAACCACTATATTACAAAAAAAAAAAAAAAAAATATTTCTTAATCCGTTGCTATCTTCAGGAACCTCTATAATCCCTTTATTTCCACCTAAACTTTTAACCCCATCATCTGAACCACCCAATCCTCCCCGTACTCGACCGTGAACAAGATGTTCCTCCTTAAACCTCAAGTGGAGTCGAAAGCCATATGGGATAAACTAAAAACGTCAGTACTGTATTTGACGATGACCTGCTTGAAAGCGGGCTTGGCGACAGTATGCGAAAAAGGACAAGCCAAAAGCCAGGTCAGATCGTCGGGCTAATTGTTAACAGGTGGCAGGAAGTGAGTTCAGTCCGCAGATAAAGTGCTGGATAAAGACGTGGCTGATCATTAGCAAAAAAAGTCAGGCGAAACTTAAGTACAGTGCAAGTGGTCGATGATCTTTACGAGCATCAAAAAGAAGTTAGACCACTGGAAATTGGTCTTAGACCAGTTCAGCTCTCCAAGCGGATTCGCCTCATTATCAACATCCATCACTCAGAGCCCAGAGGTAGTGAGCAGGTAGTGAGACACATCTGTAAGTTAGTGAACAGAAAAGAAGAGCTTTCACCATCTAAATTGCAAAGGTTGTGCAAAACTATCGACGTCAGGGGGGTTCGGACCTTTTTCTGCTGAAGGAATATAATTAAACATATTCTCTAGCAGAGTTTAAGTTAAACGATGATGATGGTGATGAACACTAAGGGACTAATGTGAACTGAACCGCATGGTGGCTCTGCGATGGAACATGGCGAACTGCGACTGGGTCTGCGAGTCGTCGAAGTCTTTTCTGGTCAGGACGAAATCCCAACCATACAAATTTGCTCTTCAGAGGTAGCAAATTGATAGCTAATCCTGCCGTAAGAAACAGCACACCTAGTAGCGACTGACGGAAAAAAATTTCTCTGAGCACCACACAAAAAGATACCAAAGTCTACCGCAAAACCCCCGGATTCCCCCAAACTATTAGGTGGCCTTACCGAAGTTGAGCAAATATCGGGACAGAAAAACAAATGAAAATTCTGTATTCATAAAAATAAATCTGTACAAATCTCAATATGTTTGTCTACACAGACAAATTGAAGTTTGAGTACTTTTTTAATACCAATCAAAATCAGTCAGTCAACTGACTGATTAAAGATGCTACATAAACTTTCTGTTTACCTTTCCAAAGCAATCGCGACGCCGAAACTCAAGTATGTTTGCCTTTTTCTGCAGTGTTGCTCTTGGGGTTCAAGAAATAAACCGCAGAGAAGCCGAAAGTCCATCCCTACGAGGATTACGCCCGCAAATAGAGAAGATAGAATAATGTTATATAACTGGTAATTTTTTTCACGGCCATAGTTACTGCTTTTACTCTTTATTTTCTTGTTTAAAAGAAAATTGGATTAGTTAGCTTGTTTTTTACGGAATTTTCTTTTCCCTCTCCCCGGTTCCAAGAGGACTAGTTTCTGTTAGCCTCACCGTCAGCACTTGGATGAGACATATTAAAAAAATAGATCCATAGGTTTGCAGTGGAAAACCTGTCATTGCGTCCTGGGTAATTGAGATTTGACATATGTCTCAGCAGCAAAGAGTGAAAGTCACCCTTTACCCTATGGAACCGACTTTTTACTATGTCTACACAAGTGTCGAGCCTGAGGAAATAGGAGACTGTTACTCCACTTGGAGCGCTGAACTGTAATAAGGCCAAACTGAAACCTGGCGTGTCTCTTTGGATTTTCTTGTTGTCTTCTTGTCTTTTTCGTGTGTTGGAAGAATCAGAAAGGCTGTAGGGATGGTAAGCACTGTATTTCTTGCAGAAATAGCATTTTTATATTTCTGCTTTAACTGATCAATTAATTGATTGATTGATTATCTACTATACTGATCGGATTTTTTTTGTAATTAGCTGTCGACTTGTGCATCTAGCGGGTAATAAATAAAATTTTGTTATTATTATGATTGTGCCTCTTTTTCCCAATCTTTCTAATTATTTGTATTTGTTCACCAGTTTTTGAAAAATGGATATCGAAGTATTGTAGAAGTAGTGAACTGAAAGACAAAAATGCTCCTCAGCCGGGATCTGAACCCAGGACCTTCTACTTAAAAGGCAGACACTAACCGTTTGAGCTACCGAGGGGCTTGTGAACAGAGTTCGCAAACCACTACAATAGTCCGGTACAAGCCGGCCATAGGAACAGTGATCCCGGCCGAAGGCAAATTCATCTAATCAGTTCACATCCCCAAGTCAGGGAAATTATAATTCATAGATGGCACTTTATGCAAGGGACTTTTACCGTGACTAAAAAGCCAAGAGCAAATTTTTTGAATTTAGTGTAGAAGTCTAGGACTCCAATGTCGGAGCCACGTAGACAAACCAGGACCCACTTGGCGGGGTCTCATGGTGAAAACCAAAGAAATCCAAATGTAATTTTGGTGGGGAATACGCCCTTGGGATAGAAATATTGTAGAAGTAGTGAACTGAGAGACAAAAATGCTCCTCAGCTTAGTCACGGTAAAAGTCCCTTGTATAAAGTGCCATCTATGAATTATAGTTTCCGTGACTTGGGGATGTGAACTGATTAGATGAATTTGCCTTCGGCCGGGATCACTGTTCCTATGGCCGGCTTGTACCGGACTATTGTAGTGGTTTGCGAACTCTGTTCACAAGCCCCTCGGTAGCTCAAACGGTTAGAGTGTCTGCCTTGTAAGTAGAAGGTCCTGGGTTCAAATCCCGGCTGAGGAGCATTTTTGTCTTTCCCTTGGTTCACACTGCTACGTCGTATGCGACACGATTTTTTCTTTGCTGTTCCGACGTGCGACAGAATCGCACGGATGTTCTCACCACCACGCAGACGCAAAAGGAAAATGAAATTTTTCATCGAGAGTAATCTGCAAACAGACAAAGGAGCCCTTGGGGAAACGACCTCTGAAGATGTGGGGAGATTACACTTCTAAATACCACCCAGCATTAGGAAATTTTCAGTCAAAACCTATAGGTCATCTTGTTCAAAACAGGTTAATACAAGTTTATTCAGAAGATATTTTGCATTCAGCCATCCTAGGATTACAGTCAGAACAAGGTAGAGCAATTTTTAGTCTTGAAAATTAACTAATCTTTGTTCTTTCTTTTCTTTCCCTAAAAAAATCGCATGCGTTATGTCGGATGAGTTGAAATTTTTCAACGCATACGACACTGCGACAAAACGCACAGTTCTGCGTCACTTGTCGTACGATTTGTGTCGTATGTCGGATGACGCAGAATTATGCGCGAAATCGCAGCAGTGTGAACCATAGGTTTCAGTTCACTACTTCTACAATATTTCTATCTCAAGGGCGTATTCCCCACCAAAATTACATTTGGATTTGTTTGGTTTTCACCATGAGACCCCGCCAAGTGGGTCCTGGTTTGTCTACGTGGCTCCGACATTGGAGTCCTAGACTTCTACACTAAATTCAAAAAAGTTGCTCTTGGTTTTTTAGTCACGGTAAAAGTCCCTTGTATAAAGTGCCATCTATGAATTGGCTATCGAAGGCTACACAAAAACGCATAAATTATGCCAAAATTAAAATCGCTGGAGAGCTGTGGTTTGTTAGCAGAAAATTAGCGCCAAATGTCTGCAAAAGAGGTCAACGCACTGCTGTGTCTTGTTTGCAAGAAGCGTGCGTCAAGCTTTTGACAAAATTGCAGCAAAACAAAAACTTCTTTGTTGTTGTTCAAAGAATGACACGTCATCCGATACAAAATGACATGTGCAAGTTGCGAAGATCTAAGTCATTTGCTTTTAGTGGTTCTGATCACCGGAACCCATTCACTAAAAAATAAAAGGGACCACGCGTCTGATCCTTAGCAGTCAAAGCCGGTCACGAATCGTAAGACGCGGATTTGGTCGTGCCTTGATGAAAACCATTTCGACAACAAAAGACCTCCACTTTCGCCTTGCGCACTACATAATAATGTTGATAAAGCCGTAAAAAAAATAATGTATAGAAAAAGGAATGTATGACAAAATTATGTATAGAAATCCATAATCACCTTAAGGGGCTATCACATTGAGAACGCGATAATATTGTGCGCGCTCGAGTATAGTCCATGCTACGTATAGAAGCTGCGTCGGTCCTTTCATGCAAAAAACATCATATTATTAATAGGTAAAAAAAAGGCGCAAGCCTCTATAAGATAAGATAAGATAAGATTTATTCCACTAAAAGCACAGAGGCCATGGGAAAAAAAATGACACACAAACAAAACAAAAGAAAAATAAAGAACAAAACCAAATATGTGATAACTATTTTTCATATTCCTTTACAGGAACCTTTCTCTGTGGTTCATCGAAACCAAAAGGAATCTTCCCAACTTTTCAATATCACCAAATAATTTACTTCCCATTACTTTTACCAACCAATCCTCCCCACAATAACTAACACCAAAAATTTCCCCACGAAGATCTGAAAGCTCAGGGCATACGCACATTAAGTGAAAAATATTTTCATCCAATTGCCCGCACATTGGGCAAAAATAAGGACCAGACAACACTCTTACCTTACCCAAATATCTTCTACGCATACCTAATGGTAGACAATCACCCCGTAAACTCATTAACAACCTCAAATGATCTGCTGGAATCCCCACCTTAAAATAAATTTCCTCTCCCCATGTCTCTTTGGCCTACGAGGATTCTCATCACTCAGTTGTTTCCTTCAGTTGTTAATTGCAGAGTCTCTAACCCCCTTGCTCCTCGACTGTCATTCTTTTCGTCCTAATCGGCGATACCGGGATCCCCAGATTTCTCGTACACGCAGAATGAATCATCTGTGAATTATTAGCAATGGCATATATATGAGATTAAGATACCGTCTTGTCAACAGTTAATCCTTGCGAGTCTTTTGGATGTCTTCTTTCATTTGTGTTTCCTTTCTTGATCAAAACATGTTGCTATTGAGGACATGAATTTGTGATGCCTGAAATCTTATCTCGCCCTGATCATGATCCATAACAGAGGGGGCGTTTACAAGAAGCAAAACTTAAAGATTCGATTAGGATTATGAAGTCCATGTTTGGATACATATTTGAAATTTGTCATTCTGCGAGAGGCCTGTGCAATATTTTGGAGTACATTTACGCCCCCCCCCCCCAATATATCACCGGCCCTTCTGAGGAACAAAGGGTCCAGACATTCTAAGGATTTAACCTTATTACTGTCGAGAACTCCACTTGGAACCTCGTGAGATTAGTGGCGTAGCACAGTTTTTATTTCCTATTTTTAACCAGCAAACGATCCCTTCGGCTACCATGTACGACCCCTGGGCATTAGCAAGAGTGATACATAGAAAACCAACTTTGAAACCGTATTAATGTGACGAACCCCTCTGAGAGCTGGGGTCTAGCCGACAGTCCTTAAGAAAGACTCGTCGCTAGTCAGTGGGAAATTTGACCACTCCCCTCAGGAATATTCTTCTTTTCTTTTGTACCCTGGTCAATTCTCCAAACCGTATGCGACGGAACTTGCGAACCACTGTTATCGTGGTTAAGATAAATGATCTTCTTTTTAGACCGAAGAAAGGAACAAACTGACGAAGAACATCTGACTGACGTGAACAGAACACACAAGATGACGTTACATGAATAGTTCATTCATAAAAGGAGCAAAGCGACATTTGACAAGGGACACAGTAATTTGACAAAGTCGGCTTAGTGAAAACGGGTTTTGATGATTGTTTACAGTCGAAAGATCCCGTATAATCTGATGCCGGTGTTACGCCAAAGATGTAGTCAGAACGTGGACCAGCAAAAATTTCGAAAGCTGTTGTAGCTACTTGTAGCATATCTGGAATATCCATCAGTCAGGTATGACGGGTGATCTAGACACGGAAAATAACTGGTTTATAAAGTTTTTGATTAAAACCAACTCCTTTCTATTTCGTAATACCTTCAACCTTTCCCCCCCCCCAACGAAAACATCGTAACACTGACACTACTTCGTCGAAGTTCAATTTCTTCAGATTGCTACCTTCAAGTGTCTAATCTATTTGCTCGCCCGGGGAATACAGTCGGCGACACCATGATTCTTAAATTCCTTTCATGCGCATAATGAATCATCAGTGAGTAATTAGCAGTGTCATACTCTGTGAGTTTTAATATTAGAATATATCATGTTCATCCTTGCGAGCATTCTGAATGTCTCCTTTCATGTTTATATCTGTTCTTGTCCGAACCGTGCTTCTGTGTAGCACAAGAATGTGTCAGGCCTGAATTCTTGACGAGCATTGCGGCGGCGGAAAAGAGAGAGGTTTGTATGAATATTTTTTCTTGGTATCTTTTGATTAAGATTAAGGGGTCGACCCATCTTGCTTACTCTGCCTTTAATATTATCCCTAGCTCCCTTATGAAATCATAAGCTTATAAAACCCGCGCCTTTCGCCATTGTTTTGCTTTGTAGGTAAGGCGGTTTAGCACTTTTTGGCCGAGCCGAGTTTTGCCAGTCATGTACAGTAGCGTATATTAGGGGGGGGGGCGACAGGGGCGATCGCCCCCCCCCCCGAAATTCTTGAAAAAGGGATTTTTAGTGGGAAAAACGTGTGCGAACTCGGGCGACAGGGGCGATCCTCACCCGAAATTCTCGGAAAAGGAGTTTTTTACGGTAAAAACGTACGCTAAAATACAAACTGAGAAGATCAATCGAAATTATTTACAGCACGGTTCAGTAACAGATCTCAGAAACTGGTTTGGAGTCGTAATGTGAGTAATGTGTAATGTGAGTTATTACAAGATTAAAAGATGTTGTTTGCACCTCGTTTTTAACAAAATCGCCATTTGGAGTCGAATTTTAGTCTGGCTAGAGGTGTTTTTAGTGTCAAAAAATGAAAAAATCGCCGAAAATTTTCGGCCTTCCGGCCGAAAAAGGGACGGCATTCGGCCGCATATTTTCACTGAGCTGTCGCCCCTCCCGAAACAAATCGGAATATACGCTACTGGTCATGTAACGCAAACCTGGCCATAAACTTCACGGTCTGATGTCAACTTTTTCACACATAAAGATATGAGATGCTTCAAAGTGTCGTTTTTCTTTGAGGAACACATGGTAGGCCATCAGGTAGGCTATATCTTCTATTTTTGACTTCATTCTTTTGCTCGGTTTTCTCAGTCTTTCTCAGCGCGTTCTGTTTTCAAACATTTTGCGTCCAGCCGCCGCCTCGGAGAGCGGGAAGGCTAGATAGATTCGACAAGCACTAACAAGAAAATCGCAAATTGATTTCCACACTGAAAGTAATGGTATTTTCGGAAAACGATATTTCTGAACCACTTCATCGTGAAAAGATTAGTTCTAAATAGCTGTGCTTTAATATGTCAAGGTTTTGATGTGGACTTTAAAGGACACCTGAATGAAGAGTACCAAGTATCATCCCAACCTGTATGACTTCCGTTAACATTGCCTGCAGAAAACCCAATCCAAATACAAAATAGTGTTTCCAAGCTATGATTTTTGCTCCATTTTGCATCTGTCCTTATTTCAGTACCGAACAATTTTAGAAATGAACAAATGTCTCCAATCAATCCTTCTTCTGGAATATTTTTTAACCAGTTAAGCCCAAACGTATATCTTGAAGAAATTCCAATACGATCCGGCCAGCGCTGTACAAGATTTGAATGAATTGCGCTTTTTGTCTTGGAGTCTGCATGTGCAAACCTCCAGAAGCGAACATCCCTATTTTGAAAACGTCACGCTCAGGAGAAGAATGCTCTGCGTGGCCATGTCTGTAAATGCATTCTCCATGGTGTGTTCAAGTATGGTTTCATTGTTCAGGTGTCCTTTAAGGAAAGTACCAACGAAAGAAGCTTCTATCCCCTGGCTGTTCTTCAAATGAGGCATATTTCTTGTGCCGGGGGTCATCCAATACCCCTCTAATTTACTGACACCGACTCTCCATATCAGTTGGTCGGAAAACCCCGAAGATACCATCACAAATTTACATGAACTCGCTTCGGGTTGGAATAAATTATGGGGTAGTCCGCATCAATGGAGAAGTGCTAAGTGCACGCAGGGGTTTTATATTACCCAAATAACAAGGAGAGACGTGTTAATTCTGATCAAATATCACGCAAGGGCCTTATCACCTATTTAGTCACGAACTTGATAGTTTGATTAGGTTTCTGTCACTCTTGTAAAACGAATCAAGTCTCATTTGAATAAATTTATGATTCACATCCAATGGAGAAAAGTGCAGGGTAGTCCGGTACTGTGCAAAATCGTGGGGTAAGATATTAGGTTCAGTGTCAATACCGATTAGCCACCATACCGGCATCTTATGAAAAGTTCTTTAGATCGCAGGGTACTTAGAAGTTAGAATATATATAATAGATTTATTAACTGGAACCCTCGCTGGAACCTTAAAACACAAAAAATGTCAAATAAAATTATGAGTTTAGCACTTCTTCGTTGTATGAAGTAGGGGACAAACACAGGAACATCTAGCTGGTACATGAATAAAAAGCAACAAAAAAAGACGGCTAAATAATTAGCAGTATAAGCTATCTATTTCCTTCAATAGATTGTTTTGTGTCATTTCTGGCTAACAACTAGCCATGTTTAGAAGAACAAAAGGTGTGTTCAACAGGCTAGAGTATACAGTTTGACCCACATTATAAGTTGTTTCTCCAGGAAGCTTCGAGCCCAGAAGACGCGGCATCGGGGCCTTAGGACTGGCTAACGCGGCAGTATTAAAGAATCTCACTATGGGAATGCTGTGCGCGGAACGGTTGTGTGAAAACATCAAAACTAAGAGCTAGAACTGTTTGCTCAAGAGCAAAATGAAGAAACGGTACAGGTTTTCAGCTCTACTAAGTACCAGGACGGAACTCCCTTCGCTTTCCCAATTTTCATTTCATTCCTCCCCACAGTCCTCCAGGCTCATTTATTCCGTGTGAAATCTGTTCCTCGACAACCAATTAGCGGGCTAATCTCTCCCCGCCGAGAAAATTGGTAATTCAAATCTATTAGCCTCTTGGCCTGTCACTATTTTCGCTTTCTAAAAGGGGGAGTCCCGCGAGAAATACAAGTAAGAAAATGTCTTTCCTCAAACCGATGGGTAATTCTGATATTGTGATAACACTTATCAAACTATAAAGCTACGTGCACACATAGTCCGATAAGCTCTTGCATGCGAAAAAACACATGCAAAATTCGTGGAAACCTGCGTCCGATGTGTCGAAATTTCGGAGCGAGGAAGAACATTCGCATCCCACTGCAAAAATCGACTGTGAGTGCACGTACCTTAAAGTCTTTGATTTATGTGGCCCGAGAAGTTCGGAGACACCATCATTTTTCGATGGGTCGGATTTTACGAACACACTGTTACCATTTCTTCAAAATCGGTTGCCTACGTTATCCACAGGTTTCTTGAACACAATGCACTCTTGAAAGCAAGGTCGCCATTGCTCATTAACTACTCATTGATCTCCTGGCGGAGGTCAAAGAGTTATTAAACCCTTCTAGAAGGTCGAGTGGCGTGTAAGAGGATTAAAGAAACTAAGTATATCACCATGTGAACGTTTACATATGTCGGAAGAAGAAATCATCGGCCAGTTTGGCATTTTTTGGACTCGGAAACTGAATATTATTTAGCTCAAATTCAGAATCTTCAAGAAATCATTATAACGAATACAGTATAATTTACGACGTTTCTCTATTGCGATCTAGTTTACATCCTTCTACGAGAAAAAACAGAAAACAAAATACTAAAAGAAATCGATCATGCAAATAATTAGCTAGATTTTTCTACACATTTTCCATATGCCTGCTTAAATGGTCACGATCAGAAAATATTTCAGGCATCAAACAATCACATTTTAAATAAAATCTTGGACTGATCCTAACCCCATCCTACTTTCTGTCAACCAATCCCCTCTGCTGGTCACGACCAGAAAATACTTCAGGCATCAAACATTCACAGTTTTAAATGGCGACTAATTTCGAATAAAAAAGATAATAAAAATTCAAGAAGGCAATCAAAAATTCGTAAGGATGGAGTGTTCACAAAATGACATCGAAAACTCATAGAAATGGTCTCACTAAATAGTCAGTGGTTGATATTTCACGCTAACAGAAGTAAATTGAAAATTTCAGCATTGTGGATTAATAGACGCGAATTAACAGGTGAAAAAATCAGAGCAAAATAACATTAGAAAGTAGCGCCAAGACTTGAAAAAAGTGACACCACACTCGAATAGCAGCGACACTAGCACCACTAGCGATAGTGGACGTCCCTATGAAACTCAGTCGGTCGTGCACCAGCGCTGGCTCCAATAACTTCATATCCTGAACAAAACAACAAAAAAGATACAACCTCCCCAGTTTCCTCGATGTGTGCAGACCGCATCTTAGCTTTACTAGAAATTTTTGAACCCGCAAGTTTGTCTCGCTTAGAATATCGCAAGCGTAGTGAGCGGCGCTACGAGTATAGCGTGTTTGCGAAGTATGGAAAGGATAGGTCTTGGTGCTACTCGCTAGTGTTATTTTGACTCTGTCAACAGATTACCCGACTCTTAGGTATACTTTTTCCCAAAAAGTCCTAATAGCGCCCCACCCCCCACATACAGAAATCCGCACTATCAGCACAGTAACTTGAGTTCAAATCAAGTCTTTTGCAAATAAATACCATTAGTCACACATTTCACTGCAAAGAAGCGCCGACAATTTTGACAAAAAGGTTGTAAGACGCACATTAGGTGATGCAGATTATCCACCTCAAAGGGACCGGGGCCAATCCTGTCTGAATCCGAATGATACGTTGGTTCGCTTTATTGATGTAAAATCACCAAAAGCCGAATAGGAAGGGAGTCATTGAAAGGGCGGCAATCGGCCCTCAAAGGCAAAAAGAAGAAGAAGAAGTCACTACTGAAAGCGTCGAGGAAAATAACTACTACAGAACAACCAAAGCCAGACGGTACGACACCAAGTTCACCACTATGCCGAATCTGTCAAATAGAAGACAAGACGCTTGACCAGATTCGTCTTAAAGTTTAACCGAAAAGGGCTGGGATAGGACAATCTAGTTACCCATCACTTATGTACTTAAATTGGCTTGAAGACCAGCTGAATATGCGTTACTTCTTTGTTCTGCTATTCACGAATTATCGATTTTTAAATAGTGGAATTTCCATGTGATTTGTGGTACCTCTATGCGCTTGTATTTTTGCTGTATGCCTTACGAGAAAGATTTGCGATTTTTTTTTCAGGCACTGAGCAATCTTTACCAATCTCACCACTGACCACAGAAAAGCCGCGTTTGTGTTGAGATTAAAATTTCCCGCGTCATAGTAGAATTTTCGTTGTCGGGACGGCCGTAGAAATTCTGAACGTCATAACTGGATCAGATAGCGGAAAATAGAAAAATCCCTTTGCAGAATCCAAATAATTAAGTGTATTCAGTTAAATGACACAAAAATAAGTTGGCTTTTCAGTTAAACTTTAAAGACGTGCTACTACAACCATTGTAAATTTGTGATGTCTCCATTGTTCCCGTCTCAACCATAAATTAGTCCAGAAGTTCGGCGTCCAATATGTCATTCCTTCACAGGAGAGAATGTCGGCGCCTCTACTATGCGCATCACGTCATCCAGCATATTGTCTACATGATGTTTTTTTTTCGAATTTGTTAGGCTCAGTTAGAAATTCAGTATAAATATTGTATGTCCATGTTGTTTATTTATTTTTTTTTTTTTTTTTTTTACTCCGCTGTCATCACGTGCATTGGGCTGGTTACAAATAAAATATATTTCATCGTCTGGATCGGGATAGCCTAAGCTTGAACTGTTCAGGTAGACACTGTGGAATGGCCTAAACCAAATTTAGTCTTTGTATCGAACATTCGAGAGGTTTCACCCGTCTAACATTATACTTAAGGTTTTACTAAGCGCTGGAGTTAAAATGTGTCTATAGCCTATAGGATACTGTGGACTCACGGCCGTATCCAGGGAGGGGGGGTTAGGAGTTTCAACCCAGCCCTGAAACATACACAAATAATCTTTTTTTTTTATAGGCTTTAACCTCTGATCTATGTCTTATTTGTACTTTCTGGTCCGACCCGTTGGAAGCCCCCCCCCCCCCAACCCGAAATAATTTCTGGATACGGACCTCCAAGAGATTCTACCGGTGGGTTTCCTAGTCGGAAAGTGAAACCGACCCACAAATTCCTATCAATGCTGCATTTACATCAATAAATAAAAATGCGATTTCGAACATGCATGACCCACGAATTTTCCTTCAGGCTGTTGACAGTCTCCCCTCACCATCTACACCAACTCCGAAAACAAAGTCGTCAGATGAGGTCAATAGCTTGTTTTTGAAAGTCTACTTATTAGAAAGGTCTCCTGGAAAAGCGCCGTTCTCGACGCGGATTAGGCGGGGCAAAGAAAGCCCCACCACCAATCAGGAACGAGCCCGACCATTCGAGCAATAAAGCTTTATAGCAGACGATTAAAACAAAGGATTCTGAATATGAATTTCTTTGTTTGTCTGGTGAGCAGGGGTAATTAAATCGCGAATTAAATGATGCCAGCCGAAAGTGAATGGATAAGTATGAGCGAGGAAATCGACATTGGTACTACTGTGGCTAGTTGATTATCAAACAACATGTGCCAACAAATGGATAATGGAGTCGAGCAGGTTATGTGCTCATCAGACTTGTCCACTGATGACTGTCCAAATTGTCGTAGATCTGCGAAACCCGGACTGGTAGAATTTGCATTAATTATTTTTAATGTATTATTCGAGTGCTGTAGCTAGGCAAGGGCGAGGCTCTGCCCCCCTCCCCCCTGCTTGGGACATGTGAAAGCTCTTGAAGACGGAACAGAATTGAAGAAGTGTTGAATTTTTCATATTTCCTCGGCGCATTAGCCAAGAAATTCAGACAATATTGTCATGTTTGCCTGCTCTCCTTCGGTCACAGCGCCCGGGGCAGCCGCTCACCCCAATGCTGCTACCCAGGGGTGTCCAAAACCTTACAGTTTCGTTTTCGGAACAGCACTGTACAGAAAAAGATATCAAATAAAATCATCCCCCACATACTGCAATCCGTCGTTATTTCTGCTGTGTTGATTGTTACTACAGAGTTTTGTGTGTTTGTTCAAATTCAGTTCACCGTCAGTTTCATTTCTGGTCGTGTCTTTCTTTCCCGCAATCATAAAGTAAAAACAGAAAACTGAGAAATACAAGACACCCAAAAAAGGAAAGATCACAGGGATGAGGGGTTAGTATGAATCTCATTACGGGTTTTGGGTGAAAGATGGTTTGTGTCATTTCCCTGTCAGTCCTGCCCTGTCAATTTCAATTTTTTTACCCAGAGAAATTTAGGTAAAAGCGCACGGGATGCGTCAGATGATTTGCCCTCAACCATGCATGGCACTAACCGCCAAGGTGTAGTGAATCAGGAGGTGCGCTACGCGAAACTTCAATGGTTTGCATGCAAAAGTTTGCTTGTTTGCTACCCCCTTTGCGATTCTTACGACCGTCACTTTGAACTCGAAACTAGAAAACTTCACTTACCCCTTCTCTTCGAATCGTCTGGACTCGATCGCTCCGTCCCACCATCGGACGACGGAGTCCCCGCACTCCGTTCGTCCGTTTCCTGTGGTGACGTCATTTCCCTTGGTGACATCCGAGGAGGTAACTGCGTAGCTCCGAGAAACGGCAACTGCCCAGCAAAACGCCCGCCAAACAAATCCGGTTTCTTCATTCCAGCCGGAATCCCGAAATGTTGAAATGCCTTCATAGCGTCCTCTCCCGGTCCGAGAGGTCGGAAAGCACTGTTAAACTGGAGGCGGGGGTCGAGGAAGTGGGGGAAGAAGGTGTGGGTGACAGGAGAGAGGATTCCGGGGTAGTCCTGGCGCATGGAGAAAGAGTAGGCTGGGTGGTGCTGCATCTCTTTGCCGTCGCCACCCTGTCGAAACACATAAAATAGTCAACGTTCTTGGAGATCTACTGTCACTCAAATATTACTTATCGATCCGGTGGCGAACCGGCAAACTAGCCAGCTAGCTAGGACCCCAACCTCGGAAAAGACCCCGACCACGGGCCAAGGTGGTAAATGTGGATATTTAATGTCTAAAGAGTATAGCACGCAGTTGTCTATTTCATTAAAAGCCAAAGCCAATAAAAACAAAAATTACCAAAAACAGTGCCCCGACCACTGTTAACCGCCTAGGGGGCACTGGATCCCTATGTAGGCTATGAGCCCGTATAGATCTAAGGTAAATTAAGCACACGGATAGTTTAGGAACCGACCGATAGACGGAAAATAAGGCTGCACCAGTTGAAGGACCCGTCGTGCCTATAATGCCAATGCAACCTACTTGCGCAACTGCATTCATTAACTCTTTAACCCGGAGACCCAAACTTCATATGTTACATTGTAAACCCGCTAACGACACCATACCAATCTTTCACTTGCTACGATTCACTATTTTCCATGCGCATTATGCTCTTGACGAGTGTTCGAGTACCATGCTGCGTAAAACCGGTTTACTGAATTTTGCCTTTGCAAGAAGCCAATAGGTCTGGGACAGGCTTAAAATAGCCAAAGCCGTGGGTAATTCTTTAAAAGCAGAGTTAACTTTGAGAGTATTCATATAATTATGAACACTGAGACAACAGCAAATAGTGCGAGGTGTGCTGGAAATCAAAATCTGACGTACCGTACTGTGTCAGCTTAGACGGAAACTGTAGCTGACGGTAGCCGGCCGTAGTCAAGCTCCATTTTCCGTGCTCTCTTAGCAGTTTTTGAATAATATTTATGTTGTTGGTATGAGGTTACAGTTTATATTTTCAGTTTCAGAATTGACCAAATAATCGGGACCAAACAAAACCAACTATCGGCTTGTCCGTCCATGGTTTTATAAAACAAATAAAACTACTATTATACTGCTGTTATTGTTCAAATACAGATAGACGAAAAGAGACGAGAAGTATGGAACCGACGGACGGATAGACAGAGAAATGGCTGTCCGAAACGGGAACAGCCGAACCCGGAGATGAAAAGAACGGACAAGCAAAGTGATCAATAGCTTCAGATGGAGGCTTACCAAGAACCACACAGAACCCACGGACAGACATGGCGTAGCATTTTCTTACCTGTGTCGTTGGGAAAACTCGGGGTATTCTCAGCGCATCAACCAAACTATTCGTCTGAGACAGCAAAGCCAGTGAATGTTGGGGTAGTGATGTGGGTATAAAGGACGACCCATTGTCCATTCTGAAAGTGCAAGCCAGAGTCACTTCAGGGTTTCATTCAGAGTTACTTCCGCGGGTATTGTTAGGTGGCACTGAATAGGGCTACTTTGTGACAACTGACTACTGTAAGAACTATGCAGAGGTTTTAGCGGGGTGTAAAGGGTTTCAAAGGGTAGCTCCGTCAAATGAGAATAGTGGTCGGTGTGGTAAGCAAATCAGGAATCCAGCTCTGTTACTATTATCTACAGATCAGGTATACCAAGTTTTAGTTCATTCTTTTGAAGTTTACAGATTTGCTCTCGTCCTGCCTTGTCCAGTTTCAATTCAGTAGAGATGACGAATTGTTTGTAACAAGGAGTCGGAAAAAAAACACGGGAGAGTTTACTTTGACAGCGGCGTTTTTTTTCACTTTGGCGGAAAGAAAAGTTACAGGATCCGGATATAGAGAGCGTGTTCCACCCCTCTACCAATATTAACTATTAGTTACTATTTCCGTTCCAGCCTCACGAAATGTTACTTCGCTGACCGTTCCAACCTTCTCGAAATAGGAACTAATAGTAACTATTTGCTTACCATGCTCGGGAGCGTAGTAACTACGGATCTCTGTAACGTGATTGGCTGGATTACCCCGTGGAGTGACGTTTTATCGAAAATTTAAAAAAGCGTTCCAGCCTTGACGCAGAATGGCCAAAATTCGTGACGTCATGCGGAGTTACTACGGTAAGTAGGGTGGAACACGCTCAGAGAGTAGCAGAAACAACAGAAAGTTGAGGTGAAGGCGTTGGATTTTTATGGCACTTGCAGCCTCTGGCTCAAGTGCCATATACCGATCGCAATTCCGTCCGTCGGTCGGTCTGTCGGTCTGTCGGTCTGTCGGTCGGTCTGTCCGAATTTTTTTGTCCCACATGTTCGAGTTAGGGTACTTCCAGATGTGCTAGGACGATGAAACTTGGCAGGAAAATCAGGGACCCGACCAAACTAACCTAGAAGTAATCAGTTTCCTGATCCGACCATCTGGGGGGGAGTGGTGGGCCGGGGAAATTCTGAAAATTAAGGAGTTTTGTCACACTTTTTCGAGTTGGAGTACTTCCAGATGTGCTAGGACGATGAAACTTGGCAGGAGCATCAGGGACCCGATCGGACTAACTTGGAAACATTCAGTTTCCCAATCCGACCACCTGGGGGGGAGTGGAGGGCTGGGGAATCCAGAAAATTGGAGTAGTGTGTAATTTTAGAAGGGGTGATCGGATTGGAATGAAACTTAATAACTGAATAAATGGCATACTTCTGATGTCCCATTTGAAGTCCGGACCGGATTCGACAGCTATGGGGGAGTTGGGGGGGGAGACCGGAAATTTCGAGAAACGGTTAGAATAGAGGGATCGGAGTGAAACTTGCTGGGAAGAGCAAGCATCTGCTCCAGATAAATTGTTTGTACATTTGGACTGGATCCGACCACCCGGGGGGGGGGTGGAGGGCTGGGGAATCCGGAAAATTGGAGTAGTGTGTAACTTTCGAACGGGTGATCGGATTGGAATGAAACTTAATAACTGAATAAATGGCACACTACTGATGTCCCGCTTGAAGTCCGGACCGGATTCGACAGCTATGGGGGAGTTGGGGGGGGGAGACCGGAAATTTCGAGGAACGGTTAGAATAGAGGGATCGGAGTGAAACTTGCTGGGAGGAACAAGCATCTGCTCCAGATAAATCGTTTATATATTTGGACTGGATCCGGACACTAGCGGGGTGGAGGGCTGGGGAATCCGGAAAATTGGAGTACTGTGTAACTTTCGAGCGGGTGGTCGGATTGGAATGAAACTTAATAACTGAATAAATGACATACCTCTGATGTCCCATTGGAGTCCGGACCGGATTCAACAGTTATGGGGACTTGGGGGGGGGGAGACCGGAAATATCGGGAAACGGTTAGAATGGAGGGATCGGAGTGAAACTTGCTGGGAAGAACAAGCATCTGCTCCAGACAAATCGTTTATACATTTCGGATGGATCATGACATTAGGGGGGGGGGGTGGAGGGGAGTTTCTCGGAATTCCGGTTATGGCGGTTTTGGGGGTTTTCACGACGAATCTTGGGAGGCGAATCAGGGACCCGATCAAACTGACTTATAAAGAAAAATTTACATGATCTGATAGCCGTGGGGGGAGTAACGGGAGGGGGAATCCGGAATATTGAGTCATGCGTAACTTTGAAACGGCTGATCGGATTTGAGTGAAATTTGGTAATTGAAGAGAGGACATGTTTCTGTTGATCTTTTTCATGTCCGGACAGATCCGACAGCAATTGGGGGGGGGGGGGAAATACGTGACCGACTTAGACTGGTGAGATCGGGATGGAACTTTGTGGGAATAACAAACAGATGCTCTGGATAAACACTTACGGAACCGGATTGGCTCCGGCGACTGTGGTGAAGTTTGAGGGGGGGGAGGTCCGGGATTCCGGTGATCACGATTTAAGGTACTTCCAGATAATCTAGGACGATGGAACTTGGCTGTAATATTAGAGATTTTTCAAAAATGGCCACTATCCAAACCCGACCATTCGTTAAAGTACTAATCTTGACTGCAAATTTAGAAAAATACTTTTAAACCAAATTCATATTTTCATGATCCCCATGAGCCCATTATCATTTTTGCCTCAAGGGTTTTGTTTACAAATAACGTTTTAGGTCCCTTAAAGTGTAAATCTGAACGGCCAGGTCGAAAAGTACTTTATTTCAAACAATACATCTCAACCCATGATCATTTGTGCCACAAGGGTTTTGCTTAAAAATTTATTTCTGTCACCCTTAAAGTGCGCATTTGAAATGAAAAGCGAAAAAAATCTTTTGACGAAACGGTATACATAAAGGATCCCTAAGGGCCTGTGATCGTTTTTGCCTCAAGGGTTTTGCATACAGATGCATTTCTAGCGCCTTTTAAGTGCGCATCATTACACCCAAGTTCAAAAATAAAATACTTTTTATCTAGCTCCCTTAAAGTGCGCATTTTAACCACAAAGTCGAAAAATACTTTTGATCAAACAAAACATCTCAACACATGCAAGTGCCATATGAGCTTACAGCTCTTGTTTTTCAGTCAATTCAGTTCAAGTCAACTTATTCTCAAAACCGATACAACGGTCAAGCCGATTTGGTGATCCTTGTTCATAATAACACTAATTTTAAAATGTCAGTTGTAAAAAAAAAGTCCACCAGGGCTTTTGTTGACTCCTATGAATTTCATTGTCACCAAGAAAAGACGCTGAAAACGTAAAATCGTCGAAATGGAAAAATCCACCTCCGCCATTTTGAAACGTATCATTGGACCAATCACACACCACAGTCACTGACTTTTCTTAGTTTCGTTTTCCCATGAGTGATGATGGTGGTAGTATTTCTTGAATATCTTTGTTCCAGGATGAAACGAAAAGAGTGGGTAATAAAAATCATCGAACTAATTATGTATAGATGTGACTGAATGTGCCCCACGCATAAAGCTCAAATTACGATATTGCTGAGCCGTTCCATCGTGAAGAGACCATTTCTAGTAGGAGTTGGACTTCAAAATTTTACCAATGAAGATCCCGGAGTTGGACTTTAAAATTTTACCAATGAAGATCCCACGATACAACCCGCCAGTCTCGCCATATTCCACTTCAGCTATTCTGGGCGGACTAGTTTCTGTAAATCCCGGACGTGTCTCATTATTAGTAGGCTACTTGTCCACAGATATAAATAGACAAATCCACAAGTTGATCTGCAACGTGTTTGCCGGGCGATGGAAGTTTTACTCTTGTTATGGCACTTGCAGCTCCGCTCAAGTGCCATATACCGATCGCTTTTCGGTCGGTCGGTCTGTCGGTCTGTCGGTCGGTCGGTCGGTCGGGCGGTCGGGCGGTCCACTGTTTTCGAGTTAGGGTACTTCCAGATGTCCTAGGACGATGAAACTTGGCAGGCATATCAGGGACCCGATATAACTAACCTGGAAATAATCAGTTTCACGATCCGACCATCTGGGGGGGAGTGGTGGGCCGGGGAATCCTGAGAATTTTGTAGTTTTTGTAAAACCCCTACCCCTTTCTTCTCACTAGTAGGTCTGCGCGCGGCGTGACGTCACTCTTTGCATCGGATCACTCTGTTAACAGCGGAAAGAGCTAGTGCATTCGAGGGTCAAAGGGGTTTGTATATGTGATTCAGTGCGGGGGAATATGGAAAATTGAGTGTTGTGTAACTTTGGAACGGGTGATCGGATTGGGACGAAACTTAATACCTGAATGAATGACATATCTCTGATCTTCCATTTGAAGTCCGAACCGGATTCGACAGCTATGGGGAGTTGGGGGGGGAGACCGGAAATCTCGAGAGACGGTTATAGTGGAGGGATTGGAGTAAAACTTGCTGGGAAGAACAAGAATCTGCTCCATATAAATCGTTTACACGTTTGGACTGGACCCGGACACTTGGGGGGGGGGGGGTGGAGGGGAGTTTCCCGGAATTCTGGTGATGACAGTTTTTGGGATTTTCACGACGAAACTTGGGAGGCGTATCAGGGACCCGATCAAACTAACTCGTAAATAAAAATTCACTCGATCCGATAGTCGTGGGGGGATCGGAGGGAGGGGGAATCCGGAATATTTAGCCATGCGTAACTTTGGAACGGGTGATCGGATTCGAGTGAAATTTAATAACTGAACAAAAGGCCTGTGGTGATCTTTTTCATGTCCGGACCGGATCCGACAACAATTGGGGGGGGGGAATACGTAACCGGATTGGACTGGAGAGATCGGGATGGAACTTTGTGGAAATAACAAACAAGTGCAAAACCGAACCGGATTGGCTCCGGCGACTGTGGGGGGAGTTTGAGGGGCGGGTCCGGAATTCCGGTGATCGCGAGTTAAGGTACTTCCAGATGTGCTAGGACGATTAAATTTGGCTGGAATATTAGAAATTCAACAAGATTGGCTTAGAAATCGCCACTTTTCAAATCCGACCATTCCCTAAAGTACCAATCATGACCGCAAATTAAGAAAAATGCTTTTAAGCAAAATATGCATTTCCATGATCCCCATGAGTCCATGATCATTTTTGCCTCAAGGGTTTTGCTTACAAATGAAGTTCTAGCTCCCTTAAAGTGTGCATCTTAACCGCAAGGTCGAAAAGTACTTTTTATCAAACGATACATCTCAACCTATGATCATTTGTGCCACAAGGGTTTTGCCAAAAAAAAAAATTTCTAGCACCCTTAAAGTGCGCATTTTACCCGCATTAGCGGAAAAAAAATACTTTTGATCATACGTATATATCAATGATCCCTAAGAGCCTGATATCGTTTTTGCCTCAAGGGTCTTCCTTACAGATGAATTTCTAGTGCCTTTAAAGTGCGCATCATTACAGCCAAGTTCTACGATAAAATACTTTTTCTCTAGCTTCCTTAGAGTGCGCATCTGAACCGCGCAGTCGAAAATTACTTTTAATCAAATAATACATCTCAACCCATGCAAGTGCCATATGAGCTTACAGCTCTTGTTTTTGAAGTGGAATGTGAAAGCTAGTATTTTCTGAGGCAATGTAGGACTTTCAAAAACTAGTCCGCTTGAACAGGAATAAGGCGAATCGACTTGACAAGGACCAGTGCATTAATTCAGTTTTCGGGGGAAAGCCAAACCGATTTAGGATTGAAACCGTAAAACGTCAATACGACAAAGTTCTTTTGTACTGTCCGCAAGTACTTGCAATCACACTCTCCTTTATGGTAATTTCATGACAATTTACAACGTACTCGAGATCAAATGCGATAAAACTTAACTACGTTTAGTACTTCAGCTATAAATTGCGCTCTCATCTTAACCCAACTCTCACGATTTTAACCATACACCACCAGACAGGATCCAAACACCTTACTCAACAGTCTGACAGGATAATTGCTATACGTACAGTAGGAAATTGGCTCCACTGTCAAGAGTTCAAGCCCTGGTCAGGGCAGATAATTTTTTGTTAATTTAAAGAGTGGGTGATTAGGCAAAGATTAAGGGCAAGATTTCGGTAATGCACTAAACAATATGTTGATGAAGTGAGTGTTTTGAGTGGACAGGATGCAAGTCAACCATTGTTACGAACCGTGGGACCGAACGCTAAATCTGATCTTCGATGGTATGACGGACAAGACCAATGATCTAACATTACATTTGCTTTTCGCGTATGGCACGTCTTCATATTGTTGGTTAGATTTATACAGGTTTATCATAATTTTGAAAAATTTGGCCATTTTCGAACAATTTTAGACAGTTCATCTTGCTTCACATTTCAGGAAAAAATACCCCCATCCACCCGCCCCCTTCTTAGCACGTCCTAACACTGTGGAGTTCAAGGATATATTTTATGAACATATAGTTACTAATAATAAAGATACTAATAATACAGTAGCATGTTTTAGGAAATTAAAGGTGATGGATGTGGGCCAAGTTCGTGATTACCAGGCTGCGGTTTTTACTTACCAGTGTTTGCATGAAGTATGTCCGTCTGTGTTTTTAGATTTGTATAGACAAAATAATGATCTCCATGATTATTTTACAAAGAATGCTACTAACCTGGTGACGGAGTATAGGAGTGGTAGACGAGCTGGTTTTTTAATTAAACATTTGGGCCAGGCGGTATGAAATTCACTCCCAGATAGTGTTAAGGCGGCTGAACATCAACAATTGTTTAAAACAAGACTAAAGAAATTTTTGTTGGAGGGGTGAGGAGCCACGATTCAGAGGATGAAGTGATAAGTTAATATTTATTCATTTTTCTTATTACATTTATTTTTTTCTTTTCTTTTTTTTCTTATAAAAAAAAAATTTATTTTGATCAATTAGTGTTGAATGAAATATAGTTAAGTTGAAGTAGTTTGTGGTAGCCGCCCAGTGCCAGTGCATTTATGTCTTCTCATGGGCGGTTACCTATCATGATGGACTATTATGTAATTTAGCAATAAATAAAATCTAATCTAATCTAATCTAGTACAATTGTATTTAGAATGATTTAGCCTATTGCGAATTCCAAGAACATGGTACAAATCTTTTCTTCTTATTTCGTGGAAAAAAAAACCTCTACGCCCCCATTCTAGCTGTATAAACCCATATTTTTGAATATGTTTAGCCATTTTAGACGAAACTTCAGAACATGATTTCTTTTTCCATTATCTTTCGTCAAAGATCCCCTCCCCAACTTCGGCAACTGGTGGGAACCCATGGCCACATTGACCGGATCAGATTTGTAAAGCGAGTGGAAACAGGGCGGAAAAAGAGATGGAAGCCCAGATGAGAACTGCAATGCTCTACATGACTAAGTCCGAAACATGCAAGTGATCCTACCAAAGAACGAGAGTCGTCTCTCAAACGAATCCTAAAACTGGCTCAAATCCTTTGTAAGCCAATCAACAACGTTTGTTGTGGGTGACATTTTTGGCTCTTCACTAGGTACACGGTGATTCTTCATGGGCATGAAGAGTTGGTCATCAAGAGTATAAGATCGAGCATGCTCAGTTATCACACGTCAGCAGATACTCGAAGTGATAGCTATTCGTTCGATAATTTTCAATTCTTTACACTATATTTAGTGGTTCGTTATTTCTATATTGCTTTGGCTGAAGTAAAGAAATAAATAGTGTGATTTCTGTGTGTGTTTCGACAATCGTTTACCGTTGTAGTTGCTAAATATTTCAAGCATAGAGATATAAGCATCAAGAAGTACCACCAATCGGAAAGAAAAAGTTCGTTCGATGAAAATCGGATAATATGAATAGCGGAGCAACATAGTGACGCATTTTCATCGCGTCTTCAAGTCCGTTTAAGTGACGGGTAATTAGGCTGTCGTATCTCAGCCCTATTCGGTTAGACTTTAAATAACTAAATTTGAAACAAAGAAGTAAGTAAGATGAAAAGTCCGACTCTGGTGAAGGTTCTGCCACAATTGGAAAGTGCACTCTAGGAACGTCTGGCTCAGACCCCCGACACGGGTCCAGCTTCAATCGAGGTCTGTCCGAGCCTGTCGGTAGCTCATGTCAAGTTTCAGACACGTCAAAATCCACGAAATTCCAGACCCCCCCCCCCACCGAGCTTCGGATTCGGGAAACATTTACCATAGCAAATCCGAGGTAGAACAGTCAAAAGGACCAGACACTGTCAAAAGTCTCATAACGTTTATACAAGGATGCACAGTTTCAACATAGTATCCGTTGACGTTACGGAGAAACCGTATCTGCAAAAATGCAACTCATGTTATCTTGTTATATGTCTGTAAACCGAAACACTAAACATGATATGCAGCGCAACTCTTAGCAAACAAAAAATAACGCGAAGGATCAGAACGGAAATAGTCTGTAACGTCAACAGATAAATACTGCATCTTGTTTCTGTGGTTTTTCTTTCGTTTTCTTTATTGTTTGTCTTGTCTTACTCCGTCGTATGTCTTTGTAAGATAACTGTGACAGGTTATAAATAAAATAATAATGATAAAATGTGTCATTTTATATCTGCTGAAAATGACTATTATGAACATTCTGACAGTCAAATCAGTGAAAGCTCCGTATAACACGATAAAATAACGAATATTATTATCTCAATATGTTAAAATGAGTATTTATAGTATTATTTGTAGCTCTCGGGGCTGCTATCTAATAAATAATTAACATTCTGACAGTCAAATCAGTGAAAGCTCCGTATAACACGATAAAAGAACGAAATCTTATTATTATCTCAATATGTTAAGATGAGTATTTATAGTATTATTTTTAGCTCCCGGGGCTGCTATCTCGTCTGTCTCTGCCACTTTAGCGAATCTGGACGAGCGAGATTGGCGCTCAATAGGCACCATTGAGTTTCGTGTTTGTTGATAATTTTTCATTCTTGTCTTTTTGTTGTGTTTTTCTTTTTATGATTGTATAGGTGGCCTTAGGTGGCAGTTAGTTCAGAAGGATAAGAAATAACAAGTGCTTGAACAAGAGCTCTAAACGTTTGCGCAAGGCGCAAGCCACATAGACTTGTGTAAGCCTTAGTATTTATATGTAGTGTGTAGCCGATATATTTTCTTTTGTTGTTTTCTTCTGTCAGCTTATATATATATATATTTCTATATGTATATATATATATATATATAAGGAGTACTCCGTTCGGAAATGATCCTTCCCGCGTCATCTTTGTTACAGCATTACCATGTTGGGGAATGCCATTTCCGACGATGTCTCATGTCCTGGCCCGTCGGCAAAAACACAAGCTACAGATCTAAGCTGTATAGGCTACCCAAAGTTTTTTTTTTTTTTTTTTTAACTAAGGAGTAAAACGTACTGAGCAAAAAACATAAGTCCACGTCATTCAAACCATAATTCCGTTCCAGAAGGAAAATAAAAAAAAGCATTGAGCCAGCGTATTTCTTTTCACCCTGTTTCCGACTAAACAACTTCAGACCCAAACAACACTCCTTACAAAGTTCCTGTTTTTTGCCGGATTCCAGGCGAACTACTTTTCCGGCGAGAAAACAAAGTTCAGACATGGATTCAGTGTCTCGATCATGTATCGATACATGATTGTAAAGAAGAAAAATTCACGAGATTAATACAATTAACCTAGGTGTAAATTAAGTCGGACACTTGGCGATTACTGAATTATAGTGTAAACAGAAATTTCAAAAAAGATTATAGGAATATAAAGACAAATAAGGATATTACTAGATAAGCGATTTTTACTGAAAAACCTTGCCACAGGATGTGGTTAAGGCTTAGGCTCCTTCCAAGGCTGGACCCGACCAACTTGTGACGATCAGCATGTCCCGGACATATAACTGACCAACATTCCTAATGACAAACGGCAACGTCGCATGTAGTGCTTGGAGACGACGAATAAGCGACCATCACAAGCTATGTAGGTATCCGTATCCTGTAAGCTCAAGTTTAAAGTTTAACTAAAAAGCCGATTTTATTTTCTTTCGTCTGATTGAATACACTGAATTATTTGGATTCTGCAAAGGGATTTTTTTTATTTTCCACTATCTGCTTAAGTTATGCGCTCAGAATATCTGCGGCCGTCTCCACAACGTAAATTCTACTATGACGCGGGAAATTTAATTCTCAACACAAACGCAGCTTTTCAGTGGGCAGTGGTGAGATTGGTGAAGATTGCTTAGTCCCTGAACAAAAAAAATCATAAATCTTTCTTGTAAACCATACAACAATATTCAGTACCATAGATCACAAGGAAATTCCACTATTTGAAAATCGATTATTCGTGAACAGCGGAACAACGAAGTAACGCATTTTCACCGGGTCTTCAAGCCAATTTAAGAGAATAAGTGATGGATAACTAGATTGTCCTATCCCAGCCCTTTTCGGTTAAACTTTAAGACTTTTCAAGTAGTGAACTGACAGACAAAAGTGCTCCTCAAACGGGATTTGAACCCACGACCTTCGGCTTACACCGCCATTAGGTCGAACATTCAGCTACAGAGCGTCATTCCAAATGCAGACCCAAACTTCTAAATTCAAATACACATTTGTACTGCTGATTTCTTTGTAACAGTAAATGTCTCTTGAAAACATTCCATCTTTCCGTAATAATTAAATTTAATTTAAATTGTTTTTTTCCGGCCGTAATCGAATATAGAAGATGGGCGAATCCGGATTCGAATCCAGGATTCATTCTTTTGGCCGGATTCGAATCTTCTGCTTGTCAGGCTGGATTCGGTTTCAGACTCGGTTTCCAAACCCTCAATCTTACGAATCCGCTCATATCTCTAGTCTAGAACCTTCCAGTTTCTGTTTTCCCAATCTTTACACAGTGTGCTTGGGAATTCAAATTTTGGTCTCCACCACCAACCTTCCTCGGTAGTCCATCCCGTTATCTGATTACCTTAGATATCAGTTCTTTTTGTCACCTCTGATTTTAACTACAACCTATGTATACGAATCCGGATTCGAATCGTCAGCATGAAATGGTGGATTCGGAACCGGATTCATACCTAGCCCTGGATTCGGAGTCGAATCCCTACACGATCGGATTCGCCCATCTCTTATTCGATAGTGATTTTTCTTTCACGTTACGGCTCGATGGATATTTTTTGTTTATCAGTAATTGATACACACTGTTTATTTTTCTTCGTTAAAACCAAAAGTGAATCCCCTTTATTCCCCTTCCACAAACAAAAGATCTTAGTTGGGGGGCTGTTTACTACTATTTACGGGTTGGGCCCCTGTTGAACGTTTGTTCAGTTCCAGCCCAGCCCCCCTAGACGGCAGCCAGTATCTCCAGACAGAGGCGTTACTAGCCAAAATGTTTGAGGGGGGTCAAGGTATTTACCGACTGGCTGGTTATTTTTACTGACTGTTTTTGCAGAAAAAATCGACCGTTTTTCAAGAAAAAAACGACTGTTTTGACGAAAAATCGACTGATAATCGCGGCGCTTCTTGTTTGTTTAATTTGTCTTCAAGATTTGTGCGTTAACGGATTCAGCTGCAAACTGTCTCCTGGGAATAAGCCTATTTTGGAAATGGAAAGGTTGGGGACAGGGAGAGGCCAATGGGCCAATTTTGCAAGTTGATATAGCCGATGTAGGGACTACACCGAGCGGTCAGGAGTTGTATTTCCCACGTACGAACTATGCGAATGGTATAGATATGTCAGCAACAGATCTGCTTATTAGTTTAAACCCTAAAGCCGTGTGCATGATTGGTGCATTTCTGAACCATATAAGTAGGACAATTAAAATTATGTAGTGTTAATTTCGGGAAGTGGCAAGCTATAATTAGTCGTGTTTGAAGTTGAGTTAATTAAAATTCCGCACGCAAAAAATCTATACAAACGTTTTATTGTTTTGATGACCCAAGGTTTGCTAAAAAGTCTACCATATCCGGTAAGCCCGTGACAAGGTTTTTCAAAATGTTGTCAAAACGCTAAAAAAAAAAGAAAAAAGAATAGGCTAGTTTTTATACTACTTGTAAAAGGTAATTTTAACCCTGCAGTTCTGTGTATATTTGATATAAGCCGGAACGAATGACGAGGGGTAGGATCCCCGTTTTAATTGTCTTCTTTTTCTTTAAGACTTAAGAGAAGGAGTCCTGTTCTGTCATAATTAGCGAATATCGAGGGGTATGAATGATCCCTGTTTCAATTTCCTTCTTCTTCTTGGAGAGTTAAGAGACAGGAGCCCTGTTCTGGTATAAATATTCTCCTTCTTCCTTGAACGGCTGTTCTGTCTAGCTCGCATGGCTATCACTATGAGCGTGTCCCACCGTAATTACAATAGTAACGACGCATGACGTTACGAATTTTGGCTTTTTGGCATCAAGGCTGGAATGCGTTTTGAAATTTTCGGTAAAATATCACTCCACGGGGCAATCCAGCCAATCCCGTTACAGAGATCTGTAGTTACCACGCTTACTACGTTCCCGAGCATGGTAAGCAAATAGTTACTTTTAGTTACTATTTCGAGAAGGTTGGAACGGTCAGCGTGGTAGCTTTTGACGAGGTTGGAACGAAAATAGTAACTAACAGTTACTATTGGTAGAGGGGTGGAACACGCTCTATATATTTATCCCTTCTGCCCAAGCTGACTGCGAATCATATTTGTCGATGGAAAAGGGATACGTCAGCTACAATAAAGCTCTAATATAATGTAGCTGACGTGTATGTTTTGCATCGTCAAATACTATAATGTCACTGAACGGATAAGATTTGCTCCGGCCATATTTCGGCCCTTCTCGGCAAGGTTCGAAAAAAGGGTTTGACTGAAGGTTCGTTTCTTCTAGCTATGGCCGGACGAGGACTCTTGCCAAGAAGGGCCGAAATATCGCTACAGTAAACTTTGAATCTCAGAGCTAGCTTTCACCTCTGGCAATTCCTAAGAAACAACTCACCAAAGTTGGATATTTATTAATTTTTTAAATGGATTTAACTCATTGCAGTTCCGTTTCTTCTAGCTGCGATCTGACGAGGATCCTTCCCAAGAAGGGCCGAGATCTTATGATTCGCACTCGGCCTGGGCTGAATGATTACTAATTCATGACATTTTAGACTGTTATGTGGAATGGCTCTAGTCAGCCGGTATTGCATTAAAAAAAGCGCCATTACCTGTTTTCTTTTTCAAGATCGAAAGTAATCCAACACTATTTTCACACCTCTCTCAGAGAGTCCTCTACTTTGACTGCATTTTACTGGTACTGCTCCGGCGGTCATCAAAGACCTTAGGAGGTTGGTCCGCAGAAGTGTCTTCAACCAGTAGCGTTAGCTCCAGAAGATTGTAATGCTAATGCGTTAAGCACTGTTTGAACAGATGTGGGTGGGGCGAGATAGTAAGTGGGAGGGGCTAAGAAGGAAATAAACCGGCTGGAACTGTGAGACGAATAAATATAAAAAGGGCAAGAGTGGAGCAAGTTGTCCGGACTGCATGTTCTGAGGAAAAGAGCTCACGTGAACTTCTCGAAATATCTTGAAGAATAGTACAGTACTGAAGGAATATCCAACCACAAACCAAATTTCAAATCCCTCGAAAAGCAGCCCCTTCAGACGGATATATCTGGCTTAAAGGACACGTCCCACCTATGTTACTGCTTCGCTCCGACTGTCGATCGGGCACACTATGTACCAGGGAAGGGCTTTAAAGGTTGCCATGATTCGGACCGAGTTCAATTACTTTTCTGGCAAGCCTTTTCAAACCTTTGGAAAACCCTTTCCAACCTTATCTGCAATATAAACAGCTAAGCCTGTCAAGAGAACTATTCCTTTAATTCGAGCCAGCGGGGGTCTTGGAACACTGCCGGATCAAACTCTGAGAGGCCTCTAGGCAGTCGAAATTGGGTCGAAATTGCCGGACCCCCCTAAATAGTAGTGTGCAAGTCGACCGGTAGGTAGAGATGACTGTCACAGCTGGACACGGCCGCACGCAATTTGCACCAACAATTTCAATCAATCAATCAAACAAATTTACTTCCAAAAAATATTTACGAAATACACAAAAATGACAACAAATTAACTAATACACTTAGAAGATCTGACCAGAAATAAATGTTGGAATGAAACTGTCTGAAAACTGGGCTGAAGCTAATAAAGGACAACAAGGAGAAACTGATTGCCAGTGTTCCTCTCGAACAGACCCACGGACGTCGGGAGGGGAGGGGGGAATAGACGGCTTGCTGGGGACCTCGCTGGGGACAACACACTATCTTTGCACATACATTCTTTGAAAGGTTATTTCTGCGGTCAGTAATTTAGGAACGCCTAGTTTAATGAGAGCCTCCTCATATGAAATGTTATGATCACCCAGAATGATTCTCGCTGCTCTCTTTTGGACATTTTCGAGGCGATCAGAGAGCTCTGCAGAAAGAGAAGAATGCCAAACCGGTGAAGCATATTCCAAGTGAGGATGGATACAGGCTTAGTTTTAAAGTAACAGAGGAGGCATTTAGCATCCAACCGAAAGATTTGAGGGTTGAGAGGGATTTTATTTGAAAGTTCATTTTTTTTCAACATGAAAATTTGAAGGACCCCTCTTGCTTTTCACTGTTATCACAACCCCCGTGACGATGTACACACAAACCTCCGAAATCACCCTCTTTACAAAATCCGTGTGAGTCGCTTTATTTGAGATTTTCGTTTTCAATGCTAGCCGAGATTTTCCATGGTTGCCAGATGACTTTTGTTGAAAAACAATAAGGTTTTCGTTTTTCAGTGCTAGCCGAGATTTTCCATGGTTGCCAGATGACTTCTGTTGAAAACAATATTTCCATACCATTGTATCATGAAAACGCCATTTCTCGTAAGAGCTGTGCTTTAAGAGAAAGTTTTACTGTGATGTCTTTCAAGATCAAGTAAATAATATTTGTGTTCGTTGTCGCAAGTCCCCAAGAAGGAGCGGGCCCACAGTTCCATCTTTAATAATAACCCGTCGCCGCAGTCGTATATCTATAAGCCCTGATTTCACCCCCGGATCGCTCCTTATGTGGCTGGCTGTGGCGCTACTTCAGTATACCTTGGGGGCTGCGAAGATCTTGGGGGGGGGGGCAAAGATCTATTTTGGGCCCCAATCCCAGGTTCAAAATTCACAGACTCAAAATTCAATAGCTCTTTTTGGGGTAAAACGTTGTTTTCTATTAAAAAAAATCCCCTGGGAGGGTAACAAAGGGAGGGCAGGTGAATTCTTTCTTACAGCCAACCTTCCAATATTGATAGAATTGGGACCAAACTTAAACTTTGGTAAGTCTCATTTTATTCCTAAATTCTACCTCAAGGAGCGTTGGCCTCGGCACTGTTCGAAAGTGCATGAAGTGACTTTCAGCGGCAGTATCGAAGAAAAAGAAAAGATTTAGCTGGAACATGAAAAATATTCTATTTGCCTCAAAAAATTGTTTTGGGGTTGTGTACGCTGGGTTATGTAAAAATGTGGGAGGTTGTGTAAAAGTTGTGTACGCTGGGGTCAGGAATACCACCAACCCACAGATACTTTTTAAACAATTCGTATCGGTAGTATAGGTTGAATCATTTGAATGCAACTAGCCGGATTTAAAAAGGAAAGGTCAATTTACCCGCGGACCAAACCAAAAGAGCATTCTGAGATATTAGGTGATGAAGAAGTTAGTAATGAATTTGTGTCAGAAGGTGAAGAAAGTGGATTGCTTTTAAGTGAGTGTGCAAATCCCCAGAAACAGATTAAAAATCTTAAGAGCTGGGACAGTGGGTTGATTATGTTTTAACGTCTCAAAAGAAGAAGCCAGAGGACTAATGTATGTGTTCACGCTGATATGCACACATCAACAAATGTGTTATTTTGTCTCCTCCCCTTACGGGTTATTTACTCGTATATTTATCCTCGTTCAAAACTTTCTGACTACTCTTAACGTTGGACTAGAGGAGAGAGGTTAGATATAAAAATAGTTTTGTCCCCTCATTTGTTTCCCTACGTAACGGAAGTTAGTAGGTTATTATACCCCAATCGTTAGTTTGACATTGTTTGTTTTCAGTATTTTATATGTAATATGACCACCATTTATTATATGTTGATATATTTTTTGTTTTGATTTATGTCTGACGTTACAACCTGCTATTCGGCTTTTCGGTAATTGGTGATGAAATAAACTGAATTGAAAAAAAAGAGAAAGAAGACAGGATCCCTACTGTAGACTCTTCGAAATGCAACAGACCATGCCCTAAGGTCACACTTGTCAGATCTCAAGTGCTGAAGCAAAACCTTCTCCGCGACATAGAAGAAATCTCTTCCATACAACTTCCCCCTGGAAGCGAACGAGCAGTGTTCTTGCCGATCATCGCCGCCCTCGAATTCCTCTGCGTTTCTTAAGGACCGTTCACGCTTGTGTTGTAACATGAATAAAAATACTTCGCCTTGTACGCCTTATCCTCCTCTCCCGTTCAACTTGAAAATCAAGTTGTACGCCTACGTATGCGCAGATTATTAAAACGAAGCCTGAAGCCTGACAATGAATCCCAAGAGAACACAACCTTTGATGACTTTAGGGACAATGAACATCCTGAAATATGGTATTTTAGATCAGCCTCGACCGGTTTTGTGACAATTCAGTATAATATCTGTTGCTGTGTCTGTTGGACCAATGTAAATTTCTCGATTTAGTTTTGAGCCTACCAGGATTGCTGGAATTATTTCAGATAAGGTAAAAGCTTATAGTTGTCAAAACAAAACTAGTAGTATAGTTTAGTATGACTAACTTTCCGTTCAAAAAGTCAGTTTCAACTCTCCTTAAACGTTTCTCTCTTTCTTCCTTGACAGTCACGTGATGGAAACGCATGCTGTGATTGGTCACGTATAACTTTTAACACACAAAATAGAACCCGTTCCTATTAATTGTTACCACAGCAAGCCTGGCAGGATGAAAGATTTACCACAGACATTCGCGGATAGCACGTATAATTCAGAAATTCTGCGCCTTAAACGTAAGCTTGAACGGGGCTTTAGAGCATCTGGGCCCACCTTGGCACAAGCATGCCACCGCGACATCGGCTAGGTGAAGTGCTTCGCTAGCAGAGCAAGGTCCGAACCAAAGAAGACCTTGACTCAACGATACAACCAAACTAGCGATCAACTGCAAGGAAGCCGAAATGGTCCCATCCTGGACCCAGAAAAAGGTGTCAACCTTTACCACTTACGGAAGTTCTGTTGAAAAATCTGTTGAAGCGACAATTTGGAATACTGTGCCCTTGCTCCAGGGCATGGTGCCCCAACCTTCGTTCAAGGATCAAGGTTTTCAGTTACACCTCTGAACAAAATCACCACAGATAGAGGGTCAAAGCCGGAGACGCAAGGTCGATTAAAAAAAAACCGAAAGGTTTTTGGGATCCCATAACGTCAGTGACGGGATACCTGTGACATCATAAGGTTTGTCCGTCCTTCCGTCTGTTCGCATGATAACTCTCGAAGGGATAGAGATATTTTGTTCGAACTTGGTGTGAGGATCCCTTGAGTCAAAGTATAGGTCAAGTTCGTAGATGGGCTCCGTAGCCCTCCATCTAGGGGTGGGGTAGGGGGTTCAAATTGAGGGGGGGAATTTTTTTTCAAAAGCTAATGAGCTAAGCGATGTAGGGGTATGGAGACATGGTGAATTCGTTTTTGAACTTTATTTTCTTGCGGGAGCAGTAGTTGGCCCTGAATCCAGCCGATACCGGAAATTTAGTAGGCCATTTTAATACCCATTGAGATAGTCAATATAGGGTGAGAAGATAAGCTGCATCCAGATCAGAAACTAGTTTGATCATAAACCGGAATCCGGTCAAACCGGAAATTTGGTAAAACTAAGAGTTCATTCTCGATTTAATTAGAGGTTCGTATGGGGGTAAGAACAATCGATGAATCCGTTTCTGAACTTTACTTTCTGGTCATACAAGTGATTCTGCCGAAATTTGCCAAAACACCGGAATTTGGTAGACTAGAAAAGTGAAACGTTTAAGTCGACTGTTGTAATTGTTTATTGTCGGTTAAGTCTCAAAATAACACAGAAAAGGTTAGCTCAGGCGTTAGAGAGTCAGACTGCAGATCGAGGGGTTCTTGCTTCGCCTCTCCAGCTCTTTTAATCTGCATGCAATTTGCCCGGAATTTGTTCTGTATTAGTTCAGTGTCTTTTTTTGCCACCCCCTAGGACAAGACTATTTCTTGTGGTGGTTGTCAAACGGAAGTGTTTTCTTTATTATATTATAATAAACTTCTCTCTCTCTCTCTCTAAACAAATACATATACAAATACTCGGTCTCTCCTTTTACAAAACGCAGAAAAGAAGCTTCGAATCGCTTACGCGTCTATCGTGACAAACAAGGTCCACTTCGCACGCAGTCTTTTGGCTAAACTATACAACGCGGTGGCGTTACCCCACGTTTTGTATCTAGCTCCATTCTGGAAATTATTTACAACTACCGAGCAGTCTCGTGTCCGTTCGCTTTATTTTCGATATTTAAAATACTTGCTAAAAATGCCACCCTGGACACGCAACAGGTACCTGGTAAGAAAATTCAACCTGGTAGATCCCATCGAGGCTGTAGATAAGCTAGTTGACAAAGTCCTCCGTACGGCCGCACACCCTTGGCTACCAATACTCTGTGCCCAATGGATGAGTACTAATTACAATTGTAACTACAATTGTAATTGTAACTCGCCTTTTGTGTTTTTCGTCATTTGTAGTGCTCTACATATTTGTAATTGGTTAACAGTGTTTTCTCTTTTGTTTTTCTTTTTCTTCCATTTACTCCGTTCTTGTTCATTTGAATGTAACGGGTTACAAAGAATATACATACATACATACATACAGCTTAAACGAGGAATTTGGTCAAAGCAAAAGACTTTACAAAACTAAAAGACCCGATTGTCTGGATCAAGAGGTCCTACAATATTTTAATTTTTTGGGATCCCATCGAAACCTTTGGTCTTGTTTGTTAGGAGCACTGTAAAATTTGTATGACTGAGTGAATCAAAAAAAAAAATAGTTTATGATAGGTTAATGGCAGCTAGTGAAATATAAGTTTGGGAAAGTTCTATAGATAATATGGTTCTTCACAGCAGTTATAAGTATGTGTCCTCCAACTGTAAATTACCAGAACCGATTCCCAATCAACTGTAACTAATTGCTCCAAAGATTTGCGTTTGAAGCTACTAGAAATGATCAGTGTACTCAAATATTCCCCCTTTCTCAGGCACATTCTTCAAAAAGAGGGCGATGAATTGATTAAATTCAACTTACTCATCAGTTCTTCACGTTTGTGTTCTTTTAAAATTGGCGCTACCACTCAAGTTTTGACCGAGACTGGTCAGAGCCTGAGAGGTGTGAATCTTTTCTGTCATCTAGCGGTAAAATACATATTTTTTCTAATGTTCTAGGCGGATAGGATAAAATACCCAGACGACGAAGAATCTGGATAGAAAAATCAACTCACATTCTGAGTTATTTAAAATCCCCTTGTTAAGTGGTCTCCTGGTTTTTGCTGTTGCTAGCATTGATATAAGAAAGTGAGATGAAACTTATTGACTCCACTGTGAAAACCTTTCAGGTTGCCAAGATTTTCAGGGAAAATACAGACAGAATCAATAGCCTTGACTTTGGGTCGAATGGAGATTTGTTGATTTCTAGCAGCGACGATGATCAAATTGTAATTTATGACATAGAAAAGGGAGTGTAAGTATTCTGTCTAGTACACCAATTTTCACTTTGTCAGCATGTGGTCTGCCTTATTCGGGAATTGTGAATGGTCTAGACATTATTGTTATTCGGCTGGGTCTTTGATATGTAAAATTCATGTATGGTATGAGCTTTTCATTTGGTAGTTACAGTAAAGGTATGCAGCAATTGGCCTCAAAAATACTAAAACCATACTAGTCAACTTCAACTGCAATTCCCGGAAAATGTTTATCTCATGTCCGGATTATCTTATGTCAGCCTTATTATTTAATATTTGCTCTCTTAACATCCTTCTGTTTCTTCTTTCAAATTTTGCTTAGGCTATTTTGCTAAACAACTTGCTTTCCACCATTCTCGAAGTGATATTCAGTTGTTATAGGGGAGAAGCAGGGGAGAAGGGGCCACGATCGGCAGGGCCCACGTTCGTCTTTCTTATTTTATAGACGAGCCATCTTTCGAAAAATTCCGAAAGTACGGCTCGGACATTGTCACAGTTGTTCCGGATGTTTTGATTGTAACTTCGATGCTCTCTGTTAAATTTCGAAATTTTTGTTGACACAAGTTGTTTTAAGCCGTTAAATCGAACATTTTTGGATCCACAAAAAGTTGAAAAGTCGACATGAAATGTTTGAAGGAGAAAAAACTGTGAACGGTGTCGAATACGGATAGGCTTGATCTTGTGCGTTTCGTTGTCGAGATCAACGGCATCTTTTATTTTCGTCCGAAATTAATTTTTTTCCAAAAGGTGGCGTGAATCCCAGGTTCGGCACCTAATCCAGGCCCTCGTTCGGCATGCAATTTTCCATGCAATCTTCCCCTGCCGAACGTGGGCCCCACATGCTGGAATAGCATAACATTAATGTGCATCGGTTACATGATATTTTCAAGTTCTATGTTTGTATTTCATCCTTTAGCGGGAATAAAAAAATAGACAGCTTGTTTTTGGTGCGGATACAGTGTAATATACTAATGTTCGTAAAACTAGTCCTTAGCGTAATTTCAGCAATGTCCGACCTACTTTTTTTACTTTCCAAAGTACAAGCTTCATTTTCACAGTAATAGACATTACAAGACCACTTAAAAGATAGTTCGCCATTGGTCTTAGTACTGAAATAATGACATGCCGAACCTGGACCATTGAATGCCGAACGTGGACGGGGGTGGGGCAGGTTCGGCACTTTTGACCAGCTTCAGGAAAACCTCTGTTGCTCACAGCAGGATAGAAATCGGAAGGATCTTTTTTTTCCTAAGCTAGGCAAGACATGAGACACTAAACTTCAAAAACACGCGGAAATGTGCCCTGCAAAAATACTTGTCAAAAAAAGTGCCGAACGTGGGCCCTTCTCCCCTATTGATCATAAACTGGCCTAGGCTAAATGTCTTGAGTTTAGATTTCATTGTAGGGCATTATTAACAAAGTTTTTTTCTTTTATCAGGCAAAAGCAAATTTTCAATAGTAAGAAGTATGGTGTGGAATTCGTGCATTTCACTCACACTAAAAACACTGCCATCCACAGCTCAACTATATTAATCATAAACTGGCCTTTGCTAAATGTCTTGAGTTTAGGTTACATTGTAGTGTATTATTAACAATGTTTTTTTTTCAGACAAAAGCGAACTGTCAACAGTAAGAAGTATGGTGTGGACCTCGTGCATTTCACTCACACTAAAAACACTGCCATCCACAGCTCAACAAAGGTGGATGGTGAGTATCTCTTGTTCCTGATCTGGAAGAACAGTTTTTACGAAGTTTATCAGTTAGTTAGCTTAACTTCTGAAGCACCATTTTCCAGACCCTTGCTGGAAGAATCACCAAGACTAGGCCAAAAACTCTGACTGAAACTCAGGAAACAAAAGGCCCATTGTCTCAATCCCCCAAATTAAAGAAGTGATGGCAAGCCATCACCATTATATACATAAGTAAAGAAAACACTTCTCATTATGACACTTGTTATCGCATTACTTCCACATTTTTAATTTGTACAGTCTTCCTGGCAATCACAGGAACTTGAAACTAGTCTACAAGATAATTGTTTGAGATCAGGTTCTCATTGAGATCTTTTAATCGCCAGAGTTTTCTCTGCTTGTCTAGTATTAGCCAATGGCCTAAGTTTTATAGCTGAGGCCTAAAGTTAGGCCTCCTAGGCCTGAGCTTTATAGCTGAAAGAACCATAAAGCCCTAGGTTGAGTGTTTTAATGCTAGAAGAGTGTCATACTCTAATATAGGCCTAGGTTTATTTGGATAGTTGGTGGGATTATGAAGACCTAGCTTGAGAGATTTGATGCTGAAAGGACAGGACTGTCAGAGTTTCTCAACCAGACTAGTCTAATATTGGCTTGGAGCCTACAGGGATAGAATCAAAAAGGCATAGGCCTGTGTAGAGAGATTTTGGTGCTGGAGGAGCATAAATATTAGAGAGTACTTTACAGCTCTCTTAAATTGATGCTTGCTATTTGGAATACAGCAGATAGTAATCTCTGTTTCCTTGTTTTCAGATACTGTAAGATACCTGTCTCTTCATGACAACAAGTACATTCGATACTTCCCTGGGCATACAAAAAAGTAAGTAGAGTTAATGCATGTATACTCCATTTACATAGCTGGTGGCCTTCAGTTTAGTTTTATTAGTTCACTTCTAAATTCAAAATAATTAAAATTATCATCACATTCCCAAGTGGGGAAGCAAGCTCGAGTTGCCGTCTTAATCACCCACAAGCTAGCAGAAATAAACAAATTTTAACAAAAGATAGAAAAAAAAAGTTATCTTTTAGTGAATTGCAGAAGTAGGATGACTCCAATAGATAAGGTCAAATAAACATTTTCAACCGTTCTTGCAAGCAGAATAAGAAAAGAACATTCCGACATCACTTTGAAATTTGAAATTGATCTAGGGAAAAGGCTATTTACTTACAGTGGTATCTTTAGGGGGGGGGGTCTCCAAACCACCTAGTTGAATTACAGCAAACATTATAATGTGTAGTATGTAGCAACTGATATTTTTTATCTCTGCCAGGCAACTAAAATGACAGTGCTACAATCGGTAGTCAGGAATACTTCAGAGATGGCATGACACTATCTGTGAACTGTGTAGATTTCAAATTAACTTGTGTGCGGAACCAAACAACTCCTAACTATGTTTCTTTTCAGGGTTGTCACTCTGTGCATGTCCCCTTCTGATGACACATTCCTTTCTGGAGCCTTAGACAAGACCTTGCGGCTGTGGGACCTTAAGTCACCCAACTGTCAGGGGCTAATGAATCTAACGGGTCGTCCTGTAGCAGCGTTCGATCCCGAAGGGCTTATTTTCGCCGCGGGGGTCAACTCCGAGTCCGTTAAACTCTATGATCTCAGGTCATTTGATAAGGTCAGTATCGTTGTCCTTGGTTTCCTAGGTTCGAACTATGGATTTTTTGACAAAAATCTTGTTGAATGAAGTACAGCATCGTGTTTTGTTGTCAGTTCGCCAGTTAGTCACTGGTCAGTTAGTTTTGTGGCGTCCAGTGGCAGCGAAGTCGTTCGTCGATTTTCTAAGCCGTATCAGCCTCCCGCATATCACTTCCTAGTAGCTGATCTGTCATCAGTATCCGTTATTGCAAGCTTCTTCAGGCTTCAGGCTTTCAGGCCAGCCGAGACAGGCTTTCATTCTCTGGGGAAACCAGCAGGGTTTCGAAGTAGTCACTTTATTGGAATAGAAAATGTATTTAAGGGAACTTTAAAGGATACCTGTTGTTAAAGTTTGACTGAAAAGGCAACTTATTTTTGTATCATTAAACTGAATAACACTGTATTATTTGAATTGTGTCAAGGGATTTTTTTTTTTTTTCACTAATTGCTCTAGTATGACGGTCAGAATATCCACGGCCGTCCTCACAACGCAGCATCCTACTATGACGCGGAAACTATAAATCTCAATACAGATGCGGCTTTTCAGTAGCTAGTGATCAGCTTTTATTTTTCGTAAATCTTTTTTGTCAAGCGTACAACACAGGTACAAGCGCCTGGAGGTACCACAAATCCGACAGGGAGATTCCACTATTTGAAAATTGATTATTAGTGAATAGCGGAGCAACGAGGTAACGCATTTTCATCGGGTCTTCAAGCCTCTTTAAGTGTGAGAGGTAACTAGACTGTCATATCCCGGCCCTATTCGGCTAAACTTTAAATCGAATTGGTTGCCGTTTAATTAGCCTTTAATTAGCTCTTCCTTAACAGGGCCCCTTCGCAACGTTCAAATTCACACAAGAAAAAGACTGTGACTGGACAGGCTTGAAATTCAGCCCTGATGGAAAAACCATTCTGATCTCAACGAATGGTTCGGTCATTCGGCTAATAGATGCCTTCACAGGAGCCCCCCTTCAAACTTTTACGGTGAGTCTTTGATGGTGTTTGATCTTTTGGGGTTTCTTTCGATGGGATCTTCACTCACGAGGCTTAGGCAAGTAAGTAAGTAAGTAATTTATTTATAACCCGCCATTTCGAAAAAGCGGAGTAAATTAAAGAAAATAAATATAACATATAAAAACACAGAAGAAGACACTCATTTTCAGTCATCAGCAAGGAAGCAGTGTAGAAGGTCGTGCGCTGGTTGGGCTCTGTTTTCAATGATCTTTGGTAGGGACGAGGACACATCCAAAAGGGTAATGCTTGCATCTTGAATTTTGAATTTCTCCGTCAATGTATGGTTGCGACATAATTTTGGCAAGTGTAGTAGGTACTTTGCATACTTGAAGTAACACGATCTCATCTTTTTGATCTCCTTCTTTCTCAGAACATGAGTGATCCCAGAGCGAAATAGTATAGAAGGAGCGCAGAAAGTGCTATACAAATTTCCCAAAGCTTTCCGATTATAGCGCCCTCGGTTGGGGACGATGCGTCCATAGGCGGTACGGATTGATTTGTAAACATCTTGAACAACCGAAGAGCAAAATTTGGACAACGAAGATTTGAATGTTATGCCGAGCCATCGTAGAGAGTCTGTTGATTTGACGACGAATGATCCAAGTGAGACAGATCCGTTGGATGCACTCAGACCATTTGACGAAGGGTTGAAATGCAGGTACTCACATTTGGACAGGTTAACTTCAAGGCCGATTTTGAGAAGTTCCGACGAGAGCTTACTGACATTTTTCGTAAGTGTGGATCGGCTACGGCTTACTAAGAGCAAGTCGTCTGCGTAAGCTATATAGCTGAAGGCCTGGTCTTTGTAAAAGTAAGCAGGGTGCAAAGAATCGATACAAGAAGATATGGCCGATTTGAAGATGTAGGGAGATAAGACTCCCCCTTGGCGAACACCAGTTCGGACAGGAATAATTTCTGAAAAGCTACCTTGCCATTTAAACCTTACTGAAGAATGACCGTACCAAAATTTAAACAGACTGACAACAGACAGATTCACGCCAGAAGTTATGAGAGAAAATAGGGCCTGAGAATGCGTTATGTTGTCGAAAGCACCAGCTATATCTATGGAACATATATGTATAGCAGAATTGCCACGAGTAGCCTGCTTCATCATCTTTGTCAATATGTGATGAGCGTGCGCACAACTGGCACCCGAACGGAATCCAAGCTGCATTGAACCAAAACGACATTTTTCCACTAATTCTGGAAGAAGGACATATTCCAGGATTTTGCTAATGGTACAAGAAACTGTAATCGGCCGATAGCTTTTGCAAAGGTCTGTGTCTTTCCCTCGCTTCATCACCGATGTTATTGTACCCAAAAGGAAACTATTCGGAACCAAACCCTGGCATAAGCAAATTTGAAACAGAAGCTGAAGGTGTTGTGTTAAAGCTGGACATTCAATCTTGAAAAAATCGGCACTCAGGCCATCAGAATCTGTAGAACCAGTTCTTCTTAATTTCCGGAATGCGTTTTCGATGGAAGAAGAAGTCACGGGAAGAACAGAAGGTTGAAATATCTTCCTTGGTAGATATTTAAGAAGGTAATTTTCGTAGTGCTCCTGAATCTGTTTTTTGCAACCGCTGAATAGACTACTGTAATGGCTAGTCCAATCAGCCGTAGTTAGCGCGGAAGGAGGTACAGCTGAACCTTTATCTGTCCGAAGGACCTTTTGCCACGTTTTTTTGTCAGTCTAGGACGTTGCCCAAAGTGGGCAAAGTGGTCTATGTTGCCCAAGTGGGCAACCCCACAAGTTAAATCTTGTGGATTTTTTTTTATGTTATTCTGTTGGTCATAAGTTTATTCGTAGGCTGTCATCCTTCAAAACTGATGGATAGTTTAGCCTACTACAACCTGGTTCCTTGATGAAACTGGTGTGGTAGATATCCCACTTCTGGGAACGGCTGAGCCCTACCCGAGATAGATCCAGAACACCAAAAACATCTGAAAGTGAGGGGCATTGAATACCCTAGCTTATCTCTTTTTACAAAAATAGGGTAAGTCGGAATTTGGAAGGGTACCATAGAGGCAACACGTTTAGGAGACAAAATTAATGTGCAAATCGAATCTGGTAATCTGTAATTAAATCTTACTTGACAGGTTCACTTCGCAACGTTCAAATTCACACAAGAAAAAGACTGTGACTGGACATATGAAACCAGAATGTGAACGTTAAATACCAATAACGGAAACAAACTCTTTTCTCTCGTTACTTATCCGGACTGGGCCGATCTGTCTCCTGGCCGCCGCTTGTATTCTTGTGATCCCACTCTTACGAAAACTTTTGTTGACAGGGTCACCTGAATACAAAAGGCATCGCTCTTGAAGCATCCTTCACACCCGACTCTCAATACGTCGTCAGCGGGTCGGTCGACGGACGGATACACATATGGAATGCCGAAGGCGGATATAAAGTAAGCTATATTTATTATTATTATCATTTTCAGTACCCATCGCAAGTACAAACATGGAGTAAGAAAGAAAAAGGAAAACTAAAACAATACACACCACTGCGTAGGCCTATCTGCGACGAAATATCAACTATTTAAGCAACCAGTACATATCACTTGACGAATCTAGATCTTGCCTATAGGCCTACCGCTCTAGACGTTTCTGCACAGCATAATTAACGGGCTGGGCCACCCTATAGGCTAGGAAGTCCTCAGGGTGGGAGGACACCATTAAGGCTAGGCCTCATCATAGAGGAGAAAATTGTATTTAGTATGTGTTTTTTCTTTTCTTTTATGTGCTCTGCTTTTCAAAATGGCGGGTTACAGATAAATTAGCCTATACTAGAGGAAGACAACGTCACAGGTATGCTCGTCTAATGTATTTTGGTACTTTTAAGTAGTATCCTTGGTATTTCAACCTTTGTGTCTTTGGATCAGCCTGAAGAGGAAGCCGAAATATTTCCTGAGAACATTCCCCTACACTTCTGCTTCCGTTCACAACTTGGATTCTGTAATCCTCGAACAGCTTATGGGAGAAGAAGAATGGCTATCTCTAGAACTTTAAGCGTGCAAACCTTGGAACTGTTGCAAAAAAACAACATAGAATGGCTCGTAAAAGCTTTCCATAAACAAAAATTCCGAAGAACTAGAATCGCACATCGAAGTTATAAGGACGCTGTTCCTAGTGTCCTTTGTACTTTAAAGGACACCTGAATGAAGAGCACCAAGTATCATCCCTATCTGTATGACTTCCGTTAACATTACCTGCAGAAAACCCAATCCAAATACGAAATAGTGTTTCCAAGCTATGATTTTTGCTCCATTTTGCATCTGTCCTTATGTCAGTACCGAACAGTTTTAGAAATGAACAAATATCTTCAATCAACCCTTCTTCTGGAATATTTTTTAACCAGTTAAGCCCAAACGTATATCTAGAAGAAATTCCAATACGATCCGGCCAGCGCTGTACAAGATTTGAATGAGTTGCGCTTTTTGTCTTGGAGTCTGCATGTGCAAACCTCCAGAAACGAACATCCCTATTTTGAAAACGTCACGCTCAGGAGAAGAATGCTCTCCGTGGCCATGTCTGTAAATGCATTCTCAATGGTGTGTTCAAGTATGGTTTCGTTGTTCATGTGTCCTTTAAGCACTGCCTCTGCTTTCGCAGTTCAGTTCCACCGGTCCCACCCCTTTAAATAGAGAATTGTATTGTGTATATATCTACGTTTTATTTTGTTTCCAGGTTTGTGTGTTAAACGCCGACCATACTGGCCCAGTTCAAAGCGTCCAGTGTAACCCAAAGTACATGATGTTCGTCTCAGCTTGTACAAACTTGGTAAGTTGGACAATGGGTTTTAAGTTTATTTTGTCTAATAACCACATGCTTTCCCATCTCATTCCATCTCTAATTTAGCAAAAACAAACTTCACTTGTATTTTTTTTCGTTCTTACGATTTTACTTTAATTCTTTCGAAGACTTAGAAACTTATAAAGACTTCAGATTTAAAAATTAAAGTAGACACAATTTTTTTACTCGATTTCGGCCCCTGGCCGAGGTTGGAGTCCCTAGGCATAAGTTTGCACCTTAGTGTGACCAGGGACCCATAAATTTCCTTTACAGGGGGCTTGTCATTTTCTATGCTTCTATGTTGCTATGTTGCCCGACCCTTGCCTACTTTCCTAAAATCCCGCTTGGGTCGAATCGGCATTCTTGTTTGCCTCATTAGACGTGCGCGCCAAAGAGACTCCTCCCTCAAGGCGCCAGCAGCCAGTCCCAAATCTTGTCCATCTGCCCTTGGACGTGATTGGACCGTGGGTATTTCTTGAACTATCTTCCGGTCGGTCAACATAGCATCAGAAATTTCTTATTGACAAGCCCCCTGAATGGCGAGGCATTACAGGAAATTTATGGGTCCCTGGTGTGACCTTGCTTTCGCATATGCTTGCTTGATTATGTTTTAGTTATCCACTTAATTAACCCATTTTTTTGCAGGCATTTTGGATTCCGTCGCTGGAGGACGATACAGCTTAAATAACGTCAGGTTTTACCCAGCGAAGTAAAACGAAAGAACTTTGCTAGTGCGCTGAACAGGACATAAATAGTGAAGGTCTGAGGCAAGGTTCAAACTCGCGGAGCCTTGCGTGAGTGAAGCGGCTGTTTACAGAGGATTTCGATTTTTGTAGACTTGTGAACGATCAGTGATGCGGTTTCAGAGTGTATCCAGGCCCACCAGCATAGTATGGGGGGCATTCGTCCCAACTTCGATGCGATTGTGTCACATCTCGGGGGGGGGAGGGGTCAGGACCTCAGACAGCCACGTTGAGGTCAGACGCGGACAGAGTTGACTGACGAGTGCGACTGTGTTTGAGAGAAAGCCCATACGGAAATTCCCGTCTGAAAGCAACCCAGTCAAAGTGAAACCGATTTCGACCCGATTTCAGGCTAGGTTCGGCCTCGGCTCTGCCCGAAATTCCGGTCGACCTGAGAAAGAATTTAACCCGAAATCGGGTCGAAATCTGTTTCACTTGATCTGGGTCGATTTCATGCGGGAAAATTCCGGGAGAGGAATGGATTTCTGTTTTCTGTAGTTTTTTTTTTTAAACACAGTTACTAGAAAACGTCGCAAACTATAGAGGGAGAGAACATTCTTTTGTACATGCTGTTGTGAATACATCTTTTTACTATCCCGATTATGGACTTTTTCCAAACGTAGGAAATCCGAGTGGTCGATTTTTAGAAGTAAATCTACCGAGGTACAACCGACTTCGGAAAGAAAAATTTGATTGGTTTTGACTCGAGACGGTTAAAAACCTATCAGCAGTAGGCTATGCGAGTTTTAACTGACCGTTATCGTTCTACTTACGTTGCATTCGAAGCGCTGGCAGAATACTGTATACCCTTTAAGCTGTACTGAAACAAGTGGTGGCATGGCATATATTCTAATGTCTCATACCTAGCTTATGCGGATGACATTCTATTAATTAGTCGTACCCGGAAGGGGCTTTCAGATTCTGTTAGTTTTGTTGCTTCTTCTTTTTCCACTATTGGACTTTCTCTGAATGTTGACAAATGCGAGTTCCTCTCCTTTAACGTTAAGTCTGCTTCTAGATCATCACTAACTTGTCTAAGCTTTTCTATACCTTTGGTTGAATCTATTAGGTGGTTGGGAATCTCGATTACTAGTAATCTACGGTCACTTCGTTCGCGGACAGTTTCTGACGCTAAGCTTAAGCTCCAGATCGGTTACTCCAAAATTGTTGCTAACAGAAGTAAATATAACCGTAAAGCGCTAGCGAAACTGTACTCGACCTATTGTGACCACTCTGTTTTATTTTTGTCTGGGTTGTTTCCAATTTTTCTTAAAAAAGATATCCGAGCTCTCCGCTCCGCATATTTCCGGTACTTGAGATTTTTACTTTATTTGCCGCCGTGGTATAAGAACAGAAAAATTATCCAGAATTTTAGTGCTCCGGATGTAACGGCAAAGCTGGCCTTGCTGCACGAGGGGCTGTCCGAGTCTGCAATTTCAAACCTTGAGCCTTTTCATGGTCTTCTCCAATGTTTTTCTCGTAGTTAAGTTGTTTTTCGTCATCTTTGGTTTCTTTTTGTTTCTAGTTCATTACTCCACTTTTTCTTGTTTGTTGTAGTGGGTTACAAATAAATTATTATTATTATTATATCTAATGGTCCGGAGGGACGTTTGTATTCGGCGATCGCAGACTGGAATTCCTGCCTGGATTTTCAGCACCATCATCAGTTCCGTACGGAAAAGTTGAGATTTGTTTCAATTTCGTACCTGAACGTCTATCCGCACCACCAGGGACCCATAAATTTCCTTACAAGGGGCCTGTCATTTCCTATGCTTCTATATTGATATGATGACCGAACCATCCAGTTTCCAAAAATCCCCGCTTGAGTCGATCGGCATTCTTGTTTGCCTCATTGAACGTGCGCGCCAGAGACTCCTCCCTCAAGGCGCCAGCAGCCAATCCCAAATTTTGGCTATCTGGTCTTGAACGTCATTTGGACCGTGGGTATTTCTCGAACTACATTCCGTGCGCTCAAGATAGCATCAGACCTCTTATTGACAGGAACTATATTGACTAAAGTTAAAGCACAACTCTTACTAGAAATAATATTTTCCCTATAAAATGGATCAGAAAAAAAACATTTTCGAAAATACCATAACTTTCCATCTGAAATTAGCGATTTTCTTGTTAGCGCCTGTCGACTATGTCCAGCCTTCCTGCTCTCCGACGCGGCGGCTGGGGGCAAAACATTTAAAAACTGATCGCGCCGTGGTTCAAAGTGTGAAACCAAGCAAATAAAATAAGTAGTAAACAAAAGCTTCTCAGATCCTTATGTGTGAAAGAGTTGTCAGCAGACGTTGATGATCGCGGCAAACGTTTCGTTGTGTGACGGGCAAAAGTCGGCAAGGCCAAAAAAGCGCTAAAATTTCGTAGGCACAGAACGAAACAATGGAGAAAGGTGGGGATTTTAGAAGCTTATAATTCTGTATGGGAGCTAGATCTATTATAAAAATCAGAATAAGCAAGAGGGGTCCTTTAAAGGAAATTTATGGGTCCCTGGCATCACCAAGAAGGCTTTGGGAAATTTCTCACGCAGTACCCTTTATTCTCTCGTCTGACCAATTACAACATAATCAACCGTATATGCTACAAAATTTGAACTACTCTACGCGGTTCGATTAGATTAAGTAAAACTAGATAGTGCCTCACAAAATATCACAAACAGGGAAAAAATATAGCCACCGCCAAAACATAAATAATAACAAAAATGTGGGATTAATTTGAATGTTTTGTATGCAGTAGCCTAAAGTTAATGAACATGCACTCAATACCGCGAAGCTTTTCGTTCTTGCCTAGCGGTTAGTAACCAAAATATAATTCATATTTCGCTATAGCCTACGACAATATGGCCCGGATTTCCGGAATCGACCGGAAACATTCGGAAAAATTACTAACGACTGACAGTCGTTTCCCCAATGCAACCCGAAACATCATGTTGCAAAAAAACCTTGTTCATACAAGGGAGCGATTTTTTTTTTAAACAGGCTGTACCCTGATGCGATTCAATAAGTATCGATACAGCTAAATTAGCGATAAAACCAATTTGGCGTCCTTGACTAACAATACAAGATGAAGGTTTAGAATACCAAGTGAAGAACTACCAATCGCTTAAAAATACACGAACAAAGAATTTGACACTTCTTTCGAAAACGAACCACTACCTTCTAATAATCGTAACAGCACCAACAAACAAGAAAAGAGCAAAAAAACACGGTGAAGCAAAAAAAGTACAAAAATCGAAAGACTTGCAGATTACACACATTATAACCGTGGGTTATGAAACATTGGCTTTGACTAAAGTTCAGGAAACAAAATAACTGAACACGGGTCCTGGACTGCGCTTCCGAAAAAGATGAAATCCAGGGAACATCTTCAAAACGGAAGAGAATCAAGGTCCCTTCAGACTGAACAAAACTCTGTTCACACCGAGACCCTTGCCGCCGTTACGTCGACGTAAAAATCCAACGTAGGTTTCCATAAAATAAATATTTTTTGTAACTACGGAGCTGACATTTGTTCAACTTAAGAAACGGCAGACGTAAGAAGCAGAAAAAGATTTGCTTATATTAGAGAATTCGACAGCTTCTCCATGAAAGGCAGTGGATTTATGAGAAAAAAAATTGCCTTCGACGAGAGCGATAAAAACTGAGACGAAAAAAGGAAATTCAGCGTTATACACTAGTCTAAAGTAGTCCGCTGAAGGTTTGAAAGAATTGATGCTACTTAAGGCGTTTTTCCGTGACACAATTGTGGTTCACACAATTCTGAGTGTTTTTCGCGGAAACACGATTGTGTGCCACACAATCGGGCCACAAGTTGAAACTCGCGGAAACGCCGTTTAGTCTTTTTTCGGCGGTAAATTCAAATGTCTGAATATATAAATAAAAATCATGCAAAATCTCAATAAATAGAACACCAGGCTGTCGTCCTTACCATTCCGTGCAAAAAGGATCTTCTGTTTTATGTCGACATACCATGATAAAGTTTTTAGTTCTATTGTTTTAACGTTGTTTTGATGCAAAATTTGGATTTCCCGCCAAAATCGAGCCACAAAATCGACAATCACCTCGGCAGTTGTTTGTCGAATTTGAGCCACAAAGCGAGCCACGAAAATCTTGTTGGTCGCGGAACACACTTGTGGACCGCACAAAAGACCGCGGAAACACTCTTTTCGAGCCACAATCGACCCACAAACTGTTTGTGGGAGCACGGAAAAATGCCTTTAAAGGACCCCCCCCCTCGTACCTATAACGCCAAAGCAACCTACTTCCGTAATCGCTCCATCCATCTTTGAACCCGGCGACCCGAATTTAATACATTTGAATTTAATATATTTAATAAATTTAATATATTTGACCCCCTAACGACACCTTACTGATTTTCACGCTTGCCTTGTTTCTCTGAGCGTGTTCTGTTGGGAATCGTCCTATTCCATTTCACCTTATTTGAATATTTTGCGCTTTTCCCGATTCCAACGCCATCTAGTAGTTTTGGGGTAAAGAGTAATACATCTTCGAGCGTGTTCCACCCCTCTACCAATAGTAACTATTAGTTACTATTTCCGTTCCAGCCTCACGAAAAGTTACTACGCTGACCGTTCCAACCTTCTCAAAATAGTAACTATTTGCTTACCACGTTCGGGAGCGTAGTAAGCGTAGTAACTACGCATCTCTGCAACGTGATTGGTCCGATCAGCACCCGGCCTGATACTTGACCGAAAAAATCAAAAAGCGTTCCAGTCTAGCGTATTAACTACGGTAACTAGCGTAGTAACTACGGTAAGTAGGGTGGAACACGCTCTTCATAGTAGCGCTACCAGTTCAGTTGGTAGACAGCCTTCAACAGATTCATGGCTTGTATTATTTAAAGTGGATTTCCAGTAATTTTAAGGTAAACCTTTTGGGATTATTATAGAAGTTATACAATTAAGATATGTAGCTTATTGAAATTATAAACTTTGAACTAAAGTATTCATTCTTAAAGTAAAATCATAAAGTAAAAGGTCTATTATTTATAGGGTTCGTGACTTCACTCATTCCTGACTTTCCTGACGTGTACAGTTGTAAATAGTCGTGCAATAAACGTTATTTAACGTTGCAACAGACGAATTGGCGTGCCAGCTAGGGTCTTTCCAACATGTTCCACCCTACTTACCGTAGTTACTACGCATGACGTTACGATTATTGGCTTCTTGGCGTCAAGGCTAGAACGCTTTTTTTTCTTGGTCAAATATCATACCGGCGGCTGATCGGACCAATCTCGTTACAGAGATTGTGGTTACTATACTACGCTCCCGAGCATGATAAGCAAATAGTTACTACTATAGTTACTACTTTGAGAAGGCTGGAACAGTCAGCGTAGTAACTTTTGACGAGGTTGGAACAAAATAGTAACTAATAGTTACTGCTGTTCGAAGGGTGGAACACCCTCTCTATTTTCGATGCGTAATATGTTTCCGACGACTGTTTACGAAAAGCTCGCTCACGAAAGTTTTTCTTCGTTTTTTGCTAGAGGTTAACGGGCTTGGAGAAAAGCTTAAACATCCAAAATCGTGGGTGATTTGTCAAAAGCAGTGCCTGGTTTCAAGTATTCAAATTCTAAGTATTCAACTATTTTAGAATATTCGAGAATAAACCGTAAACAGTGCGAGGTTTGCTTTAAGGGATTAAAAAAGAGTAACGTAAATTCTTACGTGTCAGTCTGAAGGTACCTTTAAGGATGTGTTTCGAGACGCAACGTACGTAAGCGCCCGATTCTAGATTTCTGAAGGGTTGGAATTTGTCTTAGTGAACGAGTGCACTAAAGCCTGTACATCATGGCTATTCCGGCAGGTAGGCTAAGTACACACTTAGAACCACCCAGGAGGCAAAAATTCTTCTTTTTCTTCTGGATGGGTTCAGCTCGTTTCATACGTGGACAGGAGGGCGGAGTCGACAGGCTCCATACAGCTGGGACATGTGAAATTTCGCACAAGCCATGAGTCAATGCACTCGGTATGGTACGCATGCATGCACGGTAGAAATCGAAGGCTGTCGCCATTCACGAATTCAAACAGACAGATGGCACACCTGAAAAAGGGGGAAGTAAATACTGCTCCTTAGGCCCAAGCTGACTGGAAAACATATACTCAAACAATGGATAAAACCAAGAACAACAAAGCCAATAGAACCTCCGTCTTTGGTCCCATGCAGCGACTATGACACCCCGACAAAACTGAGCTGGAGGTATTTGCTGAGCTTCGAGTTGATGCCCGTCTACTTCCCTCTTCGCCTCTGGGAATATATCAGAGGAAAAAATGCAGGAGGTGCGCTGCCGCTCTGCAGCGCGTCCAGACAACCAATCGGCTTTTACTTTGGAAATTTCTTCTCTGGGGCTTTACTGCGATATGTTTGTAGAGGTAACGAATTGTGATGTTGCGCGCAGCTCCTACCCTCAGCTCGTTTGGATCGGGCAGGGTATAGGAATCTATTCGACTCCCCATGGCCGTATTACAGAGATAGGGAGGCGGAGGTTCTGGTGCTTATTTGTCCTTGATAAAACGGACACGTCAGTTACGATGCTTTGGCAGTGGTATTTCGGCCCTTCTTGGCAAGGGTCCTCGTCAGGCTGTCAAACGTCAGGGACAATGTTGGGGAATGCAGGAAACGAACCTGCGTAGCTTAAGTATCCGCGTTATTCATTGTTTGAATATAAAGAGAAAAGTTCGAAGGTTCGCCGAAACCCTGTCTTTTAAATACTATTTCAGCCCAAACTAACTGGGAAACACATATTAAACAATGGTTCAAAAAGGAAAAGTCAGCTTGTTGTCATTTGAAACAAATTAAAACAAGAGCACCATTGATAATTTACAATCTCACAGCGAGTCTATTACATCCTCGAATCAACTAGCTGGTTTTCAACAACCTTCCATTTTCTTTAACTTCAATCTTCTGCTCAGATTTACCAAGCTACAGGCGTATTCTCGCCGTTTCCCGAGGACTCCACTTGAGGAGTCCCCGCGTTTTTGGACGGGGAACGCTCCGATTTTCATCACCATCATTAAAGAGGACTCCCTTTCAGATTCGGAGGGGAATCAGTTTTTGCTGGAGATTGGTGCAATGTAAAATTAATTAAAAACAATCAGAATAAACAAAACCAAAAATAAGGTGGATCCAGACTAGTTTCATCAACTGCATATTTTTTTCCAAACAAAATCCGTTTTGGAAGCATTCCCCGTGTTCTCGCTGTTTTACTGCGAAGTCCACGTGGAGTGATTCCCTCTATTCTCGCCGTTCCCTTCGATTCCCCGAGGAGTCCTCGGGGAACGGCGAGAATACGCCTTACGACTATCTTCCTATCAATTGACGGGCTTCAGCTACCCTCACCTATTTTTAAGTTGAATTTCCGCTCAGATTTTGCTGCCTACATGCTCCGGAACATTTAAAATAAATAAATAAAAGGTTACCGATGGTAACCATTTGTGGTTTGGATGGTTTTGAATGATTTTTGTTTTCTATTGCCCGCTAAAAAGACAAAAATATTAGAAAAGAGGAGTAAGGAAAGAAGAAAAACAACGAAGAATCAATGCGTACGAACTAAACAAACTTAAACAAGACATTAATTAGACATTAGTATCTTAGTGTCTATAAATAAAAAAATATGCCATTGGCCTCTACAGAGATCGTCTAAAACGCTTTTCATCATACTTTTTTCAGCGTAAAGAGTGTCCAGGGAATTATTGAAAGCGAACTACTCCAGATGGAAGGGGTTTCCATGTCCTTAGAATTCGACTTCCTATATGATTGGCCAGCACTCTCAAAAGCAAGGAGAGATTTCAACTTCGGTCTTGAACTAGCTATCCGGAACCGACACCGTTTCTATTGCGAATGGCAGAAGCCCAGCAAAACTACGGACAGGGAAAGTTTTCAGTACTGGCTGGGGCAGAGTTTTAGCTAAAACCTGTGGTGAATGGGCCTCTACCATCACACGTTCTAAATTTATCAAAAGTATTTTCGCTGAAAAATTCGTAAAGCTTATGGCCTTCTTATTGCATAAATTATAAGTTTTGTCGGAGTATTCTAGGTAGCCTAAAGTGTAGCGTTCGCTATTCCCCACTTCCTTGCATAAGCACAATTTTGATGTATTTTTTTGGTGTATTATTCCGCTTTGGTCAAGTAATAGCAGCGATCAAGGAAGTATGGAGTAGCCCAGCCCGTAATGGGTGTGCAGAAGCGTTTACTGCGGTATAGGCAAGATCTCGACCCGACAAGTGATGTATAATTTACTAAAATAGTTGAAGATAATTTGTTGTAGATATGTAACGGTGTGCACTGTTTTCGTTTTCCCTTATTTTGCTTACTCCACTTTTTGTGTACTTCTACATTATGATGGGTACTAATAAAATTCATAATAATAATACATACTCTCTGTTCTTTTTACAGCCATCATAAATTCCAGTTGGTAGATGCTGGATCAGTCCGAGTCTTTTAGTCATTCTTACTTCTTCTTCTTCCCGCTCTGTTTCACGTGCAGCCATGTGTGAGCGGTGAGATGCAAAATAAGTGGACACTGCAGGGTCCTAGAAAAAAAAATACAGAACTACTTGGTGTCCAGTGAATGACAGAATTAAGCTGTCTGTGACCAGAAAAACTTGGAAGTACACTGTGAGATAATAGCATTTAAATTTACACATGGATGGGCAATACGCCCTTCCTAAAACCTAATGACGAATTGCCGCCAGATGCACTAGAGAAACAATAACAATCACATGTTAGATCTTGGTATAAGTTATTTGAAGGGGAATGATTGAGAAGGCTTTTGGTTCATACCGAGTCGCGCATTAGCCCGGGGAAAAATCAGCCAGCAGTCAGCACTGAAGTTGGAAGCCAGAATTGAAAAACTTGATGAAGTTTGGCATAACAGAGTTGGGTAAAGCACAAATAGAGGCAGAGGCATTTTAAACAGTTTTGAACATTGCCAGCCAGGCCAAAAAGGCAAACAAACTGAAAATAGCCCAACAAACGCGGTTAAACGTACACCAAGAAGTAACATGTAGTTGTTCACTTTCTCTGGCGGCAAAAAAATAACTAATTCAGAAGGAATACTAGAACAAGTGCGCAAGCGCTCAGACGTGGAGTGTCAAAGTAAAATGTTTATCATATTTTGTATTCAAACAGCGTTAAAACCAAGACATTTCACATCCCCAATAACCAAACAAGTATTGAAATAACCTAATTTGTAATCATCCCACTTTAAAAGCTTTAAATGTAAACAAACCGCAAGTATAAATCCAAAGAAATGTTGAAGATCTTGCAAGAACAGCATGAGTTCTAACACTGTATCAGAGGATCAGAACACTGAATCTAAATGGTCTGCCAGCCAGTCCGACCCTTTAAACCTCTTTTCCATTAGCAAGGTAATAAAACAAGTGAAATAACCAAATCGTAGTAGCCTAATACCCCCTTTGTCACAATTCATTAAGAACGGTCATCGATCATATGACAACACCGTAAAGTTTCCAGCTTTTCATTAAAGATAAGTCGCGTCGTCTTATTGTTGCTGCTACACCAAAATCTTCATTCATAGATATATCTCCCCAAATATACAAGAGCTGAACTTGAGACCTGTCATAGACGAACGTAACTCATGAAAAATCAGGGCCCAGTTACTCATGAACGGGAGGGGGGGGGGCATCAATTGCATATCTAGACCTAAATATCCTCGACTATACCAGCTTAGAGTTTGATTCCAGTCACGGGCTAAAAACTTGACTCATGGGAAATTGGGCCCACTTGCCCATGAACGGGGAGGGTAGGGGCCAGGGGGCGGTTCAACTCCACATATGAATCCCCAGCCCTATGATCCAAAAGCACAAAGGAATTTCATCGCCCTATCTCCAGTTATTGTCAAGTTCAAATCATTAAAAAATGGGCAATCTGGGCCCAATTGCCCCTGAACTAAGTGGGGGTGGGGTTTGGGACCCGCAAAAATGAAAAAGAGACCCCAATACTCACAAACCTACCAAGTTTCAACTTGATACCTGTTGATTCCTGTCACGGGTAACGAACTTTACTCCTAGGCAATCTGGGCCCATTTGCCCATGAACGTGATGGGTGGGGGAGGTGCAACTTTAATAGTAATGTCCCAGCCCTAGGGTCTACATGTACAAAGAATTTCATCGTCTTATGTCCAACTCTGGTCAAGTTATGAACATTATTCACTGGGCAATCTGGGCCCATTTGCCCCTGAACCGGGTGGGTGTGGGGGGTCGGACCCCCAAAAGGCACAACTAGACCCCAATCCGCACCAGCGTACCAAGTTTGAACTTGATACTTGCACTGGTTCACGAGCTATGAGCTCCACAAAATACGGTGAAAACCGAAAACCGGAAACCGAAAGCCGAAAGTCTGCTACAGCGCTCGCAATAGTGGATTGTTCCAAGGAACACTCCACTAAAAACTTGGAAGTACACTGTGAGATAATAACATTTAAATTATACATAGACGCGCAATATGCCCTTCCTAAACTTTAATGACGAATTACAGCCAAAACCGCTAGAGAAACAATAAGAATCACAAGTTAGATCTTGGTATAAGAACTAATTAGGAAGGAATTCTAGAAAGGACGTATTAACACATAAGAAAAAACGTTATCTACTGATAATACAGAAAATGGTGTGATGAGCCTTTGTGTGACACGTCTCTTTAAAATATACCACTATAGATGGTTTGCAACATTAGCCCTGATCTACGAGAAATTCTTCCCCCTGAATATCAACCTATTAGGCCGAGACCGGCAAGAGCTGCTGCCCAGCCTGTTCCAAAGTAGCCAGTACCCTGTTCCCATGACCGATATAAAAAGAGTTTTGTTCCGTCGTTCACCGATCTTTTTAACGGGCATTTCCGAAACACCTCCATAAATTAATCGTATTTCTGTGTGTGTAGTTATTGAATTGTAGATATCATAATTGGCCATATTCCTGTTCAGCGCTTCCAAGCGGACTAGTTTCTGTTAATCCCCCAATGCCTCACCATCAGCACTTATTGACAGACATAGTAAAAATAGATCCCCCGGTTGATGAGTAAAAATCTGCAGGTAATGGAGGTTTTGCATATGACTTGGTGATAGAAAGTGAAATTTGTCCACTACCTGAATGATCGGACTTTTTACTATGTCTACACAAATGGCGATTATGAGTCGATTGGGGGACTGACAGAAACTAGTCCGCTTGGAGCGCTGAACTTGAATAAGGCGAATTGTTGATACTGTTTAGTTTTTAATTTGTTGTTAATTTGACAAAAAAAATGATTTTTAATTATAGATGCTTGATTAGTTGACATGTTACGTATGATGAAAGGTTTTACTTAGAGTTTTTCTGTGATACACATGTATATCGACCAAATGAATTTTAGCTATACTTGTTATTAATTGTTAAGTTATGTGACGAGAATATACATGACGAAAAAAAAATTCAATGTTCGGCTTCGTCCGTGAGGAAATTTTTGAAAATAAAACTGAATTGAACTGACATTCCTTAAAAAAAATACACTCAAAAGGTCATAACAGAAATATTTTGTAATGTCAACAGATAGTGTGTTATATCGGTTAAAATTGCGAATCCATGTGTAAATGTTATGATACTTCTGACAGTGTAGCAGTCCCCCCCCCCCCACCAAACAATTTTGTAGAAACTGACCTTCTTTTATCTTCTCTTACCACCTATACAACCTATGTAGGATACTTTGTAAGTCAAGGTGGGAATTTTACAAGGGAAATTATACAACTATGACAGATAGCCTAAACCTTTTTTTTAGTGATTTGATAAATTCGGAACTACTTTGTAGAGAAAGAAGTAATTAAAGGATCCGTGCCTATATAACTGCTCCAATCTATGTCTCTATTCGCTCCATCCGTTCTCATTTCGAACTTCATTATGTCACTTGTATCCATCTTTGGCACTATGCTCGCTTTTGTATGTGTCATGTTTGGCTGTTTTCAAGGCAGATCAGGTTCCCCCTTATTGCTTCTGAGTCGCCCATTAGTCAGAAAAACCAATTTGCAAATTCCTCTGTATTTCTCATCAGAACGAAGAGGGCCGAGCAAGGCTGAAAATAGCCGGGATCTCTGAAAAACCCAGCAATTTCAAAGGAGGAGTCTCCTATGTTAGAATACTGGAATAGAAACTGTACCTTTGGTGATTTATGCTTTAAGGATTGTTATTCAATCCCTTGTACACATTATTACTATAATTAATTAATATTCTAGGCCTATCAAATACTGTGGTACGGGAAAGTGAACTGTTTAGACGAACTTGTTTTAACGAGATCACTGATAATGTAGCCCACTTTTACCTGTAGTGGTTTCAAAACCATGGTCACAAGTCCCTCAGTTGCTCAACTGGTAGTGTGATGGTCTCTGAAACCAAAGGTCCCGGGCTCAAATCCCACATCAACAACAATTTTTGTTTTTTTAACTCACTACTGACAATCTGCACAAAACCCTGAAATGCAACAGCTAGATTTAGCCCCTAGCTTAATACAACAGGACTACACAAGCTTTTAGAACAACCAGAGGAGAGTGCCTTAGCATGGGACAGAGTTTCAAATTAATACTATAAAGTTGCCAACCCCACAAAAAAGACAAGGCTGTACAAAACTAGCTTGTATGTGGTTTTGTTGGTCCCCTAAGCAATTTGCTCAATGGCAGGAGGTAAGTTAGATGAAGTTTATGTTCCACACCCTTTCTAGGCTACCATCTTTCTCTCAGCTTGGGCTGATAAATTCGTTTTCAGTATGTCTTAGCATCAGGACTGAACTAGGTGGAATACCTTTCTAAAACTGGGAAATGAATTTATCGGCCCAAGCTAAGAGATGGTAGCCTAGACAGTGATCAGAACTAAACTAGGTGGAATAACTTTCTACATCTGGGAGTGGCCTGACTTCTAACTGGGTCTGACTACTCCCAAGGCTACATTCATCAGTGAGGCAATTTCCCTAATGTATCATCACTTTGCCAAGCTACTTTTCCTTCTTCCATAAACAAATTCTCACACTGACCAATTCTCCTGTCTTCATACCCAGTTTTTTAAAAAGATACAAACCCATTCGCCAGGTGGAGAAGTCAAGTCAACATATTCTGATTGCGGATTGCTGGGAAGATCTTGGTCGAGAAGTCCGACATCATCTACTGCCGAACTCTTTAGACAATTTCCCATACTGTTCAAGCCTCCCTTGCAGTTCTTTTACGGATGGCAACCTAAAAGTACCGAAGGTAGTCATGTAAAAACATGCAACAGCCAGAGCTTAGTTCAGTTTTATTTTCTCAAATATACTCATACAGGGCTTGACCGTAGCGGGTCTAGGCGAGAACCCCCCCGGCGAAACCTCCCCCCACCAAACCCCCCCTGGCTAAACCCCCCCGTTACCAAACCCCCCCGTTACCAACCCCCCCCCCCCGACCAAACCCCCCCCCGGTACCATAACCCCCCCGCATAAAAAAGACGGGTATGCAAGAGTAGAGTAACTGGTAGGTAGAGAGTAAGAGTAAAATAAACTTCTTCCGCAAACTTGACTCTACAAGAATGTCTGAAGTACACTGGGTATCAGAACAATGATAAACAAAGGGGAGTGTAAGGCGAAGGTGAAGGTTGATGATGACAGACTAATGGCTGAAGTCACCAAACACCCGCATTCAACTGAAGCTGTTGTCAGTGAGGTGTTAAATTTGAATGATCAAATCAAAGCCAGTTCCACTCTGTGTAACGATCCCCCCAACAAATCCTTTCCCAATGCCTCACCCTTCTTGGCGAGGAAGCTGCAGTTACGATGCCACCCATTGGTGCAATGTGAAGCTCCCCTTGCCTGATTGCTCTTTAGTTATCCCTGATTCATACCAGAAACTCGAAGATGGGCAATAAGCGGAGGGACACCTATGACACCACAAAAGTTGTCCTGCTATCCGTCTGTGAGCAGGATAACTCTCGAAGGGAATGAATATTTTTATGAGACTTGATGGGAACCTTTGGGTCAAGGGAAAGGTTGAGCTCGTTTTGTGATAGCACTTTCAAGATAGTCCTAGAAATATTCTACCAGCTCTTCACCTTACTCGTGCTTGTCAATGGTAAAACTGTCACATGGTTGTTCGTTTTGTTGCCCAGTAAATCCCAGTCTTAATATGTGTGAGTGTCTAAGGATTCGGCGGGGGGGGGGGGGGTTCGTCGGGGGTACTGGGGGTTTCTATTCTTCTCTTTCTCTCTACCTACCAGTTACTCTACTCTTCAATACCCGTCTTTTTTATGTGGGGGGGTTTTGGTACCGGGGGGTTCGGTACCGGGGGGGTTTTGGTCGGGGGGGGGGGGGGGGTTGGTAGCAGGGGGGGTTGGTAACGGGGGGGGGTTTAGCTGGGGGGGGGGGGTTGGGGGGGTTTTGTCCGGGGGGGGTTTCGCCAGGGGGTTTTTAGCCGGAACCCGACCGTAGCATGTCTTGTCGGGAGCAATAGCACTAGGGAGCCCTGCCCTGCCAGAAAGCACAGTAAGCAGCCCCAATATCTCCTCCTTTAAAAGTGGTATGTACGCAGACAGGCTGTGGGGGGTGGGGTGGATTCGAGCACCCCCAAATCTGCAACAAGGAGGTCAGCCATGAATATGATAGCCTAGTCTAAAAGAAAAGTAATCCAATAGGACAATAGGCAATAGGACAATAGGACATTAAGAAAAACAAAATTTCTGGAATTCAGCTTTTTTTTCTTGGATTATTGTCATGTATTATATAATTGACACTGCACAACAGATATGTCAGCTACATGTTAATAAAGCTATATTTCAGCCCTTCTTGGCCAGTTCTTGGCATGGCCATGGGGGCATGGGTTCTCTTCAGGCTCAAGCTGGAAAATAAACTATCCAAAAAACAACATCTTTCAGTTGTTTTTGCAGCACCAGGGTTGCCACTCAACCAAGTTGAATAGTACTAAAAGTTGGCCAAAAAATAATACTGAAAAAGTACTGTTTTCACCAAAAAAATTTCGGTTGTGATAGCTTAAAGAAAATCATAATTCTTCTTCCCCTTTGCGTTTTCATTTGCCATAGCCGGAGACGAGCCAGTTTGCCCAGAGAAGAAGGCGAACTTTTCTGAGTTTTGCAGGTGCCAAATATAATTTCGCCTCCTTCTCCAAAAACAGCAGCGATAACCTGATGGACCATGCCATTCTCTTTTTTCTCATTTCTTTTCTCCACTAGAAACATGTCGTAACCGATCGTAACATAAGCCTACCTAAAAAAAACGTCGCGTTTTTTGTCGCCTATCTACCAAGGCCTTGGTCAATTTTCCCGTTTTTACACCAAGCCCTTATTCCTTACGTCTATTTTGGTCGTTTTTGGACCCAGCCCTTTGTCCTTTCTGCCCAGGCCTGCGAAGAAAGGAGTGGCAGCTTGGACGTCAGTTGACGAACGGCGCCAGACTCCTCTCTGCCAAAAACGGTCAAATTAGCAGAAACGACAGAGGACTTTGTTCTCTGTACAATAAATAACTGTAATAAATACTGAAATCGTCTAACAGTGACAGAAAATACTGAATTCGTCTTCATACTGAGCGAGAGTACTAAATTGGACAAATAATACTGAAACCAGTATTAAAATACTGTCGGTGGCAACCCTGTGCAGCACTGTCAACCTGCTGCAGGCCACAACAATGGAACACTCAGCCTCAGGTCTCAGAGACAATAAAATGATGCAGAAATCACTGACAGTGATACAGCCTGGGCAGAGAGGATCTACTGTTCTACAGTACCGTTTCTTTAAACCATCCGAATAATTAACTACTGGAAGTATTAACCTGGACTCGAAGTGAAGAAACCTTACTCATCAAAAGTATTTATTTATTTACTTTTTTAATATTTTCGACTTTTTCTTCGACTTCCTCTGAATCCTTTTCCTTTCCTTCTCTGCAGTTTATCACGCCATCTAGTAAAAGTGCATGTTGATTGACGATCTATTGAATTTTGGATCTAAATTTTGGAACATATGGCTTATCACTTTTCATTTCAATTTATTTATTCATTTATTGGTATTCTACCGGAGTTATATGTGTTTCGTCCTAGCATTTTCTTTCAACCGAAAAAAGAAGATAACTTGTTTGGTCGCCAGATGGCCGGCCGACGTTTCTTTTTTGTGTGATCTCCACGGCTACTTGCTATTTTCAAAAGAAGAAGAAGAAAAAAAGTGGTGTGCAAATTTCCCGTGTTCTAATCTGGAATTTTAGATTCTTGGAATTTTATATTCTGATCTATTTCCAGCCAGACAAAATTATTAGCAGAGTACATTACACATTCTAGAAAATGCCAGTTCCTGAAGAGTAAGTTGACTTTCTTTACATAGAATTCAGTAAGTTAGGGCAAAAGGCAAGTGTTAATTGGTGTAGCCCATGAAAAGAGGTATTCTAGATCTATCTCACCTTCAGCCTATCCACACAAGACGATACTACCCTGAACCAGCTATAGTTTGCAATGTAGCAGCTATTTCTTTTGTAGTGAAGCCTAATCCAGGTTTAACTTCACTAGACCCATTAAACCCTGGGCAAACCTAGGGCTAGTAGAACAGGATACCTTGCTATTTGCACCACCCCTAGTAAACTTGCATAAATAAAGACTAAACCACAAGGATTGTGTGTGGAACATCAAAATAGGGTGCCGCTACTAGTAGGTGGACACGTCGTAAAAAGCGGACAAAGTACAACCTGACAGAATAAATCAGCCTAAACAATAACAAACCCTAAACTTTTCTTCTTCAGTTGACGTTAACCTCCACAGCATTGCCACGCTACACAATCTCATGAGCAGAATTGCTTAAACAAAATATAAATAATGAAATGACATTTTCTCACTCTTTTAATGATGTCACACTGTCCGCTTTTTACGTCGGTTATTTATCACTCATCATTAATAGTCAAAACTCAAAGTTATTATACCCGGTGACAATTATGATCAAAGATCTTTCAAGTTGTGATTCGTAGTTAGTTTCATAACTGTAATACACAATTTTTTAATCAATTCTGTCAGTGAATTCAAACCTTGTCTGCTATTCTTGATAACGCGTCCGCTATATTTGACTCATCACTTTTCTTGGACGCTTAATTTGACGAATGGACGGACTTCGCGTCGTAAGCTTTTGTGTTGGTTTGACAACACTGCCGGATTCCGGGCATTTCATCATTGGCAGCCATTTTAAATTTGGAACAAAACGTGACCAAATACTGTGGGATAGCTTGAAATTTGAATTTTGATGGAGTTACAGAAGGTGAAAGAACCGGAAGAGAATTAACTGTCCGCTTACTGGTAGTGGCACCCTACATCCATCCCTTAAATCCCATCCAGCCTTGGTAGCCGTCTCGGGGCCTCTCTCCTCGCGAGCGAATGTATATGCTGCCTATAAATTGATATCAAATGTTATCCACTTAGGCTAGGCTACTTCTATCAGGCTTCTAGTTCCTCTTTGAAGAATTGTCTGGTCTGGTGCAAAACAAAGTAAAAAAGGTGCAAATAGATGCCACAGAAAAACGCTGTCCTAAATAGTCGTGCTCAAGCTATTTGGGTTGACCTGGTTGCCCAAATAAATCGCATGAGGAGTGCAAAAGAAAATTGGAAACGGAAGCTGGCTCAAGAACAATTTGCCCATGGTCAGCAGGTTTTTTAAAAGAAAGGCATTTGGTAATGCTGAGACTTTGTTTGATGAAAACAGAAAAATATTATGTTGTAAAGAATAATTAGAGCTTTTAGTCAAGACCCAGTTTCACACATTTGGTAAGCGTAGAGCAGTTGTAAAGGCCGGAAAGAAACGGTGAGAATTGCATGCATATATTTCATTCACAGGGAGTGGTGCAAATAGCAAGGAATCCTGTAGGTGTTTGTTTTTTAATAGAGACTGGTTAAGACCCTAATCTAAAGCTTCTGGCTCTATAAAACTTACCAGCCTCTGACCAACCTTCTATTAAACCGGGTACATATCTTCATGTAATAGTTTCTGTTTGTGCTAATTTATTATTGTTTATTTCAATCCAATTACAGTAGAGGTATGCTTATGTGAACGTTTGTTGGCTTCGGACTTTGCCATTTTCATGCACTTGCTCTGTTTAAAGCTAACTACCAGTTACCCAAAGTAGGTAGGAAGAAAACACCTGTACAGGAATTTTGGATCTTCAGTCTACCATTTAGCCTAAAACTGTAGTGTTCACATTAAAGTAACTGTTCACATAAGCATACCTCTACTGTACACAAGAGGAGTATAAAAAAAAGAAATAAAGAGGTGTCAGATCAGCTTATCAATGTTTTTCATCTTGGGCTCTGGTAGTGATGTTCAGAATGTGAGCTGCTTGCACGACAAGCCAGAATTCATCCAGATGCGGTGAATTTGAATATTAGCGAAAGTGCGGATTCCAGTTGTCAACAAAGTGCAGCTTATGAAATTTTTGACCTATCATGTCCAAAGAAAGCCCTCTGTTCTGAGGACTGAAAAGCTGCCATTTTAAGTTTACTTTTTGGGAATTATCTACCTTTGAAACTGCTGAATACTTCAAGCATAGAGGCACAAGCACGTAGAGGTATGACAAAGTTCATTCGAAAAATCAGCTATTCAGAAACATCAAAGTAACAGAGTAACACATTTTCATTGGGTCTTCAATTCTACTTAAGTGAATAGGTGATGGATAAGTAGACTGTCATATCTCAGCTCCATTTGGTTAAACTTTAACTGAAAAAACTGGGGTTATGCTTTCCTAATTTCTAATCATTGCAGAGTAAATCCCAGCTGGGCAGAAGATATTGATGATGAGGAAGGTATGTAAATAATTTTTTTTTTTTAATTTTTTTGAATTTAAGTCTCTTGTGCAGTAGCCTTGGAAGAAAGAATATCCAAAGAACCACACTTCTACTATAGGTAGGGTAATTTCAGTTGTGGATTTAATCAAAGTAAGAGTGAGACACTGTTTTTTTTTTTAAAGCTCACAAAAAGCTGATCAATCGGACTGGGAAATTATGAAGTAAAGCCTTCACTATCAGTCACTTACTTTGGTCCACATATAGGTGATAGCAAAGTATGGAGAAGGTGAAGGAGTAGATCTGTCCAAGGGCTAGTTCTGGCTGTGACCTAATTTTTATGGTTTTTATTATACCTTAATGGACCCTATATCCGCCTGTGCCACCAGAGGCACCCAGGGTATCTACAGATAGGTTGCAGTCTTCTGTCTGGTAAGCTGCTGCGAGGACATCCTCCTACTCAGGTTGTAGACTTGCATGAATGTTTGCAAGGTTCCTCTGGTAAGTGAGACTGATTGTTTTTCTTTGTCTTCCTATTGATGTCGTTCTTGTGGCTGCCAATTTAGGAACTTTTCTGGTTCACTTACTTAAGCATCTCCGTGTTCATTTGTTATATTATACAGGACTGCCACAATCAGTTGAGGAATTAAGAGATGGCCAGAAAATAGTCACAGAGTACAGCCGCAATGAAAAAGGCCAGAAGGTCAAAATTGTGAGAACCTTCAAGATTGAGAAGAAACATGTTCCTAAGTCTATTGCTGTTAGGAAAAGTCTGCCCAAATTTGGCCTGTCGAAAGGAGACAAACGTGGACCAAATCCAGCTACCACCATTGTGGCTGAAGAAGTGTTCATGCAGGTAGGTTATGGGAAGTTTTCTGCAGGAAATAGACATGTATAGTCGGTTGAAAAAAAATATAATTAATTAGAATAACTGTTCCAGGCAATGGTTTAGCTAGGATCATTAAAATGCTCTTTCCCTGTTACCGTCAGAGTGACTCAGCCAATCCTCGGAGTTGACTGGATACCTACAATTGACCAAAAAAATGAATTCCCTCAGTTTTTTTTTAAATCCTACAGTGTGAAGTCGTTTGGAGATAGACAAAAGCTTGTCTTCAGAACCTAGTCAGTAGAGTCGGGTAGTAACTAGCTATACAGGCTCAATAATCTTCAGCATGTGAAAGGCGCACATGGGAAATCACAGAAAGTTTTTTCTTCTTTTTTTTGTTACCTTTAACTGATGGAAATGAACAGTAGGCTGGTTACAGTAATTAATGATATAATAAATAATTATAAATAGAGGGCTCCTGCTAGTCAACTAGGCTTTTTGTGTCCTAGCTTTCACCCAAGAAGAGCTTCTCATTCTAGATTCTGCCTTAGGAGCCAGTTATGGAAACATTGTGCCGCCTACCGCAGAAACCGGTTTTGTTCATGTTGACGTCACCGAACTTGTCTCACGTTGTGAAAGCATCTCCTATTAAATACCTTGTCTGGGCATTATCGAGTCTTAATCTGATATAAAATACAAAGTAAGTTCGGTTCATCACCCAGTAATATTAAAACTCCGAGTGTTCGCTTACGCCAAGCGCTAGGGGTGGTTGACTCTTTCACATACGTTTTGCTAGGGAAAGGGATCAGGGGTAGACAAGGACATAGCCACGTCGTGAGTTACCACCGCCTTCTGGGAACCGAACTGTGCTATACTGCAGAGAATTCGACGAAATGTGCTAGTTAGATTTCTCGAGTTCAGAGCAAAATAACGCTAAGGAGTAGCGCCGAGACTTAGGTAAAATGACACACACTCGAACAGCAACGATACTAGCACCGCTAGCGCTAGTGAACGTCCCTACTGAAACTCAAGTCACGCATCAGCGCTGGCTCCAATAACTTCATATTATGAACACAGCAAAAAAAAAGATAAAACCTCCACTGCATTCTTGATGTGTGAAGCCCGCGTCTTAGGTTTGCTAGACATTTCTAAACCCGCAAGTTTGTCTTGCCTTAAATGTCGCAAGCTAGTTGACTGCGCTATGAGTATGGCCCGTTTGCGAAGCACGGAAAGCAGAGGTATTGGCGCTACTTCCTAATGTTAATTTGCTCTGCTCGAGTTCAAGCAGAACTTCAAAGAGTTTGGACGAACAGCATTGGCATATTAGTTGCAAGTGTTGTCCAGTACACACGAGGGAGAACTTGATACAGAATTCCGTTATTTGGCAAAAACAGGATATTGAGGGTGTAGAAAATAGCTGGAAAGACAATACAATTCTTTTATTTGGTCAACAATATCTCTTTTTACATGGGACATTTTACATTATTTATTTATTTATTTATTTATTTGTTCATTTGTTTCCCTCAAAACCGAGGAGTACGATATATACATTATAAAACAAAAACAATTGACATGTGAATACAACAAAAACACTGGGTGACTGTTAAAGTGAAGTTATTAAAGATTTCAAATTTTATTTTAAGTAGCCTATATAGAGAAACAGCGATTGTGCCAACTATCGTGTGAATACAGAGAGTACAGGGACTAAGGGAGGCTGTTTTGGGGGTAGGAAATGGTAAGAAAAAGATTTAAAAATTATTGGGAGTAAAATTAAGACAATCAAACACCAGAGAAATTTCTTCTGATGGAGAGGTTGTGTATATAGTGTACCTAAAGTGATTTACGTACTTAAGTGACTTTAAGGTTGTAATGGTGTGTTAGTTTTAGTTGCACGATGGCCTTGTGGCTTTAGTATGCAAATAAATTAATAAAATTAATTATATCAAGTCATGTCGCCATTTCAAGTCGGCATTTTCTTGCCTAGAAGAAACAACAATTTTATTTGAAATGCCTAGATAGAACGACAACAAGAAAATATAGAAGAAAGATAAACGCACACAAAGATCAAAGAGAAATTGGAGCGGGTAAAAAAAAATGCGAACGTAAAAAGTTCACTCTCTTTCGGCTAGGCTTAGACAACCTCCTTGACGTTATGTTTCTTTGAAGTTCATCACAAATAAAGAGGAAGCAGACAAGGCCGATGATCCACTGGACAAACTCAAGGCTGCACCTCTCAAAGGCATTGTTAAGTGCAGATACTGTAAGGAAGACCATTGGACGACTCAGTGTCCATACAAGGACACACTTGGACCACTTCAAGACAAACAAGCTGTAAGTTGGCTTTTTTAACGTTCATGTTTGGGAGAGGGGGTCTTAGCCACTAAGAATATGGAAAATTTGGATGAGCGCTGGGTACGAGAGGACTTTTTTGTAGAAAATAATAGTTCTCGAGTTCTAAAGTAAACTGCAGTTTAAGACAGTTGAAGCAGTCAACCACAAATCCCTGGTTTTGTATATTCTGTGCTAAACGTTCGGTATACCCTTTGGAATAGCCTATGCAAGACGCAGGTTACCGTATGCCAAATGGTGCACTGGCACCATTGGGGGGTGGCAATGCTGGGCACCCTGACCCAATGTAGTATTGATTATTTGAGTAAAATCCAGAAAACAACCGTTCCCTAGCTATATGTCTTGTAATTACGTTGTTCACTTTGATTTGTTGGTTGTAGTGTTAGTAAATGGCTACCCAGAGTTCAGGGATTCATGGTAGACTGGGTTGAAAATGAGTTTAGTGAAAGTCGGGTTAGGAAGATAGCAGTTATAATACTATTGTCAAATGTCGTTGATAATAAAGAACATGTAACACATGCAGGTTCGGAGAAAGCCAGGAACATATGGCAGGAATCCGGTACACTGATTATTACACCGTATTCTTACCATCCAGGGAGATACCCCTCGTTCGCTTCAAAGTGGCCTGTTAAACTATTTTTGATTGGCTGCTATATATATAGAGACTTATCGCTTGAGATATCCCTTGTTCGCTTTGAAGCGTACAAGGGATATCTCCCTGGATGGTAAGTATAAGCTGGATTATTATCAGTGAAAAGCACAGGGACTTATTACCCGAATAAGCACCGGTCAACCTACGTTCACGGCACCAGAGCCTCTTGGTGCCAGTAAGGGCCTTACAAACCGATATCTTAACTCTTTTGTATTATATTTTTACAGACAAATTAATTGAAAATTGAGTTTAAGTGATAAGTGGCAAATTTTTCTTGTACTTGTACATGTTCAATATACTCTCATAAGTCTAAGTCTAATGATCGACGTATTTAGTGCAATTTTGTCGCGGCGAGATGTATATTTTTTTTTTCTGAACTGAGCTTACTGTTCTCCCTTCCAGGAAGAGAAGAAACCACTGGCTGCTTCTTCCGCTAAAGAATCCAGCGGCACTGATTACGTTCCACCAGCAAAGAGAGAAGGCGGTGCCGCCAGAAAGGGTGAAACAATGTCTTCAGGCAGACGAGGTGAATTTATTATTAGGCCTATTTTTGCTGGAAAAAAAATACATGGGATATATTGCAAAAAATAGGTGCAAGCCTCTACAAAATTATATGACAATTTTTCGTAAAAACAGTCGGTGATTCGCAAAAATAGTAGATTTTATCTTGAAAACAGTCGGTTAATACAGAACTTTCCTCATGTGTATCATGGTCGTCAAGTGCTTTTATGAAGGCGTCAATTGATTATTACGACGCTTACGACGTCTTTCTTGAAGGGCTGTAAACCAAGTTTAAACTCGTGGCCTTTGAAGCTGTTTGAGTTGAGAGCAAGAAGTTTGCCTGTAATCCGACTTTCGTAGGATCCACTGCAAAGCTTGTATGCCTCAACCAGATATTATATCCCCTGTTTAGGCGATAGGCCAGTGTCGGTTTGTAGCGTCTTCAACCTTTCTTCGTGTAGGCTATGTAAATCGTTCGTAATACGATACGGGGCAGAACATAGTCAGGATCCTTTCGAGTTCATCCAAGTCCTTGTTGTAGAACAAAGCCACACGCAGGCCTCCGCACAATCAAGGTCGTAAAAAACAAAACAAAAAATTACATAATATAATTATTCTGAAAAAAAAAAATGTAATGTGAAAAGGCATCATGCGCTATTATAACCTCATAAGATATGGACCAGTGATTTCAGTTCACTCGGAAGACTGTGAATGTTAAGTTCGCGGAAGCCTGAAGTGGAATGGCTGGCATTGATTAGTGAGTTTACGTTTTATTTATTTTCAGATAACGACAACCCGAACACCTTGAAAGTTACCAGTCTTACCGAAAACGCCACCGACGGTGACGTTCAAGAGCTTTTCGGTAAATTCGGTGACATTGCCCGAATCTTCTTGGTCAAAGACAAGGTAAGTGATTAAAAGCATCCCTTCAGTCCATGCTGACAACGAATGACGTTGTCGATGGCGCTAAGTCAGCTGAGTTTCAACACTTCTTGGCAAGGGTCCTCTTCAGGCTGTAGCTAGGGGTCGAAGCATCGCTGGATTAAATCTCCGCTTACTTGTAAGCTTAAAAAGCTCATGTTGATTGTAGGATAAGTCGTATATAATAGGATAGGTAGTTACTACGCATGACGTCACGAATCCTGACTTTTTGGGGTCAAGGCTGGAACGAATTTTTCTATTTTCGTCAAAATATCGCGCCGCGGGCTGATCGGGCCAATCACGTCACAGAGATCGTAGTTACCACGCTAGCGTGGTAAGCAAATAGTTGCTGTTAGTTACTATTTCGAAAAGGCTGGAACGGTCAGCGTAGCAATTTTTCACGAGATTGGTACGGAGATAGTAACTAATACTTACTATTGTTAGAAGGGTTGAACACGCTCATAATCTACTCATTCGTTTTAGCCACCAAATTTTGAATTCTCGCCACCACAGGGCCATCCTTCCAGAAGCATTACACCTCCTCTTGGTCCTAACACATCGAAGCAGGGATGGCTCGAAACCTAAACTTCCTCCTCCACCAATTAAGTCATTAGAGCAATAACTAAAGTCATTCCTCCCTTATTTTATTGAACATGTAAATGTAGTTAATTTTTATTTTCGTTTCATATGTTGGTTTTTAGGTTGGAGTATTTCTCCAATTTCTGCCCGTGTTAGCCAAGTGCTATTGGGGTGAGATAAAATTGATTTGTTGATTATCCTTTTAACGCCATTAGCCAAAAGTAATCAGGAATTAAAGTCGCATCAAAAATCCGCTGTTCTGTTCAAAATTATCTCTTCTCTGTCCTGTCAAACCGTAGTAAGTTTCCGCAAAGTCATGTAGAGTAACAATACTGCGAATAAATTCAAATTATAGAGTCCCAGTTCCGTTGCTCAAACTTCAATGATTCCGCATTTTTGTAGGAAGTATCTCTAGGTCATCTGTGGTTTAAACTTTGCAACTTCTTTGTTTAAAGTAAATCTTGACTTGTTAGTCCTAAGTCAGTCTTCAGCATTTGCTTCACGGACCCACCCTTAGGTCAAAATGAGACAAGATTCAGGCATCAAACGTTTCCGTTCTAGAAAGCAACCAGTTTCAAGCAAGAAAGATAAAAATGAAAGAAGATACAAAGATTGGGAAGGATCAAGTGTTTTCAAGATGATAGTCACAAGTCACAAATATTCCATAACTAATTATTCTCTCAACCGTATACTGACTCGAGAGTTACCAACAGAGAAAGTATGTCGCCTCATGGAAAGGGAATATTCTGAGGGGAATCTCAGACTGTTTGTTTCCAGGGGCCGCAAAATGGGCTAATCACAATCAGTCCCCCTCCCGGCCCCCCCTCGGGGGAAACAATTGTGATCACGTTCCTGTTTGGACATTAGTTTTAATCTTTGAAAGTGTTGATGGATTTGATTGAATAATACTTCAGATGGAAGGGTGTTCCAGCAGACCCTTTAGAAAGTCGCCATCCACTCGGTCTGAAGTCATGTCCACGACCGTTCTTGTTAAAGTTGATAGTTATGTCAGCAGGCACGTAGCGTGGTTTCCTTGACAAATTTGGTGACATACAATCAGATCGCCACGTTGAAACCGATATGGCTATGAAGGTAGATTAAGGGCTTCGAGTCGTTGTGGATAAGCTAAGTCACGGATGTCAGTGTAGGTAGCGCCAGGGCAAAGTGCCTTATATCCTCCTCCTCAGAGAATTCCGCCTCCCTACTTTAGCAGCCCGACGTCTTACTCTTTGCACTAGTTTCGGGAACAGTCTACGTTCCCACTCAGGTTTTGAGCACCTATTTCCTACCCCATATTGCCCGCCAAAACCTCGACTACCTCGAGCTGTAGCACAAAAAGTTACGGTTTTTAACCCTGTTTGTACAAGAACCGAACGCTACAGAAAGAGCTTTGTACCGTCTTTTGTTGAAGTTTTGAACAATTGATCAAATCTTTCCCTGTAATGTCTTAATTGTATAGGGTTCTTATTCTGTTTGATCATTTTTTGACTATTGCTTTATTATGTATAACCGCCTTATTAAATGTTATTTAAATATTTAATTTACTCTTTCTATGTTTTGCAGATCACTGGTCGATCCCGTGGTTTGGCCTTCGTTACCTACAAGCGACGAGAAGACGCAGAGCGTGCCCTCCGTACCCTCAATGGTTACGGATACGACCACCTTATCCTCCAAGTCGAATGGTCATTGTAAGTCTAGTTTCTTTCCTGTGTTTTACTGCGCTGAAAGTCGATTCGGCATGAGCCGCGTTTTATTTGAAGTTCATAGTACAGCGGACTGTTCGTTGTCGTTTTATTCGCCAGCGGGCCGTACGCTGGGAGGCGCGGGGTGCCCGAAGTCGTTTTATTTGCCAGCGGGCCGCCCGCTGAGTGCCAGCGGACCCGCTAGTTTGTACGCTGGGTGAGGCAGGGAGTTGTTCAGCGTACCTTCTGACGTAGTCCGCCTGGAATAAAACGGCTACTTACAGTCCGCCATCCGCTCCCGCTGTACTATGAACTTAAAATAAAACGCAACTATGGTACCCTCATATGAATTTATGTTCCTTCAAAGTATAACTGCAATATTGATTATAGCAGTCTCCAACAGCCATACATCATAACATCATGTCAAACGATGCCATGAATATAAACAAATGACCAACGAAAATGCCATTTCTGACGGTGAGTCAGAAACATCGGTAGCCCTATATTTAAAAAAAAAAGTTGTCTATGCCTTTTTTTCGGAAAAAGAGAATAAGTTGGGAAGGAGTTACTAGTAAAATTAGGGAAACCAAGAAGAAATTTAGAGAATTTGTAACGTGTAATCATGTCAAACGATCCATAAATATAAACAAATGACCAACGAAAATGCCATTTCTGACGATGAGTCAGAAACATCAGTAGCCCTATATTTAAAAAAAAAAAGTTGTCATGCCTTTTTTGGGAAAAAGGGAATAAGTAAAATAGGGAAACCAAGAAGAAATTTAGAGAATTTGTAGCGTGTAACACTCTTAAAGAAGAAGGCTCATAAGGGCGAAAAGTAGAAAGGAAAATATACGGGAAAATAATGTAGAGGAAGTAGAACACCCGCTTAAGTCGAACCCAGCGATACATCTCCCGTGGTCAGAAAACCACCCCAAGCGGCCTTCGTACCAACCTCCAGTATTGCCCGAGAGTGCTATAATGGTCATTTGTCAGTAGGGTATTCCCCCGCTAGTCCCCCTGCTATTTTGTGGTTGTTCATGACGTTCGAGCCTAAAGACGAAAAGCAATCGTTTATGTAGCATTTAATGCTGCCCTGTTGCGGTGCCTTTCCATGTTAAATGTATCTTTTTTTTTTGCTTTCTTCGATAGTGGTCTAGAAAAATCTTTTCCATTATGTAGGTTGCACTCTCTTGATATAAATGTGGTACGTGCAGATTCATACCTTACGAATCAGGACAAGGTTCACCTTTATGTAGGTAAAATTAGCGAATTGCTTGATTAACCGTTCGTTCAGTCAATTTTTTTATATGCGTTCTTTTTAACGGTGGTCTTAATGAACCATTATCTTTTTAGGCCCAAAGAGACGTAATTTGAAGAGGATTTCATTGGAAGACAACCTTTCGTTTTGGTTATTGTGGTTTTAATAAAAACATGTCCAGTATCTCCAGAGGCGTTACTAACCAAAATGTTTTTTTGGGGGGCAAGGTATTTACCGACGTTTTTTTGCAGAAAAAAGGACTGTTTTAAAGAAAAAAAAACTGTTTTAAAGAAAAATCTGCTTATTCTAAGAAAAACCCACTGTTTTTAAGTAAAGTCGACTGTTTCGAAGATAAACCGACTGTTTCTTAAAATCTATCTTCCGATATTATTTTTAAAAAGTCGAATTCGTCAACGCTGGAATTCCCTTCTCGCCATTTCGCGGTACAATCAAAATTGTATGCGGTATTTCCCTCAGAATCGCGGTATTATACCGCGAAATGCGATATGAGTGGCAACACTGTCAAGAGCTTCTATGATTCTGCAGGGGATAAAGAAACCCCCGGGAGATGACCTCTGAAAGCCCTGGGGGCAATATGGTTATGGGAATATTAGTCAGACTTCACATGTCATCTGGTTCAGATCGGGTTGAACTCAGAAGATAATGTGTGTTCAACCATCCAAGGATTACAATGTTTTCTTACATAACAAGACCAAAGGTTTCGACGGGATCCCAAAAATTTAATCCCGTCTTCGAGACCCCTTGAACATTTTTACTATTAAAATTTAGAAACAGATTAAGGCCAAATAGCTGATCATCTGAGAAAACCAAATCCAGATATGGATTCAACATGTGCGTTTACCCATAAGTCATATATGTTTTGACGAAACTGATCGAAACTTCGTGCCTTGCTTGTGCCAAATTTCGGGTTTCGGCCGAATTCCGGGCGAACTGCTTGTCCGGCACAAAAATAAAGCTCAAAAACGAAATCAGCGTATCTCCTACCCCTATATCGAACATCTAATCAACTTCAAATAAAACTTTAACTTGTAACAAATTTTTCGGTTTCAGCCGGACTCCGGCCGAACTATATGTAGGCTACGGGTAAAAAATCTCTGCGATTAAAAAAATTTCCGACTCTGGCCGGATTCCGGGTGAAAAATGATTTTCACTTAAGTGTTCAGCATGTCTTCTTACCCCCTAATCGAACATCTAATCAGCTTCAAATAAGACTTTTAATTTTAAACTTTCCGGTTTTGGCCGGATTCCGGGCGAACTAACTGTCCGGCGAGAAAATGTTTTTCATAATCGTGTTCATTATGTCTTCTTACCCCTTAATCGACTATCTCATTAGCTGTTTAAAAATATTTTGTTTGTCCCTTAATATGAACCCCCACCCCCCAGTGTAGGGCTACATAGCCAATCTACGAACTTGACCTTTCCCTTGACCCAAAGAATCCTCACACCAAGTTTCATCAAATATCTCATTCCCTTCGAGAGTTAACTTTTACAATGTCATAGGTTTCCCACCACTTCCGTTTTAGGATCCCAAAAAGGACTTTTACTTTTAAACTTTCCGGTTTTGGCCGGATTCCGGGCGAACTAACTGTCCGGCGAGAAAATGTGTTCCATAATCGTGTTCATTATGTCTTCTTACCCCTTAATCGACTATCTCATTAGCCGTTTAAAAATATTTTGTTTGTCCCTTAATATGAACCCCCACCCCCCAGTGTAGGGCTACATAGCCCATCTACGAACTTGACCTTTCCCTTGACCCAAAGAATCCTCACACCAAGTTTCATCAAAATATCTCATTCCCTTCGAGAGTTTGAGTGGAAACTCGGTCCATCCCCACAGTGCAGAAACTGCAGAGCGGAGGAAGAAACCCTGCACATTCTGTTCCAGTGCAGATGTACTAGCCCGATGATGTCGCAACTCAAGTGTGCAACGAGCTCAAAATCCCCAGATCCATCAACACAATCACCTCAACGACGTTCCCGAAGAAGACCGAGTACCGGATCTACAAAGCCCTAGTCAGTGTCATCGCGGAGAAGGAAATCTACCAGTAGGCTAGAGGCGGCTCCATTGGAGGCCTGCCGTGCCCAAAAGAAAGGCCGAAAGGGACCGACGCAACGTTGGACCCAGTGGCTCTACATTTTTGGATTGGGAGTTAACTTTTACAATGTCATAGGTATCCCACCACTTCCGTTTTAGGATCCCAAAAAGGTAGAACAACTTTTAGTCTTGAAGAGTCAACAAATCTTTGCTTTGTTTTTCCCCATAAGTCGCATGCGTTTTGTCAGACGAGTTGAGATGTTTAGCGTTGCTTGTCGCACGATTTGGGCCGTGTCGCAAAACGCAGAATTTTTCGCGGAGTCACAGCAGTGTGAACTAAGGATTAAAGTTTAAAGCACAACTCTTACTAGAAATTATCTTTTCCCAATGAAATGGATCAGTAAAAACGTTTTTCGAAAATACCATTACTTTCCACATGAAATTGGCAATTTTCTCATTAGCGCTTGTCGAATGTGTCCAGCCTTCCTGCTCTCCGACGCGGCGGCTGGGAGCAAAATGTTTGAAAACTGAACGCGGCGTGGTTGAAAAGTTGGAAAACTAACCAAATAAAAGAAGTCAAAATTAGAAGATGCTCATATCCTTATATGTGAATAAGTTGCTTGCGGACATTGAAGATACCGGCAAACTTTGCGTTGTGTGACGGGCAAAACTCGGCACGGCCGAAAAAGCGCTAAAAATTCGTAGGCACAAAACGGAACAATGGAGAAAGGTGGGGATTTAAGAAGCTTAGAATTCCACAAGTGAGCTTGGTATTTTATTAGAGGCAGAATAAGCAAGACGGGTCCTTGTTTTTGTGTCACTTAGTTGAATACACTGAATTATTTGGATTCTGCAAAAGGATTTTTTTTGTTTTCCACTATCTGCTCTAGTTATGACGTTCAGAATATCTGCGGCTGTCCCCACAGCGAAAATTCTACTATGACGCGGGAAATTTTTATCTAAACACAGACAAGGCTTTTCAGTGGGCAGTGGCGATATTGGTGAAGATCGCTTAGTGCCTGAACAAAAAAAGTCATAAATACAACAAATTAGAGGCACCACAAATCACACGGAAATTCCACTATTTGAAAATCGATTATTCCTGAATAGCGGAACAACCAAGTAACGCATTTTCAGCGGGTCTTCAAGCCAATTTAAGTGAATAAGTGATGGGTAACTAGATTGTCCTATCCCAGTCCTTTTCGGTTAAACTTTAAGACTTGTTGCCCACAGAACGCGAATCTTTTCCGCGGCGCGACGCGAACAAACTTTAACTTGAAATGGCACGGAGCGAACTTTTTTTCGTTAGCAACGCCGAATTCGCCTAGCGAATCCGCGTTCTGTAGCACCAACCTTTATTCGTTAGATCCCCCAGGGGGGCAAGGTGGGCTACTTGTATTATTAAAACGTAACTTTTATTGCCGAAGCACAATCGCAAAAGATTCCAAAATGGCACATACGATTTCCTTGTACTAAAATATGCAATAAGCTCAATACAGTATCATGGGACTCCCCAGTCCCTTTATACCTCACTCTAACCGAAATGAGAACGGGTTTTCTTGGGAACGTTCTGGAAGCAAAATTCAAGTATTCCATATTTGATGATGCAAAACGGATACGTCAGCTACATTTTATTAGAGCTATATTTCGGCCTTTCATGGCAAGGGTCCTCTTTACATGACGTATCAGCAGGGGCGTCACTATCCTTTTACCTTTGCGGGGGGGGGGGACGTCCAGTCTGTGCCGACGGATTAAGAAATGTGTCGACAAAACACGCCGTGTAAGCCGCTTGAGCCTAAAGAGGACCCTTGCCAAGAAGGGCCGAAATATATATCTAATAACATGTAGCTGATGTATCCGTTTTGCATCGACAAACATGATTCGCAGTCAGCTTGGGCTGAAGGAACATCTATCAAGTATTCCTCCAGCCCAAGTTGACTGTGAATCATAGATGATGATGTTAGAGGGATAAATCAGCTGATATTTATTGCATTGATATTTCGACCCTTCTTCAAAGGTTCGTCCTCCTAGCTAGAGCATGAAGAGGACCCTTGCCAAAAACAGCCAAAATATCGCTAGAATGAATCTCGGCCGACTTGTCCTTTTAGCGTCATCAAATGCAGCGAAAATACCGTAACAAGTCAGAAGTTTGACAAACACATGGTTGCACATCCATGTGTTAAATGTTATGTCGGATGCCAAAGATATTTCTGTTACGACTTTTTAAGTCTTATTTTTCGAGCCAATATTTCTTTTATGATCCTTTCAAACGTTATTCTACAATGTTACATTCAAAAAGGTCATAACATATTTATTCTTATCACATTTAAAACAATGCTTCATAAACGTGTGTTATCTGTTATCAAACTTCTGACTGTGTAGAGCAGTACTGCGTGGTACCGGCCATAGTAGAAGGTTCATGTGGAAACAACGCAAAAACATGGCTCTCATGTAGTCTCATGAATTATTTTACGGTAGGCTACCAGTTTCATTTGAAACCCTTTTTGACGTCCGTCTCTGTAGACAAAACCCTCTGTTTCTGACACCGACCCTGTTTTCAGCCCACCAACATGGCCAACTGCCACATAGTAATATCCTGCATTAATGACGTTAAGCATTAGAAGAAAAGTTTTTTTTTCCATTTTTTTTCATTCTAGCTGTTTTTGTCGGGTGGTCGGTAACAATCTGTACGGCGGAACATTCCTTATTCTCTCTGAACTTCCAACACTACAACCTCTCAACCACAATGAAAACACCTGCCGACAAAAAGTTAATTTCCAAATGAAAAGCTTGCTAGATTCCAATAAACCCAAGAAAACCCGAATCTCACGCGACGTGTCGCCAATAGAATAATAAAACCCAGTGGGCGGTCCCAACCCAGGGTAGCCTGGGTAGGGGCATAAAAGCTCAATGAATACCCAATTTAACAATCAAACGCTAATAGGGGCAGACATACCGTGGTGATTAACAAAGAGTCTACTTTCCGAGTCACACCTGCGAAGACATTAGTACAGCAGAGGTATGTTACTCGAAACGGTTATTGGACTGTTATTTTTATATTTAACTAATGTTAAAATGAAAATCCCGAAACACCCACTCGGTTGTCTTGGGAGCCGCTCAGAAACTACTATGCTGACTCAACATTTCCTTTCAATATTCTTCAGCTAAAGCTGAGATTCTGAGAGCAAATCAAATTTGATGGGGCTCAAAGGATAAGTCGGATTTATTATAACAATATTCCAGCCCTTCTTGGCAAGGGTCCTCTTCAGACTCTAGCTATAAAAAGAAATGAAATTTCTCGCAACTCTAAATATCCTATTTTGCGGTTCCTGGAGGTGAAAGCTGACGCTGGGATTTGATTTTGCACGCGGCTTCATTTCACGGATTCGTTTATTTTACCGCAGCATTTTTCTAGCTGTAGCTTGAAGAGGACCCTTGGCAAGAAGGGCCGAAATATCGCTACAACAAATCTGAGCTGACTTCACTGTTTAGCGCCATCAAACACGACCAATGATTGAGTTTTATCTCATCAAGAAAATAGCACCGTTCAGAATTAACTAACGTTCCAAGACGCATACCTCTACTGTCTTGAAGAAAGGGCCAAATTTTCAACTACAAGCAGCCTTGCGGTGGTTGCTGTTCGCCTTTGACTTCCGTCCATTTTATCTAACTAATTTCTTAATTTCTAACGCCTGGGCTTCTGCCAAGATTCTTATAAGGTGTTTTGGGCTTACGGCGACCGTAGTTTCCAGTCCCGGCCAATGCTGAGGGGGTAAAGTGTTGGCCTAGACACCTTAAGTCTGGACGATAAATCCGCAGGCCAATTATTTCTGCAAACAAACCGTCAAGGGCGAACTTGGAAATCCAAGACTCAACAATACAATTTGGAAGTATAGAACGAGTGTACGCTGTCAGAAATTTCATAACAGATAGCACAAGGATCCGCGGTATCAACAGACAGCACTTTTTAAAACGTTATGCATTAAATATTATGCATAACAAGCATATCTAGGAAGAGTCGAAAAACCGCTGAAAAAAACGGAAATTTTGTTAAAAGTAAAAGTTCTATTTGAAGTTGATTAGATGTTCGATTTAGGGGTAAGAAGACATGCTTAACACTTATTTGAAAAGTATTTCCTACCCGGACAACTTGTTCGCCCGGAATCTGGCCAAAACCGGAAATTGGCAGAAGTAAAGCAGGAAGTTTTGATCAGTACCGTCAAAATAGATATGGCTAATAGAGGTATATCTGAACTTGGTTTTCTCTGGATCTGCCGAAGACAAGACCCGATGGTCTGGATCAAATATTAAAATTTTGGGATCCCATCGAAACCTCTGGTCTTGTTATTTATCGTAATGATATCGGAAAAGTCAGCATATGCTTTTCGATGGCTTGTCGGCTCTTCCTGACAATGCTTGTAAAGCATAACATTTAATGCATAATTTTTTCAAAATCACAACTGACAACACCCCAAGTGCTGTCTGTTGATACCGCGCATCCTTGTGTTATGAAACTCCTGACGTGTAGTCGAACGTTTAAAACCGCTAAGCATGCTAGGGCTCCGGTGACGGGGGGGGGTCACTGAATTCGGCGCTTTGCGTCACTGGTTCCAGCTGGTAAGAGCGTAACAATTCTAAGCTTTGAAGACAATAATTAAAATTCTACCACAACTGACTCTTGAAAATCCGCGACTGTTATTCTGAGCTATTACAGACCAACCTTGGGCGGCATAATGTACAAACTGGACAGAGCTGCGTAATCAAGTTATTCAATAAAAGCCACAACAAGTTACAAGCTTAGCTAAGAGTAGCTGCGACTTTTGTTTTAAAAAGTAACAAAGCACTGCAACTGTTTTTTGCCGAATGGCGTTCAGCCTTTGATCAGAAACACGAAAAAATAAGTATTTTTTAGCCTTGCCTGCCTATGAGCTTGCCGAAAAGATTTGTCGGTAATGTGGAGCCAAGAGCCAAAGGGGGGCGAATGTAAAAGTCAGTTTAGTTGCCTCTGAAGTGCGTGCATAACAGGAACAATAACAGATGGAACAACCAGGGAAGCAGAAAGAATTGACATCTAAGTGAGACTAAGCATATCACCTTTGTCGGAAGAATCGGTTACAACTTACAAATCTCAATGATGAATCTGTTTACACGAACTACAAAATTCCTCAAACCCAGAAGGATTCGGAGATAACTGTGAAATTTCAAACAAATAGCTTTGAACGGTACTAAAAACAAGGGCTTCTTAGATCATCGATGTTTCTTCCTCGGAAATAGCCTAACATCGGAGGCGCCATTGAAGTAAGCCTTGAGAGAGGGGGGAGGGGGGGGCAAAGATCCTATGTTTTTCACTCAGAATCAAATTCAATTATCTTTTTAGCGTATACTTAAAAGTGGTTTTCGAAACTCGACTTTTGACCCCCCCCCCCCCCAAAGTGACGCCTCTGTCTGCATAACACCATTAATTAATAATACTCCGCAAAGAAGTGCATACTACAAATAACAGATAATGAGAAGGGTTAACAGTAACAACGGCCTTCCCGGTCCACTTTGTTCCACCGAACTTCTAATATCCCGATCAACCATATTTCTCGATCGGGGTAGCAAAGCTGTCCTACCCTTGAGTATCTCACTATGTTCACTATGCAGCTGCATATAATCACTCTGTGCATATTTCGCCACTAATGTGAACATCGCTTCGTTCGTTGTCGAAACGTCAAAAACACACGCGTCTAAAAACGCGTCCGTAACATTATAATCCCTGCATACAGCATAGGCTGCTTCGCGCGGTAGCCTATATACCTCATTCCGCTTCAAGTCTAGCCTCTCGAAGGTCGGACACCCTCTGACACAAAGGTGCAGTCCCTCAGCTGTTGAGTCCAGTAGGTCTCTGGGCATTTTGAAGGCTATGGATAGATGCCTACCTATCTGCCGGATGTATATCACGATAGCTAGATGCCGCGCGGTTATCTCTACATAGCGAGCAGGGTCGTGCTCGATTATTTGGACGATGTCCCCTTCTCCCCCAGCTTCAGACCCGTCGACGAAGGCGTTGGGGAGGGAATCGACGCAGGCCTCGTAGGTTCGTTCAGGACTACAGTCGGAGGTCGATTTGAGGATTATGGTTATCTGGAAGAAAAGATGAAGCTGAGCGAACTGTATCAACCAGAGCTGCGTTTAATCAACTGAAGTTCTGACGTCGCTCTATGTCCTATCTCACTAATGTACATTTTCTTGTCGGTCATGTGTCTTATGCGCATTTTGTCTATTCCCGGAACGAACCCCTTAGCCCTGTTTCATTATCTCCTCTTTACGTTTTGTATTCTTTACATTTTGTACTCCTTACATTTTGTATTGTTCCGGTGTTTATCACATTCTGCGAAAAAAAGACATTAAAGCTTTGAAGACGTGTTATTATAATCACTGTAAATTTTTGATGTACCTTCCTCGTTCCTACCGCAACCACAAATTAGTTCAGAAGTTCGGCGTCCAAGATGTCATATTTTGTTCACTTGAGAAAACGTCAGCGTCACTACTATGTACATTTCGTCATCCAGGTCATCGAGTACATGAATTTTTTTCATGAATATTTCAGATCCAGTTAGAAATTATGTCTAAATTTTGTGTGTTTCTGCTGTCATTTATCTTGCGTTATTTTTCGTTATTCTATTTGCTCCGCTATCACCTCGTGCACTTGGCGGGTTAAAAATAAAATATATATTATTAGATCACGACTGGAATTCTCTTGATTACTAACTCTTCCTGCTGACACAGAATCGCCGCGTGCCCAGCCAAAAACGTCACGACAACAAACGTTGTTGATAGTTGATACTCTATATGACCAAGTCCGAAACACGCAAGTGATCCTCTGGAAGAATGAGAAATGTCACCTGAACGATGAATCAAATCCTATGTAAACCAATCAACAACGTTTGTTGGGGGCAGCTGTGGTGACGTTTCTGGCTCTTGGCTAGGCACACGGCGATTCTTCATCGGCATGAAGAGTTATTCATCAAGAGTATAGGTTTACACAGGATCTGAACGTGTCCGAAAGCTCCGGACCGAACGAGAATGCTGAATTAATTCAGGATTTTATGCAGCATTTCGCTTTCGGACTTAAATTTTCGCTCCATTAATGCAGCATTAATTCAGCATGAAATTCATCGAAAAAGTCAGCAAAGATGCTAGATTTTACGCTGAATTTTCAAGAAGAAACTGGGGAGCAGGCGATTAAGGCTAAATTTCGGTATTCTAGAAGTGTCAGAGAAGAAATAAAGCTAAAAGCTTTCGAACAAAAAAATAAATAAAATGCAGCATTGAATGCAGCATTTACAGCACTAAAAAGCTTTCGGACACGTTCTCTGAATGATTTTGAGGGTTCATTTGGTGACGCTTCTTGTTCTTCCCGAAGTTCACTGGCGTGTTCGGACTTCGTCATATAGAGTACTGGACTGAAGGTGTTAATGCAAAACAGGAGTGGTAACTACGAACGAACAAGAAACAAATAAAACGCGACTTTCGTTCAAACGTTAGAATCGCAGAAGTCAGAAGACGAGTGTACTCTCAAGTGTAATAATTGCTTACTGAAACAAGGTCAAAGACTTCAACTGGATCCCAAACGGATGCATGTCAATAGACTACGGAAGCCTATCAGAGCTGTGTTGCATAGCATTTTCTGTCATCTGCTCAACTCGGACTTATAAACCGATTTAGACCTAAACCGATTATCCATGAAGTTCAACTCCAACTTAGCCTACGACATTCTCTAGTTCCTCGCAGTATTCATAGCTGTTCATGCTTTTACCTTGGTAATCGCGGAAGCTGGCGATCCCGGCACTAGCGGCTCGCTCGTCACTGATATCGCCATATACTGATTATCCACCAGAGGCCACGCCCCTATCGCCCCGCAAGTCTGAAAGTCTCCGCCAAAAGTCAACACGTGCGGATCTCCAAACACGGAGCAAAACACGCTTTTATCACTCCCCTCCCAATGGCAGACCTGCTCCACTTGGTTGACGTGAGCTGGCAGGGTGGGCTCAATCCCCCCTTCCTCTTCCTCCGATACGTCGTCGCACCGAAATTCGTTGATCCACTGGTCCGCTAGGGAAGACATTGTGTGATAGTGAAGGTTCCCGCGACAGGCTTTGCTCGTCCCTTTTAGGCAGTGGAAGTAGGTGGTCAGCACGCTGCAATAGGCGGGGGTCGAGGCTCGTTTGATCTGGCCCCCCTTCAGCTGCGCCTGGTAGCGACGAGAGCAGGACTCTACCTTGCAATCCCCCGAAGAAGGATGGGTCAAGCCTGAAAATGTGAGAGGTGCTTTAAGCTTGGGAAACCGTGTTTCCACAAAGAAGCCGCTTTCCCCGAAAAAGGGACTGCTGCCAGCTGCTGCCTAGATGTGTTATTATTATATTATTTATTTGCTGTCTTCCTTCAGCCCAAGCAACGAATTATATGAAAATGTATGGTTCACGGAAAAGTCTTGTTTCTTGTAAGTCGGCCGAAAATTAATCACATAAAATTATCCAGGAGACATTATTTTTTTTTTTTTTTTACAGAAATATGAGTGACATTTATAGAGCCGGACTTTGAAGTTTCTACCTGATACTCTCGAAGCAGAGTAAGGGATATATTTAGTTAAATCACAAATTTTACTAGAAATGATCTTGTCACGATGAAATGGCTTGGAAATATCGATTTTCAAAAATACCATCATTTGCCACACCAAATTAACGATTTTCTTGTTAACGCTTGTTGACTCTAATCAGCCTTCCTGTATCCGACGCGGCGGCTGGACGCAACATATTTGAAAACTGAACGCGCCGTGGTTAAAAAGTGGAACCTACTCCCTTCTTCTAAGCACGTACCTTCTTCTAAGCACGTACAAAACTGATACCATGGAGAAACGGAGACTGAACCTATGCCTTGAGATCGGTAAAAAACTTATTTCGCACCCCATCTACAACGAGTTTCTCCCTCCCCCATGCAACAATGTAAGGGAAAGGCAAGAGCGAGCAGTCTCTACGAAGGTCCCAATATTCCAACCAGTAGCGGCCAAACACAGCCGTTACCAAAATAGTTTTATACCACAGACTGTTGAAATTCTCGGAAATTTTATACAGCCATTGACTATTTGTGCGTTATACTGATAAATTTGTGCATGACAGTACTCATCAATTTTGGTTTTGTTACCGTGAAAGTGTGAGCGAATAAATTACTATCGTATTCTATAAAACCAAGCAGAACAAAACAGAAGGTGGGCCTGATGGTCTACTATGTCTTCCAAAAAAGCTTCTTATGTTCTTACCAGAGCAAAATACACTAGGGAGAAGCGCCAAGACTTAATTAAAGTGACACACACTCGAATAGCAGCAACATTAGCACCACTAGCGATAGAGAACGTCCCTACTGAAACTCATTCGGTCGTACATTAGCGCTAGCTCCGATAACTTCCTACCCTGAACACAGCAAAAAAAGATACAACCTCTCCTGTGTCCTTGATGTGTGCAGTCTGCATCTTAGCTTTACTATAAATTTCTATCCCCGCAAGTTTTTCTAGCTTTATGTGCCGCAAGCATACTGAGCGCTACGAGTATAGCCCGTTTGCGAAACACGGAAAGCAGAGGTCTTGGCGCTATTCCGTAGTGTTATTTTGCTCTGGTTCTTACGTGTGGAAGAGTCGTCGGCGGGCCTTGAAGCTTGCGCAGACTTGCGCTGCGTGGCTGTCAAAACTCGGCTAATCCGAAAAAGCGCTAAAAAGTCGTAGGTGCAAAAGAAACAATGGCAAAAGGCGGAGATTTCAGAAGCTTATAATCCCACAAGGAAGCTCGGGATAATGTAAAAGGCAGAATAAGCAAGGTCTTCCCTAAGTAATGTGTGACAATCGTCTCAGAAATGTCGGCTTATCCCTTCCAGCCAAACCGGAGATGGCGTTTGTGTTATTTATCTTACTTATTTAAACTAGAATATGACCAACATCAAAATAAATAACACTCTTTGAAATAGTAGCCTACTGATGATGACGAGAAATTTATTTCCCATCTGTAGGACAAAAACATCGTCTTAAATGTAGTATAAGAAAGCAGTAAAGGAAGGTAGGGAAAGGAAAAAGGAAAAGAAGACACTCACCTAGTAACAGCAGTACTATTAAGACGCACGAAGTTTGCCGAAATTCAGAAGCAGACCTCAGGACCCTAGGCGTCCCAGGACCCTCTGACATTCTTCGTTAGTTGGCTAGGGGTCTGACGATTCAGTCGATTCATCACCCATCGAACAGGGTCGAAGAGGCTTGGTCACGAAAGAGTCTGAAAATGATATTGCATGGACTTCAACAAGTAGACTAGGCACCGGTCAACAGCGAGAATTCTCTCACAAGCAAGTATCGATAATAGCCCTCTAAAGAATGCGGTAGGCTACTTATGTTGTCCTCCAGCCCAAGCTGGCTGCGAATCATATTTGATGGTGCTGAGCCGACAGCTCAGTTGAGATTTTATTTTCGGCACGAGGCCTCGTGAAAATTTTATATAAGATTTTAATTAATGTTCGATGTAATAAGAGTTTTGCCATTTGGCTCCGTTTGTCTATTCCGACCCTCGGGCTTTTTGAAATACAATTATCATATCATTTACCAATCCAATCAAGACAGCAAAATACGCATACGCATGCAGGCTATCGAATAGAAAGTTAAAAATATTCTATTTATAATGTAACAGGCGGCACTTATCGATAAACGCCAACTTGACGTTTCGTCGATCTTTCTAACAAAAAATTACACGTCATCACATAAAAATTATTATGCAGTTACAACTTGCCCACAGTAACACTATGCATCTGCAAGTAGCACGTTTCAATACAGTAAAATAAAAACATATCACAATTACGACAAATAGCAATTTCAATTTCGGGGTAGATTTAAAACTGAAACTTCAAGAGAAGGGAAGGAATGAAGCATGCCTAGCATCGATAGGGATCAAACACTAGTCTCACTTTTGGGACAGCCCCAAAGGTATTGAGGGACTACGAAGTTTTACCGTGTCTATTTTTCTCATCTACAAAAAAAGCGAATAGGGCAAAAGAAAAGTCTGCTAAAGATCGAATTTGCAAACTTGCATGCACCCTCTCACTGTTTAAGAAACTTACATTTCTAACTCGAGCCTTTCACTCAAAATCGACAAAAAAGCAGCAAACACTTTCTGACAGACCCGCTCTAGTTCCAACTACCAACTGCCACTACCCAGCCGCGACCCAGGATCCTACCCCGCTAATGAATCTTTACAACCCGAGTCACACCTCTGAACCTTCAAAAAGGGTACAATACAAAGACCGATTTATCTCAGGTGTTCCTTTAGCCACGACGGGTAAACCGAGGGACTACCCACCAGCTTCGCTTCTTCTACCCACACTACTTGCACAAGAAAAAGCGAATATCCCTCGGGATTAGGCTACTCTTCTACCTAGTTAGTGTAAATCCTATTTTAACTATTGTTGATTTCTTTACTGTTTTTATTTTGACGAAACAAACACGAATCGGCTAGACCAAGACCGTGGAACACTGGAATGTTATCTGTGGGGGGGGGATTACTATATAACCTATATGTTTTGAAATGTAGGAGATTTTGGTTGATTGATTACCCTCATGCATATTACAAGGCTATGCTTAGCCTACTCGTGCTTATACAAGTCGTCTGATTATCCTTTCCATAGGTTTTACTTTAGGTCTCACTTTTTGAGTGTTTGGAATTGAATGAATGGAGAAAGAAGGAATTTGGTGAGAGAGACTATAATGGTAAGGAAGATGAAGGATGAATGTTTCTTACTGTTACAACAAGAGCTGTAAGCTCATATGGCACTTGCATGGGTTGAGATGTAGTGTTTGATCAAAAGTACTTTTAAGGTTACCTTTGCGGTTCAGATGCGCACTTTAAGGGAGCTAGAGAAAAAGTATTTTGTTTTAGAACTTGGCTGTAATGATACGCACTTTATAGGCGCTAGAAATTCATCTGTAAGAAAAACTATTGAGACAAAACGATCACAGGCCCTTAGGGATCATTGATATCTACCGTTTGCTAAAAAGTATTTTTTTTTTCACTTTTCGGTTAAAATGTGCACTTTAAGGGTGATAAAATAAATTTTTAAGCAAAACCCTTGTGGCACAAATGATCATGGGTTGAGATGTATCGTTTGATAAGAAAAAGTAGTTTTCGACCTTGCGGTTCAGATGCGCACTTTAAGGGAGCTAGAACTTCATTTGTAAGCAAAACCCTTGAGGCAAAAATGATAATGGGCTCATGGGGATCATGAAAATGTATAATTTGCTTAAAAGTATTTTTCTAAATTTACGGTCAAGATTGGTACTTTAAGGAATGTCGGATTTGGAAAGTGGCGATTTCTGAACCAATCTTGTCAAATCTCTAATATTCCAGCCCAGTTCCAACGTCCTAGCACATCTGGAAGTACCTTAAATCGCGATCACCGGAATTCCGGACCCCCCCCCCCTCAAAATCCCCGACAGTCGCCGGAGCCAATCCGGTTCTGTAAGTGATTTATCCAGAGCATCTCTATATTATTCCCACAAAGTTCCATCCCGATCTCCCCAGTCTGAGCCGGTCACGTATTCCCCCCCTCCCATTGTTGTCGAATCCGGTCCGGACATGACGAAGATCACCAGAGACATGTCCTCTGATCCATTATCAAATTTCACTCAAATCCGATCAACCGTTCCAAAGTTACGCATGTCTCAATATTCCGGATTCCCCCTCCCGCTACTTCCCCCACGACTATCGGATCATGTAAATTTGTATTTATAAGTCAGTTTGATCGGGTCCCTGATTCGCCTCCCAAGTTTCGTCGTGAAAATCCCCAAAACCGCCATTACCGGAATTCCGGGAAACTCCCCTCCACCCCCCCCCTAGTGTCCGGATCCAGTCCAAATGTATAAACGATTTATCTGGAACAGATGATTGTTCTTCCCAGCAAGTTTCACTCCGATCCCTCCATTCTAACCGTTTCTCGAGTTTTCCAGTCTCCCCCCCCAAACTCCCCCATAGCTGTCGAATCCGGTCCAGACTTCAAATGGGACATCAGAGGTATGCCATTTATTCAGTTATTAAGTTTCATTCCAATCCGATCACCCGTTCGAAAGTTACACACTACTCCAGTTTTCCGGATTCCCCAGCCCTCCACTCCCCCCCCAGGTGGTCGGATTGGGAAACTGATTATTTCCAGGTTAATCCGGTCGGGTCCCTGATGCTCCTGCCAAGTTTCATCGTCCTAGCACATCTGGAAGTACCCCAACTCGAAAAAGTGTGAAAAAAACTGCTTAATTCTCAGAATTCCCCGGCCCACCACTCCCCCCCAGATGGTCGGATCGGGAAACTGATTATTTCCAGGTTAGTTTGGTCGGGTCCCTGATTTTCCTGCCAAGTTTCATCGTCCTAACACATCTGGAAGTACCCTAACTCGAACATGTGGGACAAAAAAATTCGGACAGACCGACCGACCGACCGACCGACAGACAGACCGACCGACGGACGGAATTGCGATCGGTATATGGCACTTGAGCCAGAGGCTGCAAGTGCCATAAAAACTTGGGTGTTACTTGAGGCTTGCGATGGAGCACAGAACGAGATTTTTAAAATAGCAGGAGTTTGTGAGTTCTAAGTTAGTGTATTTTGTAAAATTTTTGCTGGAATAGCCCTCGGGCTCCTTTTGTAATATATTATATTCTATTCTATACTAGTCAAGTTATAGTCAAGGAGCAAAAAAAAATTCAACTCACACCAATTCAGTTAAACAAGACTATAGGATTAAGTGGGACCAAGAACAAATAACGAGACAGAACTAATGTCTCCCTATCTCGGTCGTAGAAACATGCTGAGACGAGTAAAATACGACCGACACCCGATGCAAATGAGCGGCTTCGCGCCACATCACATTTCGTTACATCTACAGAATAGCTAGATGCCGTTAAGTTGCTAAAGAGAAAATCTAGAAGTCAACGCTGATCGGTTCTATTTACGCACTCCAGAGAGGATCAGCGCGCGGAGTACGCCTCCTGCTCACCTCTTTCGATATTTCTTGTGCGATAGGCAACGGTCAAGACGGAAGACGAGTAAACGGGTATCAACATCAGCTCAAAGCTAGAGTAAATACCTCCAGGTCCACTCAGATTTGTCGGGGTTTTCATAGTCGCTGCATGCGACTAAAGTCAGAAGTTCTGTCTGATTATCTCGTTCTTGGTGGGACCTAAGACTGGGATATATTTCAGAAACTTTTTAAATTTTCAAAATATTTCATATGTAAACATATTTATTGGGGAAGCCATACATTTTGTTTTCCTTTTTTGGGGGTGGAGGAGGTATAGGAATTTTTGAAGTATTGAGGGAGGGAGATTCGCGAAAAATGGTTCGCGAAGAAACCCGTTCGGTTTGAGTTGTTCAGTGTAACTGAATGCCAGAATAAATCAGTTTAAAGTTCGTTCATATTTATCCTTGTTCAGGTGATCGTTTTCACTTTAAGGAATTCACTTTTTATTCCTACCATGAAGAACAAAAAATAAACTAATTAATGAATCAATCATTTCCTTGTCAGTTTCATGTAGGCTAAGTTTGAAAAAGTCAAGGTCAGTTTAAAAAAGAAATGACCATATAGGCCTATACGACTTTCATACTCAGACTGCAGGTACCGATCTCCTGGGACTAGGCTTTTAGGTTCCGTCGAGAAAATGACAGGCGGAAAGGACTTCGCATGCCTTTCTTCCCATACATTTAAAAGTCCAACAAACCAATCAAGAAATCGGTAACTGTAGCCTACCGAATTTAGACTGACAAGAATGTACTGAATCGTACACCATGAAGTTGAGTGAGAAAACCTCCGTCACAGCGGGGGTGCCGATTGTTCATATTTCTGTACCATACGGCCGTCGTTATTATAGTCCACTTTGCATTATTTACGAGGCTTTAATCCTCAAAACCGGCATTGAATCATGAATTTAGCACCAAAAAGTATATTAGGGAAAAAGCACGAACTCGAGGCTAAACTATGGCGAAGATGCAAAGAGAGCCTACTACCTACACAAAGCCAAGTAAATCTTTGACGCAGGACTTTACGCTCAAACAGGGCCTTCAAATACGTAGTTTTTGCTTAATACCAATAAAATGTGACAGCGCAACCTTCCACGAAATATCATAAACACTCGACAGAAATTCACACAGTTCACTTCCGAGATTCTTAAATTCCTTCCATGTCCTTAATGAGACTAATTGAATAATTAGCAATGTCTTAAACACAAGCATGTGACAAGTTCATCCGTCTGAATATTTTCAACGTCTTCTTTCATTTTTGATTATATTCTCGCTTAAAACGTGTTGCTATGTAGGAGAAGAGTGTGTCATGCCTGATGCCTGAAATATGGCTGATAGGCTACTGACGGAGGCCAACAAGAGAGGGTAAGTTTGTATAAGTAAAAGCTGAAGGTTCGGTTATGATTAAAAGCCTACGTCCAGGTTTTGCTACGGACTGACTACGGAACTGTAACTGAGCAAAGTACCATTCCATCTTTTCTATCTTCTTCCAAGTGACATCAAGAACCGATAATGGTAAGAACTCCAATCTCACAGACGATGCACCAAGCAAAAATGTACGGGCGTATTCCCTAAATACCGATAGATTGTTTGTACCAAATCTATCTACACTGCACGACACCATACCGTTAGTTCGCACTGCTGCGTTTTCGCACAAAATTCTGCATTTTGCGATATACGACAAAAATCGTGCAACGGGCAAAGCAAAACGCAGTGTCGGATCCGCGGAAAAGTTGCAAATTGTCCGAGAAACTCATGAAAAGAAAGATAAAACAAATATTTGTTGTTCAAGACTAAAAGTTGCTCTGACTGTTTACGAAAGAAAATAAAATACTGTAATCCTTGGATGTTGACATAAATATTTTCTCAGTAAACCTTCATTCAATACCCGTTTCGAACTAGATGACATGAAACCAACATGAAAGGTGAGAGTGAGAGTTATCTTTGAATTAAAGTATTTGATTCATGTGGGCCGAGAAGGTGGGAGACACTATCATTTTACGATGGGTCGAATTTTTACGAACACACTGTTACCTTTGTTTTCTACACGAGCAAGTAAGAGCAAAAGAACAATGGTTTTGTGCTTTGATTGTGTTTGCTACTTGCACTCTGAATAAAATGTTTGGGTTAATTTTGACCACATCTCGGCGACACTCAAAGTTAGGAGATGTCTAAAGTAACACATCTCTGCTGCAGGTGCTGGTAGAAGTCTACGCCGGCGCCGGGGACGCTGGGCCAAGTTGCGAAATGGTCGCGAGCCAAACTGACCCCACCCGTCTGATTGAAATCATCCGCGACACCAAGTCTGGGACAAGGATCATAATCGACGTAAGCCTAAACAGCATCCGAGTTTTTTTTTCTAGACAAACAAGATTCAAAGATCTAGTGATACACCAATTAGAAGAAATCTTCAGGGGTGTCTGTAGTCAGTTAGACTAGTCGAGTGGTAAGCATGTAGACAAGACATGAAACCGCAAAAAACAAGACCAAAGGTTCCGGTAGGATCCCAAACGGTGATTTGATTTTTCTTTAGCCTACCAACTCGGACCTGCAAAGCTGCCAACACGATCGTCTGTTGGACCAGTAATGGTACTGCTGCTTTTCCCGCGTAATTTGTTCTGTCGTAAATTTCCTGAGGTCCCTGTCCCTCTAAACTTTCCTTCCGAGACGGAAAGAATCTGCATTTTCTGTTTTGTCCTGTTGTTTTATCCATATTTCCTTAGACTGCAGACTTTTCAGTTTCAAAAGATTATTTCATCTGTAGGCATTGTACGGTACAGTCCGTTTGATTCGTTGCTGAGTTTCGATATAGGCTCCCCGCTCCTCCCGGTTTCAGCCGAAATGCCATCCATGACAGTTAGATGCAAAGTAGGCATCCCGGAGTTGTTTTACTCTTACCTACCCCGTTTGCAACTTCCAGTAAGGCATTTTCATGGTACTAAAGTGTCTGGCTTTTTCCGGATTCTGGCCCATAAGATCCACTGGTAAATCCTAGGCATCCTCCAGCTTTAAACGCTGAGGTCCAACGCTTATTTATGAGCTTGCACGTAACATAAGGAATCGACATGCAAAATGTAATAGGAAGGTCTCATTCTCTTCAGGAGTTTACAGACTCATTTTTGTTTGCCGAGTAGCAGACAACATTGGGGGGGGGGGATCCTCCTTCACAAGTGTGTTCACAAGTGTTGGCAAGTCTTTATAAGCTAGGCTACTCATTCAGAGTGTCAGTGTCAGCGAGGTTTGACAGTAACCATCTCTGTTTTCTACACAATAATTAGCCTACAAGAAAAGCACAATATAAGTTTTCACATGCTATGTTTACCCTTCTATAATCATCTTGATTTTTTTTTTCTCTTTTACTTTCTTCTGATTCTCTGACAGTATGAGTGTAGTTTGGTGGAATTCCAAATTGACACAAAATGGTCTTTGAAAGGACAGCTGTCCTTGAACCCTCTAAGGTTAGTTGAATACAGTCTGGACTAAAATTATCTGTGACACTGATGTGAATGTATGCTCCCCCTTACTTTTCCAAAGGCTATTTTTCCTACATAGACCATTTGCTCATTTCTCCTTGGCTTTCCCTAACTTCTTAAATGAGCAATTTTTACTTCAGATCTTTCATTCTAAAAACTGCAGGATGCCTGTTTCAGGACCCACTTTTACTTCCATCAGTTACAAAAACTCATGGATAGTGAAGATACTAGATCAAAAAGTTCCTGATTAAGAATTACATCAGATGGTTCATCTTACAACTCTGCAGATTACTCTGTACCAACAATCACTGAGCTTTCCACTAGCCTTCTGGAAAAAAAAATTAGATGAAAGCTACAGCAGGTTACAAAGCATAAAAATGGCATTTCACTTTGGGTATTTCACTTTGCTGTCTGGTAGGCTATTAGGGACTTGCCTTAGACTTCAAATAGTTCAAAAAACTGAAACAAAATGTAGGGGCCATCTACTTTCTATAGGTAGGCCTACTGCAAATATGTTCTAGGACTACCCCCGTGGGGCCGTAACTCTAGATTGTCGGCAAAGTATAATGTCACTGATCCAGTTACTGCAGTGTCTGAGAGGATTGCATGTTTTTCTTGTTTGTTTGATGCTAGACACACTTTGTATAAGACTATCTTGCCCCGTGCTATGTGTTACAGTAGAGGTATGCTTATGTGAATGTTAGCCATTTTCATGCACTTGCTGTGTCTGAAGCTAACTATCAGTTAGCCAAAGTAGGTAAGAAGGGCAGCTGAAAACACCTGTACAGGAATTTTGGATCTTCAGTCTACCGTTTAGCCCAACACTGCAGTGTTTACATTGAAGTAACTGTTCACATAGCCAAAGCATACCTCTAATGTTAGGGTAGCCACAAAAACGCCGTCGGCAGTGCCACGAATTTGCCGATTTTCTGTAATGTAAGCATGAATTGCTGTGAATTTTACTTATCTGTTTTTCAGTTTTAACTATCTAAACATCTTCAAAAAATATTTTAAAAATACCATTGCATTCAGGACAAAATTGTCTATTTTTTTAGGCCTTCAGTAAGATGTCCTAGCTATTTTATATCATTTCTTAATATTCAATGTAAATTTAGATGTAAAAAAAAGCAACTGAACTTGCCTACAAAAATTTATTGACATCAAGGAGGAAGAGTCAGCAGCCAATGGCAGCAACATGTCTATTGGACTATTCACTTGATGATCATCTTCATATTTCCTCATCTAACTCACTTGCTGGGGTTCCCCATGCATTCAAAACCAGCTCAAATCACCCCAGTTTCATGGAATTTAATTGAAGAACATTGCTCCCAGATGGCCACCATGCCCAAAACAATGGCTGCCCACAGGCATTTCATAATGTAAATTAATGTTTTCTAAAAAAGATTTGAGATGCTCAGAGGCAAGACAGAGAGGTGATTTTCGCCTCAAATCAAAGCTAAAAGATAGGAGAATCACATTCTGATCTTCAAAAGCTCAGGTTTGATTTTTTTTTTTAAGGCATTTTTCTGTGCTCCCACAAACACTTTGTGGGTCGATTATGGATCTAAAAGAGTGTTTCCGCAGCCTTTTGTTCGGCCCACAAGTGTGTTTCCGGGACCAACAAGATTTTCGTGGCTCTCTTTGTGACTCAAAAACGATAAACAACTGCCGAGGTGATTGTCGATTTTGTGGCTTGATTTGGGCCGGAAATTCATATTTGGCAGCAAAATAACGTCAAAACAATAAAATTAAAAACTTTTTAAGTATGTGGAAATAAAACTGAAGATCCTTTTTGCACTGAATGGTAAGAATGAAAGCCTGGAGTTCTATTTATTGAGATTTTTACAAGAGTATTCAGACATTTGAATTTACAGCCCCAAAAATAGACAAAAACTGCGTTTCCGCGAGTTTCAGCTTGTGGCTCGACTGTGTGGGACACAATCGTGTTTCCGCGAAAAACACTCAGAAGTCTGTGGCCCACAGTTGTGTCACACAAAAACGTCTTTAGTGGCTAACCTACTACTGTAGCCTACTTGTTGTGTGTTCTTTTCTTTTTTCCTTATTTTTTTTCATACTCCATTTTTCAAATGGGAAATAAATTTCATTAATTCTATTTACTGTTTATCATTATGAATATGATTGCTGTCTACTAACTAGGATGAATCAGAATGTTTATCAATTGACAATTGGAATTGGTTCTTACAGATTGTAAGGTCTTAATTTGAATGAGCTGACAGCTGACTTTTAACACAATAAGCAGCAATCACTGGACAAAAAAAGGCATCATACAAAGCCCAGAAACCAGCAACAAGGGTCTAGACTTAATCGTAACGAAATTCCATACAAGCGTGACGTCACACCCATTTTATCTATTTTAGCTCAGAAAACGAAAAACTGTAGTTTCTTCCAATCGGTGAATATATATTTGAATGTATATATATAGAGCCGAGCGGCCAGCGAGGCGCCGGTCGCGTTTACATTTATGAAACGGTCTAGGGACAATCAATTGCTATGTTGGGGCCACAATTACGTGACGTCACTAAATACGTCACGGCTGTATGGAATTTCGTTACGATTAAGTCGACACCGCAACAAGGGAAGTCCAAAAACTGCAAAAAAATATATCCTGGTTCTACTCTATCTCTGAACTCACCTTAGCTCAACCCATATGAAGTTTAACCATAGAAAACATTCATCTTGGTTGACTGATACAGAAATAAACTCCTTCAGCTGCCGTAAGGGTTCAATCTGAACACAAAAACATGACAGAGTTAAACAAATAACAAAACAGGAAAAAGCTAGGATAAAAGTCAACAAGTGTCAAGAAAGACAACTTACTGAAAATGATGATACGCAGTGCGGACAAACTTTGACCGCCACTGGCATTTCCCAAGTTTTAATTGCCACCTGTTGACTACTCTTTGCGGTCAAGAAGTAAACGGTAAAATTGAGTTTTCTAGCTCAGGTTTTGCAGTTTTTGTTGGTTATGTAAGAGATAAAACCATGGTTTTCTGATCAGGTTTTGATATTGTTGCCTCAGTTGATCTGACCTCTACAGTAGAGTTATAGAGAGATTTCACCATACCCGAAGAAAACGGATATTTCTACACCGTTATCGCTGGGATCATAACAAAGAAAATTAACAATAGTTGCGTTCGTTGCACTCCGGTCTGGCTCTGGTGTTTAGTCACCAGTGACCGGTTCTTCTCTTATAATGCGTTTTTTGGTTCACCAGTGAGTTGATGAAAACTTGCTAACTCCTCGCTACAGCCGGGCTCCCCGGGCAGGTTCTGGTTAGTCCGCACCAGTCATGCACAAATCCTCAATTTTTGGGCATGGTGCCCCAACGTCAGGGCATGCCCCAAGTAGACCCCGAAGCCACGCCGTTTATCGGCGCGCCGCCGCCGAAAAAGTTTCGGCGCGCCGCCGCCGTTTTTCAGATGGCGCGCCATAGCTAACGCCGTTTGGATGGCGGCGCGCCGCCGCCGTTTTTTTTCGGCGGAAATACTTTTCATTGTTGCCCACCGTGTCTTTTGACAATGAAAAAGTAATCAAAAGACCATCATATACCACTGATATTTCTTTGAGCACGTCCACGCACACTGTCCGACCATGATGTTTTTTAATGTTAATTAAGCTTGTCTGGGACCTAGCCTACATTGGTTTGCTCAAGTACCATAACGTCTGTCTTGCTGTCGGCAGTCGGACTTTCACTAATCCGCGCACTTCCAGATAAGCCTTCCACGATAGTTGGCGTGCGAAGAAAGGACCCAGAAAAAATGCTTACATTTCATCACAGCATCCCATCGTCGGTTGGGGGGGGGGGTCGTATCCTCTGTGTTATTTGTTGTTTCAGGTAGTAATCGAATTTGAGAATAATTGTTTTGTTTGGAAGCAATCGATCCATAAAAGTCGTCACCTAATTTTTATTTGCCATATTTCGCTGTTTCCCGGGTACTCCTTGACGAGTCAAGGGGAGCCACGAGAAAAGAAGGAATCACTTTCTGGGGACTATCGAGACTGGAAACAACGAGAACAGATATAACGTATCTGTATCAAGTTGGTTCGAAAATTTGCTGATCTATTTCCTTGCCAAACTCATTTGGTTGACGAAACAAAATTAGTCTGTCTGATGGTCCACGTTATTTCACTTTTCTTTGATTTGATTTGCTTACTTGGTTTTATAACTGCACAGTTTAAAAAAAAATCAGTAAAACAGAGTTTTATTATTTTCTAAGCGTTAGTTAAACCACTGCACCAGCAACTCCTCAAATAAGCTCCACATCGAATCCGAAAGGAGTTATTTTTTAGTTATTCTAGTTGAAGCAATGGCTTACGACGGGGACCCGTGAGAATGGTGGGAAGGGAGTTGCTAGTACAATAAAAAAAATCCGGGACTCGCAGTGGGAATCCGTCTGGAACAGGGAGATGACGCCTTGTACAAGAATAGCTGAAATTATGTTGATACCAGCGAGGTAGCCTATAAACTTGATAGGCTACCTGGCTGGCCAGTCAACGGATATTTTAATTCCGTACTAATTATTTACACCTACAGCCAATTCAGGCACGAAATTGCTCCAAATCATGGCCGCAAAGTTCAAAAATTTTAGCTAAGAAAGTCCGGAAAACGGCGCCAAAAAGCGGCGCGCCGCCGAAAATTTTCGGCGGCGCGCCGCTAAAAAAATTTCGGCGCGCCACGGCGCGCCGCCACGCCGAGGGTTTTCCGGCGCGCCGCCGCTGAAAAAAAAATCGGCGCGGCTTCGGGGTCTAGCCCCAAGGTATGGGCATGGTGCCCATACGTTGGGGCACCATGCCCTGGAGCATGGGCATGGAACTAGCATGGCACCCCCATGATATTTGGTTGAACTGAGATTGATTACATACCTAAATAGGGCCTTCTTCCTCTCCTAGACCACAAGATACTTGATCTTATGTTCTATCTAACCTCTTTTTCCAATTTTAAAAATATTAGAGAACTTCCAAGAAATTTAGCCATAAATGAATTCCCCTTTTTCCCTGGAAATGGATAGGTAAACCAATAAGAAAAAGTGGTCTTCATTAAATGCTAAATTTCATGGAAGTTCTCTAATATTTTTAAAATTGGAAAAAGAGGTTAGATAGAACATAAGATCAAGTATCTTGTGGTCTAGGAGAGGAAGAAGGCCTTATTTAGGTATGTAATCAATCTCAGTTCAACCAAATATCATGGGGGTGCCATGCTAGTACCATGCCCATGCTCCAGGGCATGGTGCCCCAACGTATGGGCACCATGCCCATACCTTGGGGCATGCCCTGACGTTGAGGCACCATGCCCTGACGTTGAGGCACCATGCCCAAAAATTGAGGATTTGTGCTTGACTGGTCCGCACCGGTGGGCACTAACCAGACACTGGTTATCCGAAAACGGGTTTTAAGATCGGGGAGTAGTCACCGGTGAATGCAAAAACGCGTAATAAGAAGCACCGGTGAGAAGTCACCGGGCAACGAACGCAGCTAATATGAGGTATAGGACTTTCAACTTTGAGACTAAATTACCGGCCTTGTATAGCTTCTGTGAGTCAGAGAGTTGTTGTAATTGTTATATGATTGCTGGAATAATACAACTTTTGCAAATTAATGTTCTTTTTTATGAGAGTTTGAAGGCTTCAAAGTTTGTCAACAAGGACGGAGGCTCGCGTCCTATTGGTCGGTTGTGACGTGCATTTCAAGGAATGCGTCATAGCTGACCAACAGAACGAGACTTCCTCTTTGCTTACAAACTTTGAAGCCTTCAAACTCTCATAAAAAAGAACATTAATTTGCAAAAGTTGTATTATTCTAGCACGAAGAAGCCAGATAACAATTACAACAACTCTCTGACTCACAGCAGCTATCCAAGGCCGGTAATTTAGTCTCAAAGTCGGAAGTCCTATGCTTCCTAATGTTAAATTTTTTTTTTATTCTCCCATCCGTTTTCTTCGGGTAGGGTGCATTCTCTCTATGCTTATGTGAACGTTTGTTGACTTAGGACTTAGCCATTTCTAAGCACTTGCTGTGTCTAAAACCTGTGTCTACCAGTTATCCAAAGTAGGTAAGAAGGGCAGCTGAAGGCACCTGTACAGATATTTTGGATCTTCAGTCCTGCTTCAGTCTACCATTTTGCTTAAAACTGCAGTGTTCACATTAAAGTTAACTGTTCACATGATAAGCATACCTCTACACTACTGACTGTATAGGTTACTAGTCTCGTTTGAGTAGCCTGTTATACTGCTGTTGGATGATGTATGCTTGTTAAAATGGATTTAGGCAATTTCCCCTGGACGAAAACGTACCTCACACACTTTGTGTGACTTGTCAGTCAGCACAAATTTCCAGATAGTCTCAATGTGATTAAGGTCTGGGCTCCAGTCAACCACAAACCCCTGATTTTTTGGATAAGTACCCTATGCCAAATGCTGGGTAGCTACTGTACATCTAGCTGCATCTAGGGTTTGCCATAGCCCTGGCATAGCCTACTAGTACTGGAGCAGTACTGGAGCCTATACTATTTCCATTATAACTTAAATATCTCATTCCGTTGCCCTGCTTTGGTTGTCCTTATCTCACTACAGAAACTTCAAAAAATGTAAACAGTATCTGAAAAGAAAGCCAGCTTCTTATTCTTCAATGTCAATGTAGACTTTCTACTGAGATACTAGCGTAAAAGCTGCTTTGCCAGTACATGAAATTCTTCTCTTTTTTTGACAAAGTGTGTGAAAATTAATGTAAAGTGAATTTTTTTTTTTGACTGCCCCCACAGGCCCATTAGGGCTATCCTGCAGTCAGAGCCCAGAGGTATGACTACATGTACAAAGAATGGTAAGAGTATTATAAAAAGTTTTTTCATGTAGTTTAGTATATGTAAATTGGTTTGTCTAATAAAGAGTATTAAACTAAAACTAAAAACTGCGAGGACCCAAAAATTTTCCGGTGACTTTTTTACTGTAATGGCTGGTCACCCAAATTTTGTTTCTGTCAGATCATCATTGTTCATTTTGTATGATGAACATGCTTTTAGCCTTAACCAGTTAACTGAATCCAGTTTATGGGGTCAATCAGCAGGTGACTAGGTGGTGGAGAAGTGAACTATATGTCAAAATCAGTTCTAAATATACTATTTAGGACATTAAAATTTTATTGGTGAACTGAGAAACAAAAGTGCACCTCGTGTAGGATTTGAACCCATCCCCTTCAACCGGCCTTCAACTTACCAGGTTTGATGCTCTAACCAGGCATCTACGAGGTTCTGGTATTAGACCCCTAGACTTAATTCTAAATTTATTTCTGGTTTGTGTGTTTTTTATAAATTCAAATTTATAAATTTTGTAAATTCAGTCTCCACTAAATGTTTAGGGCATCATTTTGGAACTGAGCTGCTATAAAATTATAAACTGCAACTGGCAACGTCAACAGGCTACACAGCTTTGGCAGTTGGCGCTAGCAAGTGCGATCGCAGAAAAGAATAGCTATTTGATAGGTCTTTCCAACATAGATTGTATTCCAGCAATAACAAAGTTGAGCATTAGAATATGAGCCTTGGACTCAAGCTTATCAGCAACCTCCTATGAATTGACCACCCAAACTAAAGAACCAGTGGACACCCAAAAAGAATCCAATTCATGACAAGGGCGAGCATTGTTGTTTGACATCTCTGGTTAACTGAAAGACCACGCAGCCAAGTCGAATTGGCTTTCAAATGACACCAGCCACTGGTTGCAGCAGCCAAGTCGAATTGACTTTCAAATGACACCTTGATAGTTAATGGAAGGATTAGTCATGAAACTTATGACTGGGAAGCACCAGAATTCTCCACCAGAACCAGAAGATGATCCAGATCATCCACTCTAGTGGTTTATTTAAACTGATGCAAGACTTTAACTGCCTATTTTTTCCTCAGTTCTAACATGGTCAGATCTTTAATACTGCTCTGAATAGCATACAGTATTCAATTTAGTTTTTATTTCAGCTGGAGAATGTTGACAAAAAAGCTACTGAGCAGACAGGTAAGAACTAAAAAATAGGCTGTTTGTGATCACTTCTTAGTGGGTTGTTCATTTGTGTTCTGCCATGTGTGACAAGACAGTATGGTAACAAAGAAAGTGTTGCCAGCTACAGACACTACAGTAGCCCTGTGTTAGCAGGGGCTAAATCTGCATCCTTGGCCTGTAACTCATGTCAATGCTTTAAAGTTTAACCGAAAAGGGCTAGGATAGGGCAATCTAGTTACCCCTCACTTATTCACTTAAATTGGCTTGAAGACCCGCTGAAAATGAGTTACTTCGTTGTTCCGCTATTCACGAATAATCGATTTTCAAATAGTGGAATTTCCGTGTGATTTGTGGTGCCTCTATGCGCTTGTATTTTTGCTGTATGCCTTACGAGAAAGACAAACATTTTTGTTTGTTTGGGCACTAAGCAATCTTCACCGATCTCACCACTGCCCACTGAAAAGCCGCATTTGTGTTGAGAATAAAATTTCCCGCGTCATAGTAGAATTTACGCTGTGGGGACGGTTGGAGATATTCTGAGCCTCATAACTAGAGCAGATATTGGAAAATCAAAAAATCCCTTTGCAGAATCCAAATAATTCAGTGTATCCAATTAAATGACACACAAATGTGTTGGCTTTTCAGTTAAACTTTAATATTCCCAAATTTTGGTCTAGTACTGGAAGAAAATAGCTTATATTCATGCCCACAAGCATATTCGCAAGTTTTCTCTGAAAAACAAAGAAGAGGTTTTTGTTAGTGTCATGGCTAATGCTATCTTTTGTCCATACTTTATGTCTTCTAGTCAAGTTTTGGTGAATTCAAGTGTGGCTTGGTGCATTTCCAGTCATGATTTGTGAAACAGCAGAAAGGGTAACACCAGCAAGATTTTTTTCTTCAAAATTTAATAAGAACTATAAAATAAATAATTATATGTGTCTTTTTAACAGGGTTTCGCCAGCTGAAAATTAAAGTCTGAATCACATTCCAACAGTTTTCAAAATGCTTTGGAAAGTTGCTGAACTTCCCCCTCGGTTTTTGCGCTTTGGAAACCAGAGCAGCTTTCTTGGAAAGTGATTCCAGAAAGCTATTGGAGCGCTCCGCAGAAAGTTGATTGCTTTGGCAGGAATTTTGAAAATGTTAAAAAAGCACGACGAGCGTCACTGACGAATGAAAAACACTGCAAGCATCACTAAGGAATAGAAAAAAACACGGCAAGCGTCATTAACGATGACTTCGTTGGAATCGAAAGAATACCGTGTGAAACATATTTATTCTAAAAAGTTTGGAATTCAACATTGTCCCTGCGACTTTAGCTTTCCATGTGTTTTCGCGATCAATCCAACGGGAAAGTGGAGAGCAATTCCAGGAATTGTATTCCCACAGTTTTCGCTGTGTGCTTCTCTCACTGGAAAGTGATTCGTTAATCTCGCGAAAACCCTCCTTGTGATTTAAACTATTTTGTTGTGGACAAAAATGCGTTTGATGTAAACTCGATGACAAAGATGTTTTTGGTTGAAACCTAGGACATCATAGGGTAAAAGAATTTCTGGTTTCCTTTGTGCTTTAACGTTAATCTTACTTTGTTGCAGTTCAGCAAACTTGGGGCAAGGTTCAACAGTACCTTGCTGGTAGCTGAGTCTGCTGATGGCAAGCTTTCAGCTGTGACGCTCAGTGCCTTGGCTGCTGCAAAGAAGATTGGAAACCCAATCTCATGTCTTGTTGTTGGACCCAAATGTGGATCAGTAAGAGTCTTTAAATTAATTCGTGTCATGAACTAGTGGAAATGTAGTATCCCTCGTAGTCTCTAACAAGCGTGCATGCCCCCAGAAGTTAGTTTGAGTTAGATCTAGGTCTGACCACGGATCTGATAGCACGCCTGTTACGCTTGGAACCTACTTTTATTCGTTCGGAACCTACCCGGTCCTTCTGCGAAAGGGTTTATGGCAGTTTACGATGAGTGGAAGGTAAAATTTGTTCTGTATACTGAGCATAGTGTAAAATCTGATGTACTAAACACTTATGAGCTTTGTTGGATGCAGCTTTAACTCCAACTTCGGTAAGGCTGTTTCAGGATCTGATTCTGTTTCCAAAAATGCAATATCACTCGTCCAATTTCGAAGCTTGGGGAGCTGGAAATCTGATGTACTAAACACTTATGAGCTTTGTTGGATGCAGCGTTTAACTCCAACTTCGGTAAGGCTGTTTCAGGATCTGATAAGTCTGTTTCCAAAAATACAATATCACTCGTCCGATTTCGAAGCTTGGGGAGCTGGAATCATGCCTAAACGCTAAACAGAGCAGCTACGATTGGAGAAGGAATATTTTTTGAACATATTTGTAATATTTGTAATGCGTTTGTATGAACATTGAAAGTCCCTATATCTTAAATTCTTTTCTTTTAAGTTGTGAGTTCTTCGTGTGCTGGTTCGTCCGTTTTCCTTTCTCATAATTACTATAATCCATGAATTTGTGACAAATAAGCATTAGATTATATTAAATTTTCTTCACTTATTTGCGGAAACCGTGTTTTTTGTCACACCTTTATAGCTGACCTTTTAAAGTGTCATTTTTTCAGATTGTCGAAGAACTCTCAAAGGCAGGTGGTGTTGTCAAGATCCTCGTCGCTGAGGATCCATCCTTTGCTGGCAACCTTCCAGAAAGAATTGCACCGGTTTTAGTGGCAACGCAAAAGCAATTCAACTTCACACACATTGTTGGCGGCAACTCTGCATTTTCCAAATCCGTTTTCCCCCGTGCGGCGGCTCTGTTAGACGTCTCCCCGGTCAGTGACGTCATTGAGATTAAGGACAAGGACACGTTCGTGAGGGCAATCTATGCCGGTAAGGTCTATTTAAGGCGTTTATCTGTTGCATATCTGTGTCCCTTACCTTACCTTAGACCCTCCTGCGCCATTGTTAGCACATAGGGCATCAACGACACCCTCCATTAATCAAGTAGCTGTGCAAATTCAGTGATGTCTTCCCAGTCGGGAGTGACTTACTGCCGACTTACCGACTTACTGCCTCCGCATTGTGTGCCTTGGTCGGCCTCGTCTTCCCCGGCTTTTTTTCCATGTTCGTCACGGATAACATAAGTGTGTGTGACACACTCAACCCACACCGCTTTGTGTGTTTTTGACGGTAATTTCAGGTGCCTTAAAATAAATATAATATCTCAGTATGCGTCAGGCATACGCCCCAACTATTCAGTACCAGGACTACTGGCATAAGAATCCTAAATTTTTTGTCTCTCTACTCAACAAGTAGCTTATTTTAGGTGTTTTGGCGCTAAATTTGAGTCTCCCTCCAACTTTTCGAGCCACAAAGTAAAATTCACCTCCAGGGTTGTTTGTCGAATCTTAGTCAAAAATTTGTTGGTTGGCCACACAGACGATAGCAGGAACACTTTTCGAGACACAGCCGAACCACAACCTCTTTGTGGGATCGCCTCGAAAGTGCTGAAATAGAAAATAACATATACTTGAACTTTGCTTCGTTCCGGTCTGCAGAAATATAGCTGGAAGCCAACTGAAATACATGATATCGCAAGGAAAAAAATATAAATGCCTTATAAACAGTTAGACCCCCTAGTTGACAATGCGTCGTCGTAGTTCAATTCAGTTCAGTATAAATCTAAAAAACATATAACGGACGAGCCGATGGGTTGTTTTTACGTCAAAACATAACGTCACAACATAGCAGTCTACATGTATTTACAATTTTTCGACATATACCAACGTCTTATCATAAATATGGTCTATAACATAATAAAATACCATTAAAGGACACCTGAATGAAGAGTACGAAGTATCATCCCTATATGTATGACTTCCGTTAAAATTGCCTGCAGGAAACCCAATCCAAATACGAAATAGTGTTTCCGAGCTATGATTTTTGCTCCATTTTGCATCTGTCCTTATTTCAGTACCGAACAATTTTAGAAATGAACAAATGTCTCCAATCAACCCTTCTTCTGGTATATTTTTTAACCAGTTAAGCCCAAACGTAAATCTAGAAGAAATTCCAATACGATCCGGCCAGCGCTGTACAAGATTTGAATGAATTGCGCTTTTTGTCTTGGAGTCTGCATGTGCAAAACTCCAGAAACGAACATCAATATTTTGAAAACGTCATGCTCAGGAGAAGAATGCTCTCCGTGGCCATGTCTGTAAATGCATTCTGTTGTTTTATCCATGATATTTCCTTAGACTGCAGACTTTTCTGTTTCAAAAGATTATATCATCTGTAGGCAATGTACGGTAGGCTACAGTCCGTTTGATTCATGCTGAAGTTTCGATATAGGCTCCTACCAGTTTCAGCCGAAATGCTATCCATGACAGTTAGATGCAAAGTAGGCATGCTGGAGTTTTTTTACTCTTACCAACCCCGTTTGCAACTTCCAGTAGGCTTAGGCATCTTTATGGTACTAAAGTGTCTGGCTTTTTCCGGATACTGGCCCAAAAGATCCACTGGTAAATCCTAGGCATCCTCCAGCTTTAAATGCTGAGGTCCAATGCTTATCTATGAGGTTGCACGTAACATAAGGAACCCCATGCAAAATGTAATGGGAACGTCTCATTCTCTTCAGGAGTTCCGGCCAGCGCTGTACAAGATTTGAATGAATTGCGCTTTTTGTCTTGGAGTCTGCATGTGCAAAACTCCAGAAATGAACATCAATATTTTGAAAACGTCACGCTCAGGAGAAGAATGCTCTCCGTGGCCATGTCTGTAAATGCATTCTCCGTGGTGTGTTCAAGTATGGTTTCATTGTTCAGGGGTCCTTTAATAAAATATAAATAGTATACAAATTAACGTTCAAATACGCTCCGAGCTGAATAAACGAACAAAAGAGGGGACGAAACTCTGAGCATACCTTCCTCGCAAAGCTACCACCGGCTCTGAACGAGGCACAGGCTCGGCAGCTTGACGAGGAAGACGATTTCGGGAGGGGACAAAATCAGGAGGGAGGATATCGCGGTGAGATAGGTTTTGGATTATAGATTTACCGAACTTCATACAAAGTTAAAGTCGGCGGCATGAAAGAGTATATAATTTAAATTGATTTAGGAGATGAATGTATGGGACTTTCGGAGCTTTAGATGTAACATAATAGATGGTGGGTGGTAGGATATTCGGATAGTCCGCTTTGTCGGGGTAGACGGCACTGGTTTTCTCACGGATTCGCCTTCGAAAAAGCAAAGCGTGACTCCGCCGAGCGTAAGAACTAACGGAAAGTCGTTGCACCTGTACAACTTCGCGCTGGCTTGCCGATATCACTTTCCACTCAGGTAGTGGATTTCTTTTCCACGTCACCTTCCAAAACTAGGTAAGCGCAAACACAGCTGTGGAAAGCGAAGCGAATTTTAGCCGAAGTCGCAAAAACAGTCGGCGCATAAACTAGCTGAGCTTTCTAGACTGCCAAAAATATCGCCCTTAGAAGTCTCCCAACTTTTTGAGAAGTTAGCAAGAAGCAAAAGAATTTATATCTGTATCCGTCAATAGTGAGTGGATGCGAAACAGTCATTTTTGGGGCTGAGACGGTATCATCTTGTAAGTTCCTTAGAAGAACTGGTGGAACGCACTAAAGGTTAACGTACTACTATTTAGAATAATATAATGCAAAAAATAGGCCATCAGCCTCTACAGAGCTGTCAAAAATGCTTTTTAGCAAACATTGTTTCGGTCTACAGACTGTCCAGGGAATTCTTGAAAGCGTTGTTGGAGTCACTCAACACTACTTAAGATGGTTGGGAATTCCAGCAGTCCACCACTATGTTTTGGAAAGACCATCTACCAGTGTCCTTAAAGTTTAACTGAAAAGCCAACTTATTTGTGTGTCATTTAATTGGATACAATGAATTATTTGGATTCTGCAAAGGGATTTTTTTATTTTCCCCTATCTGCTCTAGTTATGAGGCTCAGAATATCTCCGGCCGTCCCCACAGCGTAAATTCTACTATGACGCGGGAAATTTTAATCTCATCACAAATGCGGCTTTTCAGTGGGTAATGGTGAGATTGGTGACGATTGCTTAGTGCCTGAAAAAAAAAATGGTAAATCTTTCTCGTAAGGCATACAACAAAAATACAAGCGCATAGAGGCACCACAAATCACACAGAAATTCCACTATTTGGAAATCGATTATTCGTGAATAGCGGAACAACGAAGTAACTCATTTTCAGCGGGTCTTCAAGCCAGTTTAAGTGAATAAGTGATGGGTAACTGGATTGTCCTATCCTAGCCCTTTTCGGTTAAACTTTAAAAAAGTCGCCAGCCACTCAGCTTGAAGTCGTGTCCACGCTGACCATTCTTGTTACTGTCTCGACGTTTCCTTTTGCCCGTCGGTCTGATGCAGAACGCACGAGGTATTTGCCCACTCACATCATGTGTATTTCAGGGAACGCCACCATGACATTGAAGGCCCTCGACAGCCCGAAGATCCTTACCATCCGACCAACTAGCTTCCCTGCGGAGGAGCTTTCCGGTGGATCTGCCTCATCTGAGGCTGTAGCCAAACCGGATTTCGCCACCGACCTTTCAGAGTTCGTCGGACAAGAGCTGACAAAATCCGATCGACCGGCATTGGGAGCGGCAAAAGTTGTTGTAGCCGGAGGTTTGTTTATTTTTCTTTTTCGGGGGAGGGGCTGTTTGTTGGTAAACCAGGTTTCGCCGCCGACCTTTCGGAATTCACCGGACAGGAGCTGACAAAGTCCGATTCACCGGATTGGGCGACAAAAGTTGTTGTAGCTTGGGGTTTGCTTATTTTCTTTTTTCGGGGGGGGGGGGGGTGTCTGCTGGTAAATTTTGGATGGAATTGGAAATACGAGAGCATGGACGAGAGGAAAAGAGAGGTGAAATGGACAAGAGCCACGGGCGGTGAATTTCCAGCAGTGGACTTTGGAATGGTCGGTGACTCACGTCTTATAAAGCTACTAATTTCAAGTCGGGAAAGGATGACCTGGCTACCCTCATTTCACGTTGGTACAAGTACCCCAAGCTCAAGATCATCTTAAAGGTTGTAAGAAGGGGGTGTTAGCGTGGGACTAAGGTTTCATAAAGCAAACATATGATACTGCCGGATATTGTTCTGTGGTTACAGTACGTCTTTCCTTCAGGTCGAGGTTTGAAGAGTGGTGACAACTTCAAGCTTCTGTACGATCTTGCTGATAAGATGAACGCTGCTGTTGGTGCATCCAGAGCTGCCGTCGATGCCGGTTATGTTCCAAACGACATGCAAATCGGTCAGACCGGAAAAATCGTTGCTCCGGTAAGTAGAATAATTTTCCGAACTTTTTGTTCTCTATCGTGGTCAAACGAAACATTAGGCTACTAAATGAGGTACAGTCTGCTACTAGCTCATACGAAGTAGGCAGTAGCCCCCAGCCTCCCTAAAAAACGAATCCTACAGCTGCTGCCCGCTTCTTGCTGCCCAAGACTGTTTCAGTCATGCCTTTATCTCGGTGACGGTCTTGGTGTCGGTACCCCCCCCCCCCCCCCGCGCCCAAGCACTTCGGGGGCCCTTGACGCCGCCGCTGCCCCCCCCCTTAGGTTTCAGCGAAATGAAATCTATGTCAGTCAAGTTCATTCTCATATGTCAAGACTATACATGAACTAATTAAATTTTAGAAAAAGAAACATTCATTTCCTTTGAAACATTTAATAACTGCTAGCTGTTGGTCGTCAGCGTAAATTAATTTAACCATCATCCATCCAGATCCATGCCAACAAACCGGAATGACTGGGCCCGAATGCTACACATTCGCACTGTATCAAATCTAACAAACGCATCTGTATACAACTGACAAACGTTTTCCCCACAATGTTTTACCTGTTTAATGTTTTATTTTGATTGGTAATTTTTTTTACTATTGCCTTATTATGTATAACCACACTCCCAGAAATGGGAGCACACATATTCAAAAATAATGCACACATAAAATATGTGTGCTTGGTAGATCATACACGAGCCGATATCGCACACATAAATATGTGTGCTTACCAAGCACACATATTTATGTGTTATCGCACACATTTTATGTGTACTCGGTATATCTCAGAAAAATTATATGCGCTTACCTGTGCACGCTTTCCAGCACCGATCAGATTCCTGTGCACATATATTATTGCTCGGATCTTGCTTTTGTAATCGTTGCATGTTTGAAATATATGCGGATTTACATGTACTATTATTCGTGCACATGTCTGAAAGACACACCCGCATTTCGGTAAGCACTTATTGCCGGCCACATTTTACTGAACGGATAACTGCAGGTGCTCGTATATATACGCATATTCTGTTGCACAGCACCGATTCTCGTGAGCATCTAGCTATGAACACGTATTGATAGCATTGCATTGCACTTTCTTCCTGTATACCTTATCAAATGTTATGTAATTATGATGTAGGGGAGAAGGGTTAAACTTTAGTTAAACTTTAAGCTAGAATCTTTTTTTGTTTTTCCAGAAGTTCATTTTCCAGCTTGAGGGGCGTGAGCCTAAAAAAAAATACCCCTTGAACCCAAGCTGACTGGGAAACATATATTCAAACAATGGATAAAACCGATACTTGAGCTACGATGCTTTTGAAGCGATATTTCGGCCCTTCATGGCAAGGGTCCTTGCCAGACTGTCGGAACGTCAGGGACAACGTTGGGGAAGAAGCGACTGAAGAGGACCCTTGCTAAGGAGGGCCGAAATATATCTCCCAAAAAATGCAGCTGACGTATCCGTTTTGCACTGTGAAATATACCACTTGGACCCCATTCCGAGGTTGGGGGCTTAGGCAGCTGTCTAGTTTGTCAACGCAAAAGTTCGCCTCTGATAAGTGTTCATGTAAACCTCCCAGTTTTTGATAAGCGAAAGTTTTTTTACGTCCTTTTTCCATTCTAGGAGTTGTACATTGCCGTTGGTATTTCGGGCGCTATTCAGCACTTGGCCGGAATGAAAGACTCGAAAACTATCGTGGCCATCAACAAGGATCCGGAAGCCCCGATTTTCCAAGTCGCCGACTTCGGATTGGTTGCTGATTTGTTTAAAGCTGTCCCGGAAATGACAGAAAAATTGTGAAATTTAGTCATTTGCTGTAAAAATGTTGTTATTTCCCGACGGATTACGCCGGAGTTTTAAGAAAATTGTGATTTGTCCGCGAGTTTACTTTAAAGGCCACCTCGCACTGTTTACTGTTCGTGTTTCAATGTTATAAAACAATTAGGCAGTGCAAAACGGATACGTCAGCTGAGTTTCATTGTAGCTAAATTTCGGCCATTCTTGGCAAGGAAAAGTTCATTTTCCAGCTTAAGCCTAAAGAGGAACCTTGTCAAGAAGGGCCGAAAAATAGGCTAGCTCTAATAAAATTCACCTGACATATTTGACGCACTGTCAAATATGATCTGCAGTCAGCTTGGGCTGAAGGAAATTTCAAAACCAGGCTCTGCTTTAAAAAAAATTACCCACGTCTTTGGCTGTTTGAAGCCTTCCTCCAGGCCCGTTGATTTCTAGCAAAAACACGGAAAAACTTAGACAACGAATGAGCTTCTCGCAAAGAGTATTCGAGAGCATGATCCGTATCCAAAATAGCGAAACAGGGCGTGAAAAGTATGAAAATCAGTAGGGTATCGTTAGGGGAATTGGAACTTACCGTGTGAAATTCGGGTCTCCGGGTTAAAAGAATGGATGGAGCGATTACGGAGGTAGGTTGCATTGGCATTATAGCTACGACAAAGCAAGCAAACTTTCGCATGTAAACCGGTTAAGGTTTTTTGCCGACCTCCTGATACTCCGCCCTCGGCCGGGAGTGCAGTGCGTGGTTGGGGGCAAATCATCCGACGCTTCCCCGGCTTTTCCCAAGATTTCTCTAGGGACCCATTTGAAGCAAGGTGGACTTTTGGCTTGTCTTACGTGGAAACGTCACTAACCCTCGCTCTCAACCGAACGGTTGGCACCACCGAGACTCGGACCAGCGACCCTTCGCTCATGAGTTCGGCGCGTTAACCTATTCGGCCACGGACTACGACGGGCCCATTAAATTATGATAAGTCGCACGTGCAAGCGATAGACTGCATATTGTTTGTCGAAAAAGTATTTCGACCTCGTACAAGTGGTCCTCTCCTAGCGTGCAACTTGTCTGACTCGTGGTTTTCTAAAAATCTGTTTGGAACAGAGAAAAACGGACCTTCCGGCGGCTAGCAGCAGAGCTGGCATTCTGGGACGTAAACCGTTCACAGATGCTCTGAGGTTTCCCTGTCAGACAAGACGTGAGCAAGTCTCGGCCCTGTCTCTCAGGTAGTGATATTTTATCTCTACTGGCGTTTTATTTGCTATACTTGTCCGGAGAGTCATTCACCTGACGCGGCTAAATAAAACGGCTTGAAACCTTGACAAGGCAGTAAAAAGACCGAGTCAATTGGACGACATAAATCGAACGCGTCTTAAATAAAAACGACACGAAATCTTTCCCCTTTCAACTCCACCGTCGCCGGCCGGATGCGGCTCGGACCTAGAAGTGGGACATTTCACTCGAATTGAAGCACTTCTGGGAAATACTCCGTTACCCCTTCCCACCGTGTACGGATGCGGTTCTGACCCAGGAATGGCGCATCCAGCCAGAGCTATTCTGAAACATTTACTCCTACCCCCCAGCAAGTTTCACCCGGTGGTCGTTCGTTACGAGTGTCAAAAGATCTCGACTACCCCCCCCCCCCCCCGACAATTGCATACTCATGGAAAAGAAGGTGTCTTATAAGCATTTTTTCTGGACTCTTTATCCTTCGGTTCGGGGTCTACCTTAGGCAAGACCTCATGTGAGGCTTCCTCTTCTTTTTCTGTTTTTGCGATAGTTTTAGTAATACGTTTATGCATGATGCCTTTAGTACTACGATGCGACACTCGCAATACACTAACTGAAAACAAATTGAGGCTAAAGACTTTTCGATTGACCTGACTTCAGTTTTGTTTCCCACATCTCTTGTCTCTGCTTTTTTTCAGACATTAGTTTTCACTAGCTGCTTTTGCTTGCTGATGGATAGTAGTAAGTTGCCTCTCCTTAGTGATATCCTTAAGGGCAGCTTAAGCTGTTAAACTATCGTGGCCGATAAGCGAAAGTCCGATAAGCCTCGGCTCATCGATACTGCATCGATACTGTAGTTGATAACACTGTTTACTGTCAGAGTGTCAGTTTACTGTTTACACTAAATCAGTCTGCAGCTGGTCTGCAGTCCGTTTAAAGTAGGATATGCCTCACATCATGTGTTTTCATTAGAACCAGTTAGTAATGAATTCATAGAGAAATCCATGAAATTTGCCATGGTTTGTCAGGAGAGGTTTCCAGGGTTTCCAACCTCGAATCTTACAACCTCGAACCTTGCCTAATAAGGTTACAAAGAAGTTTCAGTTCAGTCCAAACAGGGCACTCACTATCAAGAAGGAAAAGTTGAATGTCCTTAGACCTGTTTCAGACTTCAGAGAAGTTTCCTTAATCTTATAAGATATTCACGCAAAGTTCAAGGTTATATAAATTTGAGGTGGGTCGGGGATACTCCTGCTGTACATGGTCTCTTAGTCTTGTTAGCATAGAGTCATCAAAAGACAATTACCTCTCAACCTTGCTCCTATTAAGTATTTTCATTCTTTTTTGAAAATACTGCAAAACAATTACGATATACCGACCTGTACCAGGCCTGCACAGCCGATGCCATTTTTAAAGTTCAAGTGAAAAGCCAGTTTATTTTAATTTCTTGGATTTGAATGCACTGAGTTATTTTGATCCTGCAAGGGATTTTGATTTTTTGTCTTGAGCTCTAGTAGTGACGTTTAGAATATCCTCTGCTGGCCAGGCAAGACAAAGTTCACCCTGACTCAGAGAATTTGAAGTTCAACAATCAATCAATCAATCAATCATTGTAATTTGCCAGAATATTTTAAAAAATAGCAGTGGCATTGTCAAGACATAGTTAAAAAAAACAGTTAAAATGAGCACACACACAAAAACAAGACGCACATTATCTGGCTTTGTAGTGCTGAACAAAGCATGGGACAAAAGATGAATTGTATCGCTCGCTGGAGTTTGCAGGTGGTTGCTTTAGGGTGACTTTTGAGGCTGCTTTACTTCTAGTCACAGGAACATCGACTGTAGGCGCCAGGAAGTCGGGTAGGATCTGCCTGTGCCTTTCGGAAGCATGACACTGGTTCCAAAACCTCATAACTGCTTCATGCCTTCGTTCAGATAGTGTCTTGATTCCGAGTGTGCGAAGACTGTTCTCGTACGAGGTGTGATTTTGTCCAAGAATGATCCGGCAAGCCCGTTTTTGTGTTTTCTCAATCCTCTTTTCCTGTGCTTTAGTTAGTCCTTGATGCCAGACTTGGCACCCAGTAGGATGTAGGTCTTTAAAACGTTAGTCAGTAACTGGGTGGAAAATCCAAATTGCTTCAAGTGAGCGAATGATCTCAGCAATCCAGCTCCTTTACTGACTATTTTGCCAACTCGGGAATCCCATTTCAGATTTTTATCGATGATGACTCCAAGAATCTTAGCAGATGACTGGTTTAAGTCCCACCTCCGCTTCAGTATCTTCAACATGTTTCATGAACAAGAGGGGCATTAGAACAGTTTAGTGTCTAATGAAACATAGTTGAGTTCCTGGTTGTAAGGTCACTTCTGAAGGAAGCTCGCTTTTGCATGTGACCCAAAGCAGATTTATTTTTGTCAACATTTACAGTTGTGATTGCTAAATATTTTAAGCGTAGGGGTTCAAGGACATAGAGGTACCACAAATCCTAAAGGATAAGTTCACCTGATGAAAATGAAAATAACCAGACTGTTTAACTCAGCCCTATTCAGTTAAAGTTTAAGATCACTGCAACATTTTATTTTGATTGATGCAGTGTGGAATTTCCAAGAACACAAAATAATATGTTTTCTAATTCAGTATTTCCTTTTTCGTATCAGCTTATTGACCTTGCTACCATTTCAATCACAATAATAGCTAGGGGTGTTGTGGTAAAATGCTATCTGTTGATTCTCTGTCTTGGGCAAATCAAGAGAGCCCAAGCCTGTAGTGTATAGTTTACAGGTATTTCTGGAGAAGCATAGAAGAAGAGCATGAGTGACATATTCAATGGGGTAGCCATATTCTATCGTTAGACACTGAGTATGCATATCATCTAATAGTTAAGCCTGGTTGTGTGCTGACAAATAAACTTCTTTTGCAGCATCAGCCTGGTTGAGATGAGTATACTCTAGAGTTGTAAGAAGGTATCTGGAAACAATGGCAGCTGAAAGCTTAGAGAAGCTACCCCTGCTGCGAAAGCCTCGCAGCAGATCATTTTCTGTTGGATCGAGACAAGATGATCTCCAGCTGAAGTACTGGACCCTTCTTTTTGAGAATTTGCAAAGAAGTGTGGATGAAATCTACTCTGTCTGTGAAACAGGACAGCATGTTGAGGAATGCAAGGTGGGTGGAAACTAAAGTTGTGCTTCCTCAGCTAGAGGGGGGGGGGGGGTAAAGTTTTTTTTTTAAACATGAGCTGCTGAAGAGGCTGTTTACTAGTGGCTGATAAAGCAGCTTTTCAGCTCTGTTTTGAAAACTGACCTGAAATTCTCCATGTAGGCGAGCACTATTCAGTCTAGAACAGCTTGAAGTAATAAACGGATGACATGTCTATTGTTGCTAAGGAGCACAAGTTTGGAGATTTTCGTCCAACTTTGTTGTTCAAGTGCAAATTTCGTTCGCTGAAGAAACAGCTTTTCTGCTCTGCTCTAAAAACTGACCCGAGTTTCCCATGCCTAGCTTTTTTTTTCTCCTTGCAGATATGAACTATTCAGTCTAAAACAGTTTGAAATAATAAAGGATTATGTCTGTTATCAAGGAGCACATGCGTTTTGAGGTTGTCTTCCTACTTTACTGTTCTAACGTCATTTGCGATTTTCTATGGAAATTGGCAGATGGTCTTCCCAAAACAAAGTACTGAGCTGTCGGAACGCCCTTCCATCTGAAGCAGTGTTGAGTGGCTCCATCAATGTTTTAAAAAATTCTCTGGGACAGTCTGTACGCTGAAAAAATGTATAGTGAAAATTGCTGTAGACCAGCTCTGTAGCATAGAGGCCAATGCCTATTCTTTTTCATTGTCATTAAATAGTAGTTATGTGGAAATGAGTGAGCTAAATGATGTCCAGTTGCGGATTCGCTAGTTCCCACCTCAACGAAGCTCCAGGAAGAAGGAGGAAGCAGTTTGTAGTCTGTAAGTTTTGGGAAGTGGATAAAGGTTTGCCAAAGAATAAACAACCTTTGAGACAACACAAGAGCTTCTGCTGTTAGCTGTTTTTATATGTTTTTATTTTGTAGGAAGTCATCACCCGGCTTGAAACTTACGTTCAAGACTTCAAAAGTCTTCGAAAATGGCTTCAGGTCAAGCAAGAAGTGGATAGCATGCCAGCAGTGAAGAGACGGGGAAGGTATCCTTGGGAAACGAGAAAATCAGCTGTGGTGAGTCTTTTTGCTACCCCGTCCAGCTTCTGTGAAGATACCTGGGACGCAGACCGCCAAAGGGCCTGCAAAACAGGCAATCCTGATAGATTCAAAAAGCAGCAAGGTATCGGTAGGGTGGATAGACTACATCGTATGAAAATCGAAATTTCAGGGACAAGAGCAGATTGATCCGTTAGGGACGAAGAGCGTGCCAACATAGTAGGCCTATTAGGAAGTATTTCAGTTTGGTGCTTTGAGTGGTATTATTATTTCCAGAAGTTATTTATTAATTTATTTCCCTCAAAACTGAGGAGTACAATATATAAATTATTAAACAAAACCATTCCTAAATCAAATATACTCCTTTCAGTAAAATGCTGTGAAATACTATCCAAATACACATCATTTCAACAACTAACTTACAATTATTTGCATATTACACTATTCACTTGTTCAAGAATGTGTTGCTGCCGCTACAAAACCTCAATATTTTTTTGTTTATTTATAGGCAACAAAGCTCCAGCGCTTCAAAAGCACCACCACTACACCTGATGCGCCGAACATCACCACTACACCCGAAGCACCCACTATCACCACTCCCAGTCAACCCGAGGTCGATTCAGATCCTCAAACTCCTAGTACCCTCCTTACGTTACCCTTGAACTACCCGGCCATACCCTTGAGCCTCCCACCAGAGGAAAAGAAGATGGAAGAGAAATCGACCCCATCGATTCTTTCTTCCGAAAACTCAACCGCGTCGTTTGACACTACTGTGACGAAAATCAAAATGACAGTGCAGCCATCTAGTGTGAAAGCAGAGAAACCAATGGTGACATCAAAGTATAGTCATGTGGTGAATAAGAATGTGGGGATGGTTTCTCCTGTGACCGTGAAAAAGCCAATTGTGAAGAAGGTGGATACGGGTATGGGGGTGAGGGGGGTGAAACCCCTCTTAAAGCAGGTACGCTTAATTTATTCAAGCTTTTTCCACATTATTTGTCATCCAGACGGCGTGTTTTCTAAAACTGGCGATATGAACGGTCTGAATTGTTTTGAAATTCCACATTTTGCTGAAAAACGTGCACGGTAATAGGAAAGACCTGGGAAAGACTGATGCGATTCCGGGTAGGAAACAAATTATTCGAAAATTGTAGTTTCTCTAGTGACTGAAAAAGACCCAACGGGAGCTGCGGGAAAAAGATTTTTTTCTGAAACATCAACAAATAGTCTATTAAAGATTAACTTCAAACATCGAGGTTGATATAGGATAATAACACTGAGACGGCCATTGAAAATAACCTATCCGAGCCGGAGGCGAGGTAGGTTACGAAAAATATCTACCGAGCCGAAGGCGAGGTTGATATTTTTAAATGGCTGTCGAGGTTGTTATTCTGATATGAACCGAGATGGAGGTATGTTAACTATTATAACTTTTTCGAACAGAATATTTTTCATAGGTAGGACTTATTCTTCTTTTGTTGTAGCCTACTCTTTCGCTAACGGGTAGGGAATTTAATTTTAGTGAATTAGCATCCCAAGCCTACTGTAGACCTACTAAAATGACTATTGTTAGGACTCAAGCACTTCAGTTTCTACCAATAATCTTTCACTTCTCGCGATTCAGATGCCATCTAGCGGCCGTGAAACCTACTACAGATCTTCTAAAACGACTCCGCTAGGGGTAGTGGAAGTAAACGTAAACAAACAAAACCACTTGTTGACAAGAAAATTCCAGACAAAGAAAATTATCAGTGCTGAATAACTAGCTTTTGGGAAAGCAAGGGATAGTAGTATGTTGTTTCAGTTGACAAGCTGTATTTTCAGTGGAAATCTGATTGTGACAAGGTATGACCTAGGGCATATATAGGTTGGTTGCCTAAGAGAGTAAGATGTTCTGTAATTTTTTCAATGCTGAATAACTAGCTTTTGGAAAGCAAGGGATAGTAGGATGTTGTTTTAGTTGACAAGCTGTATTTTCAGTGGAACTCTGATTGTGACAAGGTATGACCTAGGGCATAGGCTGGTTGTCTAAGGGTTACTCCCTTAGACTCCCTTAGTTCTGACATTTTTTAAACTTTTAATATTATTTTATAAATATTCCTTGAGCCCAAGCTGACTTAAAGTCATATATTCATATAATATATAAAAACGGACTCGTCAGCTGTAGTGCTTATGTAGCGATATTTCGGCCCTTCTTGGCAAGGGTCCTCTTCAGGCTGTCGGTCTTCTTGGCTGTCTTCTGTGCCAACGCTGGGGAAGGAACAAACCTGCAATAAACAACTGAAAATTCTACCAACTATAAATATTTTATTCGGGGAAATTATTTTCAAAGACCACGCTATGGAAAAACATAATTGTTAGATTTAATTTTTAAACACGGGTATTGTTTTTACTGCACGGTAGGGTCGATAGCCCAAAAAGTTTTCTTTTGCATTTTGGTCAACTTTATTTTTATTAATAATAAAAGAATGAAACTAAATTTTAATTATATTACCGGCGATGTTCCACTTTTCTTATAAAGAATTCTCACCTTTATCCATTATTTTCAGATTTTACGGTACGGGAAAACTAGCGCTGAGATTTAATTTTTGACACGGCTGCTATTTTTGCTGCTCGATTAGGGCGATGGTAGGAAAGGGATTTTTTTGCATTTTCATCAACTTCGGTTTTGTTGCTAATAAGGGACTGAGGTTTAAATTTTCTTCCTTTAATAACCCCGTTCCACGTTTCCGGTAGGGAGTACTCGCCTGTATCTCGGTTGATACCTGCTCGGTTTTTCTTTATCTCAACGGCTTCTCGGATAATTTGATGGAGTCCGGAGCAAGTGGCAAGAATTTGGCCTTTATCAAAATAAACCAAATGGGATGGGTTTTCAAAAATGTGTTCAGCGAGCGCGGATTTGAAAATATAGTTTTGACGGTGTCCGTTGGAGAGGGCGTGATCAATTTCTTGTTCATGTTCTGCAAATCGTTTTCCGAAAGTTCTCTCTGTCCTTCCAACGTAACGCTTCCCGCAATCACAGGGTATTGAATAAACGCCTCGTTGTTGTTGATTAGGGACTTTATCTTTTCCGGAGTTGAGGTAAGACAGCAAGGTATTTTGGGTTCTGTGAAAGATTTGGATGTTATACTTTTTCAAACTTTTGGACAATTTTTCAGTTACTCCACGGACGTATGGGAGGTAAACGCGCGCAATTTTTACTTCTGTCTCATCATTTTTGGGGGAACTCACAGTTTCTTTGGGGACTGAATGCATCTTAAGTCGTTTTTTGATGATGAAAGTATTGTTTTTAATTAATTTTTTTGAGGTCAGCTTCTGCTTTTCAATATTTGAGGAAAAGTGCTCAGTAAATTCAGTATTTGAGGAAAAATGCTCGATGAACTTCCGGGGAGGCTGATACGGCTTCGTATCATCCTCTGTTGAGGCTGATACGATATCGTATCAACCTCCCAAAAATGTATTGTCATAATATAACTACCTGTGGGGCATAGGAAGATATTCATTACATATCTGCTCGAAAAAAGTTATTATCTCATATCTGTTGAAATTCGCATTCTTGTGTAATTGTCTGTGACAATTCTGACAATATGTCTAACCTTTCTTCCTCCAAGACAGTTTTACAACCTATTTTCACTTCTTTCACTTGTGATATGAAATTCTCTCTGTTTCAGTTAATTTTTTTTTCTAGCTAAAGACTTCGATAAACTCAACAACACGGCTTGCGCAGAGGACACTCACTGAAAAGCGGGAAACCGCGGTTCTTTCTAAATCCGCGCCGCCGACAAAAACCGTAACTGCGAAACCGGTTTCGGCGCTCAAGGAGCAACAGAGGCGTTTTGGTGTTTCGGTTGAAGATCTGCCGTCGAATGCTACTGGAGTATATGAGGGTAAGAAAAACCCCAAAAGGCTTGAATCTTTTCTCGCAAGTGCAGGCGAGAGTTCCGAATTTTGATGCAAGAGGGCACAAATATATGGCCTCAGTGAGCAGAACAGGCTCGGGCAGATAACTTACCATGAAGCATTGAAGCTCCTGGAGTTTTGCCGTTAAATCGGGACCTTTTTTGTTTTCGGATTACTCCCCGCTTTCGATAGTATAGAGGCAAGCAGGTATTACAGTTTATAGTAACATCTACGTAGTTTACTGAGAGTTAAACTGAAGACAAAGAGACCAAAGTCTTTCGGTTTCTAATTTCCTCTTGTAGTGCATAGTGTATCTTTTCTTTTTGTTGTTGTTATGGTCTTATGGACTGAAATAAAGTAGTAATAATAAATAATAAAGTAATAAAAATAATAAAATAGTCTTCTCCTGTGTATGAACGATGGACCATCCTCTGAAATTGCCAGCTTCCTCAGTCAAGTTGAGAGCCATTCGTCATGGTTTGTTTAGGTCGTGGTCAGGAAAGCGATCCTGTAAATAAGCTGTTGTCTGACATCATTTCGCTTCATCTTCTTCTGAAAAAGCTTGAATGTTTTTTAAACATTTTTGGTTAAATAGGGACCAGTTGTCTAACACTCCGATCAATTTCCTTATTTCTTTCAGAGGGTTCCCACGGCTGGGAGATGGTCCGTGGTCGTCCTCGGCTCAAGAACTCCCCTCCCAAGACTCTCTTCAAGGACCGCTCGGCCTCACAGTCCTTCACTGATCTCCCTCACATCACCCCACGCGCTGCCCCAAGCGTCTTCCAGCGCGCGAAAACCACCATCGCTCCCTTTATTCCGCGCGTCGCACAACGCGTTTCTCCACAGAGCGCGGACGCGGCGAAAGGGCGGAAAGTACCATCGCGAACTGTTTACGAAAAAACACCGTCTTTCCGCACCGACACGGTGAAAAAGCGACCGGTGTCGAGTCAAGAGGGCAGTAAGACCTTGCCCCGGCAGAAGAAACCGCTGATCCGAATGAGTCCGAAAGTTGTGCGGAAAGTTGAGAGCAAAGAGAAGGTGGCAGACGACACGAATCAGAAAGTCAGGACGGACACAAGCGTAGACTTCGCCGTCGTGGATCCAAAGATCGATGCTCTAACGAATGTGACTGATATTGATAATCAAGAAGGAAGTGAAACTCAGAAGAACGAGATTAATTCAGAAGACGAACAAAACCGAAGCAGAATCATTAGACGGACCAGTGATTTGTCAGTTAGTAGTGCAAAAACGGAGGGATCCGGGAAGGCCAGTATCTTGGACCAGGAAGGGATCGACTTTAAAGCAGAAGTGTTAATCCCAATCTTGGTGTGCGAAAGCATAACCCCGACCAATTCCTTGAGCCGCGAAACAAGCAGCTCAGCGCTAAATCAGTTCACAAATGAAAAAACTGATGAACAAATAGCAGCCAATCAGAGCGCAGCTGGAAGGGAAGGAACCAATGAGGAACCGAAAATGCAGGTGCTAGACGGTGATGGTGTGCAATCTTTAAAGGGGTTGGAAGCTCCTGGCATGATGGTGGACTGCTTTGATGCTGTCGACATCGGAAACATGCGGCTTGGTGACTTCATCCGGCTTAGTAGCCCTGAAAAACAATCAAGGCCCCAAAAAGAAGACCCGCCTCTCAATTTAATCAATAAGAGCTCATCTCTTCTTAACGTAGGCCAGAATTTGAATATGTCCGCCAGTGAGGAGGCAGCGTCTTCACGTGACAGAGCCACTGGTAATTCAGTCCTCGAGGGTGAGGTTGTTGGAGCAGCAGCCAATAATGAGGCTGTAGAGGAGGAGACTCGTTCGGGATTGGCCACCCCTAGAGACGATGAAAGCTTATTGGACGAGCAGGAGATGCATGAGCATGACCTGGCTTGGGAGAATGCGCTGTTTGAAGAAGCACGTCTGCACCAGCAGATGATGGAAGCAGAGGGTACAGATACTGATGTAAGCCTTTCTTTTCGGAATCTTTCTTTTCAGAACCCGTTAGGGGGAAGGGGGTCATTCCACCTGACCCTGTTTGGCCTGGTCAGGGGACGGAATCAGGTATTCGTATTCCATGAGTTCGTAGATCGATGTAAATTAAGTGTTCCTTAAGCCCAAGCTGATATCAGCCCATATTGATGGCGTTAGATGGGTTCGTCAGCTGAGGTTTATTCCAGGGACATTTCGGCCCTTCTTGGGAAGGGTCCGCATCTAGAGCCATCAGATGGCTAGCTTCTCTTCTAAGTCCCAGAAAATTCTGGAACTAGAAGACCCCTCTCAAGAAGGGCCGAAACATCTCTTAAACAAGTCTCAGCTGATTAATCCGTATAGTGCCATCACATGCGTATATGGGCATTGTATGTTTGCTTAAAGGACACCTGAATGAAGAGTACCAAGTATCATCCCCATCTGTATGACTTCCTTTAACATTGCCTGCAGAAAACCCAATCCAAATACGAAATAGTGTTTCCAAGCTATGATTTTTGCTCCATTTTGCATCTGTCCTTATTTCAGTACCGAACAATTGTAGAAATGAACAAATGTCTCCAATCTTTGTAACCAAGTAAGCCCAAACGTATATCTAGAAGAAATTCCAATAGGCTACGATCCGGCCAGCGCTCTACAAGATTTGAATGAATTGCGCTTTTTGTCTTGGAGTCTGCATGTGCAAACCTCCAGAAACGAACATCCCTATTTTGAAAACGTCACGCTCAGGAGAAGAATGCTCTCCGTGGCAATGTCTGTAAATGCATTTTCCATGGTGTGTTCAAGTATGGTTTCATTGTTCAGGTGTCCTTTAAAGCACATAAAAAACGACAAATTTGTTGACAAATTTGCGAGTTATCACAGATTTCTTCTTATGCGGTATGAGGGTTTTAACAAAGCGTCGTGGAACCCGTAACATCCCAATACTTCATGTTTCCAGTTCACAACTGACAAAGCCACTACAGTTTCCTTAGCATTCTCACGAACTTCCAGTACATTTTTTAATGTTAACTCTGCTGCGCTGCACTGCGAAATTCCGAGCGTTTCTACTCGTTTTTTTTGCGATGGAAAACAAGTCTCAATCATCTATATCAACCCCATCGGTTTTTAGAAGCTTTGCAGAAGGTTTTTCTAGCGCAAAAACGCTTAGATTTGAAAAAAAAAACGGTCGCGATGTACGGGATTGTCACGTGCTTGTTGAATGCAGAATGTCTCGACCTCTGAATTTAGAGGTTGTCCTTTAAAATAACTAAAAAAAGTAAATATAAAAATAAATAAATCACTATGAAGATCAGCGGAACCTTCGCCATTTTTCATTTTGCACCTACGACTTTTTAGCACCTTTTTGGCTCAGTCGAGTTTGTCAGTCACAGTGCGGAACGAAAAATGGCGAAGGGTTAGCTAGAGAAAATCGAAAAGGCAGAATAAGTAAAAGATTTTCTTTGAAATTTCACCGTCAAAAAAAAATGGATAAAAGTAACTAGGGGAAGTAGTTGTGACGATGTTCGTTGGAGAGGGCGTGGTTAATTTCTTGCTCATGCTCTGCAAGTCGTTTTCCGAAAGTTGTCAGTTACGGAGCCCAAACTTCGCCGAAAATTTTCAGATTCCGCTTTTGTCGGGCGTCGGTCGACCCGTCGGCACATCGGGTTCTTTTCATACGCAAGAAATCAAATTTCGCACACATCCGTCGTGCAGAACACAGGAGAAATCGAATTGTGTATTCTTTTGTCGGGCCGTCGATATGCTCTTCGGCACATCGGGTTCTTTTTATACATTAGAAATACAAAAGAAATTCAATTTTGTATGCTTTCGTCGGGCGTCGGTAGACTCGTCGGGGGATATTGGGTCCTTTTATACGCAAGAAATCGAATTCGACAAACATTTGTCGGTCAAAAAACATAAAAAAATTGACTTCTGTATGCATTTGTCGGCCGTCGGTCGACTCGTCGGCACATCGGATTCTGTTTATCTGTGTTTTTGGAATCCCAAAACGTAAGTGGACGTACCTATGACATCGCAAATCCGTCCGTCCGTCTGTCAGCATGATAAATCTCGAAGGGAATGGGATATTTTGATGAAACTTGGTTTAAAGTTTAACCGAAAAGGGCTGGGATAGGACAAACTAATTATCCTTCTTCATTTAAATTGGCTTGAAGACGCGCTGAAAATGCGTTACTTCGTTGTTCCGCTGTTCACGAATAATCAATTTTCAAATAGTGGAATTTCCTTGTGATTTATGGTACTTAATTTTTGTTGTATGCTTTACGAGAAAGATTTATTATTTTTTTTCTGTTCAGGCACTAAGCAATCTTCACCAGTCTCACCACTGCCCACTGAAAAGCTGCGTTTGTGTTGAGATTAAAATTTCCCGCGTCATAGTAGAATTTACGTTGTGAGGACGGCCGCAGATATTCTGAACGTCATAACTAGAGCAGATAGTGGAAACTAAAAAAATCCCTCTGCAGAATCCAAATAATTCAATGTATTCAAATAGATGACACAAAATTTAATCGGCTTTTCAGTTAAACTTTAAGCATTCTTTTGGTCAAGGGAAAGGTCGAGTTTGTAGATGGGTTCTGTAGCCCTAAATTTAGGGGTGGGGGTTCAAATTAAGGGGCAAACAAAATATTCTTAAACAGGTAATGAGATAGTCGATTAAGGGGTAAGAAGACATGCTGAACAGGTTGATGAAAACCGTTTTCTCGCCGGACAAGTAGTTCGTCCGGAATCCGGCCAAAACCGGAAAGTTTGTTAAAATGAAAAGTTGTATTGGAAGTTGATTAGATGTTCGATTTAGGGTTAAGAAGACATACTGAATACTTATGTGAAAATCATTTTCTACCCGGACAAGCAGTTCGCCCGGAATCCGGACAAAACCGGAAAATTCGTTAAAACAAAAGTTTTATTTGAAGTTGATTAGATGTCCGAATGAGGGGTAAGAAGAGATACTGAATCCGTATATGACAATCATTTTTCACCCAGACATAGTTTGCCCGGAATCCCGCTGAAACCGGGAAATTTGTTATAAGTTATGAGTGTTATAAGTTTAATTTGAAGTTGATTAGATGTTCGATATAGCGGTAAGGAGATACGCTGAATTCGTTTCTGAATTTATTTTTTTTACCAGACAAGTAGTTCGCCCGGAAGTCGGCCGAAACCGGGAATTTGGCAGAAGTAAGGCAGGAAGTTTCGATCAGTTTCGTCAAAATAGATATGACTTATAGAGGTAAACGCACATGCTGAATCCATATCTAATTTATTTTTCTCAGATGGTTAGTTATTTGGCCTTAATCTGTTTCCAAATTGTAATAGTAAAATGTTCAAGGAGTCTGGCGAAGACTTGACCTGGTTAAGACAAGACCCAATTGTCTAGATCAAATATTTGATTTTTGGGATCTCATCGAAACCTTTGGTCTTGTTCATTGTTGATAGACTTGGTAGGCCGACAGATCTGTTTTGCGTTTCAAGCTCCTTTTCTTTTGCTTGGTAGAACTGCAGCGCGCACGCTTTTCCAGTATTTTGCGTCCTACCACCGCGTCGGAGATTCGACAAGCGTCAACAAGAAAATCGCTACTTTCATGGGGCAATTATTGATATTTCTCGAAAATGATAGCTCTGAATCAGTTTGTCATCTAAAGATCATTTGTATTAAGAATTGCGTTTTAAGATGTTTGTTTTTTTGAAGCTAGGCTAATTACTTTGATTTTTGCAGACGGATGCTGACGACACTTCAACCATTGCCTCCTCTGGAGAAGATTCAAGCCTCACCTCATCTCAACCGCAGCTGCTATATGAAGGTTAGTAGAGGTAAACATTAGAGATATGCTAATGGTGACGGTTATCTAGGGCTACAGCATTGTACTGTAAAACCAGTAATCCCCCAAAGGGACCATTTCGTAAAAAAATCGTCACCTATTTATAATTCTGCATCGACCACTTTTGGAGTAAATATCCCCTTGCGGGTATCATGCTATGTGGCGATTTCAGCTAACCATCTGAGAAGACCAAGTTCAGATATGCCTGTATAAGCCATATCTATTTTGACGATACTGATCGAAACTTCCTGCTTTACTTCTGCCAAATTTCCAGTTACGGCCGAATTCCGAGCGAACTATACTTGTCCAGCCAAAAAAAGATAGTTCAGAAACGAATTCAGCGTATCTGCTTATCCCTATAAAGAACATCTAATCAACTTCAAATAAGACTTTAACTTATAAAAAAAATCCGGTTTCAACCGCATTCCGGATGAACTTTATGTCCGGGTAAAAAATGATTGTCATATACAGATTCAGCGTCTCTTCTTACCCTTAAACCTGCCATCTAATCAACTTCAAATTCAAATTTTGCTTTTAACAAATTTTCCGGTTTCGGCCAGATTCCGGGCGAACTACTTGTCCGGCGAGAAAATGGTTTTCACCATAGTGTTCAGCATGTCTTCTTACCTTTAAATCGAACATCTAATCAACTTCAAATAAAACTTTTGCTCTTAACAAATTTTCTGGTTTTGGCCGGATTCCGGACGAACTACTTGTCCGGCGAGAAAATGGTTTTCACCATCGTGTTCAGCATGTCATCTTACCCCTATATCGAACATCTAATCAACTGCAAATAAAACTTTTACTTTTAACAAACTTTCCGGCTTTGGCCGGATTCCGGGCGAACTACTTGTCCGGTGAGAAAATAGTTTTCACTATAGTGTTCAGCATGTCTTCTTACCCCATAATCGAATATCACATTAGCTGTTTAAAAATATTTTGCTGGCCCCTTAATTTGAACCCCCTCTCCCACCCCTAAATGTAAGGCTACAAAGCCCATCTACGAACTCGACGTTACTCTTGACCCAAAGAATCCTCTCACCGAGTTTCATCAAAATATCTCACTCCCTTCGAGAGTTATTGTGTTTACAGACGGACGGACGGACAGACGCACAGACGGACAACTTTTGCGATGTCATAGGTATCCCTCACTTACGTTTTGGGATCCCAAAAAACGACATTTCTGAACCAGTTTTTCCTGAAAAAATCACATTTGACAGTGCAAAACGGATACGTCAGCTGCATACAAATATGCAAAGTGTGTCGGTTTTGCTCTGTCAAATATGATCCATAGTCATCGTGGGCTGAAGGAAATATCTACTGAAATGATCTTTTCTAGTAAGAGTTGTGCTTTAACTACAAACAACTACGTACGTACACGCGAAAAACTTCCCCCAAAGATAGAATTGCCAGTAGCGGGCGGCAGCATTCATTCAGACATACCATGAAAAAATAAAGGAAAAAGAGAATAGCCGGAACAGAAGTGAACAAATAAAACGGAAAAAATTATCGATAGAAGAAGCTATTTTCAGTATTTTCCAGTAGGAAATTTTTAATCTTATTCTTAACGTTGCTATATTCTCGGCTTTTTTTTACGTTATCGTGAAGGAAATTCAGATTTTTTTCCAGTACATAGCAGAATAACACTATATAGGGAGTAGCGCCAAGACCTGTGCTTTCCATGCTTCGCAAACGGGCCGTACTCGTAGCGCCGCCTATTGCGCTTGTGGCATTTCAAGCGAGACAAACTTGCGGGCTTAAAAATGTCTAGTAAAGCTAAGATGCCGTCTGGACACATCGAGGAAACAAGGGAGGTTGTATCTTTTTTTGCTATGTTCAAAATATGGAGCCAGCGCTGATGCACGACTGATTGAGTTTCAGTAGGGACGTTCTCTATCGCTAATGGTGCTAGTTGCGCTGCTATTCGAGTATGTGTCACTTTTTTTCATGTCTTGGCGTTACTCCCTGGTGTTATTTTGCTCTGGTCCAGTAAACTTGGTTGAAACTCTTAATTGATTCTAGGTATGAGCTGGAGTGAGGAAGTCGAGTTCGAGCAGGACCGCGACATGTCCCACATCTCCCGTGCCTTTGAGGTTCACGAAAAATTATCCTCCCCCTCCCGGCGGCGTGTGGCGTCGCCAGATGAAGCCTTCAGGCAGATTGAGGAAAGGCAGGCGAGAGCCAGTAGGCTCAGGAAACAGCTATTTGAAGAGAAGGCGGTCAAGAGGAAAGATTTACAGAAAAAGGTACGAAGCTGAATTCAGCAGACGTAGGTTTTTTTGAACGTCCTCTAAATTTGAACGGCGCCGGAAAATGTGGTGAAATTCAAACCTAGCAAACATTAATGCACTGTGAAACAAAAACTTGAGTATAGGCTTGAAAGATAAAGTCAGATCTTTTGCTCCTTATATCACCCTAAGCTGCCAGACAGAATTCGTCACGTCGTTACAGTGTATTGTCTTTCCCGGTCTCTCTGTTTGGTCTTTTTCCTTCCGTTCTACTGACCGTGGGATCTGTTTTTAAATCTTTTTCTTTTCATTCGCCACCTGTCGGTCTTCATCTGTTGCTTTGTTGTCTCCATTGTCAACAGCTAGGTTCCTCTGAGATCGCTATGCTCCTGTTGCACTCGGAGAGCCACAGATCTTAAATGTGTGTGGAAGATTGGCAGTTTTGTAAACTTTATTATGCTAGGCTAAAAATGCGGGGTTCTAAAGCCTGCAAGTCCCACTTTAAAAACGATATCTTGTAAGTTCTAAGGTACTTGCTTGCAGGATCTCGGACTTGGAGCAGGCTTCAGAACCTCCTACATCTGCTAGAGGTTGGCATAGGAAAAGTGCTGAGATCTATGGGTTATTTCAGTAAGATAAATGTTGTACTCGTTGACTCTAGAGATGAAAGTTCGTAGTTTCAGGATAGCACTACTTTGCACCTGTCTGCACTGTCAGAAGTTTCATAACAGATAGCGCATAACACTTTCGGGAATAACACCTTTTCACTTAGAAATAAAGTGTTATGACCAATTAAGTTTACACCATTTCGTGCCTAGATCTCCAACAACACCTTCAATTGGTAAAAATACTAACGGGAACGAAAGAAACATAACAGATAACATCCCAAAGTGTTATCTGTTGAAACCGGGCATCCTTCTGTTGTCGTTATGTAACTTCTGACAGTGTAGTATTTTTACCAATTGAAGGTGTTGTTGGAGATCTAGGCACGAAATAGTGTAAACTTAATTGGTCGTAACACTTTATTTCTAAGTGAAAAGGTGTTATTCTTGAAAGTGTTATGCGCAATCTGTTATGAAACTTCTGACAGTGTGGGAGTCTAAGCTAAAGCTTTTGAGAAGTGGATTTGAGCCTGATGGAAAGCTAGAAAGCAAGCCTCTATGGTTTGTCTATGTTTTCGTTTACACTTTCAAACATTGTCTGTTTATCTGAGGAGAATTGAAGCTGGGACACAGCTGGTTTGCAGGCTGAAGATTGGCTTGTTGATGGTAGGACGTTATGCTACTGATAATGGTAGTCCGTGGAGGGCTGCCTAGGCATTCTTTAACCAAATAATCATAATAAAAACCATCCTTCACTCTTTACTTCAACTCCCTTACTGAACATGGTTTAAATGCTCTGGGTTGGAACCAGAGATGGGTGAATCCGGATTCGAAAACGAATCTAGGATTCCTCCTTTTTGCCGGGTTCGAATCTTCTGCTTGTCAGGCCGCTTTTGGACTCGGAACCTTGAATCTTACGAATCAGCTCCAGTTTCCAGTCTTTTCTCAATTTTTATACACCGTGCTCAAGGTATTTTGCTGAACGAGCCCCAAATTTATTCCTGGTTGCCAAGAGGAAACCCATACTATAAAAAGCACACATGAAAACCTAGAAATATGGTTTACATCGTCCAGTTAATCGTCTCGTTTGCCGTAGAAATCAGTGCTTTATTGTCATCTCTGTTCTTTAAACTGTAACATATGTACATGATTTGATTTTTGTTAAAGTTTAACCGAAAAGGGCTGGGATAGGACAATCTAGATTGGACAATCGCTAGTTACCCATCACTTATTCAGTTAAGTTGGCTTGAAGACCCGCTGAAAATGAGTTACGTGGTTGTTCCGCTATTCACGAATAATCGATTTTCAAATAGTGGAATTTCCGTGTGATTGATGGTACCTCTATACGCTTGTATTTTTGCTGTATCCCTTACGAGAAAGATTTATGATTTTTTTTTGTTCAGGCATTAAGCAATCTTCACCAATCTCACCACTGCCCACAGAAAAGCCGCGTTTGTGTTGAGATTAAAATTTCCCGCGTCATAGTAGAATTTTCGTTGTGGGGACCGCCGTAGAAACTCTGAACGTCATAACTGGAGCAGATAGTGGAAAATAGAAAAATTCCTTTGCAGAATCCAAATAGTTCAGTGTATTCAGTTAAATGCACAAGAATAAGTTCGCTTTTCAGTTAAACTTTAAGGTTGGATTTGAGTCCGGATTCGAATCCTCTGCATACAATGGTGGGTTCGGATTAGGAATCCGATTCGTACCAATCCCGAGTCCTTTCATGATCGGATTCGCTCATCTCTGATTGGAACGAAAGGAGAGGGAGCATGATGGCCATTGGCTTGCAATGAGATCCAGGAGGCATTTCCGAATTATCAAACTTTCCTCACACTCTTTGTGCCTTATGCTTATCTTATCTTGAACTGTCACAAATAAATAGTCATCGTCACCATACTGCCTTGCACGGCCTTCTTGGTCCTTTGAGCATGGTGACAGCATCAGGTAATCCCTTGCATACCCTCCTTCATACCTCCAGCTGTTATGAGACATTAAAGTTTAACCGAAAAGGACTGGGATAGGACAATCTACTTACCCATCACTTATTCACTTGAATTGGCTTGAAGACCCGCTGAAAAATACGTTACTTGGCTGTTCCGCTATTCACGAGTTATCGATTTTCAAATAGTGGAATTTCCGTTTGATTTGTGGTACCTCTATGCGCTTGTATTTTTGTTGTATGCTTTACAAGAAAGATTTATGACTTTTTTTTGTTCAGGCACTAAACAATCTTCACCAATATCACTACTGCCCACTGAAAAGCCGCGTATGTGTTGAGATAAAAATTTAGCGCGTCATAGTAGAATTTATGCTGTGGGGACGGCCGCAGATATTCTGAACGTCATAACTAGAGCAGATAGTGGAAAATAAAAATATCCCTTTGCACAATTCAAATAATTCAGTGTATTCGACTAAATGACACAAAAAAAAGTTGGCTTTTCAGTTAAACTTTAAAGAAAAATCTTTCAGTCATGTGAACTTGGTCAATTATTTTCAGATTGACGAGGTGAAAGAAGCCAAAGATAAGCTAGCTGAACAGAAACGCCATTTGCTGGAGAGGAAGATGAAGCGGGCAGATGAGAAAAGGCAGTGCTTTCTAGCGGACATAGTTAGAAAAGCGCACGACGAGGAACAGAAGCTCAGAGAGCTGGCGTTCATCAATGAGCTGGAGGCGCAGAATAAACGGCTTGACTTTATGACCTCTTGTCAGGTGAGTAAGCAGCATTTTTTTCATAAACTGTCAGAAGTGTCAACATTTACGCAAGGGTGTGATAATGATTTTCATCTGCTGATTATTTTATATCGCTCTTTCTTCCAGCCAAGAACCTCTGGTATAGGATCTCGTTTTTAGCCTGTATCAGTTTATTTGTTGCAGTACTGTATTTGAGCAAAAGCTCCTGGACCAATTAATACTGTGGATGCAATAAAGCATTGAATAGTTTCATTTTCCTTGACTTTAGTAAAATAACAGCTATATATACAGCTATATATACAGCTATAATAGACCGTTGCACCTTTATCGAAACTTTCCGTGGGAAGTAGCTTCACGTATATATTTACAAACTTCCGAGATGAGAGATTTTAGATTATTAGGAATCTGTACTAATCCTTCAAGGTATGTCTTAAATTTTGTGTTGGTCCAAGGATTTTGGAAATGTTGCCACAGTATGTAGACTGCATTCATAGTGACTATGAACTCCCTTCTGTGATTGACATAAAAAACGGAAAAGTAAGAAGAAAGTAGCAAAAAAACAACTTAATCCGTTCTCATAGTCTATTTTTCTCAGCTATTTTATTTTTAGTGTCAGGAGGAACGCTTGCATGGTCTGCAAGAAGAGCGCCTCAGAAGAAATGAAGAAAAAGCCGCGAAGGACGCAGCAGTTGAAGAAAGAAAGAAGGCCCTTGAGGCTGAGCGCCATGTAAGTAGTGAAAAGAGAATATACAGTCGTATGATAATTTGTTGTATTAGCCTATTGTAGGTTATAGTAAACATAATTTAATAATTAAAACAAAAAGAAACCAAAACATACTTGAAAGAAAAACAATCGACTAAAATGAGAAAGCTTTATATCACAGGAACTTGAGCAGTCTTTTAGTATCCTTGCTGCACTTACTGCCAAGGACGTTACAAAATTGTCGTCCGTTCTGTGTTACTTCCTTACATCCCCTTCTCATTTTATTTTTTGACCTGTGAGCTTTGATTGTTTTAGCTGTTCAATTCTGCTGTTGTATTAGTCGATTTGTATCAGTAACTACTTTATTGATTTGCGTTTTTTAAGGAAAAAGTATTGAAGCTTCAGGAGAGACGCCGAAGAAAAGAGGAAAAAATTGACAGAGAGAATCAGGAAAAAGCAAAGCAGAAAGGAGAGCAAATCAGAGAGAAGCAAAGGTAAGCGTAATTCAATAGAAATTAGCCAGCTTGGTTTGCGCCAAAGTGGCACGGATGCTAGCGGGATACTCGCGCGAGGTACTGCGGTGTGTTCCAGATTGTTGCCAATAGTAATAAAAAGCTGTAATATTGATAATTCTTTGTCCCCTTAAATTTTAACCGAATAGGACTGAGATCCGACAGCTTAGTTACACTTTACTTTTTCACTTAAATAGGCCTGAAAACCCGATAAAAATGTGTTACTTCGTTTGTCCGCTATCCACAGATAATCGATTTCATCGAATGAACTTCTTCTTTCGGATTTGTGGTACCTCTGTGTGCTTGTCCCTCTATGCTTGAAATATTCAACAACTACAAAGGTAAGCCATGGCGAAAATAACCCATATAACAAAAAGATATCTTATCATGACTTTCCTGCTTCCTTTAAAGGAGTTGCTTCCTCCAGTTTTCCGAGCTTCGCGTCCGTAACACATGGAAATACAGGCTTTTGTTGAAATTCAAATTTTCCGCATCTGGATGAAGCGCACATTCTGAGCGTTAACTGAGCCCCGGGTGAAAAAAATAAAAAATCCCTAGAAGAGTCAAAATAATTCAGTGTATTCAAACATCATATGTAACAAGACCAAAGGTTCCGATGGGATCCCAAAAATTCAATATTTGATCCAGACAATCAGGTTTTGTCTTCGCCAGATCCAATCTTCGCCAGGCCAAACAGCATATCATTAAGAAAACCAAGTTCAGATATGGATTCAGCATGTGTGTTTACCCCTATAAGCCGATCGAAACGATCCTACCTTACTTCTGGGAATTTTGCGGTTTTGGTGAACTCAAAAACGAATTCAGCGTATCTCCTTACCCCTATATCCAACATCTAATCAACTAAAAAAAAAAAATTTAACTTCTAACAAATTTTCCGGTTTCAGCCGGATTCCGGACGAACTATATGTCCGGCTAAAAAATGATTGTCATATACGGATTCAGCATCTCTTCTTACCCCTAAATCTATCATCTAATTAACTTCAAATGAAACTTTCACTTTTAACAAATTTTCCGGTTTTGGCCGGATTCCGAGCGAACTACTTGTCCGGCGAGAAAATGGTTTTCGTAATTGGTTCAGCATGCCTTCTTACCTCTACATCGAACATCTAATCAACTTCAGATAAAACTTTTACTTTTAACAAACTTTCCGGTTTTGGCCGGATTCCGGGCCAACTACTTGTCCGGCGAGAAAATGGCTTTCATATTCGTGTTCAGCATGCCTTCTTACCCCTCGGTCAAACATCTAATCAACTTCAAATAAAACTTTTACCTTTAACAAACTTTCCGGTTTTGGCCGGATTCCGGACGAACTACCTGTCCGGCGAGAAAATGGTTTTCATATTCGTGTTCAGCGTGTCTTCTTACCCAATAATCGACTATCACATTAGCTGTTTAAAAATATTTTGCTTGTCCCTTAATTTGAACCCCCTCCCCCACCCCTAAATGTAGGGCTACAGAGCCCATCTACGAACTCGACCTTACTCTTGACCCAAAGAATGCTCACACCAAGTTTCATCAAAATATCTCATTCCCTTCGAGAGTTATCGTGCTTACAGACGGCCGGACGGACGGACAACTTTTGCGATGTCATAGGTATCCCTCCACTTACGTTTTGGGATCCCAAAAATAAGCTGCCTTTTCATTCAAACTTTAAATAAAACTTTTGCGATGTCATAGGTATCCCTCCACTTACGTTTTGGGATCCCAAAAATAAGCTGCCTTTTCATTCAAACTTTAAATAATTCTATGGTATCGCTCACTTCAAAGTTGTGAGAACCGTTGATGAATTTAAATGTTTTAGTGAAATCTTTTCTGGCGATTTTTCAATCAATCAATCTTTATTATTCCAAGAACATTCCTTACGGTTTTAACAAAAAACCGAATATTTGCATGTTCTCTCGTCAAACAGAACTATATACAATTGCGCTTTTACATAGACAAATATTCAATAATTACACGAAAACAAAAATTGCAACAACTTAAAGCGCTAAACTTCAATAATTAACATAAAAAAAAGAGGTAAAGAATTTTACTTAAAATTTCTCGTTGAAAAAACTCACAAAAGAGGGGAGAAAACTTCATTCGTACCGGGCATGAATTGCCCGAATGGGTTGGATTTTAGGAACTGGTTGTGCTACCATTCTCTATGGCCTTATGCCGTCGGGAATGGGGGGAGGGGGAAGGATGTGCCGGACATCCAAGGACATAAGTAGATGGTCTTTGCATAACAGAGTAGTGGACTGTCGGCCCTTCCATTTGGAGTAGCGTTGAGTGACTTCATCAGCGCCTTCAAGAATTCCTTCGGCAGTCTACACGCTGAAAAAATGTGTGATGAAAAATGTTTTAGACGAACTCGTTAGAGGTCAATGGCTTTTTTTGCATTATATTACTATTATTATATAGCTAATTATATTAATATTTCGGTTTTCGCATCTACAATCTACATACGTACTGCGTTTTAGTAAAAAGTCGACGACATGTTTCAGGGACCGACAAGAGCGGCTGTCGGCGCTTCAAGCAGCACATTTAGCAACCCTTGAAGAACTTCAAAAGAAAATTCAGCAGAAACAAGAGGAATATGCGCGAAGGCATGACGAAAATATCGAGCAGATCAAAAACAAAGCGAGTGAGCTGGCCGTTCCTCGTTTTGCCTCAACCCCGGAAGAGGCGCCACTGTTAGCTCCCTATGAGAAGAAGCGGTTCTGTAACCTGTGTAACGTCATGGTGAGTGACATGGACTTCACGGGGGGGGGGGGCACGGTTTTATAGGGTTCTTGTCCTACACTGTCAGAAGTTTCTTTACATTTTCAGAAGGATGCGTAAATTGGACCGATATGTGATAAAACACTGTCTTTTGACGTTCCAGAATATTACCTTCATGACCTTTTAAGTGTTAGTTCGCTTAAAGGACACCTGAACAATGAAACCATAGTTGAACACACCATGGAGAATGCATTTACAGACATGGCCACGGAGAGCATTCTTCTCCTGAGTGTGACGTTTTCTGTTCGTTTCTGGAGGTTTGCACATGCAGACTCCAAGACAAAAAGCGCAATTCATTCAAATCTTGTACAGCGCTGGCCGGATCGTGTTGGAATTTCTTCTACATATACGTTTGGGCTTAACTGGTTAAAAAAAATCCAGAAGAAGGGTTGATTGGAGACATTTGTTCATTTCTAAAATTGTTCGGCACTGAAATAAGGACAGATGCAAAATGGAGCAAAATAGCTCGGAAACACTATTTCGTATTTGGATTGGGTTTTCTGCAGGCAATGTTAACGGAAGTCATACAGATAGGGATGATACTTGGTACTCTTCATGCAGGTGTCCTTTAAAGTATAGTGTTGTAAACCACATCTAGTGTTGTGCCTTACAGAAACATAACACTCACAGGCTCATAAAAGATTTTGTCTGTAATGATAACAGAGAGTGTGTTACTGTTGAAGCTTAAGTGTGTTTGAAGACTCCTGTGAGACCTCAGTTGTTCGTGGATATTCTATTCACGCGAGACACGTATTACGCGAAGGGAGAAAACTAACATAAATTCTTCTTCTTTCTTTCATTCTTTCGCACTCCTTGCGCACTTGTTTTTCCTTTCCATTTGACTATAACAGAAATAAAACCAAAAGTAGTGAGTTCTGTTTTGAATTTTTTTAGACGGCTTTCAAATTAACTCCATAAAGGTACTCAGTCCGATAAGATTTCACATACGAAATTCGCGTCACTTTGGGTAGACTAGCATGCGATTCGTCAAATTACGGAGCGAAAGAAGAAATTCGCACCTGACTACCAAAGTCAGGCCGTGTTCACCTACTACCCAAATTACAGCCAATTAAACACGCAACGACCCGTTACCTGAGCAGTTTTGTTCCCGCCTTCCTCAACCTTTTCAACTCGCATCATTATTTGTATATAGATTTGAAAATTGTGTGTTCTGTTTGACAAGTCTAAACTAGTGTAAAACTGTATTTTTTTTTATATAATTAGTGTTAATATGGACGAGAACCACCAAATCGGCCTGACCGTTGTATCGGTTTTGAGAATAAATTGAACTGAATTCAGTTGAAGAAGTCATTTTATTGTTACAGATAGCCTCGGAAATCCAGCTTTTAAGCCACGTTCGAGGTCGAATCCACCAGGAAGCCTTGAAATCCGGGAACCTTTCAGAAAGCGGAACTGACCTCCTTTCCCTCCCTTATATTGTGGAGGCATCTAACGACCAGGCTGCCGTAGAGGGAGAGAGAAGTAAGGAACTCAAGAAGACGTATGCTAAGAGGTTGAAGAAACTTCGGAGCCGAATGTTGCAAAGGTTTGTGTGCGTTTAAATAGAGTGGAGGTTATGAAGATTTCTTACTTCTCTGATTGTCAGAAGTACCATAACAGATAACACAAGGATGCGCAGTTTCAAAGAGACAACACTTGGGATGTAATCTGTTGTGATTTTCAAAACTTCGTGCATTGAATGTGATGCATCGGAAAAGCATCTGCTCACTTTTCCGATATCATGACTATACAAACAAAAAGTCAGCAGATGCTTTTTCTGCGGTTTTTCGGGTCTTGGTGGCAATGCTTGTTATGTATTTACTGCATAATGTTTTCAAAATCACAACAGGTTACATCCCAAGTGTTGTCAATCCTTGTGTTATCTGTCATGAAACTTCTGACAGTGTACTGACTATTTTTCTCAAGGGCCCCTACCTCCAGAAGGGAAGGTCCAGACTGTATGTGGCATTAAAGGACCTGTCTTACCTTTGTTACTGATTCACTCTAATCACTCTGCGTCCCTAATCGTCCATACATTCTCATTTCTGAGATTTCGAATTTCCGGGTGTCATTTTTATTCGCTCTAACGAAACTACGCTGATTTTAGTATTTTCCATCTTTGGCCCTTGTAGAGGCGGATCAGGCCCCTTAGTGCTTCCGAGGATCTCGCTTGTAAGAAACATCATTAAAGCTAGAAAAGTGAACCTTTTTATAACAGGTTCAGTTTTCTTGCTTGAGCCTGAAGAGGACCCTTGCCAAGAAAGGCTGAGATAAATTCAGCTGACTTATCCATTTAGCGCAGTCAACTCTGAAGAGGGCTCTTAAGAGCCAAAATATCGCTTGGTCGTACAGCTATCCGTTTTGTGCCACCAAATATGATTTGCTGTCAGCTTGGGCTGAAGGAACACTCAAGTCCATGAATCCAGTGTTTTAACTCCGGACAGAAACAGACACATTAAACAACTTTGCTGGCGGCTGCAATAACAGCTTCCCGTGAAACCTGGTCATTATCGCGGCAGAGGGACACACAATCTTTTGGTTCTACTTTGTGGCCCCCTAGGTTTCAAAAAGCAAAATGCAAAGCAATGACGTAACTCTAATACTTTATCTATTCTTTTCTAAATTTACCCCCAAAATAGTAATTAAATTTTAAGTTCGAGTAACAAACCTGGGATGGGGGGTGGCGGGGAGATTGATCTTTAAATATTCCTTCTGCCCAAGGTGATCATATTTGGCACTGCAAATCGGATACGTCACCTACATTTTATTATATATATTGTATGAATCTGTACTTCGGCCCTTCTTGGCAAGGGTCCTCGTCAGGCTCAAGCCGCCCAAGCTTGAAGTTTATATTTCCAACTTGAGCGTGAAGAGGACCCTTGCCAAGAACGGCCGAAATATAACTCAAATAAAATGTAACTGATGTATCCGTTTTGCAGTATGTCAGTATGTCAGCAATATATGTGCAATATGTCAGCAGTGTCAAATATAGATTGACCTCCCCCCCCCCCAAGGTTTACTCAAATGGCGTCTCTTGAATGAGTGGCGCCGTATATGCATTCAGCAAGTGTAGTGAATGCTGTCTGTACAACAGCCGAACTTTCAAAATTTGAATTTTTCTTAAAAAATTTAGCAATTGTGCTTACAGTAGTTGTGTTGACTAGCAACGCTATAAGGGGCAATCATAGCCTGCAATCCTCACTCGAATATCTCTTTTTTTAGCGTATCGGTTTCGGTTATATTGATTTAAAAACACTCATAGACAAAAATTTCCGATATAAAACAAAAATCGCAACATTGAGTTTCTTAGTTGCCACAGGTGATGACAAGGACACCGTCTGAAGAAAGGGTGCATTTGATCTGGTCGGGGGCGACTGATGAAGGGAGGGACCATTCTCGGCGGATAGATCTTCTTGAGTAACCCTCTTCCCATTGGGCTTCGAGTACAAGTCGACATGAGATAAGTTTCACCTTCAGCTGATCCTCTCTGCAAGCTCCTACGTTGATTGTGAATCTGAGCGGCTCCACTACTTGGCTCTGAACCTTCTGAACGCGCAGATCTGTATCGATGTCATGAAAGAGTGAGCCAAAGTTTGCTCGCTGGATTGCCGAGCACAGGGCTCGTGAGGCGAAGTCGTCTCTGACGGAGTCGAGGTTGCTACGTTCGCTGGATTCCAAAGCGGACGTCTGAAGATTTGAGTCGAACTCGTCCATAACCGACCCGAAGTTCATCCGCATTCCGCGGTCAGTGCTCTGTTGTATACGTTGGAATCCAGCCTCGCATTCTGACATGAAATCACATTTTGATTTGCTAGATTGCACTTGGCTCACGGACTCTAGGTTGGATACTAGTCGTTGTGAAAGGTTTCTAGCTTCTTCCTGGAGGGCCTGGCGATCAAGTCTCTCTGACAACAAATCATGGGCGGAAGCAACTGACTGTTTAGTAGTCTGGATGGTTTGCTGAAGAGTTTTGCTTTCGTTGCGTTCAGAAGAGGTTGCAGTGTCGCCCTTGTTTGCTGGGGCTGAGACATAGATGGTAGCTGTTGTAAGGCTGGTCTTTGGAGTCTCGGGGGCTGGAATTGCATGTGATTCGTTCAGGGATGGGCCAGTAACTTTTGAAACAGGGGCCTTAAAGGCAGGGTTGCTGCTTTGGCTAATCTTAATGTATGACTTTTCAGCGTTGGCTTTCTCCTGTTCTGCAATTTTCTCGAAGTTCTTTCGTACATCAGAAGGCCTCACGACTTCTTGGACAATTTCTGACTTTTCACTTCGCTTCTGTTGCTTCTGGATTTCCTCGCTTATGATCTGAATCTTCGTGGCGCGAGTTGAGATGGTCTTAGTAGTTAAGACTAATTGACCTTCGGTATCTACAATGCATTGCATCTGGTCGAACTCCATTGTCGATGGGACAGTCCAGTATCGCGAAACAGAGTGAAGGATAGTGCCGCCGTCGCTTGTCTTCTCCTCGCGGTGTGCCTCAAGCGTAATCTTCTTTGTGGTAGGATTAAGGAGAATTTCTATGTCTGCAGGTTTGAATGGATGAACGTTCTCTAGCATGATGATCTCGTCTTCAACTTGGCGGGGTAGAAGGTCGACTGTGTCGATGATCGGCTTGTGCTGGGAGTTTGGTGGGGATGGCTGACGGAATTGTGGTGATGCCCGGGACTGCTGCTGTTGGGCAAAGACCTTCTTCAGGTCCTGGAAGCTGTGCTGATCCGTATCGATCGACGACTCTTCCACTGTAGACTGGACGCTCGAAGCCTGGTTGAGGGCGCATGAGGATTCGTTCCTGTGCACATTAAAAAGACGAGAAGCTACTTCTGAGGATGAGCTTCCTCTTCTTTCGAATGAATCTTCTGAAACAATATTTCTGGATCCTTCACTAACGGATTTCTTGGCGTTGGTAAGTTGCAGCAGCTCATTGGTATTCTGAGTGCAGCTGAGGTCGCTGTTCATTCGGATTATCAGGCCGTCAATGTCACTTCCTTGCTCAGTCACACTCAAATCTGCATTGCCGAGCTTCTTGGATGACGACGTCGCTTCCGACTGTGTCACACCTCTACGTGAGTCCCAGCTTGCTTTGTTGTGAGACTCAGCTTCATAGCCAGAGGTCTGGGCATCCTCGCCCGCCCGTTTGATCGTGTTCAGCTCATGTTTGGCTTTGTGATTGTCTTCTGATTCAACTGTCACACCATCACTGTTCGTCATGGAGGAGTAGGAGTAAGCAGAGCTGATGGATTTTGAAGTTGAACTGAACGAATCGAAGCTTACAAGTTCTATCTTGAAGTCAGTAAGGAGAGAGTTGTTCTTGCTGGCAACTGTCGATGGCATCTTGTATGTATTTGCGTTTATATTATTCCTCCAAACTCGATCTTCTAATCACTCTTATTGCACTTGAATTTGTCCTTTAAACTTCGTTTCACTAGCTAAGTGTTTTCTTGCTGGTTTTTGGTTTGAGACTGATGACTTAGCCTTCTGTCGCGGTAACTTTTATTCATCTCGTCTCTTTGATTGTGCGCATGGGACTCACCGCCAAAAATAGTGATAGCTCTCTGACTCATTTTAATGTATCTCTCGTGTCTTGTGTAACAGGTTTGACTCGTGGCTACGTAATTTCAAATTTCTTTGCCAAAATGACGTTTCTCACTGCGTTTGCTTTGTGACGATATTTTTGACCAATCGTAGACGGTTTAGGCGAATGACGAAAAAATTAAAACACAATTCTAGATTGATCGAGTAGTTTTAGCAAATAAAACCGCGGGCGGCCAGCGTCTGTCATCTGCTCGCATAAACTCTTATCCATTCGTTTTCATGTTGTTTATTTTCAGACGCATTAACTCACGCCTCTCAGGCATACAATTTCGAATGGCAGTTTGATTGTCGAGAAAAGATTGTTAACAAATGGGGGTAAAATAATCTGATTTTAAAACTGATTTTAAAGTAAAAGAGCCAGTTTTAATTTTGAAGAAAAAGCCGACAAACTTTTAAAAACAAAGCATGGGAAGCCCTCCAAACCCACAACCTGTACCCATTTTTTAACAAATGAATAATGTAGTAGATGGTTTAGGCATAATTTTGTTTTATACATTATATTTTGTACTCCTCAATTTTGAGGGAAATAAATTAATAAATAAATAAATATAAATAAATAAATGATATTATAGTTTAGCATAAAATATAAAAGATATATAATATTGAAATTCGTGGATAGGATTTATAATTTTGTATTCGAAAATATTGTTATTTGTAGTGTAGAGTGTAGGTGACATAAACGTTTTCAGTAGGCCTATAATGATATTAGGTTTTTATGGCACTTACCCTTCTGTCAAGTGCCATAATATAGCGATCGCAGTGTCTGTCCGTCCGTCGGTCCGGGTTTTGCTAGTTCTGGCACTTTCACATAAGCTAAGATGATGAAACTTGGCACACCTATAATCGGGAGGGGGGGGAGGGATTGGGAATTAGGAACCTTATGACATGCGTAAGATGCGAACGGCTGACCCGATTGGAGTGAAACTTAATGAGTTGTAAGAGAAGATGCCCTAGATTATCCGCTTGTGTGTCCGAACCGGATTCGGTCGACGTGGGGGGAGTTTGAGGGAGGATCCCGGAATTTCTGTGGATCGCCAAGAGGTAAAACGAGTAGAGTGATTGAACTGAAAATCGGAATGTAGAAAGTCCTTGTGCCCTATGATCATTTTTAGGTGCCCTAGATGATGCATTATCAACCGGATTCGGCCATGGTATTCGAAAAGTTCATGTGCCCTAGATGATCTATTTTTTAGTCTGGACCGGATCTGACCATAGTAATTTCCGAAAAGTGCTGAGATTTAAGTGAGACTTGATGAATGATAAAAGGAAATACCCTAGATAACCTTCGTATGCTCAAACTTGGTTGAAACTTCATGGATTGTACGAGTAGGTGCCTTAGATATCCCATTTATAGGTGCGAACCGTTGCTTTCGGCGGCGTTGGAGTTGGAAGGGGGATATTTTGTGACTTTCTCATTTACATACTTGTACTACCTTCTCGTAACAAGTGCCATATGAGCTCGTAGCTCTTGTTACTTTTTGTTTTTTCTCTTGAAGCACTATGCTTTAATTTTTATACCATGCTTCACACATATACATTTCCGACTTCCACTAGATAGCGCTTAAAAAATAAGCCGTTTTCTTGTTATCGCTTGTCATTGACTCTTCGGCGTATCGGCGGAGACGATTTCAGACCATGGTATTGCAAGGCGTGGAAGTTAAACACTCTCGGCCATGTACGAAAGTCAATCGTTTTGTAGAGCTGAGTGCCGAGAGTGCCAAGGCTGCTAAAATAAACCGTCTCTGTAGCTGGCAGATTGCTCTAATGTTATGTTATGAAACTTTCTGTTGTTTCTAGTACTGAAGAAAAGTTTTGTTTTCTGGATGTAAAGTTACAACACTGCCAAAAATGTACAAATATAACCGACCTACTTGCAGCTGATTCTAGAGCTTACAAGTTACAAGGAATTCTCAGTTGACACCGTTAATATGAATATTTGTCAACAATACAAATAATCCGAAGTATATAATAATTACGAATGGATATGAAAAAATAATCTCCGCTTATATTTGTCGAAGCTAGTAAATTGGAGTATGGCAGTCAGCAAAAATCGGCGTAACCAAATATTAGCGAAAATAAGTTGTCGAGGAATCTGCCGATTTCTGATGTAACATTGTGATCTAGGGCGTGGTAAGGTGGCATCATGATGGTTTGATACGCCCATTGAACTTTAAGATTTTTGGCGTTACGGAGTGGAAGTAGAGTCTTTGCCACATACAATGGCTCAATCGATCGTATGGAAAGAAAGGAAAATGAAAGCTACACAGGAATAAAACAACAACGTTTTGTAGCCAATCTAGGTGGAATTGACTTTATCAAAAAATGCTTCTTTCAGGTCTGATGCCAACTGTGGAAACAACAACAATGAAAAGAACATTCCAGAAAATGTGAAGAAATCTCGAGTAGCCAAAATTCTGTCTAACATCAGTCGAATCACGGCTAAGCAGGCGGTCAATCAATGGGAAGTAAACGCTATTACACAAGTGGAGCGGTCGGCGGATGAACTACTCAAGGTCATGGCTGGTCAGGTATGCTTCTTATGAGATGTTGGGGGGGGGGGGGGCGCTATGGGGTAGGGGAGGCAGGACAGAGCTATGTTATGTCTAACATTGAACGGCTCCTAAGAATATTATCGAAGTTTTATTTATTTATTTATTTATTACCCGATTTTTGGTTATAGCGGAGTAAAATATTACAAAATAAAACTTACATATTAAAAAACTATACAAAACAGAATAAATAAACATGGCTGCATTCTTCACATACACTTTAAAAGACACCTAATACACTTAGAATTTTACATTTTCACTAAACGGTTTCAGGAATAAAAAACTGGCTGATGATATCGTGGGCAGGCAGGGCAGGATGTTGGTGGAGGGTGATTAATAGCAAGTATAAATCTAAGTAATGTGAAAGAAATAAACTGTTATTCTTTGAATCGTATGTTCAATTTTACTGCGTTCCTTCTGTACCCCCCGGGAAGATTTGAAGAGTTACTACAGTTATGCATTACTTTCACGGCCATAAATGTTCCTTCAGCCCAAGGTGACTGCGAATCTTATTTGTCAGTGGAAAACGGATACATCAGCTACATTTTATTAGAGCTATATTTCGGCCCTTCTTGGCAAGGGTCCTCTTCAGGCTGAAAAATGAAAACTGGAATTGGAAAGTTCCTTGCCAAAGCAGATGACCCTTGCCAAGAAGGGCCGAAACATATCTCTAATAAGATTCAGCTTACATATCCGTTTTGCACCGTCACATATACAATAGAGGTATGCTTATGTGAACGTTTGTTTACTTCGGACCGTCGCCGAAGAAAACAATTAAACCATACCAGGCAACTCTTACAGCAAAATACTGGTCAGAAACGTTAAATTTACATCTACAGTTTGATACACCAGCAGTTTGATTCTTTTGGGCTTTGTTTTCCTCTTATTCTTCTTCAAGATCCAAGGCCGTCCGAAAAACGGCACCTAGCGTTCCGAAATTAAGCTCATCTTTTTTCAACAGGGGACGCTAGGCTAGATCAAGCAGACCGAACGACAGGTGCCTCCTGCTACGTTCCTTTGACGTGAATGTGTTTTTTGTCGCGAGTCTGAACCAACAGATGGCTCTATCCGAAGCTATTTACTTCGCTGATGATGAGTCCGAACCAGTGAAAGGAAGAAGGAGAAGTTTTTAAATTGAAAGCTTTATTTTTAAAAAATATTTTAGTTGTTCTTTAGGGCCAAAAGGATTGCTGAAACATTTAGCTGTTCACTGATATCAAGTTTGTTATTTTTCCTTTCTGTTTGACTGTTTTAGAAACAAGAAACAAAGACAAGGTATGGAAAAATTTAGAGAGGTGTTCACATAAGCATACCTCTACTGTACTTTCATTGCAGTGAAGTATCCGGACAACCCAACTCAATAGCTCTGGCCGAACCTGGTGTCTTTAGTAGAATCAACAACGACAAGCCACTTTGCCGTTTTACCGACTGCGCCAGGCCGGATCTTACCACGGCTTCTTGAGCCAGCCAATAACGATAAGCCAGTGCGTCGTTTCATCGCGGCCATGCAGTAATCCGCGATTAAGTTCTCTAAATACCGAGCGGGCTCTGGTCTGGTAGATCGCGTAACGGCGATTACAGTCATACATAGACAATCAATCATACAGTCTGACAATCAATCAGTCAAAACAATCATACAGTCGGACTACGGGACGAAGTCGAGAGAACGCTGATACCTTCAACATCCTTTGAATGACTGCTAGGTTAGCTGGACTTAAAACTTACGGAACTGTTCTACCATTACTATGCCAAGGGGTTGGTAAAGTAGGAATTTGCAGTATCTGAAGCAGAGAGACCGGATTTGCTTAAAGTTTAACTGAAAAGCCAACTTATTTTGTGTCATTTAATTGGATACACTGAATTATTTGGATTCTGCAAAGGGATTTTTTTAGTTTCTACTATCTACTCTAGTTATGACGTTCAGAATATCTGCAACCGTCCCCACAACGAAAATTCTACTATGACGCGGGAAATTTTAATCTCAACACAAACGCGACTTTTCAGTGGGTAGTGGTGAGATTGGTGAAGATGGCTTAGTGCCTAAACAAGAATAAATCATAAATCTTTCTCGTAAGGCCTACAACAAAAATACAAACGCATAGAAGTACCACAAATCACACGGAAATTCCACTATTTGAAAATCGACTATTCGTGAAAAGTGGAAGAACGAAGTAACGCATTTTCAGCGAGTCTTCAAGCCAGTTTTAGTAAATAAGTGATGGGTAACTAGATTGTCTTATCCCAGCCCTTTTCGGTTAAACTTAAACATCTTTATGTTTTAAAATGGGCAGACACCAGAAATTTAAAGAACGGTATTATTACAGAAGGTAGAGTATAGCCCACCTAATGCACGACTGTTATACTTTCGTCGATTGGCAACAATCTTGGAATAACCAGTTTGTATTTTCTTTTTAACATCCCCAACAGGACACTGTCGTAGGCTAGAAATTTAGTTGGTAGTAGTAATACGAAAAGAAGGAATGTACGCATAGTGCATTGGCAAAGCCTCTCCATTCGTCACGAAGCTGGGCGGCTGCAGGGTGTCTTCTCATTGTAGAGTGAGGGAATGTTTGCCTCCTTCAGGTCCCGATCATACTCACTCTGTAGTATGTGTCTTGCTCGGCCTCGTCTTTGTCTTCCTTCCGAACCCCACTGATACACTTTTGACGACAGCCTGTCTTCGGGCATGCGCAGCATGTCCTAACCTGCATTAAACATAAAACATATAGATTTATGGAGGTAGATGAAATATATATATATTGCTCAAATAAGGTTGCTATAATAATTCAAAACTATTTAAGAATGTCATGGGTTGGCAAGACAAGATGTTGGTGAGCGAATAATAACTCACGGTGGGTCGGGAATTTCCTAGTTGGATCATGGGAGAAACGGATGTTCCCACTACTTATAAATTCAATATCTGACGTCGCTTGATTTTACATCTTGCTTTTTTTTGTAGACCGGCTCCGACCAGAATATGATCCAGACACTGGGTGGCTTCCAAACACTCGCCGAAGCATTCTTCTCTTCGCTTCCAGACAATTCTGGAGAAAGCTTGACCAAAGCGAGGTAAGCCTCCCTTCCCCGCTCAGCTTTGGGGAAAACCAGTCAAAAAGTAAGCTAGTGTTTTATGCTCCTTCCCACCCAAACTACACTTATTGCTGTGTCCCACTGAACACGTGAGTAAACCGCGTTGCTTCCGTCAGAAAGCAAAAATATGACAGAGAATTATGAAAAATATCTACCGAGCGGAAGCGATGTTGAAATTCTTAAATGGCCATCGAGAGTGTTATTCCGATATCAACCAAGGTGGACGTATGTTAACTATTATTACTTTTCGAACAGAAAGTACTGTTCTTTTTCTTATTGTACTGTTAGTAAAATTACTCTCAGTACTTTTCTTCTTTGGTATTACTTTTCTGCTACTTATGGGTAGTGAATTTTATTCCAGTGAAGTGGCAAACTGTTATAATTTGTGTATAGGAAGCAGATGTCAATGCTGTCTAGCGGTGACTTTGGTATTTTGTCGGACTTTTACACTCATTCGCATTTAATATTAGTATATTTGATAGCACATTCGCGCCAGAGTTTGAAATCAAACGAGGACGTGTGTGATGATAAATACTGTCAAGCCCAAACCCATGAGAACGATTAACTTTAGGAAAGTAAGACGAAACGAAACGAAAATTTAGCTAAAACACAACTTCCATCCGGGTTCAAAAAGGCTGTATTTAAAGCTCGGTCAACTATGTTCCTTCCTTAGAGCGATGATCCACAAGAGAGGATAGGCTTGTATCAAGCAGATGGTGAAGATTGGCATAGGATTACTACGTCCAGGTTTTGATACGGACTGTAAGACCTCTATCTTGAAGGCTCTATCCCCCCGAAACGCCCCAACCTCTCGAGTAAAAGATGCACGGATTCTGGCAACTTTACTGTACTTACTGTTTATTAGTACGTACCGATTGGTCATCCCTAAACTCGTAACACAAGTGGCGCTTTTGATCGCCGATTAGTTGGACGATAGCGTATTCGTCTGATTTTTTGGTGTTTCTGACGTTCGCCGGAAGCCGATTGCCGTAGCTGTTTATCTTAGTTTCTGTTTTTGCTCCGATCGGTCAACGTTTATTGCCTAAATTCTTGTTCATCCCGATCGGCCTAGGGCTCGCCGTTTGCCGTTGACGTCGGGATTTCGTTAGAGGATGTGACGGTATTTTCAAAAATAAAAATTCCCGTTTTTGCGCACCCAGAAACAACGGCGAACGCCAACGGCTATCGGCTATCGAAAACAGTATTAAGCACGAATCGGCAAACTCGCTTCGTTTACTGGTCAAAGTTGATCGGCGATCAAAAACACAACTATAGTCTCAGTATAAATACTCCTCCAGCCCGAGTTGTCTGGGAATCTCAGAATCATAATTTTTTTTTTTTTTTTTAATTGAAAATAGCAAAAAAAATACGCATGCCTCTACAGTATTGCAGGTTCGTTTCTTCCAGCTACAGACTGAAGAGGACCCTTGCCGAGAAGGATCGAAATAGGCCTATCGGCGAAAAATAATATCTTGGCCGATTTTTGGGATCCCAAAACGTAAGTGGAGGGATACCTATGACTTCACACACAGCACGATTACTCTCGAAGGGGTAGCGATATTTTCAAACTTGGTATGAGGATCCATTGGGTCAAAGTACAGGTCAGGTTCGTAGATGAGCCCTATAGCCCCATGTTTAGGGGTGGGGGAGTGGTTCCAGATTTAGGGTCGAAAAAATGTTTTACAAAGCCATTGAGGATATGAGGGTAAGAAGACATGCTAAATCGATATCTGAAACTTATGTTCTCGCCGGTCAATTAGTTCGTTCGGAATCCGGTCAAAACCGGAAAATTTGTAAAAGTTTTATTTGAAGTTGATTAAATTTGACAGTGCAAAACGGATACGTCAGCTAAATTATATTAGAGCTATATTTCGGCCCTTCTTGGCAAGGGTCCTCTTCAGGCTCCAAACCGCTCAAGTTGGAAAAACGAACTTGTGGACAAACAAACAAAAGTGAATTCCTTTGTGAGAGTTCACGTAGTCAGATATTTAACGCTAAGCTAGAATCTTTAGTATGTTTGTCCACAAGTTCGTTTTTCCAACTTGAGCAGTTTTGAGCCTGAAGAGCAACCTTGCCAAGAAGGGCCGAAATGTAGCTCTAATAAAATTAAGCTGACGTATCCGTTTTGCACTGTCAAATATGATTCGCAGTCAGTTTTGGGCTGAAGGAATATTTAAGTTGATGGAATGCTCGATTTTGGGTAAACTTTTGGGATCCCATCGAAAGCTTTGGTCTTGTTCCTTTTAGAGTCATTTTTATAGTCTTAGTATAACCTATTTATATGGATTTTTTCAGGTGTTCTGAGAATCTTCTTTTCGCAATGCGGCGTTGCCTGGTCGATCATTTTCAAATGACGTCTCAGGTTTTGATAGGATCCCCTCCTCTTGCGTTTGTGGACCTCCTTGTCAGGCGCCTTGAGGTAAGCTCTTGTCAACCAGCCGTACTGTCAGAAGTTAACAGATAACATTAAACACATGGATGCGCATCCTTGTGTTAAATGATATGACGGATCAGAGCCGTCACTACTGGGGGGGGGGAGGGGGGGGACGCCCCCCCCCCCCAATGTTGTCGGCCAGTCGGTAAAAAATAACCGAGTCGGCGCGAAGCGCCGCGATTTTTAGTAAAAACATTGGATTTTTTTTCTCGGAAATAGTCGTTTTTTCTTAAAAACAGTAAAAAACCGTCGGTTTTTCGTAAAAGTAGTCGATTTTTTCTTAAAAGTAGTCGTTTTTTCTTAGAATAAGCCGATTTTTCGTCAACACAGTCGTTTTTATCCGCAAAAATAGTCGGTAAAAATTACCAGCCAGTCGGTAAATACCTTGTCCCCCCCCCCCCCAAACATTTTGGCTAGTAACGCCTCTGTGACGGATTACCACACTGTCAGGATTTTCATAATAATAATAATAATAGCGTTTATTTCCTGAATAGCGCATATAATTACTCGCTAGCATCGGATCGTCACACAATTATTAACACGGCTAAAACTTAGTGATCACTTCTCAATAATTGCCTTTAAATATTTGTATGTATGTACAATTAATAAAGGTTAACTTCAGACATCGAGGTCGATATCGGAAAATAACACCGAGACGGCCATTGAAAATAACCTGTCCGAGCCGAAGGCGAGGCAGGTTATGGAAAATATCAGCCGAGCCGAAGGCGAGGTTGATATTTTTAAATGGCCATCGAGGTTGTCATTCCGATATCAAGCGAGATGGAGGTGTGTTAACTGTTATAACTTTTTCTACCTCGGCATGACGTTGGAGGAGGATATGACTTATATCCTCCTCTCCGGAGGTGGATATGACTAATTCTGCAACGTGATTGGCTGGATTATCCCGTGGAGTGATATTTTACGTTTTCTGTGTGAAGATTACCGTAAGATAACTGACCGTGGGTCATAGGAGGATATGCACTACACGCCTGCTCGAAAAAAGTTATTAATGAATATATCACAGTTCAGAATTAAAATGGTTTACGAAATATGGCCCAAATGACGAAAGATACCGGTCAGTAGAGTGGATATCGGGGCGAACAAGTCTGGTACAATTACGGGTCGCAGCGCGAAGCCTTGTTTCAGGTCGAGTCGGGTTTGGGGCTTCGTAATCCGGTAGGATAGATCTATGAAAATCAGAGGACAAGCATTTTCGTCCAAAATCCATTGTCAACTTGTGTCAAACAGATAGCGCAAGGATGCGCAGTTTCAACAGACAACACTTGGGATGTAATCTGTTCTGATTTTGAAAACGTTATGCAATAAGTATTATGCATAGCAAGCATTGCCAGGAAGAGTCGAAAAAGCATCACCTGATTTTTTTGTTTGTCGTCATGATATCGGAAAAGTCAGCAGATACTTTTTCGGCGGCCTTTTAAGTGTTATGGTTCGCGGAAAGATAGCACATAAGGGACTCCTCGCGTGTCGTTTATCGCGTGTCTGCTCCGATGTACTAAGATAGTTGATTTCGGTAAACAGATAAGTCAGCTGATATTTATTTTAGCGATGATCCTGTGAGGTTCGTCTTTCTAGGCTGAAGGTTTCTAGGTTGAAGAAGGGCCGAAATATCGCTAAAATAAATATCAGCTGACTTATCCGTTTACCACAGTCAGATATGGATCGCGGTCACCTTGGGTTGAAAGAAAACTATAGTTGACTATTCAGCTCTTGCTATCAGCAAGAGCTGCATTTCTATGGCTGTTTTAAACCTCTGTCAATGCCTTTTGGCTTGAATGGTAAACTTGGCAGTCTGTGCAACTGGTCCTTCTGACGAATAAGCTTCCCGAAAACAATAATCGGGAGCCTGTTACGTCGCGAAAGGAGCCAAACATGGCAAGCGTACAAATCAGTGCAACGCCAATTAGGGTATCAGAAGACGTCGTACGAAATGGAGGTTCTATTAACCCTTTAAGTACGGCTGTCCTTTTAAAAGGACAAGTGACTTTGAGGCTCAATTGCAGCTCGTGTATGGGATCGATCACTACGCGCCATCTACCATTGTGTTCGGCTGCTTAAATGCTATTTTTTAAGCGGTCACACAAGGTGATGCGACTTTCCGTTCAGTTGCTATGTGAAAACTGAGGAAAGAGGTTCTGAAGGTGGAAAAAAGGGTGTATAAAACAAATTAATATTAAAATTAGTAGATGACCTTGGAAAATTCTGAAAAAAATTCAGAGCGTAGTTGGATAATACTAGAATAGAATCTGACAGTAAGATAACTTCACTAGCAAAATTGCCGGAGTAGCAGCTAAAGTCTTTCATCTTGTCCTTTTGAAAGGACATCCGTCCGTGAGAGTCACGCGGAGTAAGAAAATTATATGAGAATAGAACTTGTGTGAATTTATTAGAATTAGTTATTAGAAATTTGTAGAAGACATAAATAAAAATACCCGTTGTACAAACTATCCTTTCCGATGGCAGATGAATTCCAAAGTGCATTGAAGAAGTCGCGGAACTTGCGAGCTCAACGTAATCTGGAACCGGAGAGGGCACTAGAAATGTTTATGGGATTGCCGGATGGTGACATATCCTGGGTGTCAGATCTTTCTGACTCGGACGATGACAACGATGATAGCGAATATTTGCCGCCAAATGACGAACTGCCTGACATTCATCCACTGTCAATAACTCTGTTGCCGACTGTTGAACCTGGACCATTTGGACTTGGAGGGGATATCGTCATGAGGCTTCTGACGTCTTTGGAACCCAAAAATGGTCACAAGATCTACTTCGACAATCGGTTTTCGAGCGTCGACTTTGTCGTACACCTGAAATAAGTCGGTTTCGACTGTGCCGGGACAATTCGTCAACACAGACTTTCAGGATGTGAACTGATGCAAGAAAAAGAACTCGAGAGGTTTGGACGGGGTCGTGTTGACTGGCGAGTGGAGAGATCGTCGGAAGCCTGGTGCGATGGTACGACAATAAGGCGGTCACTCTTGTATCAAACTACGTCGGTGTCGAGCCCAAGGATTCCTGTGGGCGATGGGATTCCTCTGCCAAGAAATATATCGAAGTTGAAAGGCCTGCAGTCATCAAAGAGTATAATAAGTACATCGGCGGCGTGGACCTGCCGGACATGCTAATCGAGTCTTATCGCTCCAACTTGAAATCACGAAAGCGGTACATGCACATATTTTATTACGTTATCGACAGTGCAGTTGTGAATGCCCGGCTGCTGTATCGCAGACACAGCTGGCAGAAGAACGAATTGCCCATGCCTCTGCTGAAGTTCAAGACTTCCATTGCCTGCTCTCTTGGATATAGCGATACACCGCGAAGGCGCCCTGGTAGGCGTTTGTCCGTGGAAGCTGATGATTCTACTCCCCCACGTAAGAAGGCAATGCAGCCCATCCCGCCTACAGACGTCCGACATGACGGTTACAACCACTTCGCTGAGTTTGGTGAAGAGCAGAAACGCTGCCGTGTTTGCCATCGGAAAACAAAAATTCTTTGTAGCAAATGCCCGGGGATAGCACTCTGCCTTGTTCCGGATAGGAACTGTTTTCTGGTCTATCACAACAAGTGAACTGCCTGTTTTTTTTTTTTTTTTATTTAGACTTGACCAGTTCAATAAAATGAATGGAAAAAAAGAAAGTTATACTCCATCCAGGACGGATGTCCTTTTAAAAGGACATGACGTAACTCGAACCGTGTACTAGATACGGAAAAAATAAAAGCAGATTCGAGTTCAGCATTTTTTTCTGCTTTAGGAACACCTTTCAAATATTTTTTTATCGTTTGATTTCTTAATTCAGTACTTAAAGGGTTAAATAAGAATGGATAAAAAGACTATGAAACTAGAGTGGATTAGTATTAGGGATACGACGGTCCTTTTAACAGGGTCATAACGCAAATATTTTTGGCATCTGTCGCAGTGTTCATCGCAAGGATGCGCATCCATGTGTTAAATGAATTGAAATGGTAGACGAACCCATGAGACGCCCAAGGCCATTTCTGAACTGTTGGAGATTCTATAGTAGTAACCACAGGGTATTATAAGTTCTCTGTGGAGTGTATAAGGCAGATCATGAAAAGATTTGAATCCGAATCCAGGGCTAGGTACGAATCCTAATCTACCATTTCATGCTGAGGATTAGAATCCGGGTTCGAATCAGACGTAAAAAAAAAATCGAATCATGTACTACATAGGTTATAGTTTAAAAATCAGAGGTCACAAAAAACACTGATATCTAAGGTAGGGTAATCATATAACGTGATAGATTAGTGAGGATGGCTGGTTGTGGGGACCAGAAAGTTGGACTGCCTTAGCACACTATGTATAAATTGGGAAAACGGAAACTGGAAGGATGAAGACTAGACATTTGAGCGGATTCGTAAGATTGAGGTTTGGAATCCGAGTCCGAATCCAGCCTGAAAAGCAGAAGATTCGAATCCGGCAAAAAATACGAATCCTGGATTTGAATCCGGATTCGGATTCGCCCGTCGCTGGTGTAAGGCTCCTGTGCCATCCGCGATGAATACTTTTTTTTTTTTTTACTTTTGCCCGTGGTCTGTTTTTGCACACTATTATTATTATGATCGTTGTTAAAGGACCTCTCGCACTATTGACTGTCTATGTTCCAGTATTTTAAAATAGTTGAATACTTTATACTTCTTTCTTTTGCAGAAATTGGGTCAAATAGCAAAAACTAAAAATTGCATTTGACTTCGATTGGACCTCGCATGTATCTCACTTAGGAGTAACTTATCACCTTTTTGAAAAACGCCGTCGATATGTTCTTGGGGGAATGCATACACCGGGAGATCTTAGTAGAACATAAGGGACCGTTCCATCCGCGACGAATGATGATGAAAAAAAGAAGAAATTATGCTGGTTAGATCTACGGTTATATTTGTCTACTAAGCCACTCTTTTCTTCTTTCAGCCTTTAGTGTCGTCCCACAACAGTTTGTCCACCCCACAGTTGTCGATTGTAACTACTCATCCCAGTGACTCTCTTACCTGTGAGTATGTTCCTTAATTTTTCTAACCTACGTCTACCGGGAAGATCTCAAAATGGATCTAATTATCGTAATAGTTCGGATGGTGTGAGCATTCCTTTTTCCATTTTTTGGGGTACGTAATCCTCCAGCCCGAGCTGATCGTAATTAAATTTCTCTTTTTTTTAGGTGGCATTCTCTCTTTGATCTCAACGATGCTTAATTCAGTTGCCCTGTATAGTCCCTGCATTCCAGAGAAGAAGAATCTCGATACTTCAGAGGTAGATGTCTCTCTAGTCAAACAACAGACAGCCGACTTTATCAGGTAAGCTTCCGAAAGTTCCTTCTGCCTGTGTGTTATAAAAAATTGATGTGTCTCTTCTTCTTCTTCAAGTACTGGGAGTTCCACTTGAGCCTTACCTTTTTTTTGGGGGGGGGGGGGGGGGTCAAAAATAAATTACACTGAATCTTCTAGTTTCAGGTTCGTAAATGAGACGAAAATGCTATTAAATATAGCTTTAGCACCACTAGTCTGAATATTTAGATCACCGTTAAGCGAATTCACTGTTGGGTCTCTGCTAACTTATGCTGACGACGTACGCAACTTAAAGTTTGACCGAATAGGACTGAGATCCGACAGTCTAGTCACACTTCACTTACTTACTTAAATAGGCCTGAAACCCGATAAAAAATGCGTTACTTCGGTTGTCCGCTATCTGCAGATAATCGATTTCATCGAATGATTTTCATCGAATCTGTGTGCTTGTCGCTCTATGCTTGAAATATTCAGCAACTACAAAAGTAAGCCATTGCCGAAAAATAATACGTATAACAAAACGACGAATCTTGTCATCACTTTCCTACTCCCTTCGAGAAGTTGCTACATGAGTTTGCCGAGCTTAGCGTCCGTAACACATGGAAACCCAGGCTTCTGTTGAAAATAAAATTGTCCACGTCTGGGTGAAAGGAGTGCAAAGAACGCGATTGATGCTGTTTAAATCGTTGTTCTAATCTTAATACCATTCTTCCAAAATGATCGTCGCGAGGATCATCCCTTCATATTGTTCGCCATCTACTAACACTAAATATTACTACATAACTTCCTAGGTGGCGTCCAAGTCGTTACAAGTCCTGGTTGGTTGTAGCTGAGAAACTACGTAGAACTCGCTAGGGCAACAGTTCCGTATTGTTTTTTATGGCACTTGCCTACCGGCCAAGTGCCATATACCGATCACTTTTCCGTCGGTCTGTCGGTCAGTCCGCTGTTTGCGAGTTAGGGTACTTCCAGATGTGCTAGGACGATGAAACTTGGCAGGCGTATTAGGGGCGTTATTAGGCGTACTAACTTGGAAATAGTCACTTGCTCGATCCGACCATCGTGGGGGGAGGGAGGGGAGCCGGAATCCGGAATTTAGTGGCATGCATAACTTTCGAACGGGTGATCGGATCTTAATGAAACTTGATATTTGGAAAGACGTCATGCTTCAGATGTCCCATATCAAGTTCGGACCGAATCCGATGTGTGTGTGTGGGGGGGGGGGGAGTCGGAGGGGGGAACCGGAAATCATATTAAACGCTTAGAGTGGAGTGATCGGGATGAAAGTTGGTGGGAGGAACAAGGACAACCCCTACGTACCTCATTGCCAGAACCGGACTGGATTCGTGCACTGTGGGGGGAGTTGGAGTGGGGTTCCGGAATTCCGGTGATACGGAGTTAAGTTACTTCCAGGTGGGCTAGGACAATGAAACTCGGCAGGTAAATCAGGGACGCGACCAGATTAACCTGGAAATAGTCAACTTCCCGATCCGACCATCGTGGGGGGAGTGGAGGAAGGGGGAATCCGAAATCTTGAGGTATACATAGCTTCCGAACGGGTGATCGGATCATAATGAAACTTGATATGGCGAAACACCTCATGTCTCGGATGTCCCGTTATAAGTCCGGACTGGATCTGATAAAGGTGGGTGGGGGGGGGGGGTCGGAGGGGGAACCGGAAACCTTGTGACACAACGCTTGGACTGGAGCGATCAGAATTATACCTGGTGGGTAGAACAAGCACAAGGCTAGCTATGTACACCAGTGACAGAAACGGACCGGATTCGGGCACTGTGGGGGGAGTTGGAGAGGAGTTCCGGAATTCCGGTGATACGGAGTTAAGTTACTTCCAGGTGGGCTAGGACAATGAAACTTTGCAGGCAAATCAAGGACCCGACCAGATTAACCTGCAAATAGTCAACTTTCCGACCCGACCATCATGCGGGGAGTGGAGGAAGGGGGAATCCGAAATCTTGAGGTATGTATAACTTTTGAACGGGTGATCGGATCTTAATGAAACTTGATATTTGGAAACTAAACTTTCCTCTTTAAAGTCCGGATGTTATCCGATGAATGTTGGGGGGGGGGGGACCAGAAATCTTGTGACACACTTAGAGTGGAGCGATTGGGATGAAACTTGGTTGAAAGAACAAGCACAAGCCCTGCTAGATATATCAGTGACAGAACCGGACCGGTTGTAGCTGAGAAACTATGTAGAACTTGCTAGGGCAACAGTTCCGTATTGTTTTTTATGGCACTTGCCTACCGGCCAATTGCCATATACCGATCACTTTTCCGTCGGTCTGTCGGTCGGTCTGTCGGTCAGTCCGCTGTTTGCGAGTTAGGGTACTTCCAGATGTGCTAGGACGATGAATCTTGGCAGGCATATTAGGGACCCGACCAAACTAACTTGGAAATAGTCACTTGCTCGATCCGACCATCGTGCGGGGAGGGAGGGGAGCCGGAATCCGGAATTTAGTGGCATGCATAACTTTCGAACGGGTGATCGGATCTTAATGAAACTTGATATTTGGAAAGACGTCATGCTTCAGATGTCCCATATCAAGTTCGGACCGAATCCGATGTATGTGGGGGGGGGGGAGTCGGAGGGGGGAACCGGAAATCATATTTAACGCTTAGAGTGGAGTGATCGGGATGAAAGTTGGTGGGAGGAACAAGCACAACCCCTACGTACCTCATTGCCAGAACCGGACTGGATTCGTGCACTGTGGGGGGAGTTGGAGTGGGGTTCCGGAATTCCGGTGATACGGAGTTAAGTTACTTCCAGGTGGGCTAGGACAATGAAACTCGGCAGGTAAATCAGGGACGCGACCAGATGAACCTGGAAATAGTCAACTTCCCGATCCGACCATCGTGGGGGGGAGTGGAGGAAGGGGGAATCCGAAATCTTGAGGTATACATAACTTCCGAACGGGTGATCGATCATAATTAAACTTGATATGGCGAAACACCTCATGTCTCGGATGTCCCGTTATAAGTCCGGACTGGATCTGATAAAGGTGGGGGGGGGGGGTCGGAGGGGGAACCGGAAACCTTGTGACACAACGCTTGGACTGGAGCGATCAGAATGAGACCTGGTGGGTAGAACAAGCACAAGACGAGAGTTAAGTTACTTCCAGGTGGGGGGACCCTGAATCTTGAGGTATGTATAACTTCCGAACGGGTGATCGGATCATAATGAAACTTGATATGTAGAAAGACAACGTGTCCCAGATGTCCCATTTCAAGTGCGGACTGGATCCGATGAAGCTGGGGGGGTCGGAGGGGGGAACCGGAAATCATGTTAAACGCTTAGAGTGGAGCGATCGGGATGAAACTTGGTGGGAGGAACAAGCACAAACCCTAGGTACATAACTGACAGAACCGGACCGGATTCGTACACTGTGGGGGGAGTTTGAGTGGGGTTCCGGAATTCCGGTGATACGGAGTTTAAGTTACTTCCAGGTGGACTAGGACAATGAAACTCGGCAGGTAAATCAGAGACGCGACCAGATTAACCTGGAAATAGTCAGATTCCCGATCCGACCATCGTGGGGGGAGTGGAGGAAGGGGGAATCCGAAATCTTGAGGTATACATAACTTCCGAACGGGTGATCGGATCATAATGAAACTTGATATGGCGAAACACCTCATGTCTCGGATGTCCCGTTATAAGTCCGGACTGGATCTGATAAAGGTGGGGGGGGGGTCGGAGGGGGAACCGGAAACCTTGTGACACAACGCTTGGACTGGAGCGATCAGAATGAGACCTGGTGGGTAGAACAAGCACAAGACGAGAGTTAAGTTACTTCCAGGTGGGGGGACCCTGAATCTTGAGGTATGTATAACTTCCGAACGGGTGATCGGATCATAATGAAACTTGATATGTAGAAAGACAACGTGTCCCAGATGTCCCATTTCAAGTCCGGACTGGATCCGATGAAGCTGGGGGGGTCGGAGGGGGGAACCGGAAATCATGTTAAACGCTTAGAGTGGAGCGATCGGGATGAAACTTGGTGGGAGGAACAAGCACAAACCCTAGGTACATAACTGACAGAACCGGACCGGATTCGTACACTGTGGGGGGAGTTTGAGTGGGGTTCCGGAATTCCGGTGATACGGAGTTTAAGTTACTTCCAGGTGGACTAGGACAATGAAACTCGGCAGGTAAATCAGAGACGCGACCAGATTAACCTGGAAATAGTCAGCTTCCCGATCCGACCATCGTGGGGGGAGTGGAGGAAGGGGGAATCCGAAATCTTGAGGTATACATAACTTCCGAACGGGTGATCGGATCATAATGAAACTTGATATGGCGAAACACCTCATGTCTCGGATGTCCCGTTATAAGTCCGGACTGGATCTGATAAAGGTGGGGGGGGGTCGGAGGGGGAACCGGAAACCTTGTGACACAACGCTTGGACTGGAGCGATCAGAATGAGACCTGGTGGGTAGAACAAGCACAAGACGAGAGTTAAGTTACTTCCAGGTGGGGGGACCCTGAATCTTGAGGTATGTATAACTTCCGAACGGGTGATCGGATCATAATGAAACTTGATATGTAGAAAGACAACGTGTCCCAGATGTCCCATTTCAAGTCCGGACTGGATCCGATGAAGCTGGGGGGGTCGGAGGGGGGAACCGGAAATCATGTTAAACGCTTAGAGTGGAGCGATCGGGATGAAACTTGGTGGGAGGAACAAGCACAACCCCTAGGTACATAACTGACAGAACCGGACCGGATTCATGCACTGTGGGGAGAGTTTGAATGGGGTTCCGGAATTCCGGTGATACGGAGTTTAAGTTACTTCCAGGTGGACTAGGACAATGAAACTCGGCAGGTAAATCAGAGACGCGACCAGATTAATCTGGAAATAGTCAGCTTCCCGATCCGACCATCGTGGGGGGAGTGGAGGGAGGGGGAATCCTGAATCTTGAGGTATGTATAACTTCCGAACGGGTGATCGGATCATAACGAAACTTGATATGTAGAAAGACAACGTTTCTCGGATGTCCCATTTCAAGTCCGGACCGGATCCGATGAAGCTGGGGGGGTCGGAGGTCCCTATGTAGATCAGTGACAGAACCGGACCGGATTCGGGCATTGTGGGGGATTATAGGGGGGGTCCGGAATTCCGGTGATCGCAAGTTAAGGTACTTCCAGACATGCTAGGACGATGAAACTTGGCTTGAAAATTAAAGACTTGACATGATTGGCTTAGAAATAGTTAGTTCCCAGATCCGACCATCCCTGAAAGTACTAATGCTAACCGCAAAGTGCAAAAAAATACTTTTAAGGAAAATATACATTTTCGTGATCCCTATGAGCCCATGATCATTTTTGCCTCAAGGGTTTTGCTTACAGTAAAATTCCTTAAAGTACAAACAATACTTTTGAGCAAAATACATTTTCGTGCTCCTGATGATCATCTTTTTTGCTTCAAGAGTTTTGATTACAGATGATTTTTTATAACTTGGAAATAGTCACTTGCCCGATCCGACCATCGTGGGGGGAGGGAGGGGAGCACTACTATCCATTCACATCGTACTACGATAACTTGAATACAAGCTAAAAAGCTTGCAAGTGCCATATGAGCTTTCAGCTCTTGTTTTACTGTCCGCCTATTCGATTCAGTTAAATCAGGTTTATTCTCCAGAATGTGAAAGCAGAGTGATCATATATGACGTTGGTACGTCACATATAATGAGACAATATGTAACAAAGTGAAAAATAGATGGTACAAACAATTCAGGGCCTGTCGTAAAAAGAGTAGTGTTATAAATGGCAAAATTGGTCACAGTAAAAAGGGGGGTTTATGTATTTTAACGTAATTTTATGGAGCCCGTGAAGTTTAAACTTTACCTGTTTTACGTAATTTACATATAGCCTACCAATATTTTATGTAATTAACCGGAATTGTATCCCGTAGGACAGGCCAGTGCTTTCTGGGGTGGCCTTATTCAATTCAGTTCAATTGTTTATATCCGCCAAAGCTGGCGAGTAGAAACATATAAGAAAATATAAATAATCGGTCTACAACTGACGAACAACTAGACCAATACACTTTCACAAATTCTACATTCAATTCATTTAAAAAATAACACTAGCCTAAATGAATGTAAATCCTAAAAAAATTATTATTATCGTTATTTGCGCAAAACCGCATAGAGATTCATCTGAAACAAGTGTGAATATGCTTTGTTTGCATTCTTTTTTTAAGGAGTTGATTTGAATTCCTTATCGAACTTCTAGCAGAGAAAAAAACAAAGAAAAGGATGAATGTTTAACTGGTCTAAATTAAAAAAAAGCTAAAATTGTGCAGTATCTTTTTCATTCAGTAGTTTATTGCGCGTTTCTAACCATATATTCCAGAAGGCAAGGATTGTCGAATAAAATCGTTGAACATTATCAAACTTACTAAATGGTGGAAATTGATGCTGTTGCTTTGATACGCGATATTGAGCGTCTGGTTTGGAAGGCAACTCATCTCTGTTCTTCTAACTGTTATACGCCTTTTTCTGACCAGAAGTTTTTTCACCTACTAATTCCCCATGTCCCAGTTCAGCGCTTCCAAACGGACTAGTTTCTGTAAATCCCCCTATAGGCGTATTCTCGCCGTTCCCCGAGGACTCCACTTGAGGAGTCCCCGCGTTTTTGTTTGTCCCGGGGACTCACTCCCCGTATTCTCGCGAGTCCTCACGGACGGGGAATGCTCCGATTGTCATCACCATCATAAAAAATGACTCCCTTTCAGATTCGGAGGGGGAAAATTTTTTGCTGGTGTTGGTGAAATGTTAAATTAATTAAAGATAATCAGGATAAACAAAACCAAAAATACAGTGGATCCAGACTAATTTCGTCAACTGCATATTTTTTTTCGAACAAAATCCATTTTGGAAGCATTCCCCGTGTTCTCGCTGTTTTCTGTACGTGGAGTCCGCGTGGAATGATTCCCTCTATTCTCTCCGTTCCCTTTGATTCCCCGAGGACTCCTCGGGGAACGGCGAGAATACGCCTTATGCCTCACAATCAGCACTTGTGTCAGACATACAAAAATAGATCCACAGGTTGATGAGTAGAAAATCTGCAATCTACGTCCCACGTAATGGAGGTTTTACATAATCTCAGTAGTAGAAAGTGAAAGTTACCCACTACCTTATGGATCCGACTTTTGATATGTCTACACGAGTGTTGAATATGAGACAATGGGGGATTAGCAGAAACTAGTCTACCTGGAACGCTGAACTGGAATAAGGCGAATTTGTCACCTAATGGACTGCACTTAATAATAACGAGACGACGAGGCGCCGTGACTCGTTGCGCTAAATGGTAAATTCGGTGTGATAGGTGTGACTGATGTTATAGCTGGTGTTAGGGTTTTGCAGAAAGAAAGGTAAATTTGTGTTCACCATGACGTTTCGTATCGATTGCTAATGGTTGACCCCGCTTTTCGCCCTATCAACACTGTTACGCCCTATGTGGGGCGTGATGCCCAGTTGTAACTTGTCTCCCGTACGGAAAATCTCCACGTCGAATCTAGGTCAAAACGGCCTCGTACATTTGAAACACAAACTAGGTCGTTTTCTCCCTCGTTTTCGCTGCCTATTCGCTCTCGTTTTTCACCTCAAAACGACCTCGTACATTTGAAACACAAACTAGGTCGTTTTCTCCCTCGTTTTCGCTGCCCATTCGCTGTCGTTTTTCACCTCAAAACGACCTCGTACATTTGAAACACAAACTACCTCGTTTTCTCTCTCGCTATCCCTGGACAGCGAACGCGACCTCGATGATAGACCCCGGTTTTTTCTGTCTATACAACGAGAGCGCTGCGCGAACTCGCCTCCGCGGATGAACCTCATTTGCAACCAATGTTTTCGAACGACCCTGTTTACGAGGTCGAAACTGTTAGTAATAAATCGGCCTTGTAGAAACAAAAATTCGTGTCCATTGATGGCACTGATTGACAATGACCAGGTATGGGTAGGGCCTATTCTCCAAACTACCAATGGTCGAATCCTGTAACATCTTCGTATAATAAAAACAAACCCAAATTTATACTTATATAGAAGACAGAATTATGTTTCGCAAATAATCGACTTAGCTACTAACTCTCAAAATTTGTCGGGTGATGCTTTTGCACGATCGAACAAGGTCTAAATACGGAAGCTGCTTCTGAAATTTTTTGAACTTCACAGTATAGCAATATTTTCGAAACTATAGGCGGCAGGGCTTAAATTAAAGCATTTCCTTGGCTCTTACAATTAACACTTTGTTTTTCTGACTCGAAACAAGCAATTAGAGATGCGTACGTTGGATTTGATTAATATAGTGAACATACAAATCGAACTGGATGGCTCGTTGCCCCTAGATTTCTGGCAAACGTAAAGCTCGAAAGTAGTTTTTTTCTCATTGCTCACCAAATGCCTATAGGTGAGATAAAAAACAAACAAACAAAAAACAGCCTCTGCATCTCGTCAATTACATTGCCAGCGGAAACAAAAGTCGAATAATTATAGGATAAGTATTTCGCATCACCTGATGGCAAACTGCGCAGTGAAACTATATGGTTGCCCACGCACTTCACCAAACACGGGGCGGAAATGAAATCTCCCTTATCTTTCGCTACCATCTTCGCAGCGAAAACAAAGCCGAACACCCTCGCCCTTCGCCAAAGATGAGGCGGGGATGAATCGCACTGTCCTTCGCCTTCATATTCGCAGCGAAAACTAAGGTCGAAGGGAAATCCGCCTTCGCCCTTACTAAACACGATAGCGAACGCGAGATCTCCCTCTCTTCGCTTTCATATTCGCAGCGAAAACTAAGGTCGAAGGGAAATCCGCCTTCGCCCTTACTAAACACGATAGCGAACGCGAGATCTCCCTCTCCTTCGCCTTCATATTCGCAGCGAAAACTAAGGTCGAAGGGAAATCCGCCTTCGCCCTTACTAAACACGATAGCGAACGCGAGATCTCCCTCTCCTTCGCCTTCATATTCACAGCGAAATTTGGGTCGAAGTAGAATTCGTCATCAATATTCGTCCTCGCTATACTTTCGCCCGCATTTCGCTACCAAAAATTACGTTTCGTCCACGATTCGAGGTGGAAAATGGCATTCGACGTGGAGATTTTCCGTACGGGCTGGAGTAATAAATGTTAGGCCTGTCTCAGTTTTGGGCTTCTGATTTTGTCTAGAGCAATTAAGTTATTGTCGGGTAACTCTGAAACATCGTATTTCAGTGGCTAAAACCTTATCTAAAACCTAAAACCCTACTTTATTATACCAATTTTACTTACCGAGTTTTTGGGATCCCAAAACGTTAGTGACGGATACCTATGACATCGCAAAAGTTGTCCGTCCGTCTGTAGGCTACGCACGATAACTCTCGAAGGGATTGAGATATTTTTATGAAACTAGGTGGGAGGATCCTTTGGGTCAAAGTACAAGTCAAGTTCGAAGATGGGCTCCGTCGCTCTATATTTGAGGGTGTGGGAGGGGTTTCAAATTAAGGGGCAAAAAAAATATTTTTCGAAAGCTATTTGGATAGTTGATTTAGGGGTAAAAAGACACGCTGGATCCGAATACGAAAATTATTTTCTCGCCGGACAAGTAGTTCGCCCGGAATCTGGCCAAAACCGGAAGGTTTGTTAAAAGCAAAAGTTTTCTTTGAAGTTGACTAGATGATTGATTAAGGGGTAAGAAGACATGCTGAACACGATGATGAAGACCATTTTCTTGCCGGACAAGTAGTTCGCCCGAAATCCGGCGAAAAACGGGAAATTTGTTAAAAGCAAAATCTTTATTTGAAGTTGATTAGATGTTCGATGTAGGGGTAAGAAGACATGCTGAACACGATGGTGAAAACTATTTTCTCACCGGACAAGTAGTCCGTCCGGAATCCGGCCAGAATCGGAAATTTTTAAAAGCAAAATTTTTATTTGAAGTTGATTAGGGGATAGATTTGAAGATAAAAAAAGACGCTGAATCTGTATATGACAACCATTTTTACCCGGACGTATAGTTCGTCCGTAATCCGGTTGAAACCGGATTTTTTTTTTAGAAGTTAAAGTTTTATTTGAAGTTGATTAGATGTTCTTTATAGGGATAAGGAGATACGCTGAATTCGTTTGTGAACTATCTTTTTTTTTTGCTGGGCAAGTAATTCGGCCGAAACCGGAAATTTGGCAGAAGTAAAGCAGGGTTTCGTTCAGTATCGTCAAAATAGATATGGCTTATACAGGTATATCTGAACTTGGTTTTCTCAGATGGTTAGCCTGGCGAAGATTGGATCTGGCGAAGACAGGACCCATTTGTCCGGATCAAACATTAAATTTTTGGGATCTCATCGAAACCTTTGGTCTTGTTTATTTTATGGTCATTTTCCAACACCATTTAAAATTCGCTCAGATAAGTTTGTATGAGGTTTGCTAAGTTTTTGCAGAGATTCATACAATTTCGTTTGTCCGACTTTCTGAAATTCAGTAAAATGTTGCGATATTGCTAATAAGCAGCGTACCAGAACATGTCCGTTTCTGTTTACCTAGCAAGAGGGGCGAGGGCGGTATGATTTTAGCTTCTAGGGACGAAACTGTTACCGCATCGGTACAGAAACTGTTACCGCATCGGTACAGAAACTGTTACCGCATCGGTACAGAAACTGTTACCGCATTGGTACAGAAACTGTTACCGCATCGTTACAGCTTGCTACGTTCAGTCAGTGGAACGTAACCTTAGTCGACCTTTCAGTGGGCTTGATTCTTTGTGAACGATGTCGGCACTTGCGTTCAATTACAACTTCTATAAACAGTATATCTTTGAATAAATCGAATTCCGACAATTCATTGCAAACGCCTTGCGGTTGAAAATTATTTGTTACACGTCGGATTCGTATTCTTTTTGCGATTGTTTAGCTGGCGGTGCCTTTGTCTGCACAGAAGTAATGAGAAATTTTATTTGGGTGCTTTTTTGAGACGCGCCGCGAAAATTACTAGCTCGTTGCTGTTGAAATCGGTGTAATTACTGAGAAAAAACGTCAGCGGTGCCTTAAGCGGAAAGTTGAGAGTTAATAACCAGTTATTGAGAAATTTGGAAGGTGTCAATCCCCGGCTCGTTGTTTAGATTGATTTATTGAGTTTTTATCAGCAGCAGATACGAGGTAGGCAGTATAGAGGAGGTAACCAACGAGGCCTGCGCCCGACGCGCCTCTCTTGTTACATTTTTTGTCAAGATACTGTCAGAAGTTTCAAAATGATGAACACAAGGATGAGCATTTTCAACAGAAAACATAAATTTTCTTTCATCCCAAGCCGACTGCGAATTGTCATTGACAGTGCTAAACGGATACGTCAGCTGAATTTTATTAGAACTATACTTAGGCCCTCTTGGCAAGGGTCCTTTTAGCCTCAAGCCGCTAAAGCTGGATAATAAACTTGGCAAGGAGAATCTGGCTGGAGAATGAACTTCTGGCAGGAGAAGTCCATTGTCCAGCTTGAGAGGCTTAAGCCTGAAGCTTGCCAAGAAGGGCCGAAATATAGCTCAAATAAAATTCAGCTGACGTATCCGTTTAGCGCTGTCAACAGAAAACAATTTAGATGCTGCCGTATCCGGCACTTTCTTTACAGATAACCCTTACTATGACATCAGCACAAAACCATAACTCAGAAGGAAATGTTTCCCAAATGGACATCAATCATTTAATCAGTGATTTAATTAACCAATTTAGTAAGTACACAAGGCGTGACCATATGGACTTCTTGAAATACAAGAGAAGAGAAAGAAAGAAAAAGATCAGACTAAACTAAACATCACTAAACAAACGCTCTAGAATGTGGGTGAGTTCGCTCTAGAGAAGAATGAATCGAACTCAGCACGGCGTTGGTCCACAGCCACAAATGGATCAGCATTCAGCAACACCGTACAGTCGCGTTACTTTGTGGTTACGAGGTTTGTACGTTACGAGAAACATATCGGTTAATCGAAAACCAGTATCGGAATTTAACACAGCTAATTTCAGTTTCACAAACGAGTCTCCGTGTCAGTTGTTCGGTCTTGCAGATATTTTTTTTTGCTGCCGGGTTCGATGGTTGGGAGCGCCTGTCTCTGGTAATAGTGATCGGTGGTTTGTACAGATTTGCCAAACTGGCTTGTCAAATGTTCAGTCAGATCAGCAGCATCTGCAGGCGTTACAGGATATTTCTGTTAGGACCTTTTAAAGGACCCATTATGTCTATAATGCTAATGCAACCTACTTCCGTAATTGCATACGTTAATTCTTGAACCCTGAGACCCAAATTTCAAATGTTATATTCTAAACCTGCTAAAGACACCTCACTAATCTTTGCACTTGCCATGATTCACTATACCGTGCGCATTATGCTCCAGACTGGTGTTCGCGTATTATGCTATTGATGCGTATAATCAGTAATCTGAATTTTGCCGAGTTTTTGATAGAAGTCAGTGGGCCCGGGAAAAGGCTTATAACAGCCAAAGCCGTGGATAATTTGTCAAAAGCAGAGCCTAGTTCTACAGTATTCAAACAGTTTCATGTGGTTTTAGTGTTGCACAACTCTTACTAGAAATAATATTTTCCCTATGAAATGAATCAGAAAAAAACATTTTTGAAAATACCATTACTTTCCATCTGAAATTAGCGATTTTCTTGTTAGCGCCTGTCGACTACTCCAGCCTTCCTGCTCTCCGACGCGGCGGCTGGGCGCAGAACATTCGAAAACTGATCGCGCCGTGGTTCAAAAGTGTGAAAACTAAACAAATAAAAGAAGTAATAAACAAAAGCTTCTCAGATCCTTATGTGTGAAAGAGTTGCCAGCAGACGTTGATGATCCCGGCAAACGTTTCGTTGTGTGACGGGCAAAACTCAGCAAGGCCAAAAAGTGCTAAAATTTCGTAGGCACAAAACGAAACAGTGGAGAAAGGTGGGGATTTTAGAAGCTTATAATTCTGTATGGGAGCTAGATATATTATAACAAGCAGAATAAGCAAGAGGGGTCCTTTAAAGATACATTTGTTTGTAAGTAAAGATAATCTTGAACCTTGAATATTGGAACATAAAGAGCAAATAGTACAAGGTGTGCTTTAAGTGTAATTTTTTCGACAGAAGTAACATTTATCTATTTCAGTCAGATACCGGCAGACTGAAAATCATGTTTTGTACTAACATTTGAATGCTCATAAAACAAATTTTCCGATTCACTAGCAGAAGGAGTTCCCGCTTCAGTTCCATTTTGTTGATACGTAACAACGTAACTTCACAAGCATTGAGGGTAACCGTCGCATAGCTGGGCTCAAAATCACTACTGCGTGACATGTTAGTCGGTTGTGAGATCTTTTTTTTTAGAAAATTGGTTGGGACTACCGTTTTTTGTTCCCTTTGGGTATTTCGAATACTTAACTTGTATTTGCTTCAAGGGACGCATGTGCGTTTTGTCGGACGCTGTGATCAAAGACTCGACTTTTTACTAACCCAAGATAGGAGAACTGTAATACACTGGACGTATTCGTGGACACTGTCGTCCGTGTACATTGCCGTGTGTTAAAATTGTTCGTTTATTGTCGAAAAGTATATTATATAAGCATATTATTATATGCTAATATAATATATATATATATAAATATATATTATATACATATATATAATATATATATTTACATATTTTAATATAAATGAATTCGGATTGGTTGATTTCTGAGCTTAATTCAAATCTCCATATTTAGTTGAGTTAGAGTATCCAGCATTTGGCATAGTGTATTCAGTATTAGGCATAGGGTATGCCAAACGTAAGACATACCCAGCGTTTGGCATAAGGTACTCAAAAATCAGGGGTTTGTGGTAGACTGCGTAGTTTAGAGCAAAGAGAGTCAATCAATCAATAAAATTTAATTCCAAATAGATTAAAGCTAGAAGAGGTCGTAAAAAATTTGCGATATACATAAAAACGACAATAAATTAATTAAAGTAAATGTTGGAATGAAAATGTGTAGAAAATTGGGTTGACGAATTGGCAGGATACGACAAAAACTGAAATGTTTTGAAAGGGTATTTCTGCGGTCAATTAATTTAGGAACGTCCAGTTTAAAGAGAGCCTCTTTTTATGAAATGATGTAATCACCCAGAATGATTCTCGCTGCTCTCTTTTGAACATTTTCCAGGCGACCAGAGCTCTGCAGAAAGAGAAGAATACCAAATCGGTGAAGTATATTCTAAATGAGGACGGACATAAGTTTTCAAGTAACAGAGGAGGCATTTAGTATCCGAACCAATTGAATTAGAAAGTTTGTTTTACGGATAATATTTTCAACATGAGAATTTCCATTTCAGATCGTCATCGATCATTACCCCAAGCAATTTAACGGATTTACACTGCCTGCATTTCGATGGTTATTCAGCAGTTTCTGTTCGCAGTCTGCTAAATCTCATAACCGAAGTCAAGGAGTGAAGACTCTGTTTAGCTAAGAAGGGGGGGGGGGGTCTTTGTCTGATTATCTTGCTAAGATCTAGGTGTGTTTTGAAATCGCATCACTAGATGATACCACGCTCGTACCGAGCCCCGGTTTGAAGCTGCGACTTGGGAGGGGGTTGATTTAGACCCCCATATATCTCTTTCATGATATATCTTTCGAATTTGCTCTCAAATGCTTTTACGCCACAAGTCACAGCTCTGTTTTCTTTTAAGCTCAGTAAAATTTCCAGATTATTAAAACCTTGTTTTTATTGCAGCTATCTGTTGTGCTCCGGTATGGTGGATTGGATATCCGTCCTTTGCTCTCGATGCCAGTGCCCTCTTGAGGGCGATATTGAAACGGCGAACCTACTGGCCGCCTCTTTCCGCTGTCTACATGCGGCTGTGGACTGCCTATTCATTCCGTAAGTTCCTTTATTTCGTTCGTGATCTCTGTTTTGAAGGCGTTCCTACATCTTAAGTATTGGACTGAATGACAAAGTGCTCCTCAGATGGGAATTGAACCCACGACCTTTCGGCCGATTCGGACAGTGATTCGGCCGATTCATACAGTGATTCGAATTGTATATAAGGTTATTATTTACGACAAAATTATGAAAAAAGTTGCTGATGTTGTTATATTTATGACGAAAAATCCAATGTTCGGCTCGCCCGTGAAGGAATTTTGAGAATAAATTGAAATTGAAATTGATTGAAATTGAAATTGAATTGATAGGCTTGCACTGTTGAATAGTAGCAAAATTAGCCATCATCATTTTGATGGTAGGAAAGGTTAGCTGTGCTGTACAGAAGACCAAGGTATCCTGTATTCTGGCGAAGCTTGGCTTTTACCAAGAACAAATAATCAGCTAGAACTTATGTCTTTAGTCGCATGCAGCGACTATGAAAACTCCGACAAAATTGAGCGGACCTGGAGGTATTTACTCTAGCTTTGAGCTGATGTTGATACCCGTTTTACTCCTCTTCCGTCTTCACCGTTGATTCTCGCACAAGAAATGTTGAGGGAGGCTAGCAGTAGGCGTACTCCGCGCGCTGACCCGCTCTGGAGCGCGTCCATAGAACCAATCAGCTTTGACTGCTAGATTTCCTCTTCAGCGACTTACGGCGATATAGCTATTTGTAGAGGTAACGAAACGTGATGTGGCGCGAAGCTAGTATGCTCCGCTCATTTGCATCGGGAGTCGGCCGTATTTTACTCGAATCAGCATGTTTGTGTGACAGATATAGAGAGACAGCAGTTCTGTCTCGTTATTTGTTCTTGCTTTTACTGAATTGTTTATTCTAGAACCGTCGGAACTAAGAAGTCCAAAAACTCACCGCAAGATGCCACTGGCCTCCTGGACTCCTTGAGGGATTCAGAAGTGGTCGGAATCATCAGCACCCTCTATGGAATCTTGCTTCACCAAGGGGCCCTTTCGAGGGGGAACCAATCCCCCATTCGACACTCAGGGGAGATCTTGGCCGTGGTCTCAAGCGGAATACGCCTGCTGATTTGTTTCGCGAGGCTAGATCTGAAAGGATTTCAGGTGAGCTTTAAAAAACAAGAGCTAAAACCTTATATAACAGTTCCCGATGAAAAATTCTTTGAGTGTGTATATAGCTGTACGAAAAAGTTGCATGTATTGATATAGTATTGTAGAAGACTTCGATTTAACATGCCTCCGACTGTGTTATCTGAGTAGTAGTAGTAGACCTTACCTTACCTTAGTTCCTCCAGAGCCATCGGTGGCGCATAGGGCGTCGACAAAACCTCTCCATTCGTCCCGCATCGATGCCGCAGCGGTGACGTCTTCCCATTCAGGTATTAGCGAGGTACCAGCCGTCCTCAGATCTCGGTCATATGTTCGCCTCATTGTGTTTTGGGGGCGGCCTCGCTTTCTTCTCCCGTCTGGCTTCCACTCATAAGTTGTTCGAGGAAGGCGGCTCTCTTCCATACGAAGGACGTGTCCTAGGTAGGTCCACCGCCTTCTTTTCAGCAACTCCGTGACAGGAGGCTGACCTGTTTTTCTTCGTATTTCTGCATTGGTGATTTTTTGTTGCCAGCTTATATTCAGGATTCTTCTGAGGCTCATATTTTCAAATGCGAGGATCCTTTTTTCAAGTTAGGTGTTTATTTTCCAGCATTCACTTGCGTAAAGGAGTATTGATAATACATTGCTGTTGAAGAGTCGTAGTTTCAGTCGCAGTGAATAGTAGTAGTAGAGTAGAATTTAATTTAAAAATGGCTTTCACAGCAATAATGCCGAATTTGCATTTCGTGTCAACATAGTCATTAACAAAAACGTCGTCAGTTCAACATTTTCAACAGATATACAGATAAAAAATATATATACAATTTAAAACACAGCCAAGGTTATCTGATTTCCAATGAAAAAACAAAAATTCACTTTTAGTCTTGAGAATTAAAAAGTGTCACGAAAGATGGAACGAAGCTTTTCCTGTACCTTTCGTGTGTGCAGTTTATCGGTGTTAATTTAGGAATTTTCTGGGATTTTTCCCGGGGGCGTGTACTTCTGGGAGGGTTATGAACAGGTGGAAAAAGATCACGGAACCTGGGGTCAGAGAAAGCTTGCATTCCGTAATTATAGCACAGTGTTTGTCTCCTTTCCTCAAGCGTTGGGAGCTCGAACTTTTTTAGGAGATACAAATAGGGGAGCTTTCCTTCCCGCCCAATAATACGCAAAGCTCGTTTTTGGATACATTCTATCCGGTCGGAAAGATCTTTAGTAAGGCCAAAGTGCCATACTGGACAAGCGTATTGGAGAATTGGACGTATTCAATTCAATTCAGTTCATTTATTTCCTCCAGAAATCGGAGAGTAAAAAATGTAATAAACGCATACATAACTGGCCAAAAATATAAAACGATAACTATGACATAACAAGGCCGTATCACATAAACAAATCAACAGACAAATATCCAAATTAAAAAAAATAAAACGTATCCATAAAAACTTAACCATCAGCTACAGCCTCAGCGAGGTTGTGATGGATTCGAGGAATTTTAGACAGAAAATTAGTATGTTTTTTTTGTATGATATCTATTGGGTTTTCTAACCGACAAGTCTCCATCATAAAAGAATTCGACTCAAATTTTGAAATCCGACAAAGATATTTAGCGAAATTGAAAAAAGTAGTTTTGATGTGAGAGAAATTACTCGATGTGAAAAAAAGGAAGTAAAGGAGAGAAAAGAAGGGCCTGAGGAAGAGCAACAGTATTAAAAACTTTTGCCAGAGATCGGCGAGACATATAATCGCGAAGTGATATTACTGCCCCAAAGCTTGCTGCAATCCTACACTTAAATGCTTTTGAAACTGAAGCACGGCACAGTGAAAGCGTGGGGCCATATGGCACACCAAGATAAGTGAAAAAATCTAACGGTTTTAAAATTGGATTATTAATAGAAATAGAAACCAAATTATTTATTATATCATTCGGCCTAGGGCCCAGAACTAGCAACTGACATTTTTCTGGTCGAAAAAGGAGGCCGTGGTCAGAAAAAACTTTAACAAGAAAATTTACATTAGCTTGGAGGGATTTTACCGATCTACTCAGAAGGAGTAAATCATCTGCATATGCTATCCAAGATAAAAGGTATCCTCTACCATAAACAAATGTTGTTCTAATTTGATCAAGCAAAGCTGAGACAGTAATATTGAAAATAATTGGCGAGAGAATACTACCTTGCCTTAAACCCCTTTTTAGAACTATATCAAATCCACTGTAACTATTTTTCCACTTTATTCTCAAACGAGAAGAACTATACCATTTTCTTAGGATTAATACTATAGGGAGAGGGATATTATTTTTAAGTAGTGCAGCAATAGCCCACGAATGAATAACAGAATCGTACGCAGCAGCAAAATCTAATGCCAAAGCATAAACCTTCTCCCTAGAACTACAAAAAGAAACAATACGAGCAAGGAGGGTGTGTGCTATATCCATACTTAAATGCTTCCGAAATCCAATTTGATTTAGCCCTTGACCACAAGACTCAAAATATTTCAGGAGAATGATCTCAAAAAGTTTACTTATTTGACAAGAAACCGTAATTGGCCGAAAACCACCACATTGTTCAAGGTTACCTCCTTTCTTTGGGATTGGCGAGGTTGTAGCTCTCGAAAAACTAGCAGGAAGCAGACCAGAAGAAAGAATAGTAGAAAAAAGCGTAGACAGTAGAAGGATAGCATTTGGAGAAGCCCATTTGATGTGGTTTGAATGGAGTCCGTCATGATCACAAGAATGCTTACTTTTAAGTAGTTTTATCCCGTTTTTTACATCTTCTTCAGTAATTTCAATTTTACAAACTGGCCTTGGCTTCGACAGCTCTTCATCCAACTCTCGATCAAGTCGGTCAGGCGCCTGCTTACTTGCACCGAAAAACTACTGTTAAAATGACAAACCCAATCTTCAATTTTTAAAGAACTTTTAATTTCTGAATTAGTTTTTTTACTTTTAACAAACTTCCATAACTCAATCGGGTCTCCCGCAATTTTAGCTCCAATCTCATCCCGAATAACTTCGTTGTGAAATCTTAATTCGGACCTGAAAAGTGACTTGGTTGACTTCATATTAATGAAAAATATTTTATACTTCGTATAAACGAAGTATAAAAATGTAGCAAGTCTGAAGGGGGGGGATGAAAATTTGACCATGTGCTTAAGGAGCAATAGTGAGGGGAAAGATTGTTTAGTAATAGTTTCAACATGATTGTCCCATTTAAGGTCGTTAGAGAGAGTAACACCCAACAGCTTTACTACCGAAAGTGCTACTTCTTGGGGGATGGGTTGTGAGAACTCGGGAGCAGATTTCAGAAAGCTGATGGTCATAATGTTTGACTTGTCAGTATTCACGGTCATCATTGATTCTGCTGCTTCCTCTGTGATATCTCCGAGTATCTCCATTGCTGAACTTTTTATGTTCCTTCGGCAAACCTCTAGAAATCGAGGTTTGCCGAATAGCCGATAGCATCCAATCTTGCTGTAGTGGCATTCAGTTTGCTAGTAGTAGCATGCAATGGCAACAGTCATACAACTAATTCTCGAAAATTTTTCATCGGGTTGCACAAATAGATTATAGTAGCAAAGGGTATCAGCTTTGGCCCTTGGAATCATGAAAATGTAGGGTTTAGTAAAAAAAAAGAAATATGCTGTGCACTTTGCGGTTACAATGCGCACTTTAACGGGGTTAGGAATCCGTTTTGTAAGCAATAGTACTGAGGCACAAATGGTTATCGGCCGTAAGGTTCATGAGAATGTTTGTTTTGTCAAAAGTATGTATTTCACTTTGCGGTGTAAGCAAAATACTTGAGTCACATGATCATGGGCTCTTTAGGCATCTTGAATATACATAAAGTTTCTGTTTTGTTTATAATGGACACCATTAACTCTTTATTGCCCCACCATAAAGCCTAACAAAAGGCCTGCAATGGCAATGGGCGGGGGTTATTCTTAATTCATTGTCTGTTTATCTATCAATCTCAAGGGAACAGACAAAAACAGATCAAAAATGGAAGGAGAGAAAAAAGAGTAAACATATACCAAATTGACATAAAAAATCCACTACCGAACGATCTTGTTTCGTATACATTGTTTCTTAAAAGGTGTTTTTGCACTTTGGGTTTAAGGCACTTCAAATAGGTTGGGAAAAGCGAAACACTTGAGTCAAAAATTATCATGGGCCCTTGGGAATCATGAAAATGGAATTAACTTTAAGGGAATTAAAATCTTGTTTAGGCATATACTTGAAGTCCAAAAGACCATGGGCCCTTGGAGATTATGAAAGTGTATCGTTTAACCAGAAACACGTCCTCTTGTCAGTTATCGAATTTCATTCCATCCGACCACCCGTTCGAAAGTTGTGCTAGACACAGCATTCCCGATTCCAATTCCCTGCACTCTCCCCACGATCGCCGGATCTGCGAAATTACTATTTCCAAGTCAATCTGGTCGGGTCCCTAATATGCCTGTCAAGTTTCATAATCCTAGTGCATCTGGAGGTACCTTACCTCACGATCACCGGAATTCCGAAATATCCCCTCCAACTCCCCCCACATTACGCCGATCCGGTCCGTTTCTATTAAAAATGTATCTAAAACTAGTCCTTGTTCTTTTCATCAAGTTTCATTTTGATCCTTCCACTCTAAGCATGTCCCGAGATTTCTGGTCCCCCTCCAGTCCCCCCTCTCCAGAGTTATCGGATCCGGCCCGGACATGAAATGGGACATCTAAGGCACGATTTTTTTCCAACTATCAAGTTTGATTCAGTTCCGATGCCCCGCTGTCAGCTGACTTAGACGTTTAGCTCCAGCAGTGGATTTGATCGTTTGACTTCCATGATTATTTTTGAATAAGTATTATTCGTATTTTTAATTAATTACCTTTTTCTAGGCCATCTTAAGCACCGAGGGAATTTCGCTCCAGTTTCGTCACATATCCAGCCATCTCTTACGGTTTTGCGGCCGAGACTCGGGACCATCCCCCCTGCTAGATAACCTAATCACCTGCATTGGGTATTTCGCCATCGGACACGTAGATAATCAGGTAAGTTTCGATTACTGTTGTAAAGAACCTGTTGTATTATCGCTGATTAACCCTACGTCACGTCTCTAATCGTTCCATCTATTTCCATTCCGAAATTCCGAATTTCCTTTGACATTTACAACAGGGCCCGACTTGCGCATGCTGTTCTCCGCAGTCTTTTGGCCGAATATGGACTTTTTTGTTTTTTTAAAGGACCCCTCTTGCTTATTCTGCTTTTTACAATATATCTAGCTCCCATACAGAATTATAAGCTTCTAAAATCCCCACCTTTCTCCATTGTTTCGTTTTGTGCCGACGAAATTTTAACGCTTTTTTTACCTTGCCGAGTTTTGCCCGTCACACAACGAAACGTTTGCCGGGATCATCAACGTCTGCTGACAACTCTTTCACACATAAGGATCTGAGAAGCTTTTGTTTATTACTTCTTTTATTTGCTTAGTTTTCACACTTTTGAACCACGGCGTGATCAGTTTTCAAATGTTTTGCGCCCAGCCGCCGCGTCGGAGAGCAGGAAGGCTGGACATAGTCGACAGGCGCTAACAAGCAAATCGCTAATTTCAGATGGAAAGTAATAGTATTTTCGAAAATATTTTATTTTTATCGATTTCATAGTGAAAATATTATTTCTAGTAAGAGTTGTGCTTTAATGAGTTTTTATGGCACTTGAGCTTACTCAAGTGCCATATAGCGATCGTAATGTCTGTCGGTCTGTCCGCATTTTGCTAGTTTGGGCACTTCCACATGACCTAGGACGATCAAACTTGGCACGCGTATCAGGGACCCGACCGGATTAACTTGAAAATAATCACTTCCCCGATCCCACCATCAGTGGGGGAGTGGCGAGATGGGGAATCCGGAAATTACCAACATTCGTAACTTTGGAACGGATAATCGGGCGTGCATTAAACTTGACAGGTATCAAGAACAAGTGTCTTGGGTGTTCACTGTCAAATTCGGATCGGATCCGATAATTGGGGGGGGGGAGCTGTCTCTCTTGAATCTCTTGAAACGCTTTTTCTAGTTTGTGTCAAACCCCTACCCCACACTGTAAAGCTCTATGCGTGGATGAGTCATTGTTTGCTCAAATCTTGTGGGTGTTCGGAGAGACCTTGTATAATACGAAAGTCGAAGGGGTTGGGATATGTAGTTGAATGTTAGTAGGGGTTAATATAGAGTAGGGGGCGCTAGGAGGATGAAACTTGGCAGGCGTATAATCAGTTTCCCGATCCTACCGGGAATCCGCACAATCTCTTGAAACGCTTTTTCTAGTTCTTGTCAAATCCCTACCCCTTCTCCACTCTAGTAATAACTCTGCGCATGGATTAGTCATTCTTTGCTTAAATCTAATCGAAGGTCAAAGGGGTTGGTACATGTTGTTGAAGCGTAGTAGGAGTTGATATAGATTAGGGAGAGCTAGGACGATGAAACTTGGCAGGCGTATCATGGACCCGACCGTGTCCTAGACCACTAGGCTAATCGTATTTGTGATTCGACCCCGATGAAAAATTTCCGAGGATTAGTCGTATGGAGTAGTACGAAAAAGTAGCATGCAGTAGTATATGTTGCTACTACATGCTACTACTAGCAAACTGGATGCTATCGGATACTACTACATAAGATTAACCCAGTCGGAGGCATGTTTATCAAAGTATTCCATGCTACTACATATAACTAATCATACTATTTCATACTACTACATATCATTCCATGCATCTTTTTCGTACAACTGCCATACAACTACACAGTCAAAGAATTTTTCATCGGGCCGACTGCGGGAACAGGTACAGTTTAAGGATTAAAATAAGACCGGCTCTAAAAGAGATTATTTGAATTGCAGTTCCGGGAAATTTACTTGTTTTAAATAAAATTACGCGTCTTTCGACAATTCGACTTAGATTTGACTTCTCCGAGGAATAAAAAAAGAGATGGTCGTTACTTTTTAAGTTACTCCCGTTTGAAGATTTCCTCTAGTTGCCGTCTTTTATGACACTTGAGCTTTCAAGTGCCATATAGCGATCGTAATGTCTGTCGGTCTGTCCGGGTTTTGCTACTGTGGGCACATCCACATAAGCTAGGACGATGGAACTTGGCAGGCGTATCAGGGACCCGACCAAATTAGCTTAGCAATAATCACTTCCACGATTCGGCCATCATGGGGGAGCAGAGGGATGCGGAGTCGGGAAACTAGTAACATACATAACTCTGGAACGGGTAATCGGACATGCATGGAACTTGACAAGTTGCAAGGACAGGTGTTTCAGATGTTCAGTTTCAAATCCGGACCGGATCCGATAACTGGTGGGGGGCTGGAGGGGGAACCGGAAATCTCGTGAAATGCTTCCACATAAGCTAGGACGAGGAAAATTGACAGGCGTATCAGGGACCCCACCAGATTGACTTGGATATGATCATTTCCCCGATTGAGCCACTGTGATGGGAGTGGAGGGATGCGGAATCCGGAAACTAGTAACATGAATAACTTTGGAACCGGTAATCGGACATGCATGAAACTTGACAAGTGTCAAGAACAAGTTTCTCAGATGTTCAGTTTAAAATCCGGGGGGACCTAGAGGTTTGAACCTTCCCAGGAAGAAGAGGAGTTGTAGACCTGCCCTTTTCACTTCTTTTTACTTCAACAAGTGTAAAATAAAATGATATTCGACTCTGTAGATAACTCTCAAGCAAAAAACTCCCGCCTACAGTTCGCCTATTCTTACAAGTGCCATATGAGCTTTCAGCTCTTGTTGGTATGTGTTTTATTTCTTTTTCGCTTTTACAAATGGCGGGTTACAAACAAATTACTTACTTACTTACTTTACCCACCCTACCGTCGCTTGATGGATTCTTTCGTTCTACTTGTTTTGCACTTTCCAACGCGGATCGGATCGGAAACTTATATGATCTCATCTGTTAGGAATACCTTTATGTAAGTTTCTCCGTGATTATCAAGTTTCAAGTTCAAGTTTTTTTTTTCAAGTTCTGTTTATTGCTATATAATTTCAATATAAAAAGCCAATTTGGCAGAGAGAGGGCTCGAGGCCAAATGGCAGACATTTAAATATACTGTATGCTATAACTACATCAACATAAAATAATATAATAAATTAACCATAATCCATCCAGGTTCCAGATTCAAACCACCAGCCTGAGTTGGGATTTACCGCTATAAACCACACATTTATTATTTATTTTTTCATTTTTTTTACTTTAAACATTTTCTATGAGCATTGATTTTATTTTGTTTTTCAGCGTATTAATAGAAAGTCAAAACAAAAGGGGCTGAAAACCTCTGAGAAGGGTCTGTAATCTCTGAGAAACCCAGTCTCAAAGGAGATATACTGGAATAGAACATTATCTTCTGTGGCATTTGTCTTCTGTGCATGTACACACATTTACCTGAATCATGTTCCTCCGGTCTCTCAGTATTAGTATTATTTATCTTTCTCCACCGAAGTCTGCGAGCAAGCTACAGAAAGGATTTAGAGAACCAGAAAACCTTACTTAAAGGAGTTGAATCGGATGCACTTCAGTCCTTCCGAGCGATTACTCCCATCCAAGTCGCTAGTTCAAAGCAGGACTCGTTACGACCCTAGGATTATCTAGAGGCGCGATCCGGAAACAGCCTTAAGCGCAAGATTTGCGTTGCCCAGGCAACGTTGAATGTCGCAGCAATTCGCCAACAATAGTGTTTCAGAGCAACACTTTGATTTATTCTCTTCGCTATCGATTTATCGCTGACCATTTTCGGCTGCTCGAAACTTTTAAAATGGCATGTCCCAAGAAATAAAATTTGAAAACTGATGACACTCTTTAATCACCTGATCAATGGCTATCGCTGAGTGTTGAAAAAGACAGATCATCGGAAGAAGAGATTCAAAAGTTATATTGACTTTGCAGCCAGTTGATCCTTATTTTTTTCAGTCGTCGATATCGTGACGTAGGAAAACTTGCTATATAATCTTGTAGAACCTAGTTAGTACCATAGAGCTATCTGTACCTTTCCAGAATCATTATACTTTATAATTGCATTCTACCAATAATAGCGAACCTATGTCAGTGTGTTGCATTGTTGTTTGTCATCCTTGCGTAAACAGTTAACTCTAGGTGACATTGATAAACTGTGGAGACGAATCTTCTTGACTCTCAAATGTATAGAAACGAAATAAAAGGTGCACTAATCGCACAAGTTTCTAACCCCTCACCCCTGAAGATGACCGTGCTCTGACAGCCGATTCTTACTTACAAGTCCCCTTAGCAATAGATATGAAAGTGGAATCAAATTGTTCATACCATCAAATACGTCGGAAACAAACAATAGGGACACCAACTATCAAAAGTTAAACCCCTCATCGCTGAAGATGATTATGGTCTGACAGCCTTCTTCAAGTCCCTCACTTTTCTAACCATTCTTATCCGATTTTTGTTTTCAGTGTGTACGCCAGCACTGATGTTGTCGATCCCTCGAATCTCACGAAGTAATTTTGTACAAAAAACTGACGACATTTACACTTGGATCAGCCCATCAAAGGCTACGACGAACGTAAAAAAAATAAATCTAATCAGTAATGGTTGAAATTTTTTTTGCAGTAGGCGAAGAAAATCACACCTACCCCCCTCCCTTTCCCCAGTTATTGGGTATCTTGGCCCAGTTTGCCCAGTGAGTTGAATTCGTGACTTGACGACGGTTTGAAGTTCAAATTTCGTGTACTTTACGACATTGGGGTCTAGATGTGTCTTTGGGGGTCTCATCCCCCACACCCTTCCGGTTCAAGGACAACTGGTTCTTAGGCTCTACTTACATGAGATGTGATAACCGTCTTACTTTTGCGCTCAACGTTTGAGCGCTTGCGCACTTGTTATCTTCTTTCTTGCTTGAAAAGTGTTTGCAGTGAGGCACAAGAATGTTTGATGCCTTAACTATTGAGCGTGTTCCACACCTCTACCAATAGTAACTGTTAGTTACTATTTCCGTTCCAGCCTCACGAAAAGTTACTACGCTGACCGTTCCAACCTTCTCAAAATAGTAACTAATACTAACTGTTTGCTTACCACGCTCGGGAGCGTAGTAAGCGTAGTAACGACGCATGTCTGCAACGTGATTAGTAAGATCAGCCCGCGAACCGATATTTGACGGAAAAAAAGAAAAAAGCGTTCCAGCCTTGACGCCAAGAAGCGTAGTAACTACGGTAAGTAGGGTGGAACACGCTCATTGTCTCGCCCTGAATGCCGGCATTAATAGAGGTGGTGGCTTTGTATGCTAAGCTGAGTATAGGAGTAGGATTGGATATGGACTTGGATTGCCAACATTGCCGTATTAGTAATGTTACAGCAATGGTCGTGCTTCCGGTCAGAACAAGACTCGACAAAAACACTCAACCGACTACTCTCGTATGGGGCGGCACCAACATATTCAAAGACCCTTTAGCGATTATCTCAACATTCTGACTTAACGCGAAGCTTCTTAATAAGGCCATATAAGCGTGCGCGCCAATCCCAGATCGTGGCTCTCTGAATTTTTTTGAATATTCCGCGCTGTAATCACATTCAACCGTCGGCAGCGGCACTGCAATTACTCCCCACTTTCATATTAGTGTCGGCACCTTTTCCGTGTCATTACCAAGTACACTAATTACACGTATATCATCAAAGCTGATCTTTGGTCGACTATTTGACACATATTTCGATTGACACTTCCGCAGGTAGGGTATACAAATTGAGGAGTTTGAATGAGGTCTAATGGGACACGGGGTCAGGCTACTGGAGTGCAATTTCATTGGCAGGTATGATGTTTATGTGGTCGGATCAGTGTCAAAGAGGAGCAACACTCCCATCTAACGGATCAAATCGATTCTGAATTGATCGAAGACTGAAGGGCGAAAACAATTACTTCAGGTCGTCATAATCAAAATGAACTTCACCTCAATAACTGAACGGCTAAAAATGTCAACAATCTCTGAGCGAGCATATTGTTGTACATCACGTTCAGATTTGAAAACACTTCTTATAGTTAATGGGATCCCAAAACGTTTTTGACGGGATACCTGTCACTACGTAAAGTTTGTCCGTCCATCTGTCTGTCTTTCCGTCTGTTAACACGATAAATTTCGAAAGGGTAGCGATATTTTGTTCATACTTCTCATGAACATCCTTTGGGTCTGCTTTGTGTTAAATGAGCTCAGATCGTTTTTTGTTGTGTTTGAACCATCGGAACAGAGCGTAGAAGGAGAACCTGCAGCACCTGATCTAGTTTCTGAATTTGGTTATTCCTTTCTGTATCACCTGATTTCAAAAAAAATAAAGAATTACAAAGATTTTTGGGAAAATGTACCAGCCACGCGATTAGAAAAGCTGACACATGTGGATTAGTTTTCCCTTTCATCACCCTTAAGAGACAGAACAAGTATGTAGCATAAGTTAAATTTGATTTTAAAGGAATTTGCAAAGATAAAAAAAAAATAATATAATTTTTTGTTTACTGCTGGAGAAGTCGATGATATAGTTATTTTATGTATTTGGAAAAAAATATCGCTTCTATCATTTACATATATTTTCCTTTTATGTGAAGAAGGGATATATTCCTATTTTTAGGTGTTTGTAGCTTCCAGAAAGTACGGTAGCCTATACGAATGAAGAGACGTACATCTCCAGATAAATCGAGAAAATTTATTTTGTCACTTTTTTAATTCTTTTTGGAAAAGAAGAAAAAGAGAAATAATTGTAGAAAGTAGTCCTCCGGAAACCATACCCACCTTTGGTAAAAGTTCACCTCTGCCAAATTTAACCTTGATTCCTTCCATTTGCAGACGATCATTCAGTCGGGCCAGCAACCCTCTGTTCTACAGCAGCTCTGCCAGCTACCATTTGTCTACTTCAGTGACCCTTCGCGCCGATTGGTCCTTTTCCCTACCCTTCTTGCCTGCAGCATTGGCAACCCTGAAAATAAGGCCATATTAGAGCAGGAAATGAACTATCAGGTAATTATTTAATTACATTAATTATTTTCGGTACTACAATTATTATTATTTAGACCATCTTCATGGCGAACGTATCTATGAGACTATGACGACGATAACGATATCTATTTCCGAAAATTTGTTCGTGATTTAAGCCGAAAACGCTTATTATGTTGTTGATGGTCTGCTATTCGAAAATTTAGACGAGTTAGTATCAGTTATGTTCTTTACGATTCTTTTATTACGATTCTCGTATTATTTTCGTTCCACAGTTCCGAGTGCGATAAGGAAATTATCTCCTCCCTCTTATCATTTTTGGTGCACAGATGGTGAATTTACGATTTACTTATGATGGTCGTGAGCATCATACGTGATAGTAACACGAGGCGCTGGGCGGTCCCGCTGTTATTATTTTGTTCTAGAAAGGGTAGTAATTGCCACAAAGAGCTGTTTCCTCTTATCATCATAACTTGTAATAGTTGCGTTTTTGCAGATACCATGGTATCTGATATACGGTCTAAAGTCGTTTTTACAGTTATTGTGGTATCTGATACCACGGTCAAAAGGCGTTTTTGCAGTTATCGTGGTATCTGGCCAGTACCGTGGTATCTGATATTCAGATACCACGGTCCGACCATGGTAACTGATCGTGGTACCTGAAAAGTCATCTGACTTCGATCAAATTTTGCCAAATTGGTGGGAAAGAAGTTTAGCACTTAGTGATGTAACTGGATATCAGTTTTTCTTTTGGGGTGACTTCAAAAAGTGCAATTTCGGCAATAGTCGTTTTTGCAGTTGACCGTATATCAGATACCATGGTAACTGCAAAAACGACTAATTGCAGATCCAGCTACCGCGGTAACAGATACCATGATATCTGCAAAAACGACTAATTGCAGATCCAGTTACCGTGGTAACAGACACCATGGTATCTGCAAAAACGACTAATTGGAGATCCAGTTACCGTGGTATAACAGATACCATGGTAACTGCAAAAACGCAACTAATAACTTCTTTGGAAAGCAACATAAACTGAAAACGTCCTGAAATCCCTGTGATTTTGTGCTCAGTGAGGTTTGGAGTCTTACAGAACTTGAAGAATTTGATCGACGTTGGTGGAAAAGGGGTGAGGTACCATGATCAGTTGATAGGAATGATTATCATGATCATAATTATGCATTTACTTCGGTAGAATTGTCACGCTTGCCAGATGTACGATACGAAAAGACATATGTACCGTCTTTCGTGGATATTTTTAATCTTTATTAGTGTTTATATTTGTATATATTGACGATTTCGACAAATTTGGCTTTTACCATGATAGTTCGGAAAGAATAAAAGTGATATCTATCTATCTATCAAGTCATCTTGTGTGAATGTTAACTGTATTTGTTCTTGGCTTCTGCAAAAATAATTGAGTGGACAGCTGAACTTGCTTTAGCGACCTTTGTGTTCCCACGTTAACTGGGGATGCTGTAGGCCTACACTTTTCATACCCTGAGGTCCTCTTGAAACCGTCCTGAATCATTATTAATTTATGTTGATGATTTCAAAATAATAACGTAAATGTAGGAGTGGGAGGTATGTGGTGACGTCTTGGGTTCCTGATTGCCGAGCAAAAAGTTCCGGTCCTTGTCTTTGGAGTATAATTTGGTACTCAATCGACCGGGAAATGTGGAGCCACAAGTCCCAACGGTAGGTGAATGAATGAATGTATGAAATCTGTATGAAATGAATGAATGCCATATGGACTAAAACAACAAATAAGTGTAAAGAAATAATATTGTGACAGATCATGGAATGTAGAGGGGTAAGTCTTTTCTAATGCAGAATATTATTGTTATTATGAGAAAAGGCAGATTTTCAGTTGCTGTCAACATAAAATAAAATTTCATCGGGTCGTCAGCAGCAAGCATATACACGAAAAACCTAAGAAAAAGAGAATTTGGAACGAAAAAAGGAAACTGCCAAACATGCAAACAGTAGTATAGTATAGCCTACCTATAGTAAATTGGCTTAGCAGAAAACTTGGTTCTCATGATTGACTGTGCTAAACGGATACGTCAGTTGAATTTTATGAGCTATATTTCGTCCTTTCTTGACAAGGGTCCTCTTCAGGCACACAAGAGTCTCTCAAATGCCTCTTTCAGGCTTGAGCATGAAGAGGACCCTTGCCAAAAACGGCCGAATATAAATAAAGCTTGTGTTGTGTCTTCGCTAACGCAGCACGAGGTTTGCGTAGCTCAGTGTGATAGGCTTACGCCTAGTTGCGAAAGTAGTATTAGCGCTCCGTCGGTTGGTAGAACACTTGCTGTTGCTGTATCAGTTAAAAGAAACAGAGCAGAGATCTGCATCGCTGAGTCATTGCCATAAACAATTTGTATCATGACACAAGCATTTCTAAAGGCACCAATCCCAATCGGTATGTGCCTTATGCATCTGTATGCATTGTCATTACGAGCTACTCTAAAACCAAACATCATTCTTAAGATAGAAATCAAATAATACACTTCGCACGCGCACTGTTACCTCAAAAGGCCGCTGATCTTGATAAACGCGGGCTTTTCAAAGTCGGGAGCGCATGCTTGCAGCTCGATCCGATATCGTGCGGCATAACTCATGTTAGGTTGGGTATTTGACAGATCTCATTTGAGTACAAAAGGGCCCGGCCTTTTTTCTTATTCGGTAAAGTGGCTGGAATGGATTGCTTGGAACCCTTTGGCTTAATAAGTTTATCTTAAACTTTATTTACTTGCCACACGTTAAAAGAAGTATCTTCCATTTATGGACTGTCAAAACGACAGTGTGCCAGACGACATTAAATCCCAAAGTGACTACGTCAGTTCGACATTCTATCATTAAATGTACTAGAGCAAAGTAACATAAGTACCCCTTGATCCCAAGCTGACTGCGAATAATACATAAAAATAACATTTTGTATTCCACAGAAATTCGTAAGAAATAATTCCCGAAATTGGAGTACTAATGGGTGCTTGAAATTTCATTTATTTGTTGCAGTTTCATTTCTCTTAGCCTTAGGCCATGTTTAGGTTTCCCAGAGCAAACGTAGATCCATACAAGGTCTTTAAAGGACACCTGAACAGTGAAACCATACTTGAACACACCATGGAGAATGCATTTACAGACATGGACACGGAGAGCATTCTTCTCCTGAGCGTGACGTTTTCAAAATAGGGATGTTCGTTTCTGGAGGTTTGCACATGCAGACTCCAAGACAAAAAGCGCAATTCATTCAAATCTTGTACAGCGCTGGCCGGATTGTATTGGAATTTCTTATAGATATACGTTTGGGCTTAACTGGTTAAAATGTATTCCAGAAGAAGGGTTGATTGGAGACATTTGTTCATTTCTAAAATTGTTCGGTACTGAAATAAGGACAGATACAAAATGGAGCAAAAATCATAGCTTGGAAACACTATTTCGTATTTGGATTGGGTTTTCTGCAGGCAAAGTTAACGGAAGTCATACAGATAGGGATGATACTTGGTACTCTTCATTCAGGTGTCCTTTAACACAAGAACGAGAGTAGTGCTGAAAACTTCATTTCATCTCATCTTCCACCTTCATGACACTTCAGAACCCTAGTTATTTTTACAGGACATGATAACAGATGTGGGAACGTATATAATAGGTCCCTGTCCGATTTTCTTTAACAATAGTATTTAGCCATCACATAGTATCTACTTTACTTGCATATTATCCTGTTATAATTGGCTGCTCCTGTTAATGACTGCTATTCTGTTCTTTGTTCTTTGGTGGTTTTCAAGGAGCCATATGCAATTTTCATGGTTAATTTTCATAAAAAGCTAATCAAAGGAAAATCCCATTCCACTATTATGTAAAAATGAGCCAATGGTAGGATAGAGATCACCTGCTTATTCAACAAGAAAAACGTCGACCTGCTTACGGCATTAGGAATTTTATTAACTTCTCAGTATGACGGAGAGATTTCCAGGATTCGGACTGTGATTATTCTTACATTTTTTTCCGCTCGGGTTCATTTTTTGGATCCCAAAACTTAAGTGACGGGATACCTAACAGTTCAGTTAAAAGGTGTAAGATCATGTTCCGTACTTGCTGTGCGGGTACTTTAGTTTGTTTCTTTTTCGTAGTTTCGGTGTAGTTTAACGTACTCTGTTATAACTATGAAACGATAGTATCTGGAATGGACAAATAAAAAGGTACGAAGCAAAACTTTTGGACGAAATAAGATAACGAGAGTTAAACTCCGAAACTGCATCCAAGAAAACGCGACTTTTGATTAAAAGTGCATGTTAGGTTCGAAGGTCCCCGTAGCCTTATATTTAGAGAAGGGAGGGTTTCAAACTAATTGATTTTATTACGAAAATATAAACATAAAATGGTTCCAGTCTTGGGGGTCTACCAGGAGTTCCTAGTTCTTGGGAGGGAGACCGGATAGGCAAGCATAAAATGATACTTGAGTATCTACAGAAAAGCATGTATTATGTGTTAATGTGTGTCCACACAGTTTGATAACACTTTGCACAACACGCGAACTGTGTGCTAAATGTCGTCAAACTTCTGTCATCTTTCCATAAGCAATAACACATAAGATCGGTTAAGGCGGGTTTTCTTGAAAATATAATACTAAAAACGGTCATGACTTATAAAATTTAACATATGGATGCTCAGTCCGACAATACAGCATCATTTAGGGAACCGAGACACCTATTGTCATTACGCGTGAGCGTGTGAGCCCCGTCACAGTAGGTTATGGGGAAGACGGCTACCGATACCTTACAGGCTACAGCAATTCAGATTTACCATGTACTGATGAACAACGAAAACAAGTTTGAATACAGAAGTTCAGATTGACCATACATGACGTAAACAAATAAATAGAACAGGGTTTAACGCCACAAGCTAAAGTCGAAATTTGTTGAAAAGTTTGGTCGAAACTCAGGCAACAAATGGCCCATTGTCTGAATTTTTTAGTACACAACCCACTAAACACAATTGATGAATACACCATACGAGCTCAATGGTAATTCCCACATTGGATGTTTGATTCCACATGTTGGTTGTACAAACTTATTTATTTATTAATAGAAAAAGAGGCTTATGTATGTGTATTGTACAGGGAAAGTTCTAAGGGCTATGGTATAAAAAATTAGGTGTGAAGCAAATTCTAACTACGTATTTAACAGACTTTCTGTCTATTTTTAGAAATAGTTGAAGTTTAGCGCTATCGGGTTCTAAACAGAACTGCAGTTAGTGTCTTGTTTCAGTAATTAAGGTGATCGATTATTGTACAATATACACAAAGAAGAACCAGAGGACAAGTGAAGAAAGGCGCATTGTACATACAAAGAAGACAATGAACCAAAACACTAAACACAATTGATGAAAACACCATGTGAGCTCGATGGTAATTCCCACATTGGATGTTTGATTCCACATGTTGGTTGTACAAACTTATGTATGTGTATCGTACAGGGAAAGCTCAAAGGGCCATGGTACAAAAAATAAGATGCGAAGCAATCTAACTACGTATTTAACAGACTTTCTGTCTATTTTTCGAAATAGTTGAAGTTTAGTGCTATCGGGTTCTAGACAGAACTGCAGTTAGTGTCTTGTTTCAGTAATTAATGTGATCGGTTATTGTACAATGTACACAAAGAAGAACCAGAGGCAAAGTGAAGAAAGGTGCATTGTACATACAAAGAAGACAATGCACATGTAGACATTCCAATTACTGAAACAGTTACGCTAAAATCGGCCACCAACGCGGTCCAATGTTTGGTTGGACGATTGCAAATGGAGATTCTCAGTCAGAGGACAAGTGAAGAAAGGCGCATTGTACATACAAAGAAGACAATGAACCAAAACACTAAACACAATTGATGAAAACACCATGTGAGCTCAATGGTAATTCCCACATTGGATGTTTGATTCCACATGTTGGTTGTACAAACTTATGTATGTGTATCGTACAGGGAAAGCTCAAAGGGCCATGGTACAAAAAATGAGATGCGAAGCAATCTAACTACGTATTTAACAGACTTTCTGTCTATTTTTCGAAATAGTTGAAGTTTAGTGCTATCGGGTTCTAGACAGAATTGCAGTTAGTGTCTTGTTTCAGTAATTCATGTGATCGGTTATTGTACAATGTACACAAAGAAGAACCAGAGGCGAAGTGAAGAAAGGTGCATTGTACATACAAAGAAGACAATGAACATAAAGACATTCCAATTACTGAAATAGTTACGCTAAAATCGGCCACCAACGCGGTCCAATGTTTGGTCGGACGATTGCAAATGGAGATTCTCAGTTTGATTATAAATTTCCTTGTGAAGGAACTTATAGAAGGATATGGCTGGAACACAGGGGAACAGAAATTCATTACTCAAGAAAGAAGTTCTTCAAGTCTTATCTTTACCCCTATATCCTGTTGATATGCGTACTGGGGCAGTCCGGAAAAGTAAACCGCTCGCGTCACATAATTATGAAACCTGATTAATTTGTTTCCCATATTCATGCATTCTAAATGGACCTCAGAGCCAATAGCAGCGACCAATCAAAGTGGTATAAAGAGGCAGCAATCACAAATCTGATTTTTGTTGTTTCGTATAGGCCGGCAGCACAGCTCAGTTTGGTTTTGTTATATTTATTCGAAGGCATAAAGAAAATCTCACCTCTTGAAACAAACAGATTCCTCAAAGCAAAGACCTTTTATCGTGTACAACCTGAACAAAGTGCCGTATTAAACCGTGTGGAGAGCCATAGGGAATCTAGATATACACTCCCTCGAGAACTATTTCCTAGGATAACATTTCATAAACCAATTTTGTCAAATAAAGCTTCGGCTAACATTAATAGTTGTTACCCGTAAACCTTGAACATTGACTCCTTCGAAAGCGAAAAGCTGGCCGCCTTTAAAGAGCTAAAGCCGGCAAATCCAAAACTGTTTTTTTTCTTACTATTTGTCACTTGCTTCGCTTTGATTGAGCTGATTGAGCTCTTCTGGCTTTCTCATACATTTTTCTGCCTAATCTTGTAACTTCTAGAATAGGCTATTTTACAGATGAGTTTATTGCGTCAGCTGCATGGACAACGGGAAAGAAAAAACATACATTGTCATTTGTCAGTTTTTCGTACTTCGGGTCCTCATAGAAGCCGGATTTTTTCGAAAGTTTTTGGTTGGAACCCTGCACACCAGACACAGTCACACCTTCAGAAAAGAAAAAAAAAATCAAACATCAGTATGGGAGCATGTAGTATAATTCATAACTCAACCGGGCTATGAAGTTCGCCGTACTTCTACATGAAACACCGTCAAAGTTCAAAAGGCCACCTCCTCAATGATGCTCCAAACACTTATCCATCAAAAGTAAATAACGCTTAACAATGACTAAAGTCTCATACGTGTTCAGAGAACATCAGACTCCTCGGATTCGACGGGCCATCAGTTGGACCATCGAAGAATTTATTACAGTAACACCTGTGAGGAGAAAACCAATCGGACGCTTGGGTCGCCATTACAACCATGCGAGCCGACACACTGTGGTTTGTGTATACAGGCCAGTAAAAATCACAGTCGCGTGTTTTAGTGTGTTCTGGGTGTACTTTGAGAGAAAAGGTTATTTCTAGGATTCTTTGGACTTAGGGCAAAGCATTTTAGAAAGAAGAAAAGAAAGGTGCTTACAACTCAAATTTTAAAGTTCCCGTATCTTCTGACAAATCTATGTAGATAAAATAAAATAAAAAGGAAAAAAGGGTTCAGTAATTTTTGTTTATAACTGAGGTTGGGGGCGATGGTAGTAAAAAAATTAAAACGTTTTTCTCTTTCATTAATCAGCGCAATAGGCGGGAAGCGTGTACATACGCTAGTGAAATGTGCCGGAAATCGGTCGACCTACAAGCGCGGTTTGGATAGTCCGACAGGAGTACCTATAAAGTGCTACTTACAGGTGCAGGTTGTCAATATCCCAAGTCCCATGTTGCTATCTCTTCCCTTTTGGGTGTAGTGGGGGAAATTGCTGCACTAGCCACTCTGGGATCAATCCAGCATAGTGTTCTTTTTCATGTTTATGTGTTATTATCGTAGCCTGTAGATTCGTGTTCGACAGTCATGTAAATTGGCTCAAGCCGGCCAGTGTTGGGCTGAAATCAAGCATACGAGTAGCCGAAATTGGGAAAACAGCACAGGTATAAACCACAGTGGCAAGTACGAATACCTCAGACCCTATCATGTTAGATTCGTAGTTTTAAAAAACAACAGTTTGAAGCTTCTCATGTTCTTATGTATGGAAGAATAGTCGGCGGACTTTGAAGCTTTCGGCTAATTTTTCGCAGCGTAAAATTCGGTTGGGCCGAAAAAGCGCTAAAAAGTGGTACTTAAAAAATGAAACAATGGCGAAAGGCGTGGATTTCCAAAGCTCATAAATCCATGAGGGAGCTAGGAATAACATAAAAAGCATAATAAGTAAGAGGGGTCCTTTAAAAAATAGTTTTTTCGACATGAAAAAACGTGTTTTATTTATTTGTTTATTTCTCACCCGTCATTTCAAAAAGAGAAGGACGGAGTACAAAAACAAAAAGAATACATGCCTCTTTTCTGCTTGTCAGTTCAACCTAAAGACAAAAATGGAGAAATAAATTAGCATCGCAAAGCAGAAAATTGTGTAATAGACCATCCAAATGACAATTCAACCAGAAAATCAACAGTAACACGAGCATAACTAATCCGTCATATACCTTTTTCTCTCCGAAGTTCGATTTAAGGAAAGTATTCTCCAGTAGAGGTGAAGCACTGTCTTCGACATTCATTTATGACCAAGTGATGTGGGATTCTCATCGAAAGATTAACAATAAATCAGCGAGTAATTCGATTCCCAGTGCAGCAGAAAACCCCTTTCTGAAAAGCCGCAACCTCCAATTACTTCTTGTTCTTCACTGAACAAAAATTGGCGCAATTTTTCAAACTGTCATCGCAAGGTTTAAGGGTGTTTGTTTTCGGCGCGTTAGGCATTTGTATTGTCGCCGACCCGCTGAGATAATCTTTTAAGCGAAAAGGTCTCGAACAATAGTGCCTGAAACGGATTTAATTTGGTTAACACCAGGCAGCCTTCCATGTTCTGTCGTCACTCTGTAATTTGAAATGACAAAACTTGACCGAATAGCGCAAAATATATGATGGAACCGAAGTTTTTACCAACGTTATCAAAAAAGTTATTTCTCCGTGGTGGCTGGTATTTGAAATTGGAAATGGTGATGACTTTTTTTCGAGGAAGATATGTTTCCTGGACAGCGGACTGAGGATCTAATAATAGTTCATTTATGAGTAATGTTTTAACCAAATGCCTGTACACACCGGAAAATAATAAGTTCAGCCTGTTCAGGTCTCATCAATGAGAACAAGAGTGACAAATTTCACCTTGATACCAGTCATGGTTCGCAAGATACAAAGTGGGCCCATCCCAGTTGGCGCTGAACCGGAAGGGGGGGGGGCACCTCAGAACGCACATCTAAAGTGATATGTTCACAAGTACGCCAAATTTGGATCAAAACATGTCAAGGTTCACAAACTTAACTCCTGGGCAATAGACCATTTAGGTGTGGGAGGCGCAATTCCTAAAGTGTCTTCCCGATCCTAGCATCAATAAATACAAGGAAATCCATCATCCTTCCTCCAGCTGTGGTAAAGTCACGAAGACTGAACACTGGGCAATCTGGGCCCAATTGCCCCTGAATAGGGTGGCTCTGGGGAGTGAGGCCCAGGCACAACTAGATCCCAATGCCTGCGAGTATACCAAAACTTGATAACTGTCTTGGTTCACGAGTTGTGAAACAGTGAAAACAGAAAACTGTCTCCAGTGGCCGCGCCTCAAGACTCAAGAGTGGACTCTTAATAAATTAACGAATCACCAAAAACTAGGACATCTGCTGCTACCAGTCTACCACCCATTTTCCACTGGAATCGAATTACCCGTTCGCAATCTATGCGTCTCACAAGATCCCGGATTCCTCCTCCCTCCACTCTCCCATGGATGACTGAGAAGGGAAGGTTTCCTAGAGCATTTGGTCGGGCCCTTTTTTGTATGCCAAGTTTCATCGTCCTAGCCAGGTCCCAGCTTATGTGGAACTAGAAAAATTAAGTGGAACCGAACTAGCTAAAGTTGGACAGAGGGACATACCGACAGACATTGCGATTGCCATATGGCACTTGGTTGCCAGTGCCATAAAAATGCCCTATAGCTCGTGATGAACTTGAACGAGTTTTTGCAGTTTGTTCATGAGACAATAACATCCACCCCGTAATGCTGACAGAGGCTGCCTCTAGAGTCTAGTGCTGAGTGCCTACTGGTTGTATGGCTATCGATCATCCGACTTCTTATTACAGGCCGAAGAACAATGAAGATTAGCCCTTGCCTAAAAACAGTGTTTATTTTCAGATGCTCGAAGACTTTCTCCTTCTCCCCGACTCTCAACAGTCGCATCTTGTAGGTATGGTCCGGTCAGTGAAAAAATTACTTTAGAACTAACTTATTTAATTTAAGTGTAGTTGAAGTTATGGCTTGTTTTCTGTCGTGATACTTTTGCGCTTTTTAAGTTCTTGATTATACCTTTTTTACGAATTTACTGCAAAAAGCTGTACTTCCAAGGGTATGTCGTTTATACCTTGCATAAACAATGGCGTAAACTACAGCAGAAATATAGAATTGCTACAACATGCCCAAAACGTACGAAACCGTTAACTCTTGCGATCAACGCTGCATGCTGCTGTTACATATCTTATTTCTTCTCTATTTTTACAGTGAATTTGCTTTCGGACACGGTAGTTCGCATAGAAGGGCAGACGCACCAGTGGGTCAGGCATGCTCAAAACAATTCATGAGCAGCTCGTTTCATTTCTCCAGTACAGATATTTCAGGCCATTTTCAGTTCTAATTAAAAGACAATGCGCCATCTCATTATCTTATGCATACAGCGCATGACAAATGATCCATCATGCTCTAAAGCGCATGCGCGTCCCCCGCCGTTCTGTATAAAAGTCGACAACAAACAGAATCTGAGGCGTGTACTTCATAATTGTTCAACTTCAAACTTGGTCACCCCATTGTTGCGCCAGTGCGTGCTGAGGTGTCGGAGCTCGACGGGAGTTCGCTTTTTCGTTTAAATCGATTTGTGCCCCGAAGGACCTCTCGATTGTCCCAGCGAAATTAGACGATTGTATTCAGCGCGGGAGGGGGCCAGCCATGTCTTGGACCGCGTAGGAGTAGAACCATCAATCTACGCGTAAATGAGGTGGATGGATAATAACTAATGTCGACTCCGTGTAAGGACGGGAAGACTTTCATCTCGAAGAAAACATGTTCATTTAAGACATGGCTGATGGCAGTCTACGCGAAATGATTGGTTTTGACCGAATTCTTCGTTCAGGCAAGATGCCTGCAAAGCGGACTTCTGATCTCAGCCAGTGACCAAGTGGAGCCGATGCCAGTTGGTCACATAGCTCAGTTACTGAGGTCAGTTCATCATCGGATACGAAGACGTACAAACAGTGAGATCAGAGCCGATCTTAAAAAGCCCTAGCAAGAATACAAACGGCAGATGATAAGCCCAGATCCAGACAAGAAGCTGAGAGAAAGCCAAAGAGCTAGACAACAATCAATGGAAAGACACGTAACCAGCTGGTAAACAAGAAGCAAAGATCGGGCGAGATGTAGACAAGGAGCACGGGAGGAGACACGAAGACTTGACTCTGACTAGTAGCCAAGCAAGCGACGAATCAGTGAAAAAGCAGATAACAATCACCCACACTTCGAAAAGCAAACTACAAATGAAGACAACTAGGAGGTAGCAAGAAGCTGAGGAATGAAGAGACGTAGATAAAAGGCCGAGGGAGGGACAAGAAGTCCAAAATCAGAAGCGAAGAAGACGAGCTTCCAAAGGGTAGATAGCAACTACATTACCCTTACACCTTAGTTCCTCCTGCACCTCCAGGGGCGCTCACGGCATCCAAGAAGAGTCGCCAGTCGTCTCATATAAGAGCCGCTGCCCATACGTCTTCCCATTCTGGCTGGATAGACGCGTTGATATTTTGGAGATCCGACTGGTAGGTACGACGAAGAGTTTTCTTTGGTCGCCCTCTTCGTCTGGATCCCTCCGGATGACACCGAATAGCAATACAGTTACGTAAAAGAAGCCAGTAGGCAGACAAGAAGCCGAGGACGTAACAACAAGTCAAAATTGGCAAGAAGTAGATACATGCCGAGAAAGAGACAAGAAGACTAGACTCGACTAGAATCGAAGAAAAGACGAGCTTAGAAAGGATAGATAATAATATAGGAACAACAAAGAAGCCGATAGGCAAACATGAAGCCTAGGAAATAACAATGTGACAAAGAACCGAGGAAGAGAAGAAAAGTAGACTCGTGACTAGAAACCAAAGAAAAGACGAACAGCAACAGTCGAAAATGCATAAACAACGGACCTAGGAGATTGGCAAGAAGCCCCACGGGGACGGGCCTTTGAACTTTTCGTACATCTGATATTTTTCTTCATTTTGTAATGGCGAAGCTCTTTTTTTTAAATAGGAAGCACAGATTACAACATAACACGCTTAGAACAGCTAATAAATGTCAAAGCACACTCTGACATGCAGTAGCGCACCCTAAGCTGGAAACATACAACAGATATTTAATCAAGAATATGGTATTCTAAAAAAAAAATGGGATGTGAACTAGAAGTTCCTTCACGATCGGACAAAGCCAACAGGCCAGTCGTGTTGCAGGTGAGGGAGCAAACACATAAGGGAAGACGATGCAGAGCGTTTTGGAGGCACGTGGGAAACTGTAAGCAAAATCACTTTAGCTCGTCCGTCGGAGTTCTGGAGTATTAATAATAATAATAATAATATAATTGCAACAAAAAGGCTTTGCCCTCTACACTAATTATTAAGTATTAGTACAGTCAATCTAAGGTTTAACCTCAAACAAATTGCAAAAGTTTTGATTTTGGTACCATTCGAACCGGAAAAAAATTCTCTACAACATAAAAGAAATCGGCCAAAATTGGACGAGGCGAAATTGACCGTTTTTCGTCTTTTCTTCTAAAATGACGACTTTTTAAAAACAACTTAATTGGCACGTGTAGAAAATCGGTAATAGGTAAATCTGGCACGTAGATCACGAATATGCACTTTGTTTTTGTTTTGAACGCTCGAGTTCAGTTCCCCCCCCCCCCTCCCGCCCATAAATCAAGCGTCGATATAGGTCTGCGAACAACACTACGCGAAGTTGAATCCATACAGAAAAAAATTGGACTGCTACCCCCCCACCCTCCACCCTAAACGTGACCACCCCAAATTCCTAGAATCCAATAAGCAACTTCTCACAACTAGGTAAATCGTTGATTTTAATTTGAACAAAAAATCATAGGTAATTTGAAACTGCAAAGGGATTAGAGATTCATCACATTTATTTAATTAATCACATGTCTTCTTCATCTTCGATTTGGACCTGAGCATTAGAGCAACTAGTTCCTTTGCAAGATTTGCAAGCAATGTTGCATTCGATGCCATTTCGATGACAGCTGCACTGGTCACTATCACAGGATCCCTTACAACCACACTTCACGACTGTGAGAATTTTCTTTGGTGCCGATGGAAGATCCGTGAGGATAGGGTACAGCATGCCGTTCTGGAGTTTCCATCCGCAATTCTCAGGATCAAGGGCAGTGCTCTGAAGCCCGATCCAATCTTGTACTTGAAGATAGGTTCGGAAACAGTGAAATTTCGCTGCTGCTGAAGTAGGAGGTGGATCTTGGGTATGGACGAAAGTTGTAGACGTTGCTACTTTCTGCTGAAAAACTCGGTGCCGGTAACTGTCAAGATTGTCAGTAGATTTTCCACCGTACAATATAGAAAGTGCAGCCTCTCCCGCTGCTTTAATCTCTTCTTTCGAAGCATCAATTCGAGAAAACGTTGAAGCATTTTCCCTAAACTGTTCGTTGTCTCTCAGCCGTTTAAGCGCAATCCCTTTGCCAAGTCCATGTAGACGGGAAGTTGTGTCGCAGCCAAGAATTGCGTGAGCAAAAGGAAGCAGTTTGCAGGTTTCAGTCCCAATCTTCTTAACAATGGCTTCGATGTCCCAAGTTGCGCCAGAAGTGGTTGCCTTAGGCTCACTGTGCAGGTAGACCTTGGTGCTCAGGACTACAATGATAAAGTAACAACACCAACAAGTCGGTATCGTCACCCAGAGGTGGTGGACTCGGACTCTGGCCTCGTCTCGAGACGCCTTTTCCGTGGACTCGGACTCGTCTCGGACTCGAAGTTAACGGAGGTGGACTCGGACTCGTCTCGTCTCGAAATCCAGCCGAGTCACGAGTCTAAGTAAACGTCTCGACCCGGTCATTTTAAACAAAACAAACTCTCCAGCGACCAATTAAAGAGATTGCCCAATGGTTGGTTATGTCACACCTTCTTTCACAGGATTAGGTCAAGTAATACCTTAGAGGAATAAGTCATACAACTAAGAACCATCGGTAACAAGGGCCTGGAGACTTCTGAAAAATCACATTTGTGAAAATGAGCGATCCAAATAGTTTAGCTGGGAAGTTCGGATTTACTTCGGATTACAAAATTGGGTAAATCAGAGCAAAATATCTAGAAGCCTCCTCATCTCACAGCACAGTGAGAGTCCGACTCGAGCAAGTAAATACGTTACCAAGGGCGTCTGATCTTACCACTCATCAGTTTTCAATCCGATTCTGAGCATTTCCGAAAGATTTCCGGTACCTCCCCCCGAAAAAAAATCGCAGAAAAACAGACGGAAATGGCGTTTCACTGGCTAGTACCGAGCGACAAATGTCTTATAGTTGTTATTCGCAGCTGTTGGTCAGTAGCTCGCCTTTTAATTTAAGTTTTTCGAATCTCGCAATTTTGGTTTTCATATTGGTCGTTTGTTGTTTTTTCGCTTTGATTTGGTTTTCTCTTTTGTCACTCTTCATCCACGTTTGCATTTTTCCTCGAAATTTTCCGTCTTCGCTGAAGAAGGGAGGCAGTTGACCTCCGAAATATTCCCTTTTATTTCAGTATTTTTGTTAGGGTTTGAAAACCCCAATTTCTTATGTTTTTCTTTGAATTTTTATGGTATGTCAGGCCAATGAGGTTTCCGAAATCATCATCTTTCCCGTACCCTCAAATCGGTCTTAGAACCCAGAGTGGGTCACGCAGTGCACATGACCTTTGCACCTTCTAAATTTTATCCTAAACGCTCCACTCGTTTGGTCCCTAGGCTTACCACAAAATTTCCCGAAACCTCCTCAAAATTCACCGACCGTGGTCAAATCCTGTTCGGACACGTAAAAAAGTCATCAGTTGATTCATCTCTTGCCACCCAACACGTTTTAGTCGAATTTGGACCCCAACCGTTGTGGATCCGATCTGAGCCCAAAAATATTTAATCTCTATACTTCTAGGTCTAGAGAAGTTTCGTCAATATCTCTCCTCTCGTTTGACCTATGGGAGTCGCAAAATTCCCAGAACTATCCCCCCAAATCGGAGCATATCTGCCAATTTTCCATACCCCCTTCATCCCTCTCAAGGTTGCCGAATCCGGTCCGGACGCCAAACAAAATTCTTGTGACTGACCAGGATTTCACATGGGATGCATCGTGATTTTGGAATCCTTAATAGTTGTTGATCATAGTAAATTTTGTTATATCGTTATGTTTACCCATGGCCACAAGGCTTAAACTACTACTACTACATATCAATGTTTCCGGATAAGTCAGACCACTGAGCAACTCTCGCAAACCGTCATTTGGGATGTTTCTAAAACCGAACATCGGGACCTTCTGTATGGAGGAAATTTAAAATACCCGTGCCAGTCCCTGTGCCCATCCGTTCCTTACCTCCACTCCTGCTGTGCATTTCGAAAATTTCATTTTTTCATGAGAACTATGTAAATTCGTACACTGACTTTCTGTCACTAATTTTCTTAGCAAGGTATTTTGCCGAAAAGACAGGGTTTTTTGGTTGGCATTTAGATTTGTTTCAGCTTCAATGTCCTTACCTAAGCTCTTACAATTGATTCTGACTGTTTTTTTTATATTTTTTTCAGCAAAATTATCTAGCTTTAAATGCGGAAAAACGGTGATGCATGCTTATCTACTGGTCGGGTCAGTTTTGGCTTCTGTTAAACCTCGTATTTTGATGCCGAAATTTTAAGAACTTCTATATACACCGAGTCAGCACACCGAGAACCTAATAATGATGGTTGGTGGTTTATTCTTCTACATTTTCTTCCATAAAACATCCTTCGGGTGATTTATTTTGCCTGGCTAATTCTCAGATGAATTATCTGTATTTTTAGAATGTAGTTCATTGCATGAAGTACAGAATAATTGTTAGGACTCGAGGCTTGACTCGGTCTCGAGACGTCTCGAGACACTTTTTTCACGGACTCGGTCTCGTCTCGAACGATTCTTGTCCAGGACTCGGACTCGTCTTGACTCGTGAGCATGAATTCGGTCTCGGACTTGTCTCGGACTCGAAAATTCTTGACTCGCAGCACCTCTGTGTCACCGATAACTACAGTATCCCAAGTCTTCGAACACTCAACCGCTGTAAGCACAATAAGCAAGTCAGCATCAGCTTTAGCTTGGATGGTTCTCAGACCTTTGCCTCGTAAATAATCAGAAAGTACATTGACGAAACGGGCTTTATTCTTTTTGCACGAATGAAATTCCTCTTTTTTGGTGGTCAGTCTCATTTCTGGGCTAAACAGTACTTCCCGTCCAGTGACACGGTTTCGCTTAAGATGAGTCATATCTTTTGTCGAAGCAGTGATGTCGTAGCCATCAAAGACAATAATGGCGTCTGTATATTTGGCCGAAACGTAGTTCCAGTATCGGTCGAAGATCTCCCAATATGTTTCTTTCTTCGCCCAGGGAATCCTGTGAAGCAAAGCGCCCCCGTCTAAGACGTAGGTGTAAGTCAGACTAAGCTTTTCCCCAATAGTATCAATTTCTGAAAGTCGCTTGATAGCTTTTGCCAGCCCTGGTTTATTTGGCTTTCGGAACGTGCCAGAATCGTCAAAAAGCGACGCAGGATAGGAGCAAAGCTCATATTTAAATGAAGATTCCTCGTCCATATTCAGTCTTTTGGATACAGTTAGAAGACGCTGAAACAGCAATGAAGAGTCTAAACGGTGGATTTCTCCTCCATTTTTTTTTGCTTCACCGTCATAAGGACTGCCTGATCCTTCCGTTTGAACGAATGCTCCTTCAGCGATTTCCCTGCCATTCCGTCAAGAATCTTCTTCCCGACTTCCACTGCTTTGTCGGCGTTCACGTTTTCTGCAGCAGTCATGCCAGTAGCAAGGCTTCGAAGCGATAGCGGATCACCCTCGAAAGGAGACGACTGCTCGACAAAGTCAATAACTATTTGTGTGTCTTTGCAGTCCCTCTGCTGCCTTGAAGAGCAGACTCTTTGTGCTGGTCGCTTGTGTGATACGAAACGTCCGTCAGTTCTTGCATCAGAAGATTAACGTGAGCACATGCTGGACGTCCCATTACCCACTGAAGTCTCTGTACTTCCGTCATTCCTCTACCTCTAGTCAATCCGGTTGCCGTTTTCAGACTTCTCATCAATTCTTGTTCTATGACCAAATCTGTAGATAAACCGGCCCAAAATCTGTCCGACTGGAAAAGGGTTGGGCTTGTATGTTCAAGTCTGTTCATCTGCTGCAGGTACAGCCTCGCCGACTTCGTGTAGTTGTTGTGACCAGCTGCTGCGAGGTAAGGGAGCATGTCGGAAACTGTTTGCAAATGAAGTTTCCATTGACCTGTACGTTCAGCTCTGAGGAAATTTCGAAGAATGGCAACCATGTCCATGTATAATACTGGATCCACAGTTTTCCTGTTTGAGTCTCGTGACTTCGCTCTGATTTAAGAGCCGACAGAAAAGCTTTGACCTTCATGAGACTTGAAGACTGGGAGATATGATCAAAAGAAGCTCGTCCATCCATTATTTTCTCATATAGGTCTTTGATTTCACTAAGACCAAATCTATGACCAAATCTGTAGACAATTTCTCACCAAGAGCGTTGAAGGTCATTGCAGATGCCGGACAATTTTGAGATGTGTGCAAAACCATTTATTTGATTGGGTGTACGTGGGGGGGGGGACAGAATATGCAAGATACTAGGACACGAATTTTTCCTGGCATTTCGGCATAGGAAGTGTAAATTTTCTCTGTGTGGATTCGACTTCGTGTAATATCCAACGTATATTAATGCACGCTTTATGTCGCGCGTGTGTGGGGGGGGGGCAAACGGCTCAGGGATGTTCAAAACACAGAACCGAGTCCATATTCGTGATCTGTACCAGATTTTCCTATCACCGACTTTTTAAAAGTGCAAGTTAATTTTTTTTAAAAGTCGTTATTTTAGAAGAAAAGACGAAAAAGCGTCAATTTCGCCTCGACCGATTTTGGCCGATTTTGTATATGTTGTAGAGAGTTTTTTTCCGGTTCTACTGATACCAAAATCAAAACTTTTGCAATTTGTTTGAGGTAACCCCTAAAATTGATTTAGGTTGACTGTACTATATCTTAAGCAGCACTTGATCATCAACTCGATTTCATTTAAGCTGGCAGAGATACTTTTACCTGGAATGGGACCCGAACTGAAAACTAGGATGATACTCGATCAATGTTTTCACACCCTTCCGCGGAGGACACGGAGGTCGTCGGAGACCACCAGCAGATTTCACGCCGTGTGTGTAACATGTTGGTAGTAACACCTTAGTAATGTGACAGTGGAATATATTCACGAGTAATAAAAAATCTCACTCTTGACACTTGCGCAGAATTAATTAGCCTCGACCCGAAGTGTTTGAAGCAGACAGCCTGACGTCAGCAGATGCCTCAAGCTTTCAACGTGCCTGCTGCCATAGAGCTGACGAGGTTTCGCCGAAAATATAAATAATAACGTTTATTTCCTGAATAGCTCATATAATTACTCGCTAGCATCGGATCGTCACACAATTATTAACACGGCTAAAACTTAATAATCACTTCTCAATAATTGCCTTAAAATATGTTTATGTATGTACCATTAATAACGAATATATTAAAGTTCAGAATTGAAATACTTCACGAAATATGGTACAAATGACGAAAGATTCAGTAGAGTTGATATCGGGGCGAACAAGTCTGGTACAATTACTGGTTGCAGCGCGAAGCCTTGTTTCAGGTCGAGTCGGGTTTGGGGCTTCGTAATCCGGTAGGAGAGATCTGTGAAGATCAGAGGACAAGCATTTACGTCCAAAATCCATTGTCAACTTGTGTCGTCTTTCAGACAGAGCGGAGAGACCAAGCCTATCTAGACCCGCTTCATACGACGTGTAGGCCGGGCCAAGCATGATCTTGACCGCTATCTTCTGAATCCCTTCAAGTCTGTCACTCTGACCATCATAAGTCCTGGATGCCACACTGCACAAGAATATTCTACACACGGACGGATGTACGTACAATACAATGACCGCATAACTCTTGGCGAAAGACCAAACCTACGAAGGATAGAGTACGACTTAAGGAGTGGAGCTGCCTTCTGGAGTATCATGTCAACGTGGGAATTCCACTTCAAATCATTATCTAAAATAACGCCAAGAAGTTTTCGGATAAAGGATATCACAAAGAGTACTTGACAACAACAGCAGTGTTGGGCGATATTCGATATCGATAACGATATATCGGACCAAATATCGATATCGAATGTCGAAAAGTAAATATCGATATCGAAAACGATATTTCTGAAAGTAATAATCCAGCAACACATTTATGCAATTTATTTGTACAGTTACATTTCTATATCCAAAAGTTTTCACTTATTCGAAGTCTGAGTTGATGCGAGATGCGTTTTACGACAATTTTTGCTGAAACAATACGTGTACCATAGCAAACCATAGTTTCGAAATATCGATATATCGAGTGTCGGAAGTGAAAATATCGATATATCGAAAATCCAGATAATCGTCCAACACGAGTCAACATCTCGGGTTTGGGGAGTTATCTTTATGCTTAATTGGAAATACTAAACCAACGACCTATTATAAAAATACAATATCGCTAAGAAACCATTGCATTACCTGCGCACCTTATCCCACATCCGAAGAAAGAATCCTTTGTCTAATCCCGCATCCGAAGTGCTATAACCTATAATGGTCTTTTCTGGGATAGTAACAGAATTCGAGCTGAATTAGATGATTACAACAGGAACTGCGGTTAAACTTTTGTGGCCATGACAAGGCTATAAAAGACCCCCCGACGTAGGACCAAGGCAGTTCCAGTGAAGTTTGTAAAAAATTGTAAATAGTGAATTGTAAGAGTCAATTGTTATACTAAGGTCCAGATGATAGGAACGAGTCACTCGGGACCATTTTACTGTCAAGAATCCCGCTTGGGAACTTAGAACAGCAGTAGTGGCGCACAGTATCTTGAAACTCAGAAACCTACAGAACCCTAATCTTTTTGGCTACCTTCCGCCCCTGGTCGTGAGCAAGAGCGATAAGGATTCTAGCAGACCAACTTTATAACCCTTCTAAGGTATTGACGGGTCTAACCGACAATCCAGTGAATTGTCGCTTCGAGACAGGCGAGAAGGCATCCCAGAACTACCAAGCTATCTACGATTATCATGCCCGTCGTGTCACAGAATGAACTGGAACATAAACCAGGGTAAATTTAGAGTCGTGCTGCGACAGATATGTGCAGGAGAGTCAAGCGTTTGCAGTAATTAGGTATGTATGTTTTCTTTGTTTTGGTGTAAAGCCGATTAATTAGTAGCAAGTATCCATGTCCGTGCTCACGTCTGAGCGGAAGGGATGGTTCTTAGCTGTGGAGGGGGAAGTTCAGACTGTTGGACTACAATCAACAAACAGTGGTTTACAAAACATCATTAATCCGACATTGTTTACTCGGTCTCGCTTAACACTTTGACTTAAGTAGTTTCCAATGTTATGTTATTGCACTTGCCCTTCGGCCATCTGCCATATAGAGAGCGCAATTTCTGTCTGTCCGTTTGACGGTCGGTCCGGGTTTTGCTAGTTTGGGCACTTCCACCTACGATACGACGATGAAACTTGGCAGGCATGCCAGGGACCCGACCAGATTAAATTGGAAATACTTGGAACCATCTTGGGGGTGGTGGAGGAAGGGGGAATCCGTGAAATTGAGGTATGTATTACTTTTGAACGGGTTAGTGGAGGGTTAGATCGGATTTGAATAAACTTGGGAATTGGAAAGAGCTATCGTCTCATATGTTCCATATCAAGTCTGAACCGGATCCGATACCCGATGAAATTTTTCGAGAATTAGTCGTATGGAGTTTACGAAAAAGTAGCATGCAGTAGTAACTGTTGCCACTGCATGCTACTACAGCAAGATTGGATGCTATCGGATACTACTACTTAAGATTAACCCAATCGGAGGCATGTTATATCAAAGTACTACTACATATCAATACATGCAACTTTTTCGTACAACTACCATACAACCACACAGTCAAAAAAATTTTCATTGGGTACTTATGGAGGGAGAGCTGGAGGGGGTCACCGGAAATCTCATGAAACGCTTAGAGTCGAGGGATCGGGATGGAATTTGGTGGGAAGGACAAGCATAAGTCGTAGATACGTGCTTGACAGGATCGGATCGTATCAGGGCTCTTTGGGTGGAGTTGGAGGGGTTACCCGAAATTCCTGGGATCGCGAGTTGGGATACTTCCAGATGTGCTAAGGACCCGACACTATCCCCTAGTAGAACTGCAGTTTCTGGATCCAACCATTTTTGGGTGAGTTAAAGCACAATGGGCACTAACTGACGACTTTGTTCCAGAGATTGCGTTGAAAATCGTGTCGCCCAGAAATATCAAAATGTACCCGAGGCGAAAAATTTTCTTCCCGAGACTGCAGAAACGTCGCCAAGAATTCACGAAATGTCGCCGAGAATGCGCGAAATGTCCTCGAAAGGTATGTTATTTGAGAAAATAACATACCAGTGAAAAAAGTGTCGCCGAGAATCGAGAAAGAAATACAGCTTAGAACGACAAAGATCTGTTTTGAAATAAGACGAAATGTAGCCGAGATAGCACGAAATGTCGCCGAGAATGCATGAAATGTCGCCGAGAATACCCGTAATGTCGCCGAGAATACCCGTAATGTTTTTGAGAATATCCTATACACACAGCTGAAATAAGTGTCGCCGAAAATTGAACCAATCCAGACTAGAATCACTAAGTTTTGAGGTAGGGACAAATGTAGCAGAGATTGCACGACATGCAGTGCATACCGATAGGCTATTTTGTGATCTAGGTAACAGTCAAACGCGTGATCCGATCCCCGACAAAGCTTGGCAGTTTGCCATGGTACATGTCGCAGATGTTGCATTTACAAGCCCAGACAAATGCGACCATAGGAGAAACAGAAGAAGGAAATATAAAATTCATTAGCTCAACTCACTGACGTGGGCACTAATCCCTATAGGCAAGGTTTGCTTTCTAAGTGACACATTGAGCTTTCAGTGTTACTGTTACAGGTTATCTTGCTGCCGTGATGATACATGACAAGCCTTGGTGGATAACGAAACCACATGTTTAGTTATAGAGAATCTAACAGTGTTTGTCCTGGTGGGACTTAGGTCCCTTTTTGTCAAACATAATAGAACTCTTTTCGTTATTTGTTAGCATTGATTTATAAACCGTGGCTCTTGAGGCTGTTAAATGTACAAATAGTTGCAAACATTCACAATTGTTTTCCATCTGGAGACCCTTCGGTTCTATCAAATATATTCTGCTATCATGAAAAGTGTTTTCTGCCTATATCCTAGCATCAATCTTGTTTCAAAATACATCTTTGCTTAGCCCGAATACGAGAACTTTATGTTGATGGGGGTCAAAATATTCAGTCTGGATGATCTTGAATATCATTTTAACAGTATTTGTATTCATTTTGCTGATAGATTCACACAAGAGGTGTTGCCCCTCGCGTGGGAAATTGGTATTCTATTGAAATTACAAATGAAATTGAAAACTCACCTCCGAATGCTTGGTTGATGGTAATCAGAGGGCAGGGTGGGTATCGTTCGCACTTCTGTACAGGCCGACAAGCACCTCAGGTGTTGTGGATGTAGCGTCCCGCTAAGACATCCATAACTCAGACCGGGCTTGGGTTGAACCTCATTGACGGATGGAATTTTTCGTAAAACGCTGGGTCTCTGCGCACACCTGTGCAAACCAGCACCGCGGGGTGGTGCTGTTTTGTGAATAATGCGCAAGCCCGCGGCACCTTTGAAGAATGACAGTTGGACAAAGTGTGGCGATTGGGCGGCAAACAAGGATGAACTTGATGTATTAAGGTGGAGGTCATAGATGGTCATTCCGCTTGGCTGGGTCCTACCAGCCAATGAGTTTGTCATTATATGTTTCGGCTCAGATGTTCCAAAGATTATCTCTAGGTATGGGTGGTAGTTGTAGGTGGGGTGATGATGGGTAAATAGTTTTTCAGACTATCAGGCCAAGCTGATGCTTATTTGAAACACGTTGTTAGTCCAAACACAAAATTCAATGGAATGCGAGGTGGTTGTGGGTGGGTGGAGTCGGATAGAAAGGGGGAATGATGCCGTTTGGTCAAGAAGGCTCCACGGCTTAGAAAAATTCAGTAAAATGGAATATCCTTACAACTTCAGATGCTTCAACTTCGTCGGCTGTATGTGATGAATGAAAGGAGTGAGTGGTTGTCGCGGTTGGATGGAGGTTGGATTGAAAGGGCGAATAATGCCGTCAGGTCAAGTAGGCTCTATGGTCTAAAGAAGATTCGAAAAAAGAGTATGTCCTTACAACTTCATATGTTTCAACTCCATCGGCTTTATGGTAATGAGTGAAATGAGTGGCGATTGTGGTAGAGAAATGGTGAATACTGATATCCGGTCATGTAAGCTGTATGGTCTAGAGAAGATTCAATAAAATGGTATATCCTAACAACTTCATATGCTTCAACTTCATTGGCTTTATGGTCTGCATCCCTCAAGAGTATATCAACGATTTTTATGGCACTTGCCCTTCGGCCAAGTGCAATGTAGTGATCGCCGTTTCTGTCCGTCCGTCGGTCGGTCCGCGTTTTGCTAGTTCGGGCACTTCCACATAGGACGGTGAAACTGGCATCAGGGACCCCAAATGATTAAGCTGGAAATAGTCAATTCCCCGATCCGAGCATCGTGGGGGGAGTGGAGGGATGGGGAGTCCGGAATCTTGAGGTATTTATAACTTTTGAACGGGTAATCGGATCTTAATGAAACTCGTATTTGGAAAGACCTAGTGCCTCTGACGACGACCCATTTAAAATCCGGACCGCATCCGGTGACTTGGGGGGGAGCTGGAGGGGGAACCGGAAATCTTGGGAAACGCTATGAGTGGAGGGATCGGGATGAAACTTGGTGAGAAGAACAAGCACAAGTCCTAAATTCATCATTGACATAATCGAACCGGATTCGGGCACGTGTGGGGAGTTGGGGGAGGGTCCGGAATTCTGGTGATCCCGCGAGTGCGGTACTTCCTGATGTATTAGGACGGTGAAATTGGGCTGGCGTATCAGGGACTCGACCAAAGTGACACGAGAATAGTCGTTTGCGTGATTTGACCATCGTGGGGGGAGTGGAGGGAGGGAGAATCCGGAATCTATAGGTATTTCTAACTTTTGAACGGGTGATTGGACCTTAATGAATTTTGATATTTGGAAATGCCTCGTGCCTCAGACGACCCACTTAAAATCTGGACCGGATCCGGTAACTTTGAGGGGGGAGCTGGAAGGGGAAATCGGAAATCTTGGGAAACGTTATGAGTGGAGGGATCGAGATGAAACTTGGTTGGAAAAGCAAGCACATGTCCTAGATTCATCGTTGGCATAACCGAACCGGATTCGGGTATTGCGGGGGGAGTTGAGGGATCTGGAATTATGGTGGACCCGCGAGTGCGGTACATCCTGATGAAAATGAAACTGGGCTGGCGTATCAAGGACTCGAACAGACTGACTTAAGATAGTCGTTTGCATGATCTGACCATCGTCGGGAGTGGAGAGACGGGGAATCCGGAATCTAGTGGCATTCATAACTTTTGAACGGACGATCCGATTTGAATGAAACTTGGCAAGTGGGAAGAAGTTTCGTCTCAGATGTTCCATTTAAAATCCGGACCGGATCCGGTACTTGTGGGGGGAGTTGAAGGGGGGAGGCACCGGAGTTTTCGTTGAACGCTTAGCGTCGAGGAATAGGGATGGAATTAGGTGGGAAGAACAAACATAAGCCCTAGATACGTTCTTGACAGAACTAGAGCATATCGGGGCTCTTTAGGGGAGTTGGAGGGGGTGTTCCAGAATTCCGGGGATTGCTAGTTAGGATACTTCCGGGTGTTCTAAGGACGATGAAACTTGACAGGCATATTAGTAACCCAACCAAGAGACTTATGGACACAATGCCCTAGGAAAACTTTGGTTTCTGGATCCGGCCATTTCCGAGGGAATTAAGGGAAGGGCAATCCGGAAATTACTGACTTCCGTAGATTGCGAACGGGTTCTCCGATTCGAGTAAAGCTTTTTGGGTGATAAGAACTAATGATCTAGACAATGGCTAAACCACATGCGGCAATTGTTGGAGGGGGGGGGGTCTGGAAACTTTGTCACATACACGAAAAACAAACGAATGGGATGCAAGTTGGACAGTACCAATGTCATGCGGCCTAATTTTTTAGTCACGGTTCGGACCGAATCCAGCCAGGGTAGGGAGGTTGAATCGGAAACCGAAATTTTGCAGATCTGCTCCGGTTGGAGTCAAACTTGAAGGACGAGAAGCGGAGATGTCAGAAATACGACGTCTGTGTGTCCTGGTCCTATTTAGCCACAGTGGGGGGTGGAGTCCAATAAATTTGTTGGCTCGCAATGAGGTCAAACGAGTGGAGTGATCTGAATGAAACTTTGAAAACTAGAGAGACGATGTGCCCTAGATGACACATTTTAGATAGGTATATTTTAGGGTCCAGACCAGACACGGGGGGGGGGTACCGAAGTTTCGCAAAAAATGATCAGACTCGAGCGAAACTTGATAGCCGGTAAGAGAAGATGCTTTAGACGATCTGTTTATGTGTCTGAACCAGATTGATGATTTGAGGCTATGCCGGAAATGCTCAGACTCGAGTAAAACTAGACATCCTATTTCTAGGTGCGATCATAGGGGGTTCTCATCGACTTTCTTGCAACACCTACTCGTAACAAGTGCCATATGAGCTTGTGGCTCTTGCTATACAAGCTTTTGACATTGCGTGTTTTTCCTGTGAACGCTCCGAAGTGCAAAAATATCGCCAAAGTATTTTGAAATCTGGGGTGGGATGGGTACATGGCTCATTGGCTCCCTTCTCCCCTCCCCAATCGGCAACCAGGTGCAGAAGCCCACGATAAGAATGTCGGCATACTGTAATATGATTTAGATAAAAATTCTTCGAATACAGAATTTTTTTATTGTTTATTTTATTGAGCAGTTGAAAGCCAAGGTAGAAGGGCATCCAATTCAAAAGTTAACGTCAGCAATCTCGATGATCGACTGATCAAACTACACTAACTACGTACAGAATATTTCAGTGGGGTCACATGTGAGTATTAAAGCTGCTAGGAGCACTCAGTTGGAAAATAGCTAGTTTATTCATTGATACGACAAGCCGAATCTTTTCTTCCGTTAGTTTCCTCACCGGATCGGAGTCAGGCGTATCTGACTCCTGCTTAACATCAGCCGATCGAAACCAGTGTTGCCACTTTGCTCTGGCGGAACCTGTGAAACCTGGCCTCAAAAATCTGTGACGTTCTGGCGCCTACAAAAGTCGGTTATTTTTTATGGCACTTGCCCTTCGGCCAAGTGCCATATAGCGATCGCAATTTCTGTCCGTCCGTCGGTCGGTCTGTCTGTCCGGGTTTTGCTAGTTCGGGTACTTCCAGATAAGCTAGGACGATGAAACTTGGCAGGCATATCAGGGACCGGACCGGACCAGAAATAGTCGCTTCCCCGATCCGACCACCTGAGGGGGAGTGGAGGGAAGGGGAATCCGGAAAAAATAGGAAAAATGACTTATTTTTAACTTACGAACGGGTGATCGGATCTTGATGAAACTTGATATATGAAAGGACCACTTGTCTCAGACCTTCCATTTTAAATCCAGACCGGATCCGGTGACATGGGGGGTAGTTGGAGCCTGGAGGGGGAAACCGGAAATCTTGAAAATCGCTGAGAGTGGAGAGATCTGGATGAAAGTTGGTGGAAAGAACAATCACAAGTCCTAGATACGGGATTGACAAAACCGGACCGAATCCGCCCACTTTGGGGGAGTTGGGGGGGGGGGGAATCCGGATTTTTAGTGATCCCGCGATTTCGGTGCTTCCTGATGTGCTAGGACGATGAAAATTGGCAGGCATGTCAGGGACACGAACAGATTGACTTGATAATAGCCGTTTCCCCAATCCGACCATCCGGGGGGGGGGGCTGGAGGGAGGGGAATCCGGAAAATGAGGTATTTTTAACTTACGAACGGGTGATTGGATCTTTATGAAACTTGATATATAGAAGCACCTCGTGTCTCAGACCTCCCATTTTAAATCCAGACCGGATCCGGTGACATGGGGGGTAGTTGGAGGGGGAAACCGGAAATCTTGAAGATCGCTTAGAGTGGAGAGATCTAGATGAAAGTTGGTGGAAAGAACAAGCACAAGTCCTAGATACGGGTTTGACATAACCGGACCGGATCCGCTCACTTTGGGGGAGTTAGGGGGGGATCCGGATTTCTAGTGATCCCGCGAGTTCGGTGCTTCCTGATGTGCTAGGACGATGAAAATTGGCAGGCATGTCAGGGACCCGAACAGATTGACTTGATAATAGTCGTTTCCCGGATCCGACCATCCGCGGGGGGGCTGGAGGGAGGGAAATCCGGAAAAATGAGGTATTTTTAACTTACGAACGGGTGATCGGATCTTAATGAAACTTGATATATAGAAGTACCTTGTGTCTCAGACATCCCAGTTTAAATCCGGACCGGATCCGGTGACATGGGGGGAACTGGAGGGGGGGACCGGAAATCTTGGGAAACGCTTTGAGTAGAGAGATCGGGATGAAAGTTGGTGAAAAGAACAAGCACAAGCCCTAGATACGTGATTGACATAACTGGACCGGATCCGTTCACAGTGGGGGGGGGGATCCGAATTTCTAGTGATCCTGCGAGTTCGGTACTTCCTGATGCGCTAAGACGATGAAACTTGGCAGGCGTGTATGGGACCCGAACAGGTTGACTTGAATAGTCGTTTCCTGGATCCGACCATCTGAGGGTGGGGGTGGAGAGAGGGGGAATCCGAAAAGTGAGGTATTTTTAACTTGCGAACGGGTGATCGGATCTTGATGAAACTTGACGTATAGAAAGATCTCGTGTCTCAGACGCCCCATTTTAAATCCGAACCGGATCCGGTGATATTGGGGGGAGTCGGACGGGGGAACCGGAAATCTTGGGAAACGCTTAGAGTGGAGGGTTTGGGATGAAAGCTGGTGGGAAGAGCAAGTGAATAGCATAACCGAAATGAATCCGGTCACTGTGGGCGAGTTGGAGGGGATCCGAGTCTGTAGTAATCCCACGAGTTCGGTACTTCCTGATGTGCAAGGACAATGAACTTGGCATGCTTGTCAGGTACCCTAACTATTGCCTTGAGAATGTCGTTTCCCCGATCCGACCGTCGAGGGGGAGTGTACAAAAGGGGAATCCGGAATCCAGTATCAAGCTCAGCTACTGAACGGGTTATCGGATTTAACCGAAACTTGATATTTAGAAAGGTCTCGTGCCTCAGACATCCCATTTTAAATCCGGACCAGATCCGGTGACATTGGGAGGAGTTGGAGGGGCGAACCGGAAATCTTTGTAATCGCTGAGAGTGGAGGGATCGGGATGAAACTTGGTGGAAAGAACAAGCATAAGTTCTAAATATGTCATCTAGAGCTTTCAGATTGAATGAAACTAGATATCCTAATTCTAGGTACGAACCGCATTTTTGAATGGCGGGGTGTTTATTGTGAAGTTCTCTTCTACTTTCTCGTACCATTACTCGTAACAAGTGCCATATGAGCTCGTAGCGCTTGTTCAGTTTTCAGGAAGAAAACTCGAGGATTCTAAGGTTCCAATTTATTCTTATAACAGGAGATAATATTCGTGAAACAAATGAATCCTTTTCCGGAAAACAGCTGCCGTGAAATGTGCCAAAATACTTTGAAATTGCAAAATTTGTGAGATTCTTGCCATAAGTGAGATTTCCTGTGACAAATTTATCACAGCAGTGAATCCGGGGAGAAGTCGAAAACCTCTGATAAATCACAGAATTCTGCGCCAGTGGCAAAACTTATCTACACTTGCAGTCAGCACTGATTCGCATCGCAATCGTGTATGCGAAATTTCAGTAAATCATATCCCGGTTTAAGGTTCCACCCAAACGTTTTTCTTTGTTGCGAACATTGCCTCGGTTTACGCATTGCAGCGGACGAAACCTATAATGTTGAAAACACGGTTGACAAATTGTTTTTCTTGAATTTCGAGATTGAAAAAAAAAGTTTGTTATTAAATGTTGCTAAAAAACACATCTACTGCTGTACTTGCTCGTTGAAACCAGTATGACTTATGCTGGATGGAATCTGCAGCGTTACCGTGTAGCAGAAAAACAAAATTATTGTAGAACCCATTAAACCCCACATCACCATACTCGAGCGTAAGAATAACACCATCGTTAATCAATGTCATGTACGCATCAGGCAAAGAGGTAAAAACTATCTTGTTTTTCTTGTAAGTAAACATGTGTTCTTCACCTAAAATTAGAGGGCGGTCATTTAGCGCGGCGCGAACTAAATTCCCTTGGTGTTGATTATAGGGCTACAAGCCGCTACTTCGCTTAGCGCTATGTAGCGCTTGTAATAACCAAATGCATGACTGATTGCTTGGTATGTTGGTTTACTTTGGGCCTGTCAGGTGATTTTTCCTTAGTCATCAGTCATTGAGGCTGAAAAACTGGCGTATACTAGAACGTGACTATACGCTGAGTTTTTCTCAACATCGCTCCAAGGATCTTCTGTTTTGCGTTGTCGAACCGCATTTCTTGGTCGCAGTTTTGAGAGTAAATTTTAATTATCTGCATATGACGGATTTCCACTCAACAAGAGCTGTAAGCTCATATGGCACTTGCATGGGTTGAGATGTAATGTTTGATCAAAAGTACTTTTAAGGTTACCTTTGCGGTTCAGATGCGCACTTTAAGGGAGCTAGAGAAAACGTATTTTGTTTTAGAACTTGGCTGTTATGATACGCACTTTATAGGCGCTAGAAATTCATCTGTAAGAAAAACTATTGAGACAAAACGATCACAGGCCCTTAGGGATCATTGATATATACCGTTTGGTAAAAAGTTTTTTTTTCACTTTTCGGTTAAAATGTGCACTTTAAGGGTGATAACATAAATTTTTAAGCAAAACCCTTGTGGCACAAATGATCATGGGTTGAGATGTATCGTTTGATAAAAAAAAAAAGTAGTTTTCGACCTTGCGGTTCAGATTCACACTTTAAGGGAGCTAGAACTTCATTTGTAAGCAAAACCCTTGAGGCAAAAATGATAATGGGCTTATGGGGATAATGAAAATGTATAATTTGCTTAAAAGTATTTTTCAAAATTTACGGTCAAGATTGGTACTTTAAGGAATGTCGGATTTGGAAAGTGGCGATTTCTGAGCCAATCTTATCGAATCTCTAATATTTCAGCCCAGTTCCATCGTCCTAGCACATCTGGAAGTACCTTAAATCGCGATCACCGGAATTCCGGACCCCCCCCTCAAACTCCCCCACAGTCGCCGGAGCCAATCCGGATCTGTAAGTGATTTATCCAGAGCATCTCTTTATTATTCCCACAAAGTTTCATCCCGATCTCCCCAGTCTGAGCCGGTCACGTATTCCCCCCCCCCCCCCCATTGTTGTCGAATCCGGTCCGGACATGACAAAGATCATCAGAGACATGTCCTCTGATCAATTATCAAATTTCACTCAAATCCGATCAACCGTTCCAAAGTTACACATGACTCAATATTCCGGATTCCCCCTCCCGCTACTCCCCCCACGACTATCGGATCATGTAAATTTTTATTTATAAGTCATTTTGATCGGGTCCCTGATTCGCCTCCCAAGTTTCGTCGTGAAAATCCCCAGAACCGCCACTACCGGAATTCCGGGAAACTCCCCTCCACCCCCACCCCCCCTAGTGTCCGGATCCAGTCCAAATGTATAAATGATTTATCTGGAGCAGATGCTTGTTCTTCCCAGCAAGTTTCACTCCGATCCCTCCATTCTAACCGTTTCTCGAGATTTCCGGTCTCCCCACCCCCAACTCCCCCATAGCTGTCGAATCCGGTCCGGACTTCAAATGGGACATCAGAGGTATACCATTTATTCAGTTATTAAGTTTCATTCCAATCCGATCACCCGTTCGAAAGTTACACACTACTCCAGTTTTCCGGATTCCCCAGCCCTCCACTCCCCCCCAGGTGGTCGGATTGGGAAACTGATTATTTCCAGGTTAGCCCGGTCGGGTCCCTGATGCTCCTGCCAAGTTTCATCGTCCTAGCACATCTGGAAGTACCCCAACTCGAAAAAGTGTGAAAAAAACTACTTAATTCTCAGAATTCCCCGGCCCACCACTCCCCCCCCCGGAGGTCGGATCGGGAAACTGATTATTTCCAGGTTAGTTTGGTCGGGTCCCTGATTTTCCTGCCAAGTTTCATCGTCCTAACACATCTGGAAGTACCCTAACTCGAACATGTGGGACAAAAAAATTCGGACCGACCGACCGACCGACCGACGGACGGAATTGCGATCGGTATATGGCACTTGAGCCAGAGGCTGCAAGTGCCATAAAAAACACCTACTATATTTAAAAGTTCAGTGGGCGTATCAAACTGTCATGATGTCACATCACCACCACCGATATGAACTGTTACTTCAGAAATCAGCCGATTCCTGAACAATTTAATTTTGCTAAAACAGCGCCGGCGATTATTGCTGAATGCCGTGCTGCAATGTACTAGCTTGACAAGTATTTGCGTGTTTCTTGTTGCTTGTCCGTTCTTTGTTATTTACATTTGAATTATTTTGGAACGGCTAATGTTCGTATATAGCGCTTCGTACATGAAGTCAGGAATGTTTATTTGTGAAGTGTTTTATAGAAAATAAAGCCTAAGAAGTGCATATTGTGCTTTAAAATATTAAACGGATAAGAAAGCCTTACCAGGTTTTGCCTTAAATGTATCCTTATTTTGAAAACACATTTCCGTTTTCACTCTTTTGTTATTTTTGGGACTTGGACTGATGTTTCTTTGGTCTTCATGTTTGTCTTGGCTTCCCATGTTCGTGACGCTCTCACACAAAACAAGTAAATTGGAATTTGAACTTTATTTACTGCCATCTGTCTTTTTCTGCCCTGAGAGCTGTGAAATTTGAACCCATATTCGTTTATCTGTTCGTGTGCATTTGTACATTTCTTGAGCTGCATTCTATACTAAGACATTATGGTGTCTTCGTATGTATTTACCCTGGGAAACCACTAGGATCGTAACAATCCTTTGCCCGCAGCAGACAACCAAAAGTGAAAAAAACATATACATCTAATCTATCTGTAACAGTATGATCGGTAATCATCGGCGTCATCTTTTCTTAAAAGCGTTTCTTCGGCAATCCCGCAAAGAGTCTGTCGCGCGAAAAGATTTTTTTTTTTAAGAAACATGTTTTTTCTACCTTAAAGTTCAAGCAGATTTTAAGATACCCGTCCTTAGGTCTCTTACTGTGGCAAAAAATTGCTTCAGCAGGGTTATATCATTCTTATTGCTTCACTCACTTGGAACGCAAACATATTTTTTTTTTTTTGTGTTTTAGTTTGTGTCTTTTACTTTTGTTTTCTTTTACTCCGCTGTAACCAAAAATTAGGTCATAATTAAATAAAAATAAATAAGCTTAGAAAAAAACTCAGCACTCCCGATGTGGAGTCTCTTTTTCTTAAAAAAAAAAATTCGCGGTCGTTCCCACAAGTCTGTGAGTAAATAAGTAATATATTTTTCACCCGCCATTTTAGAAAGCGGAGTATAAAGGAAATGAAAGAAAGAAATAAAAACACATCTGATAACGCAAATTCAATCTTCGGCCAGGAGACAGGATAACAGGTCATGCTCTGGTTGGGTTCAGTTGTCAGTGATTTTCAGCAGAGAAGACCAGCAAGGATTTGTGTTTTTTGTTTTTGCAAGTGGCTCAAAATTGACGAACAACTTACTCGCCGTCGCGTCTCGAAATCATTGGCAAGAGTTCAAATTTTGCGGAAAATTCAGATCCAACAGGCCAAAAAGGACCGCCGTTGAAGCAGACCCAGTGGTTCGAAATTTTACATCTACTCCAAAATGATACAAAGAATAAAATTTGTTATTTTAAATTCAGATCCAACAGGCCAAAAAGGACCGCCGTTGAAGCAGACCCAGTGGTTCGAAATTTTACAACTACTCCAAAATGATACAAACAATAAAATTTGTTATTTTATTAATACCTTACCTTAGACCCAAAAAAATGAGAACCCTCCTTATACGAAATGATTAGGTCGTAAGTCGCAAAATACCACCCAAAAACAGACATCGTCGGTTAGTTTCTACTTGGTTTTCGGGTGTGTTGCACACACCACTTTTTCCGCGACAAACACCCAAAAGTGTGTGGGTCACGCATTTTCAGCGAAAAAAACGCAAGGTCTTCGTAGGAAGACATTTTTGACTATAAAATAATAGCGGTAATCGATCCATCCGTCTTTTATTCACAAGCCAGGTGCTATATGCAGCTATCCTAGGGCTTTCGCTATGAAATGAAGTCACATAAATTACGTGTAATTTGTTAGTCTTGCAAATATACCCGTCTCCAGCAGTTCTAATGTCCCATACCCGATCATTAGATACCCCAGGGGTTTTGAATTCACATACTTCAGTTCACAGAATATAAAATTATATGTGCTTGAAGCGTAAATAACAATCGTTTCGTACGCAGCATGAGCAGTTTACTACGCAATTTTTGTTTGTTTTGGTACGCATTATTATCACTTGAAAAGCAAACAATACACCAGTTCATTAATTGTGCCTCAATTATTTTTGCTTCATGGCTTCTAAACCAAGACCCATGCCGATGTGTGGAACATAACTTACGCTATAATCAGCCGTTGTATGAGACAAGTGTGTGGTAAAGAATACGATGAAAGCCCACAATTAAACCTAATATTTATTATTTGGCTCAAGAGCTTTTCACTTTCTTGTTAATCAGGCGGTTTATTTATGTCAGTCGGCAGTGTTTCATCTCTTTACGTTTTAAACTGACTAATCTTCAAAATAGTTGATTGTTTGGCAATGGGAAGGATTGAAGGTTAGATGTGTAACGCGGTTGTGACAATCTTGTGGTGTGGATATGACGAGGATAATACTAGGCTCCACTCTTGTGTTTTATACAGAAGGTATAATTTCGATGTCATTTCGTGTCACACCAGTCTATACAAACCGTCAGGCAGCAGTAATCACTCATTGTATTAAGCTGGGAGAAGATTAGAAGGTGCGGTCACTGTAAGATTGCGTGTTCAGTTTTGCTCCCTTGGTTGCACCTTTCTAATATTTGGCTCGCTTAGATGGCTCTCTAGTAATATGCCCTGTTGCATATAGTTGAGATTATTTATAAATTGGTTTGGTATAATTTTATGGCACTTGCAGCCTCTGGCTCAATTGCAATATACCGATTGCAATTCCGTCTGTCGGTCGGTGTCTGTCACACTTTTTCGAGTTAGGGTACTTCCAGATGCGCTAGGACGATGAAACTTGGCAGCCGTATCAGGGACCCAACCAAACTAACTTGGAAATAATCAGTTTCCCGATCCGACCATCTGGGGTAGAGTGGAGGGCGGGGGAATCCAGAAAATTTAGTAGTGCGTAACTTTCGAACGGGTGATCGGATTGGAATGAAACGCTTGTGTCCCGTTTGAAGTCCGGACCGGATTCGACAGCTATGGGGGAGTTGGGGGGGGACCGGAAATCTCGAGAAACGGTTAGAATGGAAGGATCGGAGTGAAACTTGCTGGGAAGAACAAGCATCTGTTCCAGATAATCGTGGCCTGGATCTGGACACTCGGGATTGGGTGGAGGGTGTTTCCAGAATTCCCGTGATGGTGGTTTTGGGGGTTTTCACGACGAAACTTGACAGGCATATCAGGGACCCGATCAAACTGACTTGGAAATAAAAATTTTCTCGATCCGATAGTCGTGGGGGAGTGGAGGGAGGGAAATCCGGAATATTGGGTCGTGCGTAACTTTGAACGGCTGATCAGATTCGAGTGAAATTAAAGGACCTCTCTTGCTTATTCTGCCTTTTATAATATACCTAGCTCCCTTGTGGAATTATAAGCTTCTAAAATCCCCACCTTTCTCCATTGTTTCGTTTTGTGCTCACGAATTTTTAGCGCTTTTTCTGCCGTGCCGAGTTTTGCCCGTCACACAACGCAAAGTTTGACGGAATCTCAATGTCTGCTGACAACTCTTTCATATATAAGGACATAAGAGTCTTCTGTTTTGACTTCTTTTATTTGCATAGTTTTTCCAACTTTTTAACCACAACGCGTTCAGTTTTCAAACGTTTTGCGCCCAGCTGCCGCGTCGGAGAGCAGGAGTGCTAGATAGAATCGACAAGCGCTAACAACAAAATGGCTTATTTCAGGTGGAAAGTAATGACATTTTCGAAAAGCGTTTCTTCGGGGCGGTTTCGTAGGGAGAAGATCATTTCTAGTAAGAGTTGTCCTTTAATAATTGAACAGAAGACATGTCTCTGGTGATCTTTTTCATGTCCGGACCGGATCTGACAACTATTGAGGGGGGCAATACTTAACCCGCTTAGACTGGAGAGCCCGAAATGGAACTTTGTGGGAATAACAAACAGATGCTCTCCATAAATCATTTACAGAACTGGATTGGCTCCGGGCACTATGGGGGGAGTTGGAGGGGAGGGGGGTCCGGAATTCCGGTGATCGCGAGTTAAGGTACTTCCAGATGTGCTTATAGGACAATGAAACGTGGCTTGAATATTAGAGATTCGACAAGATTGGCTTAGAAATTGCCATTCTCCCGATCCGACTATTCCTTAAAGTACCAACCTTGACCGCAAAGTAGGAAAAATATACATTTTCATAATCCCCATGGGCCCATTATCATTTTTGCCTCAAGGTTTTTGCTTACAAATGAATTTCTAGCTCCCTTAAAGTGTGCATCTTAACCATTACAGATGATAAAAAAAACACGAAAGTGCAATTTCTATATTTCATCTTCTGGAGCAGCGTTACAAGCGCCTTAAGAGCTTTTAGCACTTATTTGTTTATAAATTACATTTCTCCTCAGTTTCTGAGAGATTGAAATAAATATTGCGGGCTCGGGATTTATTTTTCAATCCGTTGCATTAAATATATGGTCTGATTCGCATGTACGGCATATTCGTACGGTTGATGTATTCGCGTAACTTTGATCGGTCGCCGAATAAAATACTAAAACTCATACCAAGTTGCTGTTATCGCAAAACACCTTGCAATTCTAGATACAATTAGCCAATTCTGTTTACAGAATACCAACCAAGCACGACCGAACTAAGTGACAATTTTTAGCAATTGTGAATCACGTCGTGTCGCCAAGGACAGCTAAACTGTTTGAGGTTGGTGGCCCCAGACTTATTTTACTTGTAATCAAAACGCAGATATTTAAGTGGTTCTTCAGACCAAGATGACAATGCGGCCTACAAGTGAAAAGAAGTTCAACCCAATTTGGAACGGGAGTCGACAGACGGCTCAGAACTCAAACCTAAAAGCTGTGAGTTTGGGAATTCTAAGCAACATAAGAATGGGATTCACGCCAATTTATGCATTTGCGTTAGCGCAACAAAACCCACAGATAATGAAAACAGACAGAAATATAATATGTAAGAAACTACATGCAATATATGTAAAATTCGTAGCCTATATGTATTATTTTGTCTGGAAACATATTAAACTCACAGGAATTAGTATTTCGCCTTCGTCAGAAGTAGCCATTTCATTTTCTTGCGGATCCCGTGCGCAACGAAGACTCGCGTTGCGAAAACGAGCGCCTCGCAAAAGAATTATTTCGGAAGAAAGAACACAAAAGACATTCAAAGTAATTGGGAAAATCAATGCGCGTAAGAGTTTACAAGCTTCCAAGTAAGGGAGCAGGGGTTGGTAGGTACTGCTGCCCGTTCTTGCCGAGTGGTTAGCACGCTGAACTCGTAAGACGACGGATCGCTGGTGTCTGATGTTTTGTTTGGGGCGGAGGCTTGTGGTAAAACCCTGTAAGACAAGCCAAAGTCCACCCAGAATTAAATAGGCACCTAGAGAAGTCTGAGGAAGGTGACACGAAAGGTGTTCGAAAGCACTAGAATGGCCTAACCATTGCACTTCCTGGCTGAGGGCAGAGAATCGGAGACCAGCACCACCAGTTAGGACGGTATAGGCTGATGCTGATACTTTACCTTATTTTAAGTATTGAATACTGTCTAGTAAGAAAACTGTTGCCAGGTCGGCGTAAAAGATTACTTGAGACGCCGATAGTTCGTAAGAGGCTGAGAACATCTAAGTTGAAGGGTTGAGGTCACACTGCCAATTTAGTAAGAAAACTGTTGTCAAGTCGCCTTAAAAGATTACTTAAAACACCAAAAATTCACGAAAAATAGTATTACCAGATCGGAGTGATGATCGCGACTGGAACTGACAGACATTTAGGGTCTCTGATCGCATCAGACACTGGCGGCTTCCTCAAAGCTTTGAAGTTTTAAAAACTTGACGAATTTCTGCACCTGATTGACTTTCTGAACAAAAGATAACTGAGTGCCGGTGTTTCGGTTCATAGTTTCATAGCTATCCCGGAAGCCACGCCTCTAAATGACATCCAAAAGTAACTGTTCTCTTTTTACTGTTATTGTTATACATATACTGTTATATTTTTACTGTTACTTATCCCTAATTTTCCATACTTCTTTTTAGTAGCCATGGTTTATCTCAGTTGGTAGGCCCAAAGCTTGCGTTGTCAAGAGATTCATAACATTGTTACGCAATGATGCGCAGTTTCAACACAGATGAGCAGTTTCAACACACTACACTGTCTATTGATTTTACAGAAAAATGTATGTAGAGCCTTCAAATGTCACGTTTCTGTAAAACATAACACTAAACATGGTCTGCAACTTTTCTTTTAGTGAAAAAAATAACACTTAAAAGCTTATAATGGAAATATTCTGTGACGTCAACAGTCAATGTGTTATGTCGTATCTGTTGCCTTGTATACATGCTCTGAAACTTGCAACAGTGCGGTAAGACTACACGGTAGGGAGCTGAATGTAGTTGCATTACAACTATTTGAGACTCTAAATAACATGTTCTGTTTAATTTCTACACGCCATCCCTTAACCTAAAAAGTCTTTTGAATTTTTGCTCTACACGATTTTTACTTGCAACCTCTGTGCCGTTACATGGATTAAGCACCGAGAAGACATGTTTTGTAACATACTTTAATTCTTATTGAAAACTTTCTCGTGTGACTCTGAATATAATGCTTTGTGAAATAATTCACCTTAGCTGGCTTTGAACCAATGTACAAAGCCTGTTTCTGAAAGAATTCGATATGCTGAAAGCTATCCTTTTATTATCGTTCCAAGCGTTAAAGCGTTGCAAATGCAGCCTTTGCGTACTGCCGAAGGGAAGTTAATTTGACGGCTGTAAAATTTCAATACTAATGTTAGTAACTGCTACGTATTGTGGGCACAGTGTCCTGTATGCATATGGTATTTATATTGTTATGGAAAACCGATAGGGAATTTTCTTGTGGTCTCATTAGAAGATAGTTCTGGAAGACCCCGGAAGCCCGGGAGAGCTGCAGGATATATGGTCGTGGAATAGCTTCCCACTTCCGTTTTCATATACCGCTAAAACCCATAGAAAGCTCAGGCTCTAGAGATACAGTTTCTGCTGAAGGATTATACATTTTTGGAATTCTGCTGATTTTCTGTTCCAAGAAAATCGTTTTCTCTGCCTACAGCATATAAAACAGCTGTGTCCAGGTCCGTAACCAGGAATTTATTTGGGGGGGCGGTCTGCCCGCTGGTCGGACCAAAACGTAAATCAAATATATAGATCAGAGAGGGAGGGGTTTGAACCCATAACCCCCCTTGGATACGGCCCTGGGCCTGTGGCATTGAATAGGAAAATAAAAATAGCGACCAAAAAAAGGAAGATAAGGAAATTAGTTTTTAAAGAGGGCCTTAAAGTACCCAATTTCTGCGTGGAACCGAATCCTTTCTCCGTAGCGTGAAGCGCCCTTCACACTGGATACGTAAGACCTTTCGTTAAGTACTTACGTTACGGCTTAAGTTTCTTACGTTAAGTAGCCTATTCACACTGAAAGAGCCCCCTTCCAACTGGGCAAAATCAGATGCACTTGCTGTAGCATCAATCAAACAAAGAAAATAAAGATTTTGGTCGAGATTACTCTGCAAAAGGACAAAGATACCCTCGGGGAAATGACCTCTGAAGACGCTGGGATCTCTCAGAGGCAGTGCTTCCACTTTCTTTTTTTCAAATTCGGGAACAAACCTTAGAAATTCGGGGCGTTTTCAGGGAGACGAAACTTGAGTTCCGGTGAAAAAATCGGGGACGCAGTTTGTAGCAACATCACATTTTTTTGCAAAAGAACGCGAAGATCGAAGGTGTTCTACCACACAGGCTGACGATTTTTAACTGTGATTTCAGTTTCTAAAAAAGGTCATGCCTAATGACGGGGACTCGCTGGAAATCGAAGCCACCGCAGTACCTTCTGAGCGCCGCCGGCAATTTTTTTTTAATTAGCATATTTTGTAACCAAATTTAACTTTACTTTCCGAACAAATTTTAGGTTTAAAATGTTCCATCCCCAAAACTGTAAGCCCAAACATCAGAGATAAACAGAGCGTACTAGGCACCGCAGGCGATAATTTGGAATTATTTTATGATCAGAATGCCTTTTTGGATCACAAACAGAGCAAAATAACACTAAGGAGTAACGCAAAGACCTATGCTTTCTATGCTTCGGAATCGGGCCATACTTGTAGCGTCGCCCACCACACTTGGGGCATTTAAAGCGAGAACAACTTGCAGGCTTAGAAATTTCCCGTAAAGCTAATATGCGGTCTGCACACATCGAAGAAACAGGGTTTCTTTCTTTTTTTTGCTGTGTTCAGAATTAGAAGTTATTGAAACCAGCACTGGTGCACGAATGATTGAGTTTTAGTAGGGACGTTCAGTCCCGCTAGCGGAGCTAGTGCCGCTGCGATTGACTCTGTGTCACTTTTCCAAAGTTCGCGCGGTACTCTCTAGAGTTAGTTTGCTCTGATCACAAATGAAAGCAAGGGCCACCTCAGCTCATGGTGTTTGGTTACGACACGGTGCGAGACATTTAACTGGAAACCGGTACATCGAACCTTTCCAGATGAAATGACCATCCGAAACACAACTGAAACAGAGTAGCCTTTGCTGCAACCCACGTTAAATACGTATTGGCAACAGAGAAAGGTACAAAACAGTATTAAAACTGTGGAACAAACCGCGAACGCTGACGTAAGTCAGCCACTAATTCTCTTGTCGGTAAATTTTAGAAGGGAAGAAAGATATTCGGGGAGTTTTGGGGGATTCGGGGAACGCCATTTTTTCGGGGGATTTCTGGAATTTCGGGGAAATCCCCGAAAATTCGGGGACTATGGAAGCACTGCTCAGAGGACCAGCTACTGTTAGGAAGTTTTCAGTCAAACATAATGGGTCATCTAGTTCAGAACAGGTTAATACAAGTTTACTCAGAAGCCTATTGCGTTCAGTCATCCTAGGATTACGACGATTTCTTTTGGAAAAAGGTAGAACAGTTTTTAGCCTTGAAAATGAAGCTATATTATTGGCATCTGAAAAGAAACTACTGACTAAAAAAGGGCAAAATTAAGCCTATCTATGTATGTTTTCCCCATGTCATCATTGAGTTTTTTGCAAAACTTTCTCAGGCATTTACTTTCACATATTCTTTCATTTAGTATTGTAAAGTAACTCTCTCTCTCTCTCTTATTTATTATGTCTTATTAATTATTATTTTAATTATTTATTATATCTTATCAAGTGTATAATTAAGTATATAATAAACCATTAAGTAATTTATAAGATCATTAAGTAAACATAGCCTATGTTTACAGGAGGGGTATGTAGGGATACACATCTGATATTGAAAAGAAACTCTCTCTCTCCTGTCACCTGAACAAACTTGATGATTTTCTCATCCACCAAGTCCACTTTTTAATTTTACGTAACGTAAGGTCTTAAGTTGAACTTTTTTCAAGTTGCTACGTTAAGTAAGAATTCCTTACGTTACGTACCACGTAAGAAGCTTAAGTGCACTTAAGACTCTTAAGTAGGCCAGTGTGAAATGCCCACTTAAGCTTCTTAAGTCAATGTGAAGGGAGCTTAATGCCATCAACCTTTTCCTGCCACGAAAGTGCCATAGACACAGAAAAAATCGCACATACGTTCACTTCCTCCAGGTTGCTACTCGCAAGTGGCTAACCCTTTGCCCAACACATGGGTGCGGTTCTGCGACGCAGGGATTCTTAATTTCCTTCCATGAGCGAAATTAATTATCATTAAATAATTAGCAATACACAAATCTGTGGTGTTTCAGCATGTGATAAGTTCATCGTTGCGAGTACTTTCAGCGGTTGTTCTTGCGCGAAATTGAATGCTGTTTGGAACAAGAACTTTTCATGGCTGGAATTTTCTGGTATTGATACCCACACCACAGAAAGGGCAGGTTTCTGCTAAGCAGAAGCTGAAAGTTTGATTAGGACCAGTGTATCCAGGCTGTGATGCGGACTTTAACGAGGATCTTAAAGAGGGTAGGGGTTTGAGGATACAGCCCTCTTTCAGTTGAGGAAAGTGAAGGATGGAGATAAAAGAAAACGAAAATATCATGGAGGAAATAACTCCCAAAGTGGATCGCCGATACTCCAGCAGCAGAAACGTGTCCCAGGACAACAAGGGGTTGGCAGGTTGGAATGAATCTGACGAACGAATGCAACGAACAAATTCAGAAACATGATTGTGCCTAAAGTTGGAAGAGGAAGGTAAAAGGATTCGTAGTAACTGCAGTGAAGAATCGATAACCACGTTCCTGCCAGTCAAGACTGGTGGTATATCTTTCAAACGGACTATACTTTTCGGTGTACGTGAACGAATCCGATCTGTTATTCCCTTCTGTTGTTTTCATTATTGGTGTACTCGGAAGCTTCCTCTGCCTTTTAATTTCCACTGTCGGTAATTGCTTATAGTTCACTCGCAAATTGCTCAGCCAACGATGCTTCGACCTTTAGATTAATTATAAACTGGGGTTTAATGTAAACTCAGTAGGAGATACCCGTCTGCGTAGTTCCGGGAGTGTAGACCCATTTTACACTTGGGATGTGGGGGTTAAGCAAAAGACAAAAGAAGTGATGCCATAGATTATGTTTATTGCTTCGGTTTTTCGAAAAAAAAAATTATTGACAAATCAACTTCGTAGCTTTCTTCAGCAGAAAATGCTAAATTATGTTGGTCATTTACTACATTGATGAAATAAAATATATTACGCTAACTGTTCACTTTGTTAAAAATATTTGTAAAAAAAAGGGCACAAACGAGCTCATGAACCTCGAGGTTCGTCCTTTGACAGGCACTAAGTTATTATATCGTCTTGTCCTGCTGTTTTTCGGGGCATCAGGGGGGGGGGGGGGGGATTAAGAATCGGTATTTCTCATTTGTAAGGACGGAATGGGCTGTCTGACAAACAGTCGAAACAATTACTTGTATTTTCATCTCAGTCCTGAGTTCACAGTTTTCGCTCCTCGTTTTCTCAGTTAAGGAAACGAAAAAATCATTAAAGTTTAACCGAAAAGGGCTAGGATAGGACAGTCTAGTTACCCATCACTTATTCACTTAAATTGGCTTGAAGACCCGCTGAAAATGCGTTACTTCGTTGTTTCGCTATTCAGGAATAATCGATTTTCAAATAGTGGAATTTCCGTGTGATTTTTGGTACCTCTAATTTGTTTTATGCCTTACATGAAAGATTTATGACTTTTTTTTTCGGGCACTAAGCAATCTTCACCAATATCGCCACTGCCCACTGAAAAGCCTTGTTTGTGTTTAGATAAAAATTTCCCGCGTCATAGTAGAATTTTCACTGTGGGGACGGCCGCAGATATTCCGAACGCCATAACTAGAGCAGATAGTGGAAAACAAAAAAAAATCCCTTTGCAGAATCGAAATAATTCAGTGTATTCAACTAAATGACACAAAAGTAAGTTGGCTTTTCAGTTAAACTTTAAACGAAAACGGAAAACGGAGAAAAGTGACCAATGGAGAAGTGAACTTTCTCGTTTCTGACAAAAAGGCAAGAAAATTAGAAAAGAGAGAGGTGATCTCAATAGTCCGAAAACGCGAAGTCAGAGAATAATCTTCATGACTTTCTCTCCTTGCCGCTGCGAAATCTCCGGCCCAGCTCCGGCCTCTCCGGATACCTAGCGGAAGAAAGGCAGAAGTGGTATCACAGCTGCTCCAAGAGATCGCCGTGATTGCTTGACACAGGATTTGAGTCGTTGAGTTTGAGTCATTACGGAGACGTTTACTCCTTCTTCCTGAGGATCACTGGCGTGTTTTGGACTTGGTCATATAGAGTATTGTGAGGGGAATCGGGATAGAAAACGCAACTGTTCAATTTCAACAAAGGAGGTGATCAAACACAACGAATAGAACCTTTTATGAATGCTATTGTGTAAAACGACTAATGAAGATGACCATGCCAGCATCAGTACGAATCTGCACCTAGTAAGGTTGAAAAGACAATCATTTCAGTCGACAAGAAAATAACATGCTGGACAGAAAGTCATGAAAGTCCGTCCTGGGTTCGTTTTAACATGTTTTCACTGCGTATACTTAGCGCGACCTAGATATCCACTCGCGAGGGCGGTTACCTCATTCAACAATTTTCAGACTTCAGCCCTGCTTCAGCCACTAAAACAAATATTGTCCTTTTTATACTGTCAATTTTTGCACTATGTGTATTTTGCGTATTTTTATTCTTTTTTTTGTTGTTGTTCAATATTTATAGCCAACTTTGACCCTGAAGATTGACAGCCTGAGGACCCTTGCCAAGAAGGGCCGAAATATCGCTGCCATAAGCATCGTAGCTGACTTATCCGTTTTATGCATTATTTGAATATATGTTTCAAAGTCAGCTTGGGCTCAAGGAATTATTCATATAGGTATGGACCCTATCTGTACTTGTTGTATTATGCGTCTAATGATGTGTTGTGCGTGATTCCGTAGCATGAAAACGCCTGCTGAAAGCTGGGAATTTTTTGTGCCAAATACAAGCAAATGTGGGAACCATCAGGAGTCAATCTGTCTTCGTGGAAGGAAAGGAAGACTCCAGTTAAAAATCTTTCTCGCATCAAAGCATATTTTCGATTTCTTTCTTTCTAACGAAGTAAAAACTCAAATTTTGAAATGTTCAGAGTTCCACAACAATCTACCAAACCATACCACACTGCCAGATGTTTGATAACATAGTTAACAAGGCTGAACGGATACGTCAGCCGAGTTTCATTCGTAGCAATATTTCGGCCCATCTTGGCAAGGGTCCTATCCAAATTTGATAGCACACGGATGCGCATTCTTGTGTATCTACTAAAATACAACACACTGTCAGAGCTTTTATAACCTTTTAACATATGGATGCGCGCTTGTGTTGAAATGTTATTACGGATGCTGTGAAATTTTAAGTCTAATCTTTTCGCGAAACATTACACTTAAAACGGTCATAACATAAGTATTATCGGTATTCCTCATAAGAATGATTCGCGCATCCATATCGCATCCATATGTTACGTTTTCAAACTTCCGGTAGTGCAGAAGTTGCGACATGTAGCCTATTACTCGGTATTACGTTCCTGAAGCATACAAGTTATAAGGTACAAATGCATAATTTTATTCCATTTACACGATCCAAATTACAAACGATTTAACAGCTGAACATGGCAAACGCAAACATCACAGAGAAGTCATGAAATTTACAAGCTACAGTCATACAGACCGTAGGCTGGGGCTATAACGAAATTCACCAACCCCGTTTTTCGGAAGGCTTGGGTATAAATCACTGGACTGCTGGGGTAGCTGCCGCAAGGATTGTTCCCCACTCACCGGTTCCACGTTTTTATTTGAACTGACCGGGGTTAGACCCGGCCACATCCCGTTTTTTGACTGTGTTGAACTTTGTACCTCCTCTTTGGGCGCCTGAAGTCTGAAGCTTGCTGCATATGATGATACTGCAAGGAGTGCAGCCCTTTGCTGCATTTCTAAGAATTGGTTTGCGTAGAAAGCAGGCCCTGGCATACCCGGGTAAAGTAGAGGAGGTACTTGCCAGTTCTGAAAGCCAACTGGGCTGAAAAGGTTATGGAAAGCTGGCAGGGTTGACGGCCCTGGTTCATCCTCCGGCTCTCTTTTGACAAAAGTGGGAGACGCCACTTGTTCTGGCTCTGAATCAACGTCTATATCTTCTTCATCCACTCGAATGTCTTTCTCGGATTCGGCATTGTCGTTGAGTTCGTCCTCAGAGTCTGAGGAGGTGGAGTCGCTTGCCATGATGCTCGCGATTGTAAAGCTCTTCTTTGACTTTGCTTTGTCGTTGCATTGCGACTGAAATGAAATGTATTCGTTGAATTTAGTTGCATTAAATGCGACAATTAGAAATTGTGTTATTGCTTTTCGTTCATGGCTTGTACATGATCAAGAAGGGATAACATGTCGAAGTGATCTTTTCTGCTGATCACAGGTAAGAAGGTTTAGTTCTATTCATTAACAATGAATAAAAGCTCCAAGAATGCGTATCTCTTTTTGAATATTGCTGATTCTGTGGATTCAAACTGGGTTAGAGAAAGGAGAAAAAAAAAATCGAGTAAGATCCGCACACTGTTTGCCAAGAGACCCGCACTAGTTTTAAGAATAGGTTTCAGCTATTTTTAGCGAAAACAACCGGACTAGTTCGGAAAGCCCGGCTCAGCTTTTATCATAATGGAGATAAAATGTTTTATGTTCATTTCTGTCCGTCTGTAGCTCTGTCTGTCCAGCTTTCGCTACTTCGGACATTTCCACATAAGCTAGGACCATGGGACTTGCAAGGAGATGAAAACCTGACACAATTTTCTAAAAAAAATTTAATTAAAAGAAAGAAATTTAATCGTCGTCTTGGCGTCATAATTTTGAGCAACCATTGTTCCACACTGTCCAGTGCCAAATTGAAACGCACAAGCGCAAACTCTGAATGAAAGGAACCTAGTCGCGTGCCGACGGAAGGTTGCGAGTCCTTCTTTAGAATTTCTGGATAAAGAACGTTGGTTCTGTTGGGCTGGTAATAATGCGGTTGGTATTTGAACGGTTGGTCTGTTCAGTTGAATGCGAATCAGATGGTTGGTATTAATGTTCTTGGTAAGGTAACGTCGAAAAGTCAAAAGGAAAGATAGCGATCAAAGCTGAAGAAAATTGATACTGATCATTGTGGCCGAAGGAAGAACAAAACCTCCACAACTGAAGAAAGAGAAACTGGGTATTATTCAGTGTTGAAAGATGCTGTGATGCAAAGATAAAAGAACAACTGTACTCATTAATCATGGCAATATCGCACATTCTCTTGATCGTCATGAGTGTCGTAGCATGGATGAGCGTAGTTTGTTAAAGACAGTTCCACTGATACAAGGAAAAACAATCCGATTGCAACTTTTTTTAAAAACTTTCTGGTTGCGTGGTGATGTGGAGGTCGGTTGTAATGGCGAGAAGACTTGGTGAGTTAAATTTTATTTTTTTAATAAAGATAGCTGTTTCCCAATCCCCCCCCCCCTTGGGATTTTGCTTAAATGAATAGATGTTGGTTTTTGTTTATGTTAGTATTATGTTAGTTGTGTCGTACGTATCAGTAAAAAAAACTTGAACTTGAATACATGATTGTCTCAACCTAACCGTGGTTTATTCATTAACTTTTCCACTAGTTACATACACTATAACAACCAAAAAACGCAGAAACAATCAAATAATAAGTTGCGGTTCGAACCAAAATGTATTATCCCGATATAATAACGACAAAGTTAGAAAGAAATAACGGACAAATAGGAATTCGAACCAAACTAGTGGGAACTCATCGTAGAAAGAGGGTGACGAAACATTGCTTCGAAGAACGGAGGTGTGAAGTAACTAACGAGTAAGCAGTGTTTGAACCAAACTGTAATTACCCTAGGCCTACTCAGGTAAAATGGTGAAAGATAGCCGAAGGATAGCGATAGACAGAGGATCGACTTAAAAGAGGCACGGCACAACATAGTGTAGGAGGCACGACTACTAAGAAGAGGTACGAAAACTAAAAGGGCCCTTTCAGGCTTCAGAGTGAGGGGCAGGAACTATGTTCTAACGTGGCTTATTTTATGCTTTGGAGTTACGAACTCTCAATCACTTGTCTACTTCTACTATTTGCTAATCTCTTTTTATTACTCGTGCCTCCTGTGCCATGCCATGCCGTGCGTCTTTTTAGTCGATCTTCGATGGACATTGCAATCAAGAAAGGAGGAACAGAAAGGATTCCCAGCTACAAGGAAGAATAAGCAAAGTCAACTCACCTTCTTCATACTTTCTTCCCGCTGCTGAGACAGCCGCTGACAATATTCCATCGCTGCATAAGACGTGCTTGCCGCCGAGCTCACTGGGGAAGACGTCGACGGCATTAGGTGTCTGCTGTCAGTGGTCATCTGTGGGACAGGTGGTGGCGTAGATTGAGGAAACATAGGAACTGGTGGCGACATGCCGAAGCTTGGAACCGGTTGGAAGTTTGGCATCATCGGCTGATTGAACCCGTATGGTGGAATCGGCTGAGGCTGCTGCTGGTTCATACGGTTGAGACTCGCCAGGGCTGCGAGTTCGTTCTCAAGAAGATCTTTGTCACACTTTTTTAGCTTGAAACGCTTCCGACGACGAAGTAAGGATCCGTTCTCGAACATGTTGATAGCCGACGGGTGGAGGGTCCAGTAAGCACCTTTTCCTGGTCTGTCGTGGCGGCGCGGCACTTTGAGGAAGCAGTCATTGAAAGACAGATTGTGCCGCAGTGAATTCTGCCACCGCTGTGTATTTTTCCGATAATACGGAAATCTGTCCATGATATACTTATAAATGTCTGCCAGTGGTAGCATTTTCTCTGGCGATTGCAGAATAGCCATAGCTGTCAAAGCTATGTACGAATAAGGCGGCTTTTGGTCGCCGTAACTCTCTCTACACGGTCTTGGCATTTTTCTAAGCTCAACGTACACTCTCCACTAAGGCTGAACAAACACTCTCGGGCTGATACCAAAGTTGAAGAACAAACACCATCAGTGCTTGAGGATTGAAGCAGCATGCCCAGCAGGTTGCCACTGTGTCCCTCCCAATCGGACCAATTCCCACCAATAGCAGACGAGAGGGAAGCTGAGCCAGCCAATCAGAGCGTGGCGGTTGCGATAAATACTAACAGAGCCCGTTTACAACATGGATGGATGAGGAATTATTTACACAATCGTGTATGCTTACAGCCAACTAAGGCAAACTGAGCGGAGATAAGGCTCATTTCGTATTCATTATTCAACACGTTCTACCATCTCAGATAAGATTCTTTAAGAGCGGGTCTGTTTTATTTACGACAATTGCACGATATGATCGCTATGTGAAAGTAAAAAGGGGCACCTGCATTTTAATTAAAGTAATCTGAAATATTTGCGTGCGGCTTTTTGATGGCTAATAATAAGAATGATAATTGTAATCCCAGACACAAAAATGAACCGACAGTTTCGGTACGCGCTCTAAAAGACTGCCGCTGAATCGAAGGGTTCAATTCGATTTCGGTGCTGTTTTTGCACTGTAATTCAAAGAGAAGTTAATGTCACCCATAAATAGTTATTATGCCGCCTGTATGGTGGAGTTGTTCTGGTTCCCATAATGTTAAGAAAGATTTCGTTTTTGAATTTGTTGCTTGGTAAAAGAGTCTAGCGCGTTTTAAAAGAAATTCATTAGTTTAAGCAACTCGTTCAGAGCACAGGGGGACAGAACTAACCTAGTCGGCTATACCAACCGCTTTTTCAGGGACAGTCCTTACTAAACTGAACTGAACTTTTTGATCACTTTTTGTGTTTCAACTTAGTTTGGCCCTTGCTAACAGGACGGCTGATGCAACAACAAGAGATCAGTCTAAGGCTCACAAATCGCCGACACAGTTAAGCGATGATCTTGTTATTAAGAATACAATCAGATTCATGTTTAAACCTCTACTTGGTTCTGATCCTTTGAAGCTTATGTCACACTTAGTTCATATACTGGTATAGCCTACGCGGCACTGTGGTACTAACTAACATGGGTTTGCTTGTCAACCCCGATTTATCTATGGTGTTTTGATTTGTAGGAGTACAATACACATTTATCCCAAAACTTCACTATTCAAGGTTAACTAACGTTCAGGGAAGCTAATGTCTAGATTACCCCCATCCAAGTCGCTAATTTAAAACTAGGGCTCGGCACGTCCGTGGGATGATCCAGCGGCATGACTCGGAAGCACCTGACTGGACACAAAGCAGATTTTACCAAGAAAATCAGACGCAAAGCATGGCCGTATCTAGGGGGATTAGGGGGCTCACCCTCCCCCCCGAAACGTGAAAAAAACTCGTTGTTTATAGGCTTTAACCTCTGATCTTTGTCTTTTTTGTACTTTTTGGTCCGACCCGCGGGCAACCCCCCCCCCCGAAATAAATTCCTGGATACGGACCTGACGCAAAGTATAACATTGTACTGATGTGAAAAAGTAAAAAAAAAAAAAAAAATAGCTAGCAGTAGGCTACCTGGTAAATATTGTTTTAGCCCAAGCTGACAGTTGACCGCGCTGAACGGATACGTCATTTGAATGTCAGATTCAGCTGACGTATCCTTTCGGTGCAGGCAACCATGCAGTACCTATTTATTTTTATATTTGGTGGGTCTGTCTGTCATTGGAAATAAAATGTACTGTTGTGCTCACAGTAATCACTCTATCGACTGATAAGGGTTCCTGTCACATTCTTTCAAGTTTAACCAGACAGGGCGGAGATCCGACGGTCTAGTTGCGCTTTACTTATTTACCTAAATAGGCCTCAGAACCGGACAAAAATGAGTTACTTCGTTTGTCCGCTATACACATATAATCGATTTCATTGAATGAAGTTATTCTTTCGGATTTATGATAGCTCTATGTGCTTGTCTCTCTATGGTTGAAACATTCAAATCACAAAGGTAAGCCATTGCAGAAAAATAACAGCCATATAACAAAAATCACTCATTACCATCAGTCATTAGAAACAGCAAGCCTCTTTCTGTTGAATCTCGATGCGCTTCTGGAACGTCCCACTGTGTCGTCCCTTATCCATCTTGATCCCCCTTTTACCCCTCTCCAGTAAACACAGACCCTCGAACAATTCTGTTTACTCTCACAAGAATACCTAAAGGACGATCATAATACCCAAGCAAACACCTCGCCGGGGTACACAGGAGTTGTTTGAAGATTTTCTTTACAGGTATAGGGGTATGGTAATGGTGTTGGCCCCCTATAGAGGCAATCCCAGAAAGGGTCATTTCCACTTCGGGGCTTTAATGCCGCCCCGCAGTCTGCTGTATCGCCGCAAGAATGGACTAAAAGAGGGATCAGCGCTATGCGACTATAAACCAACTATTTTTAAATGGGTTTACAAACCCCACCATCGGCTTTAATTTGCCGTTTGAAAAGACTTCAACAGAAATTCAAGAGTGTGTTGTCACCCTCTGACAAATAGTTTAGTTGTGTTTACCAAACTTGGATTAAGCGAATTCTCGACGTTGCGGGAGGCTGGACTGAACAATCTGAGAGCTTGAGAGAAATAAACACTTTTGTGTCCTGGCTGTAATAATAATTTGCTAATCGTTAACTAGTTATAAATCTTAATTCGTCCATGTTTCCGGAAATTTTACAACAACAAAGATTTAGTTGATCTCTATGTCCTGGCATAAAATATAATCGAGTAGGGCTGACTGCTGAGATATGACAGTCTAGTTCCCCATCACTTATTCACTTAAAGAAGTTGCATCATAAGCATTCTAGTACTTGCAACGTCTAGACCCCACCCAAGACCCAAGATGAAGCCACGACTCGATCCGAACGCTGGGTCATCTAGTGGCGCGGGTCGGAATTGTCCGACATGGGGAGGCTGGGATCATAGTTTGACAAATGGGTCTAGCAAAATGTTTTTATTTTAGCATGCATATGGAAAATGTATAGAAAAATCAAACTAATTATTTGCATTATCGATTTCTTTTAGTATTTTGTCTTCTTTTTTTCCTGTTAATTCCCGCAAGTCCAAAGAAGGAAGGATGTAAAATAGGGCACAATAAACAAACGCCGTAAATTGCACTAAATTCGTTATAGTGATTTCTTGAAGATTATGAAACTGAGCTGAATAATATTCAGCTTCCGAGACCAAAAATTGTCAAACTGACCGATGATTTCTACTTCTGACATATCAAAACGTCCACAGGGTGATGATATACTTAGTTGTTTAATCCTCTTACACGCCACTCGATCTTCTCGAAGATTTTAGTAGGCTACTCTTTTGACCTGCCTTAATTTCAAGAGTGAATTGTGTTCAAGTAATTTGTGGATAACCTTGGATACCCTCAGGATTTTGAAGAGAACAAAGGTAACAGTGAGTTCTTGAAAATCCGACCCATCGAAAAATCATGGTGTCTTCCACCTTCTCGGCCCGCAGGAATTAAATACTTTGAATAGGCTTGAAGACACGATGAAAAAGCGTTACTTTGTTGCTCCGCTATTCATATAACCGATTTTATCGAATGAACTTTTTCTTTCGGATTCGTGATACCACTTTGTACCTTTACCTATGTGCTTGACACATTTAGCTACTACAACGATAAATACATGATTGCAGATTGCGTTTTTGGGAGTCTCGCAATAGTGGGCTTTCTTCCGAGGTGACCTTCCAGCCTGGAAATGGCATGGAGAACATGTCCTAGACTTATCTTCGTTAGCCATTGAAACTCACGCTTTTGTTGAAATTTGAATTCTCCGCGTCTGGATGAACTGTGCCCTGTCGGGCCAGCAGTGTATATTCTGAACGTCACTATTAAAGCCCAAAAGGAAAAAAAAAACTCAGCAGGATCAATACTTAACTGGATTCAAATCCAGGTTATAAGAGTAAGCTGGCTTTTCAGTTAAAGGACAACTCTTACTAGAAATGATCCTTTCCCTATTAAACGGACCCGAAGAAACGTTTTTCGAAAATACCATTACTTTCCACCTGAAATAAGCCATTTTCTTGTTAGCGCTTGTCGATCCCATCCAGCCCTCCTGCTCTCCGACGCGGCGGCTGGGCGCAAAACGTTTGAAAACTGAACGCGCTGTAGTTAAAAAGTTGGAAAAACTAAGCAAATGAAAGAAGTCAGAACAGAAGACTCTCATATCCGTATATATGAAAGAGTTGTCAGCGGACATTGAGATTCCGGCAAACTTTGCGTTGTGTCACGGGCAAAACTCGGCACGGCCGAAAAAGCGCTAAAAATTCGTAGGCACAAAACGAAACAATGGAGAAAGGTGGGGATTTTAGAAGCTTATAATTCCACAAGGGAGCTAGGTATATTATTAAAGGCAGAATAAGCAACATGGGTCCTTTAACCTTTAATGAGTGGTTAATCAGGCTCTCAGGGTGTTGAACATGGTTTTCTTCCTGGGGCAATTTCTGGAGCCGCATCGATGGTGAAGCAGACCTTGAAATTGGGCCTTGGTCTTACAGGAGGTTTCAGTCGCGACGGGAGAAGGTGGGATTCATCTGGGCTCCAGTTCTAGATGCCATTGGTCAAAGACTGGGATTCTTCGCTGAAAGTCGTCTCCCGGCTTCCATCGCCGATGAGAGCTGGACAGCTTGTCCTTAAAGTTTAACCGAAAAGGACTGGGATAGGACAATCTAGTTACCCATCATTTATTCACTTAAATTGGCTTGAAGACCCGCTGAAAATGCGTTACTTGGTTGTTCCGCTATTCAGGAATAATCGATTTTCAAATAGTGGAATTTCCGTGTGATTTGTGGTACCTCTAATTTGTTGTATGCCTTACAAGAAAGATTTATGACTTTTTTTTGTTCAGGCACTAAGCAATCTTCACCAGTATAGCCACTGCCCACTGAAAAGCCTTGTTTATGTTTAGATAAAAATTTCCCGTGTCATAGTAGAATTGTCGCTGTGGGGACGGCCGCAGATATTCTGAACGTCATAACTAGAGCAGAAAGTGGGAAACAAAGAAATCCCTTTGCAGAATCCAAATAATTCAGTGTGTTCAACTAAATGACACACAAATAAGTTGGCTTTTCAGTTAAACTTTAAGCGAGTACAAGTAAGTGTCCAAGCTTCCATTGAAAGTGTACTGTCCTGTATGGTTTATGTTTCGAAATCACTCTGTGGCAGGCACAGAACATTTTACGACCCCCTTATCTATTGCCAGTTGTTTTGATGAGCGATCCACCAACTGTCAAGAACCCACACAGCAGCTGTCAAGAACCCTCATTGCCCTTCATCTCATCTCATGAACCTCATCCCATCGCTGTCAAGAACCCCACACAGCAGTTGCGGAGCACAGTGTCTTGGAGCAACAACTTAAAACGCCGTAATCCCTTTGGCCTCACCACCTGGATGCGGTTCAGCGACTCCGGGATTCTCTATTCCCTCCGTAAGGAATCGTCATGAATAATTTTTTTAAGTTCATCCTAGCTATTTGTTTCGTTGTTTTATCTATGTTATCATTTTATCTTTTTGAAGGACTATTGTGTCCAGGTTTTGACACTGACTGCCTCAACAGACGCTGTGTCTGCTCAAAACCAACTCTACTAAAAAAAAACTTCTCCTTCCAAGAAATGGCAAAACTTCAAATACAATATCCTTCCTTCTGGTTGAAAACTGTCGAACTCCTTTGCTACTCCTCACTCACTCCTTTGCTACTCCTCACTCTTTTTGCCTGATTCCACGAGGTGCGAAATATTTGAGCATTAGGTATTTGCACCAAACCTTACGAATATTTTAAATGTCTTCTTTTATTTTTCTTTTTTTGTTGCTCCTTGATTAGTTGGTACTTAGGATAGGAATGTTTCGTAACTAAAATCTTGTTCCATGTTCTCGGTCATCGTGGGTTTGCATTTCTATCCTACTTAGGATAGGAACATTTCCTACTGATGATATTTTCCTACTTAGACTCTGCTACTGCGGACAGCCTACTTAGGGTGGAAACATTTCTATCCTACTTAGGATAGGAATGTTTCTACATTTCTATCCTACATTTCTATCCTACTTAGGATAGGAATGTTTCGTAACTAAAATCTTGTTCCATGTTCTCGGTCATCGTGGGTTTGCATTTCTATCCTACTTAGGATAGGAACATTTCCTACTGATGATATTTTCCTACTTAGACTCTGCTACTGCGGACAGCCTACTTAGGATGGAAACATTTCTATCCTACTTAGGACTGAAGTGTTTCACTGAAATCTTGTCCCATGTTCACGGCTTAGCATGGGTTTGTATGAAGCAAAAGTTGATGATAAGATTAGGATTAACAAGTCCAGATTTGGATAAGAAGAAACTGAACATTTCACGATAAACGGTTCACGGCTAACTGGTAGGCTAAGGGGTTAACCAGAAACGATCATTTTATGTGTGAATGTGGTGAGTTGGGGGACTAAGGGAGGAAATGTTTGGGAGGAGTACTTTATGGGAGGAAGGGTTAATAGATTTGATTGGAGACAAGTGTTTTGTAGTAATAAGAAATTTGGCGGTGTTCGTCCGGTTGGCAGCAAAGCATCGGGAGGATCTAATGTAAGTGTTATTAAGTTATATCTATTTCTCTTTTCATTTTTTTTGTTTTGTTTTTTTGTAAGTGATTTTGTTTTGTGGCAGTTGCTATGGCCAGTTTGCTTTTGCAATAAATATCATATCATATCATAGGCGTGTTGGGTGAATAATTAGGTGGTTTCGTACCTTCATAATGGCAGTCCTTGTCCCCGTCCTTCACTGATAACTCCCTTGAAGATTAGGCTACATTCTTGGATTTGGTAGAAGAATTGCGTGGAGCGGACCTTTAGGCAGAGGGAATAATGTAATGGTAAGGCAGCAGCAGCAGTATAGAACTTTTTTAAAATTCGACCTTGACTTCAAATATTTAGTCGGCTTGATAGGATTAGCTTTAATTTAAGGGGGTAAATTGTCTAAGCAGTATCTCTGGGTCTGGTATTGTAGCTCTGAAGGTAAACTTCCCTTAATTTTTGTATCCCACCCTTTTCTCTTCCCAAAGGGTTTTCCCGAGGTTTTGACACGCCCCTCCCCCTCTCTCCTCCCGTCTCTCAATAGTGAGATTTTTTTCAAGTTTTTTTACTGCATTTTGAGCGAGACTGAGCAACATTTACTATCGATTCGAGGTTGAAACGACCAAGGTCGGATCTGCCATCGTTCTCGGTTTAAAGATTTCTGGAATAGGTTTGTGGAGGGTGCGTGCCACTGTGTGTTTATTTCACGGCTGGTGAAACAACATCAATAAATGGGCGCGTATCTGCTAGCTCTAATCATCCCAAATATTTCCGTTTCGATTTGAACCATCATCCTTCAAGAATTCAATCCCCGACACAACCGAAGCTATTTTCTGTTTGACTTGTTTAGTTGTTTATATCGCCCGCTGGTGACGGGCGTATCTAAAGCAAAGCATGCGCAAACCGCCGTCGGCCATCGTTGAAGAACTAGAATAACTGCGGAGATTAAACAGATGCAAACTGCACCTGGCGAGATAGCTATTAAACACAATTAGTTTTGGACAATTCACCATAGCGAACATATATAATGCAGTCATTAGGCCTGTGGTTAGATAAAAGAAATGCTTGGATTCCGAACCCGTGCGTTTTTGAAAGGCAACTGTTTCTTGCCTATGATAGTAATTAGATTTCAAAAGCGATTCACGCTTCTTGTTAATTATTCTTATTGACCGATAAATGTTACGCAGAAAAGCTGAAGTTAAATTAATCGTTTGGGGTTTTGGAATGTTTCGCTGAATCCAAGCACTAGATATGATTTGGAGAATAAATATAATACTGATAGATATTCCTTCAGCTCAAGCTGACTGTGAATATAATACTATAAAATAATTACCCAGTTTGGTAATAGTAACATCTGAACGTAATTCGCACGTTGTCGAAGAGGAAACCTACTAATTATATTTCGATTGTTAATTGCTCCTGTTGACCAAAAACTGTGAAACGCAAAAGCAGAAGTTAAATTATTAGGTTGGGGACCATGGAATATTTTAACAGCCAAAGCAATGTCATGGAATATTTTAACAGCCCAAGCAATGTTCGAAGACGTAACCTACTTACGATAAATTGTTAAATGTTAACACTCGACATCGAGGTTGATATTGGAAATAACAGACGGCTATTTAAAATAATCTATCCGAGCCGAAGGATATGTCGACCGAGCGCAGCGAGGTTGATATTTTTAAATGGCCGTCGACCTGTACTTCCGATATAAAACGAGATGGGGGTATGTTAACTGTTATTACTTTTCAAACAGGACCATTAATAATTCACCATTAACCATGCATATCATTATAAGTCCCACAAGTTATGTTATGATAATCGTCACAGAGAAATTTAAGAGGTGGATATGATTCAACCTCTCTGGAGGTCAACGGCCATTTAGCGATCATATCCACCGCTAACTTATTGTGTGACGATTGTCGTAAATAAATGACCGTGGACCTTAAGCCCCGTTCACAAGCATGCCTAGCCAAGCACAGGTGCCTAGGGACGTGCCCAGGCTTAGCCAGGCAGCGAGTTCTAGAGCCTGGAACTATGTGCCTGGACAAAAATCTGTGCCTAGTTATGGGTGTGAACGGTGGTACTTGGCGCGTGCCTAGGCATCTGTGCATTACACATATGTTCGAAATGTTGGAAATCGGAAAACAGTATCCGAGACTGACATGGAGAATAACGTATCCGAGCCGAAGACTAGGTAGGTAGGTTATGAAAATATCTACCAAAAGGAGTGAGGTTGATATATTTAAATGGCTGTTGAGATTATTATTCCATTGTCAACCGAGATAAGGTATCCACCTTTTCGAGAGGTCGATCTTAAAGTTATATCAACCTCGACGAAATTCAGTGAAGATTACCAGAGTATTACCATCTGTGGGACATAGGATGATATGTATTACATACCTGTTCGAGAAAAATTATATCTCTATAACCTTTCTTTTGTTATTGACCAGTAACTGTTGGGCGGAGAAGCTGAGGTTATATTAATGGCTTGAGGACCATTTAATGTTCTGCTGAATCCAAGATTCCGTCTGACATGAAGAGAATAAATAATAATGCCATACAATAATAACACTATTTGGTAATAATAACATCTGAACGTAATTCGTACGTTCTCGAATTGGCAACCTACCTATGTTACTAATTATATCTCGATAACTTTTTATTAATCGCTCCTTTTGACCGATAACTGTTAGGCGGCAGAGCTGAAGCCATGTTAATCGGTTGAGGACTATGGAATTTTTTGCTGAGGTCAAGCACTAGACACGTAATAACGCTGTTTGGTAATGATAACATCTGAACGTAAACCCGTACGTTTTCAAAGAGCCAACCGTTTCCTAACTAAGATAATAATTATATCTCGATAGTTATTAATTAATCCCATTGACCAACGTTACCATGACCGTGGAATGTTTTGGTGAATGTAAGCCCTAGCTGTGATTTCCCCTGGCAAGTACCACAAGGGGTTTCACTGTGTACAATACGAACCAAAATGGTGCAAAGTAAGAAGTCAGGGTTCTGATCGTGCTCGTAGACATAGCTGAACTATACTGCATTACTAATGAAGAGCGAACTAAAGTGAGCCTACTGCACTCCGTTGTACGGTCTAGCTTTTGTGCAGTCTTTATCTGTTAAAGTTTAACCGAAAAGGGCTAGGATAGGACAATGTAGTTACCCATCACTTATTCACTTTAATTGGCTTGAATACTCGCTGAAAATGAGTTACTTCGTTGTTCCGCTATTCACGAATAATCGATTTTCAAATAGTGGAATTTCCGTGTGATTTGTGGTGCCTCTATGCGCTTGTATTTTTGCTGTATGCCTTACGAGAAAGATTTATCAATTTTTTTTGTTCAGGCACTAAGCAATCTTCACCGATCTCACCACTGCCCACTGAAAAGCCGCATTTGTGTTGAGATTAAAATTTCCCGCGTCATAGTAGAATTTACGCTGTGGGGACGGCTGGAGATATTCTGGGCCTCATAACTAGAGCAGATAGTGGAAAATCAAAAAATCCCTTTGCAGAATCAAAAAAATTCAGTGTATCCAATTAAATGACACATAAATGAGTTGGCTTTTCAGTTAAACTTTAAGTGTGAGAACTCTCTTGCAGTTCTTTCCAACAATTATTCTTTTCGGTGGCTTCACGGTCCCCCCCCCCTTAACTCAGTGCTCCCGGAATGTTTGTTGGTGATGGCTTCCCGTCTCTTCCAGATCTGCGTAGGAAATCTTCCCATTCAATGCAGACAAGGATACTTGCTTCGGATAATCCGCTACTTCTGGTGCTCCCAGGGCCGCTTTTTCGACTGTCTCTGCCGCCTTGGCGAACTTGGTCTACGCACAATCTACGCACAACAAATTGAGTTCTAGCACCATTTTTGTGTTTGATGATTTATTTTCTCTCTTTTGTCGTTATTGATTTGTCTGTTGTTGTTTTTTGTATGTTTGTATGAGAGGCCCTGGTCCAATAAATGAATAAATAAAATAAAAATCAAGTAAAGAATATTGCCGAACAGTTATTCAAACTGTTGCAGAGAGAAAAAAAAGTATTTTTTGGTCCAAGCCGGGGCTTGGCCCGCAGCCGTCAGCTGGGATTTTGAATGTGCTATGGGATGTACGATGATGATGATGAAATCGCACTAAACAAGGAAAAGGAAATAGCGCAGTGTAAAAAAAGGGAAAATTACAATAAGCTTTCGATAACATGGTAAATGCACAGGAACAAACAAACAAAACACAAACAAGAGCTGGAAGCTCATATGGCACTTGCAAGGCTAGGTCAGAGGATGAAAGTAGGAATTCGTCAATTCGTGGGTTTCTTTTGATCATTTGTAAGCAAAACCCTTGATATAAGAATGATCATGGGTCCTTGGAAATCAAGAGACTGTATCGTATGGCAATGCATTTGGCTGTGCGCACTGTAAGGGCGCTAGAAAATCATCTGTAATCAAAACTCTTGAAGCAAAAAAGATGATCACCAGGAGCACGAAAATGTATATTTTACTCAGAAGTATTGTTTGTACTTTAAGGAATTCAGTTGTAAGAAAAAACCCTTGAGGCAAAAATGATCATGGGCTCATAGGGATAATGAAAATGTATCTATTACTTAAAAGTATTTTTTGTACTTTGCGGTTAGCATTAGTGCTTTAAGGGATGGCCGGATCTGGGAACTAACTATTTCTTAGCCAATCATGTCAAGTCTCTAATTTTCAAGCCAAGTTTCATCGTCCTAGCATGTCTGGAAGTACCTTAACTTGCGATCACCGGAATTCCGGACCCCCCCCCCTAACTCCCCCACAATACTCGAATCCGGTCCGGTTCTGTCACTGATCTACATAGGGCTTGTGCTTGTTCTTCCCACCAACTTTCATTCCGATCGCTCCACTCCAAGCATGTCACAAGATTTCCGGACCCCCCCTCCGACCCCCCCCCAGCTTCATCGGATCCGATCCGGACTTGAAATGGGACATCCGAGACATGTGGTCTTTCTACATACCAAGTTTCATTATGATCCGATCACCCGTTCGGAAGTTATACATGCCTCAAGAGTCCGGATTCCCCCTCCCTCCTCTCCCCCCACGATGGTCGGATCGGGAAGCTGACTATTTCCAGGTTAATCTGGTCGTGTCCCTTATTTGCCTGCCAAGTTTCATCGTCCTAGCCCACCTGGAAGTATCTTAACTCCGTATGACCGGAATTCCGGAACTTCCCTCCAACTCCCCCCCCCAGTGCACGAATCCGGTCCGGTTCTGTCAATGATGTACCTAGGGGCTGTGCTTGTTCCTCCCACCAAGTTCCATCCCGATCGCTCCACTCTAAGCGTTTAACATGATTTCCGGTTCCCCCCTCCGACCTCCCCCCATATTCATCGGATTCGGTCCGGACTTGAGTTGGGACATGTGAGACATGGTGTCTTTCCAAATATCAAGTTTCATTAAGATCCGATTACCCGTTCGGAAGTTATACATGCCTCAAGAGTCCGGATTCCCCCTCCCTCCTCTCCCCCCACGATGGTCGGATCGGGAAGCTGACTGTGTTAATCTGGTCGTGTCCCTTATTTGCCTGCCAAGTTTCATCGTCCTACCCCACCTGGAAGTATCTTAACTCCGTATGACCGGAATTCCGGAACTTCCCTCCAACTCCCCCCCCCCCCCAGTGCACGAATCCGGTCCGGTTCTGTCAATGATGTACCTAGGGGTTGTGCTTGTTCCTCCCACCAAGTTTCATCCCGATCGCTCCACTCTAAGCGTTTAACATGATTTCCGGTTCCCCCCTCCGACCTCCCCCCACATTCATCGGATTCGGTCCGGACTTGAGTTGGGACATATGAGACATGGTGTCTTTCCAAATATCAAGTTTCATTAAGATCCGATTCCCCGTTCGAAAGTTATGCATGTCACTAAATTCCGGATTCCGGCTCCCCTCCCTCCCCCCACGATGGTCGGATCGGGCAAGTGACGATTTCCAAGTTAGTTTGGTCGGGCCCTTAATACGCCTGCCAAGTTTCATCGTCCTAGCACATCTGGAAGTACCCTAACTCGCGATCACCGGACTGACCGACCGACCGACAGACCGACCGACCGACCGACCGACAGACCGACCGACGGAAAAGTGATCGGTATATGGCACTTGGCCGGAAGGCAAGTGCCATAAAAAGGGACTAATCGGGTCTAAAAAATCTTATCCCAGAAGGAAAGTGCAAAAATGGTCTAGGGCAGAAACGTTGAGGTCCTGAGCTATGGAGGATAGCTTTGCACAAGGATCATATGGTAAAAAGTTTGCATATAGTGAACAAAATGGTACTGACTTGAAGACCCAGTGATGGTGACAGAAAGTACTGCAATCCGTGTAAAGTCGAATGGTTTCATCGGCGTGAAATTGAAAATCAGTTTGTTAGTTAAAGCGTACAATATTTACAGTTGGCCAAGCTATGAAGTTGCTGAAGAATAAACAGTTTAAAGCTTAACGTGTACGGTGGGATACTGATGACGGCGAAGAAGCACTATGGCGACTAACAGTTAACTGTGAACTAGGTCAACCAACGAAAACGGCCACAATAACTCATGATGATGAAGATGTACAGATAGCTAGAGCTTGGTTACAATGTTTTGAGTGTGTGAATGCGGTCAAATCCGCAAAAACAGATACTCAAATCAGGTGACTGGCAATTTTGTGCATTTGAATTCGAATGCCGTAAGTAACAAGTTCCTATTTCCATCCGTAAGCCCTTTTTATAACTTGCCTTCCGGCCAAGTGCCATATACCGATCACTTTTCCGTCGGTCTATCCTGGGTCTATCGGCCGGTCAGTCCGGTAATCTTCCAGATGTGCTAGGACGATGAAACTTGGCAGGCATATTAAGAACCTACCTAACCCAACCAAACTAACTTGAGAAGAGTCACTTCCCCGATCCGACCATCGTCGGGGGAGTGGAGTGAGGGGGAATCCGGAATGTTGACGTTTGTATAACTTTTAAACGGGGGATCGGATCTTAATGAAACTTGATATTTGGAAAGACCGTGTGTCTCAGATGTGACAAGTCCGAAACTGATCCGGGGACTTTTGGGGGGGCGGAAATCGTGCGACACGTTCAGAGTGGATGGTTTGGGACAAAACTTGGTGGGAAGAACAAGCACAAGCCCTAGATAGATATTTGACCAGAAAGAACCGGACCCGGGTACTGTGGGGGGAGTTTGAGGAATGGTTCCGAAATTCTGGTGATTCAGATTAAAGGTGCTTCCAGATGTGATAGGACGATTAAACTTGGTAGGCGTATCAGGGCTCGACCCTTTTTACTTAGGAACAGTCGTTTTTCCGATTCGACCATCATGGGGGGAGTGGAGGAAGGGGGAATCCGGAATCTTTATGTATGTACAACTTTCGAACGGGTGATCGGTCCGTATGAAACTTGATATCTGAAAGACCTCGTGTCTCAAAAGTCTTTTTTCAACTCCGGAACGGATCCGGTGACTTTGGGGGATTCCCAGAGCTTACAAGGAATTCTCAGTTAACACTGTTAATATGGTTGCTTGTCAATAATACAAACAATCCGGAGTAGCCTATTTAATAACAACGAATGGATAAGAAAAAAGAAACTCCGCTTACATTTATCGAAGCTAGTAAATTGGAGAATGGCAGTCAGAAAAAAACGCCGTAACGATGCATTTGCGAAAAAAGTTGTCTAAGAATCTGCTGATTTTTGATGTAACATTGTATTCAAGGGGGTGGCAATGTGACATCGTGATTGTTTGATCCACCCATTGAACTTTACAGCCGCAAAGTACAAAATATGCCTTTGACCAAACGGTACATTCTGATGATCCCCAAGTGCCCGTGATCATTTCCGCCGTATGAGATTTTGCTTACAAATGTGTTTTTAGCTCCCTTAGACTGCGCATCTTAACCGCAAAGTGAAACGAAAAACTGTTTGACTTAATGATACATTTCATGATCCCTAGAGCCACATGCTCATTTTTGCCTCAACGGTTGTGCTTACAGAGGAATTCCTAGTCTAAAAAAGTACGCATCATCATCGCAAAAAGCAAAAGAAACTTTCGATACATTTTTCTTGATCACCAAGGGCCTATGACCATTCGTGCCTAAAGGGTTTTTGCTTACAAAGGATTACAATAAACCCATGATCAGTTGACAAACACGCAGTCATCCTCTGACCCAACTTTCAAGTGCCATATATGGCACTTATGAACTTCTAGCTCTGGTTTATTCATTCTTGTCGACTGAGGAACAACCGATTCAGCGAAAGTAAAATAAAATAAAATCTTTCTTCATCTAGGGTATGACGATTTGTAGTAATCTTGGTACGTTATTCGTTAAAAAAGTATCGGTATCGTGCACGTCTAAAAGTTCGTTTTCTTATAAAGAGATTGTTGATACATTTTGTTCCCGTATTTGAATATGGTCGTCAAGATCTGCAAATACATATAACCAGTGATCAGTTGACAGGCAGTATTGTTCATTTGACAGGGCTCGCCATCAATGACACATTTGTGTTTTCATCTGTATGTTTTTTTTTGTCAAACACACCCTCTTCTTCATGAAACGGTGTTTGGATGAAGCAGTCCCAGCACACAAAAGCGACAATAAAAGGGACAACGGGCGCCAAGCAGTCTGCCAAAATTGCTCTCAAGAAATTCCGTTGACGACCGTCTCTGATGGGATTTACCTCCACCACCTGGGGTTTACCCTATACCCTGGGTTGTAAAACTTACCTGCGACTGTCCCATTATGAACGTTGTCAATCTGGGTTTTGTGGGCAGGATGGTACTTTGAAGGTGTCGGCTATGACTTCGTTGCTGAAGACTGTCTAAGATGCTAATCAATCATCTGTGTTTGCGAAAATAAGTGAAGTCCAAAATATTTACACAGCGTCGACGTGGAAAATTGGAAAATGCGCCCTCTTCTGATGGAAAAAAAATAGATGTTAGGGCAAGTATTGGCCGGAATGGCCGGGCGTTAGCTTAGTTTATTCATAAAATAGAGAAAGAAGACAGAAATACACATTCACTTTTCTAACCCTATCAAAGAGCTACCGCCTGTATAGTAAACACAGGAACAAAAATGGGAAACCATGCATGCAGTCTTGTCAGAATCATCCAAACAGTATAACAAATAAAATAAAATCTTTGCAGTAAAATCAAATAAAATAAAAACTCGTGTTTCACGAGCTTTCCGGTACCGGCCTCCAAGCCCCTCACAAGTATCGATCCGTTCCGGACATGACATCAGAGACGATCTTTCTTTCCACCTGCCAAGTTTCATTCAAATCCGATCACCCCTTCAAAAGTTATGCATAACACTAGATTCAGGATTCTCCATCCCTCCACTCTCTCACGATGGTCACAGGAAACGACTATTCTCAAGTCAACCTATTGGGGTATCTGACATGCCTGCCAAGTTTCATCGTCCTAGCACATCAGGAAGTAACGAACTCGCGGGATCACTAGAAATTCGGACCCCCCCCCCCCCCCCAACTCTCCTACAGTGATCGGATCCAGCCCGGTTATGCCATTCACGTATCTAGGACTTGTGCTTGTTCTTCCCACCAAGTTTCATCCTGAACCCTCCACTCTAAAGCGTTTCCCAAGATTTCCGGCCCCCCCTCCAACTCCTCCCAGTGTTACCGGATCCGATCCGGATTTAAAATGGGGCATCTGAGACACGAGGTCTTCCTGTATATCAAGTTTCATTAAGATCCGGTCACCCATTCGTAAGTTAAAAATACCTCACTATTCCGGATTTCCCCTCCCTCTACACCTCCCCCAAATAATCGGATCAGGAAACGACTATTGTCAAGTCAATCTGTTTGGGTCCCTGACACACCTGCCAAGTTTCATCGTCCTAGCACATCAGGGAGTACCGAACTCGCGGGATCACAAGAAATTCGGATCCCCCCTACTCCCCCACAGTGGGCGTATCCGGTCCGGTTATGTCAATCACGTATCAAGGACTTATACTTGTTCTTCCCACCAAGTTTCATCCCAATCTCTCCACTCCAAGTGTTTCCCAATATTTCCGGCTCCCCCCTTCAGCTCCCCCCAAAGTCACCGGATCCGGTCCAGATTTTAAGCGGGTTGTCTGGGACATGAGGTCTTTCCAAATATCATTTTCATTAAGTTCCGATCACCCGTTCAAAAGTTTTAAATTCCTAAATATTCCGGATTCCCCCTCCCTACACTACCCCACGATGTTCGGATCGGGAAAGTGACTATTTCCAACTCAATCATTTGGGGTCCCTGATATGCCTGCCAAGTTTCATCGTCCTAGCTTATGTGAAAGTGCCCGAACTAGCAAAACCCGGACCGGCAGAGAGACAGACCGACCGACGGACGGACAGAAATTGCGATCGCTATATGTCACTTGGCCGAAGGGCAAGGCCATAAAAAATGATTTCGCCAGGAAACGAATTTTGTTATTCTCAGCCGTTTAATTTTTTTTTCGGAGTTAGCAATATGTTTGGTTTGAGAGTTTTTTGTTTTTATTTGGGCGCTCCAGACCAGGAGGTAAGTCAAGTTTTGTTAATGTTTTATTGTTATTTATTCGTTTGCCTGTGGGCACTGAAAAGTTAGGATTTTTTGGTTGGAATAAACCCATTTATTCAAAATATTTAAACTGTTGGACTCGTATGCTTTATTACAAAGGCTGGATGTGAAGTGTTTTGCGCTTGACGTAAAGAGCAGTCTTGAATTATCTTCGTGATTACGCTCATTTAAACAAACAAAAAATCTTATAACACTTTTGAGCCTAAGTCCGTGCAAACACGTTTACCAATCTGTTAACCTCTAATTTCTCCCAACATTTGAAATACTAAACTTTCGATATATGGATTCAATACTGACAATACCACTTTCATACCTACTTATTGCTCGTAAAGCCATGTTTTGCATCCTATCGTGATTTCTTCCAGAAGAGCCGTTCCGGCCCCAGTTAGCAATAGCTCATATTCTTTGTGTGATTGTGAACTGTAGTGATTGGTTCCAAGACGACCGTTTAGTTATATCACCACGCATTCAGTAAAAACAACAACAGTCGTCTTCGAAATTATCATGACAGCTAGACAAACTTCGTCACCCCAACCGGATTGAGTGACAAGCTATTACTATCTATATGGTGTTAGAATTCCAAGCGGGTAGTCTTGGAACCAATCATAATAGCCTAGTAGAAAAAAAAAATCTAGATTGGGCTACGATAACATAAGTTAGTACTAACTGTACGGCAAAAGAAATCGGAACGCTCGTATTCTGCCGTGAGGCAAACAGTACTAAATCAGACCGCAAACGCCGCGAAAAACGAGGAAGGGCAGGAAATCTGTTCTAATGGTTTCCTCTTTTTCGTCCTTCCTTTTTATGGCACTTGCAGTTCGCTCAAGTGCCATATACCGATCACTTTTCGGTCTGTCGGTCGGTCGGTCTGTCAGGCCACTCTTAGAGTACTTCCAGAAGTGCTAGGACGATGAAACTTGGCAGGCATATTAGGGACCCGACCAAACTAACTTGGAAATAGTCACTTCCCCGATCCGACCACCGTGGGGGGAGTGGAGGGAGAGGGAATCCGGAATATTGACTTATTTATAACTTTTGAACGGGGAATCGGATCTTAATGAAACTTGATGTTTGGAGAGACCTCTTGTCTCAGATGTCACACTTCAAGTCCGGAATGGATCGGTGACTTTGGGGGGAGTTGGAGGGGGGAACCGGAAATCGTGTGACATGTTCAGAGTGGACGGATCGGGATGAAACTAGGTGGGGAGAACAAGTACAAGCCCTAGATACATAGTTGACAAGAGCGGACCGGATCCGAGCACTGTGGGGGGAGTTGGAGGGAGGGTTCCGGAATTACGGTGATCCCGACTTAAGATATTTACACATGTGCTGGGACGATGCAACTTGGCAGGCATATTAGGGACCCGACCAAACTAACTTGGAAATAGTCATTTCCCCGATCCGACCACCGTGGGGGGAGTGGAGGGAGGGGGAATCCGGAATGCTGACGTATTTATAACTTTTGAACGGGGAATCGGATCTTAATGAAACTTGATATTTGGGAAGATCTCGTGTCTCAGAAGTCACACTTCAAGTCCGGAATGGATCCGGTGACTTTGGGGGGGGGGGGGGAACGGATATTGTGTGACATGTTCAGAGTGGACGGATCGGTATGAAACTTTGGGGGAAGAACAAGCACAAGCCCTAGATACATTGTTGACAAGACCGGACCGGATCCGAGTACTGTGGAGGAGTTGGAGGGAGGGTTCCGGAATTCCAGTGATCCTGATGACAAGACGCTTAGACATGTGCTAGGACGATGAAACTTGGCAGGCATATCAGGGACTTTACAATTTTCACTTAAGAACAGTCGGGTTTTGCTTACAAATGATCATAGCAAACACGAATTGGCGAACTCCTACTTTCATCATTTTACCAAGCCTTGCAAGTGCCATATGAGCTTACAGCTCTTGTTTGAGGCAGGAGCCATATTTTGATCAAGTCAGGAGCCGTGTTCTGTGCACAATGTAAGCTCCCGAAAAATTACATATCAGTAATCGTCACCTCCAGGTCTCCTTTAGCAGTAAGACACAATGTGTGGTATGTACCACAAAGACAAAATAAATAGTCTTCTCTATAGCCTGCAGTCTCACTTTCCATCAGAAGCATGAAAATTGGTAATTCCTTATTGACCACATGGAAACGACACTGACTCTCCTGTTCGCCAGATGTTGCCCATCTCTATAATTCCCCCAATTATTTATAATCGAATTAATATCATTTTCATCAATTTATCAACAAAACATCGCGTCAGCCATAATCACCGATGGGGGTCCTCAGAGGTGCGAAGAAATCTTATGAACCAACCCACGGGGTCATTTCATTATGGGGCGGTATTCAGTATAATGATAGACACTAGGCGAATCGAATAGGGAAAATTTTAGATACGAATCCAATTTGGTGTGAAAAATTTGAAAATATCAAAGGTATTCAGAACTATAAGCCATTAAGGGGTTAATCGAGATTGTCGGCTCGGGGCCTCAAAGGCGAAGAAAAACGTGGGTATAAATCAAATAGCGGCGCGAGTTAGGGTTAACAGGGATTTTGGTACAATTGGTAGGTGTGCGCCATTGTTTTATGAACTTCCGCGGGAGAGGCTAAATGCTGGTGGCTACTGTTTTCTGAATTCGGTATGGCTGAAATTTGGAGCCTGATTTTGATTTGATCATAGTATTTGGAAATTAAATTTCTGAGAGCACAAACTACTCATCCAGCTCATCGTCTACATGATGTTTTTCAGGAGTTTTTTTTAGGTCTAATTAGAAATTTTGTCCAGATTGTCGTAATAAATGTTATCTTTTATTTGTGTTCCTCCACTGTCGCCATGTGCATTTGATGGGTTATAAATTAAATATATATATATATATGTAGATGTATATAAGACTCGAAAAGTCTCTATTTTTGGCCAAGGACTGAGAAGGGTGCGGTTGCTGATTTTTGTTGGCCAAACCACGCCGGAACTGAATAGGCGGGTTCTGATTTTCTTACCCAAACCACACTGATAATAAGAACATCTGTACTGAAAAACCCGAATGTCATATAGAGTAGGCTGTAAGTGAACAACTAACATAGAAAACTAGAAACTAAGAAACAGTACTTCTTACCTTAAGGGCTTTGCGCACAGAATTACCAAGAAACAGTCGCTGGGACTGGGGAGGGGGTATGCTCATTTTTTGCACCACATTGGGACGGTATGGCTGAAATTTAGAGACGGATTTTGGTATGTGTTGTCACAGTATTTGGTAAATTAAATTTCTGAAAGCACAAACGACACGAGAAGTAGTTATTTTCTGCCAAACCATGTTGGGGCTGGGAAAGGGGGACTGCTGATTTTCTTAGCCAAACCCTCGGCCAAACCATGTTGGACTTCCTATCCTACGGGAGTGACCCCCCAATAAAGAGTCGTAAGGTACTGCGCTTCTTTATCATGACAAAACAAAAAAAAAACGCAGGGAGCCAACAAAAACACCAGACCAAATCATCCGCTGTCCACCCAAACAAAACCTAATAAATTTAAAAATCGTATTTCTGGAATAGTATCGGTTTGAACAAATCCTTAAAGGACACGTCGTATTTATGATAGCAATTCCATCTATTTCAGTGGTATTTCCATCCATTCTCGTTCCCGAAATTCTACACTTTATAAGCGTATCCTATCTCCTATAGCCTTACACTGATTATCTCAATTACCCATTTATTATCTTTACGTGACGTATCAGACTCCCGATCATTGTCATCCAAGGCAAGGACATGGAGAGGACTGAAGACAGTCGAAGCCTTGTGCAACGTTGTGTAAGCATGACTAAGTTTTAAATTCGTCAACTTTTTCAGAACATCTTAGCAGACACACTATGCAGTGCGGTGTGTCTTTTAAAGGTTAACTGAAAAGCGAATTCATTTTTGTGTTATTTAACTGAATACACTGCACTATTTGGATTGTGTTAAGGTTTTTTCCACCATTTGCTCTAGTATGACGTCCAGAATATCCACGACCATCCTCACAATTTAAAAATCTACTATTGCGCGGACAATTTGAATCTCAATAACAACGCGGCTTTTCAGTGACCAATGTCAGCTCGCGGAAGGAAGCTCACTGCGTGAACACCAGAGCAAATTAACATTAGGGAGTAGCGCCAAGACTTGCAAAAAGTGACACATACTCAAATAGCAGCGACACTAGCACCACTTAGCGATAGTGAACGTCCCTACTGAAACTCAATCAGTCGTGCACCAGCGCTGGCTCCAATAACTTCATATTGTGAACACAGCAGAAATTAAACCTTCAGTTTTTCCTCCATGGGTGCAGACTTCATCTTGGCTTTACTGGAAATTTCTAAACACGCAAGTTTGTCTCGGTTTAAATGCCGCAAGCGTCCGTTTGCAAAGCATGAAAAGCATAGGTCTTGACGCGACACTAGCACCACTAGCGATAGTGAACGTCCCTGCTGAAACTCAATCGGTCGTGCACCAGCGCTGGCTCCAATGATTTAGTATTTTGAACAGAGCAAAAAAAAAGATACAACCTCCCCTGTTTCCACGATGTGTGGAGACCGCATCTTCTCTTTACCAGAAATTTCTAAACCCGAAAGTTTGTCTCGCTTTAAATGCCGCAAGCGTAATGGGCGGCGCTATGAGTATGACCCGTTAGCGAAGAACATAAAGCATAGGTCTTGGCGCTACTCCCTAGTGTTATTTTGCTCTGGTGAACTTACTTTTCGTAAATCGTTTTTGGCAAGCATACAACACAGTTACAAGCGTATATAGGCAACACAAATCTGACAGGGAAATTCCATTATATGAAAATAGGTTATGAATGAATGAATGAATTTTTTCATTTACCCACTTCTACAGAAATAGAAATAGTGGAGTACATATAAAAAAGAAAGAACACAATTAATTACAACACAGTTTTACACTTCAACAGATTATTACACTTCAAACAAACGGACAAGACCGTGATGCGGAGAAAACGCCGCGACCGACAGATTCCTATGCAGCTCGTCAAGTTTAACAGTTATGTCTGTTACTGAAAATTTATTTATCATTTTTCGGTTTTTATACCAAATTGGCAAGTAAAGGAGAAATTTACAGTAACGGAAGTATGCGATTCGAATTGCAGCTACATCCTTTTTCTTAAGCAGGGGGTAAAGTCCAGAAAGGTAAAGGACCGAGTGATCGCAGTAAGTTGCGTAGAGCTTGGCAAGAGCTCTGCGGTTATATTTTCCGCGGTGGCAACGATTTTTGCATATCCAGACTGAATTTTGTTTTTAGTATCAAGAACTGCTTGCTGTCGAAAATTTGACATTTTTTCTGTAATAGAAATTCCGAGCCATCGGATTTTTGACACACAAGGGATAGAAAAATTAAAACAGTTTAGGAGTTTACTGTTAGAAGGAGACGAATTGAAAGGGAGAAATTCACATTTATCAACGTTTAGAGACAGACCGATTTGAGAGAAAGACAATGAAACTTTTGAAACCATACGGGAAAGAGAGAGTTTAGATCTTGAAATAAGCAACAAGTCGTCAGCATATGCAATGTAAGAAATATCAGAAAAACCCATGAAACAAGTTGAAGTAATGTTTGACAGGATATGGGAAATGCAAATTTTGAAAATACTCGGAGACAAAACACCCCCCTGACGGACGCCCCGACGTACTGGAACAGTAGGTAAAGCCAGTAAACCAGAGCATTTAATTCTTAGATACGAATTTGTGTACCAAAACTGAAGTACGGATATAACAGACAGATTGACTCCTTTTGAATATAAAGCAAATAGGGCTTGACTATGAACAACAGAATCAAAAGCCTTAGAAAGGTCAAGCGCACAAATATATTGTTTAAGCCCTTTTTTAGAAGCATCTTTGAGGATAGTGGCAAGAGCACGATGAGCGTGTTGGCAGCTAATTCCTGGTTGGAAACCGAACTGGTTTTCCCCGAAATTAATATTAGATGTGGCAAAAGAACGTATTCAAACACTTTACTGAGATTACAAGCAACAGTTATGGGACGGTACGAAGCAGTATCAAAAGGCGATTTTCCTCGTTTTAAAATTGAAGTGACTGTGCCACAAAGGAAGCTGTCGGGTACCAAAGAATTACATATACACATTTTAAAAAGCAATTGTAAATGATGGTGAAGAGCTGTACAATCCGACTGTAGGTGGTGCGAGGCAATACCATCAATATCAATGGAACAAGACTTCAATTTTTTCAGAGAACTAGATATCGCACTCAGGGTAACCGGCACAATACGTGACTGGACTAGCCGTGGGGGCAGAACTCGATTAAGAAGTTTATGGTAATGTGCATGCACCTGGAAATTATTGACAGAAAAAATGTTCTTATAGTGGGTCATCCGTCATCCGTGTTCGACAAACCAAGTTCGTTAATTTTGCGTAAAAAGCGTTTTTTTGTCTAGTCCGCGTAACCATGGTTAGCCCAACTAGCCTCATGGAAAACGGCTTATAGCATTTTGAATTTGGCACTCTAAACGTCGAACCGAACTGACGGATGAGATTTTCGGCTCAGTTCGTCATCCGACAAACCATGGAGAAACCTGGTCCGACGGATGAAGGAAAAACGCTCTATAAGAGAATTCGTCGGACGGACGTGAGAAGGAAAACGCTTATAGTGCCGACGAAGGAGACGGATGAGGACGAAAAACGCAACTATTACTAACTGCGATGTAGTTTGGGGATAGGAATGTGAACTGAGTGAGAACCAGCCACAATCAGTCAAGTCGACCACTTTGACTATCAAACCATTTCATATACGCTACTGAACCATTTATTCCAGCTTCCCAGCTGCGAAACGTCTGAGGAAATCGTGATGAGCTCATGATTTTCCTCTCTTCAGTCTCCAGCTATGTACCCGGGTTATTTCGGAGTTGTGGACCCCTATGTGCCTTACCTTTGTAATTACATCAATGACTACATATGTTTTAGATTAGAGTCTGCGCAGTGAGTGTCCAATGACAAAGCAAGTGACTATTCAAAGTAGCCACACACATAAAATGTTATGTTTTGTTTTCAAGAGTCCATAGCGGGAAGAATCTGATCGTGCAACAGCGGCTCTAATCGGGTCACAATCAGAATTGACTTGGTGTATCGACCCGTATTCATTAAACATAACAGAACAATGATAGAAATCAGTTTGGTACGAAGGAGCTCCGATTACTGTGGTGCAGCCAGTATTGATGGTTGAATCAGTACTGGTCTTTGATTCATGTGGGCCGAGAAGGTGGAAGACACCATCATTTTTTGATGGGTCGGATTTTTACGAACACACTGTTACCTTTGTTTTCTTCAAAATCCTCACGGCAGCCTATACCTGCAAGCTTACCACCGGTCATAGAATGCGAATGTTGGACGTGTCCACCCAAACATCTTTGATTTTTATATCTACAAGTTTTTTTAAAAAAATTCTTACTTGACCGATGTGTTTGTAATTGAAAACTTGTCTTTTGTTGGACGTGCACGTTGGGAACTTGCCGAACTATAAGCTTGTCTAAAAGGGAATTTGCCGAAAACATGTTGTCAAGTGATAGACATTATGTAGTTAAGCAGATGTGTAGGTAATGTTTTCGTAATTTCGTTTTATAATCAGTTGTTTTCCATTGATCGCGTCGAAAGGAAACGGTCAGTTGTCAGGTGGCAGGAACTGTGCAAACCGGTAACGTAGCCGAAACCCATCACACAACAGTTATTTCTAAAAGGATTACAAAACTTTTATTTCTTCCCAGTTCTTTTTTGTACATCTATCCTAAGTTAACCCGGAGATACCAGAGGCGAATATGGAAAAGAACGAATCATTTAGGCTACTGAAAGAGGTGTTCTTTGACGATTTCTATTATGACATGATTTCTAGAGAACATGTGTTACCTTGGGCTGATCATGTGGTTTGAGGTATCTCTCCTTGAATAGCCTTCGATGGAGGTATGTGTCAGCACAGTTACACGCCAAATACCTTGCAGGTGCCAAGCGGGCTGCCCCGAACCTGCATACCCAAGTCAAAAATGGTAGCGTCCCTGAATGTCTGGTATCTAACGCGTCAAACAGTCTACCCATGCCGAAAAGGGGGGTCTGGAGATTGCAATCCGAGCAAAATACCCCTCTATTGTTCATTTCTACCTGTTTTATCGAAGATTTTTCGAGGGTATATTCTCAGGTGGGTTGCTATGCCCCAAACAAACATTAATTTAGAGTCGGCTTTATGACACAGAGAAAGGGTATCATTTTGGTCGGAAGTTTCATTTCTCTGGGGTATTGGAAAAGGCACGGGTATATTTATTTCTTTGATTTGTTATTTCGACAAATTTCTCACGAGCCGTAAAGGAACCCGGCTGTGGGTGCTCTTTGATTGTACCTTTTTTCGGCCCCCTAATAGGAAATTTTGGAATTAAGCGCAAGTTTATATGTTGAAAAAAGGTATAGAACCGAAATCCTGTTCGGCCATCTGGTTTTGCTAGGAGAATATATAAGACCATTTATTACGGTGAAATTAAATTTAGTCAAGCTTCGTTTGTCAGCCACCGAAGAAAATACTGAGTATGATAAAGAAAGGAAAAATACACTAGACAATAACATCAAACAGAATAGTTACAAATCACCAATCATCCGTGGGTGAGAACAACTGTCTTGGTTAATAGTATTTTGCTGGGATGCAACTGCCGGGAAAATTTGTATGTGTTTTTTTATTCAACGTTTTCCTAGGTCTCAGGGTCTAAAAATTTTCCAGATTACCGTATAAACTGAATTGGCCTTTAAAATTCCATGTTTGGCTCAATCATTTCTGAAGCTAGCTCCAAATTTATTTTTAGAGTAGCAAACCACTTTGGCGGCCACCCTAGCAGGTTGTCGGTTTTAACTTTTTTGTGAAGTTCAGAGATCATGAACCATAACAGATATCATATTGAAAATTCGTATACTTGATGGTATTGGTGTCTAGATGTGTTTGTTTAGGGTCCCACCCACCACACCCACCCCCTTCGTGGAAAACTGGGTCCAGGCTGCCTGGTGACTTAGACGTGACAATGGGCATCAAGTTCAAATTTGGTGTACTTGTTGACATTTGGATCCAGATGTGCCTTTTGCGGTCCAACTCCCCGCACCCTCTCAGTTCAGGGGCAACTGGGTCCATAGTGACCAGAGGCTTGAGTCCGTAATTGACAAATTGTAGAAGTAGGATTTTGAAATTTCATGTACTGACCTATCGGCCTATCTGTGATTAAAGATGCTATAATTAAAGATGCTGTCGAACAGCCTAACCAAAGCTATTCCTTTCGTGCGTAGCCAAGGCTGTATGGAAACAATGTGTCCAGATTGTCACATCAGTTTAGCACGCTAGCTTTATTCATGTGAGTCTCAAAAACCACTAAACTATTTCGCGTTTCTAAACGTCACTCAGGCCTTCAGAATTATTGGGCAACCAGCTGCTGATACTCAGATACATAATAAGGTCCGGCAACAGCGGAATAGGCCAGTTATAGAGATATGAAGCGAAGAAAAATAGTATCGGACGATAGCATTTAAGACACGAAAGAACCAAGAACTGCTGAGAAAAAAAACAAAACAAAAAAATACTAAATAAACAGTCGAATAAGATAAGTTTTATCGGTAGAACGTCTGCTCCTGCAACGTACCCAAGCAGAAGGTATCCCCAAACAGAAACGTCCCTGAACATACAGGGGCCTTTCTGAAAACAGGATTCACTGATAGCAAGTCTAAGAATAGATAGCCTATTTTCGGATTTCAGACTTTTTCGCATTACTTTGTCACTGGTACCTCATCCATCTTGTCCCACAATCCGAGATCCCGAAATTTGCAATCAGTCAATCAGCTTCATTCAACCAAATAACTAAAAGCTAGAAGTAGCCTAGCTACAATAGGTCGTCGAAGACAACTTTTTGTGGAAGGAAAACGTTGTAGATGGTAGGATAGAGAGTATTTGGTTTTGAGCAGAAAAAACAAAGTGATGGTGTTTTTCCAAAAAGGTTATAAGTTGCATTTTTGAATTAATGTCATCATAATTAATTAATTATCATCCAAAAATGCTCTGTATCTCCGTAGCGGTTGCTCGATTCGGCTGGAATTTCTACCAGAAATACAGGATAGTGCAGTGCAGTAACAGTGCACTGCTAGTAACTCAATGCAGAGACAAAATTTCGCCTATTACCTAAACCACGTCGCTATTTTGAGGCCGTCATTAGAAAATCTAGCTTCCAGCTTTCCAGATCAGCCCTCAAAGCTTCTCGTTCCAAGCCGTCTTCTGAACGCAATTTTCGCTGCGTCCGCAACGGGTCACTCTGTGCATTGTTGGAAGTGAATTTATAGCGCGCGGCACTCCTTTGAACGGAGCTAGCGACCTATAATCTAAACACTTGACGTAGACATCTTTGCATTTTGTTGGCCCAACCTCCCACGGACGAGAATGCATGGTTTCACACCTCTGGGTAATTTACTACCCTAGACGATCGTGAGGGGGTGGTGTTCTTAGGCAATAAAACTTGTAGTTTTTTAATCAAATAGTACGGTATACTATTTTATTCGCCGGTATGGTCGTTGAAATTCGGTGGGTTTGGTGCGGGCTCCATCTGTGGTAGTTTGAAAGGGTGCGAAAGTCACGTTTGATAGTCTATTCTATAGCATTGAGTTTGTTCATAGATACTTGACCTAGGGCCAGACCTACCTTACCTAGCAACAGTTCCGTATCCGGGAATTTATTTCGGGTGGGGGCCGACCATAAAGTAGAAAAAAGACATAGATCAGATGTTACATCCTGTAAAAAACGATAATTTTTGTGTATTTCGGGGGGAGGGCGGTTGACCCCCTAGCCCCACCCCCTTGGATACGGCCTTGCCTAGCAATGTCGTATTCGGATCTCTGATGGGTTGATATTACTATTCTTGTTAGTGTAATTATTAATTTAACCCCGTACAAGACGGAGTTACAAAAAGCAGAAGAAGAAACCACAGAAGCAAGTAAAAATACAGAAGGATTCAAACTAGCCCCGATAATTTCTAAAAATTAGGCGGGTCAGTGTAAACTCGGCTAAATGCCTAACGAGGGGCTACCCCCTTTCCCGGCAACGATCCAGTACCGGCCGAAACCAGCTGTGATGACGCTTTACACAAGGGACTTGTACCATGACAAATACACCAGAAACAAATTTCTAATTGAATTTAGAAGTCTAAGACTCCAATGTCTATGCCTCGTCGACATACAAGTACCCACATGGCTGGGCTTCATAGTGAAATCCAAATAATACCACCAGACATATAATTTTTTGATGGAGAAGACGCCCTCTGAAAATTCTCAAATATTGCAACTGAAGCTTGTATGGGAACTACATGAAGTAATATGAACCGTTCCTCGTTTCCCATGGTTTTCTCTTTTTTTTACATTTAAAGTTGGAACTATAGGTTATTTTTTTCTTCTCCTCTCTGTTTCATTCCTTACTTTATATAGGCTATTCTGGGAGATGGTTCTGTTTTGTTCTTTAGATAATATCGGTTAGTTCCCTGCCATAGCCAAGTACTTCTTCTGTTCTTCCTTTGTTAAACTAAACTGAAACTGAACTGAACTAACCTGTAGCAACGAACAGCCAATAATGTAGAAACAATCGTTCTCTGGCGTGATGCAGGAGATTTGAGTCCATATCCTCTCCTTCCTTTCTAGATAAGATTAGATTTATTTGCACTAAGAGCAACGGCTATTAAATACATACACCTGACATACACAATAAACGCAAATATACAAAGTCTGAAACAAATTTACCCCTTAGAGGCTATCCCTATTGGCTATAGGATTACCCTGAGGCACCTCGCCAACTGTTTTACATTTTCAAAACAACTCGAAAAACCCTGCGCGTCCGTTCTTCATTCGCCCTCCTTCCATTCCCTCCCAATATTTGTAACCTAAGTGTACTCAAACTATGAGGCAAGGTTTTCACTCTTTTTTTCTATCTTTTTGGGACGATTTTACGGAAAGTGATAAGAAAGCTTTGCGAAGGTCTATTTTTTGAGTACACTAAGTATTTGCTGTAGCTACCTAGTTGACGACGTAGATTTAGCCTTTAGGAAAAGTACGGAATTCGAAAACCCCTCTGTAAAGCTGAGGTTTAATTAATGAAGTTGTAAAGCCAAATTACATAGCACCCCTGAAAATCTGTATTTTCTTATATTTTTGTATTTAGGTGAATCTAGTTATTGTGTTTTTGTTTTCTTTCCATGTCCTCTTTCGTTTTTTTATTACTCGATCGTATGATTTTTTGAACCTTGATGGGCAATAAAGTTTACTTACTGGAACGAACTACAGAGCCATTCCACCCTCAGACCAACAATTCTCACGCACTCGGCTTGCGATCCTTTCCCCCATTCAGTAAACGAAAAAGTGCAGAGCAAGCTTTTAATTACTGGTAGGACACAAGACCCACCGAATCTGATAATTATCCTCACTGAATTCTTTATTCTCGCGCCCAAGAATTCCCCCGCCGCTTTGTTCGCTTCGGAAGTCCATCTCCTCGCGTCACGGATAACACGCTTGTCAACGCTGCCACTCTTTTGTGACAACCGCGGAAACAAACATGGCGTCTGAACAGGAAACGCTGCTTTGTTGTTGCTTACATAGCGTTTATAGAGACAGCAAGACCTCCCAGCGAGACTTAAAAGGCTTAGAATGGGGTGTAATTGCGATGAAACAATGGTAAGGCTTTGCGCAGACAACCAAAACGGATGTTAATGGAGGTAAGACGGCGGTGGATCTTTGACGCTGCCGACTCCGTGATACTTTAATGCAACAGACCGAACGAGGTTGATGCATTCCAGTCGTGATTAGCTTGGTTCGTTGAAACAAGGCTATTTTGCTGGTGGAAATCCTTCCTTATCACAGGCGGGCAACAAGCCTATGCTAGGGATCTTCGGCTTGACCCCTTCAGAAAAGAGCAAGAAGGATCATTGTCCGAAGCTCAAGCACACGCGAAACTGAATATATCGCCGCTAAAAGTGCGGCTGAAAAACCTGAAAATGCAGTTTTGGCAAATTTGTCTTGAATTACCTTAAATCACAGCTTGGAGTGAAATAAGGACTTTTGATCTCGACTTCTGACTCGCCAGCACAAACCACCGATCACTACTAGATTCTATATTAAAAAAGTTGACTTGAAATAATGTTAGTGTTGATGCTTTCTTGGAGGGTTTTAACTATCAAATATAATTCAAGAAGAAAACATGAGGACAATACTGTGCTACCCAAGTTTGGTAGAAGGTCCCAAAAGGCCCCTTGAAAACACCCCAGTGACCCACTAGCTAGCACCTTAAATGATAGAGTAAAGTTAGTATTAGCGGTAATAATCGGGAATCAGATACAGTAACAGAATTGTCTTAAAATGGGAGAATTGTCTGGAGATACAAATTAAGGTAAGTTAAAAGCGTTGCTGATCTCCGATTCTATGCCCTTAGGCCTTAGCCCAGGAAGTGCAAACGGCGGTTTGGGGCAGGCCGTCCTGGTGTTTTCGCACACCTTTCCTGTCACCTTTCTCAGATTTCTCCAGGTACCCATTTGAAGCTGGGTGGACTTTGGCTTGTCTTACAGGGCTTCACCAAGAACCCCCACCCCAAACCAAACGGTCGGCACCACCGAGACTCGAGTCAGCGCCCCTGCAACTGCAGGGAGACCAGTGTGCTAGCCACTGAGTCAGGACGGACTGGGACGGACAAAAAATACAATAATATAAAATTTTTGTATTTCCTGAATAGCTCAGATAAGTTACTCGCTAGCGTCGGATCATCATACTATTCAACAACTGTAAACCTATAAAACGTTTGGAAATAGTTTTAAGAGAACCACTATTTACGAGCAGTTTTCGTAGCAGCGGTGCCATTTGGGAGAAGGAGGGCAAGGGGGGTCGTGCACTCCCTAGTTTTTGGAGGGCACGAAATCTTGCATCTTGGTCACTAGTTTTGGCAAAAGGCGAAGTGCACAGCAATGACGAAAACTACTTTAATTTTACCATAAAAAGAGTAATTAAATTTTGAGTATGAGTTAAAAACATGGGATGGGGGCCCAAAATTGACCTTTGCTCCCCCACCCCCTCTAAGGTTTACTGAAATGGAGCTTTGTAGTCAGGCAATATGTGGAGTTCTGAGGTCAGGCTCTGAAGTAAATGGCCAGCTTGCCTCGTCTGTCAGAGATATGAAGTGACACCCAGTGCAGCTGCAACGGATTTCTGGTCGAACACTTTGGTTTACGCTGGTAAACATTTCCATCCACTGTAGAAACAATGAGTGGTTGCATGACCCTGTCATAAATCAGACACACATCGTCCGATTTTTCAATGAATATATCCATAGACAATGTGTATGTTAAGCAAAAGGTGCGAATACCCTGGCGTTTGATGGATGTCTTCTGACTTCATTTGCAAAGACCGCCTTATTGAATTTGTATCTGGTCCTTTATAAACATGAAAGGTCCGCTCAGATCACACCTTAGGTGTTGGTGTTATCAATTTCTTTGATAATCGAATTTAGGGGTCGCACAGTTGACTGGGGTTGTATCAGGTTTATGAGATAAGGTGGTGGGCGACATTTACTTAGCCTACAATACACTATATTCTTATGGATGGGAAGTGATGGTTAGAGAATCTTATGATGAGTATCAATGCTTATTTAGTTATCTATGTTGAAACGGCTTTGGGCGTTTGTGCAGTAAACTGATCCATGCATTAACTTAGCGAAAGGCTTTGCTTGTCTCCTAATAGTCTACCAAAGACAGTTAATCATAACAGTTCTTTTAGTTAATCCACAATGTATTTTTACGCACGAAAATGGGATTGAACATATTGGTACACAAAAAGATCAGCACACTTTAATTCAGTCTACGGTGACTTGAAGCAGAAAAAAAAATCGCACAAACACTGCGAATCGGGAAAAAGCCCAGGGGTAAAAAGAGAAGCGAATGTAGGTGAAATTAGTTCATTGATTAGCCAGACGTAATTGTTGAATTTCTGTACATAGACTTGACACAAGATCCTACTTATTTATTAAAATGTTTAACATATAAGACATAGAACCTGAACCTGTGCTTCGACTTTCGCTGCAAGAGGATCTCGAAATATCATTATGTTGTTTGAACTAGGGAATGCAGCCTGTAGTTAACTTGGCTAGTGTAGTGTACCATATGCCTTATTTTTGGATATGCTGAGCCGTGCATTGGTAATGATATTTCGGCCCTTCTTGGTAAGGGTCTTCGTCAGGCTGTCGAACTTCAGGGACAACGTCGGGGAAGGGACGAACCTGCAGTAAGTAACTGAAGCTTCAACCGAGTATAAATATCCTATTCGGGGAAATTACTTTGAATACCACTGTGGGGAAAGAACTGCTTAGATTTAATTTTTTACACGGCTCCTGTTTTTGCTGCTCGATTGGGGCGATGACAGGAAAGGTTTTTCTGCATTTTGATCAACCTCGTTTTTGTTAATAATAAGGGACTGAGGTTTAAATTTCTTCCATTAATAACCCCGTTCCACGTTTCAGGTAGGGAGTACTCGCCTGACGAGGACCCTTGCCAAGAAGGTCCGAAATATCGCTACCAAAGCATCGTAGCTGACGTATCCGTTTTTCCCAGCTAGCTTGGGCTCAAGGAGTATTTACCGTGCATTGGTTACACCCAGCTTGTGACGTGGATTATGCCGAAGCCTAATATTACGTAAAGATGAACCGGACTGTCCGGGTTTTTACCGTGACAAATAAATCAAAAGTAATTTTGAATTTATTTACAAGTCTATAGGACTTCAATAGGAAACCCCTCTGTCGAGCAGTGGCCTTGCTAGCCAAAGTTCGTGGGTTCAAATCCCTCCTGACGAGCAACTTGGCTTTTCAGTTCACTACTTATAATGCCAAAGCCGTTTGGTGTGTGCCTAACACTTGGGCACCTTAACCCAGTAAACAATAATTTTGAGTGGTTACTTTACTTTACCGGTTTACTCAAATCGTCGATATCATGTTGGGCCAGGGCGCCCCTGGGTTTGGTATAGCCTATCAAAACTCTAGCATTTGGCTGTGGACGGGCTTGGGCTGAGAAGCTATTTGATATTTTGCCTCAACCAGGGATCTACAAATTTACACCACCATCTTTGTAAATTGCTCACCCCTCGTAACGTTCTTTGTATAAACATGGAAAGAGCCTTCTAATTTAATATGGATTATCCTTCTATTATCACACCGAAGGTGTTATCAATTTTGTCCCTTTAGACAACCGACTGCATAATGAAATTTGGACAGTTTAAAACATGGAAATAGATGCGCGCTATGTTTGGCATTCATAAATGCTAAGTTTATACATGTTGATTTTTTTTTTCGGCCTGAACAGAATGTCAGGCTGGTTTTAGTGCGCTGGTTCCAGGGAGGGGGATTTGTCGCCGTCGACCTGACTTCTAACCGTTGGTTGGTACATTTCGAAAGTGGTCAGAAATCATTTTCAGTGGCTCCTTAATTTTCCAGTGTGACATATTTTAAAAATTTTCATATAGGCCATTTTGTCTTGTACTTCTCAACGTTCCTCAAGATGCGCTGCTTCTGCTTAAAACGAACTTCTCTTTGTTTTTCATGAGACCTGTAACTTTAGCTTCCATGAAAGTGTCATAAACGCTAACAGAACTGTACATACATTCACTTCTTTCTTGTTACTCCTTACAAGTTTCGAACCCCTTTGCTCACCATCTGTATATACAGGTCGGTGTCGCCGGGATTGTTAAATTCCTTCCGTGACAATAATGAATGATCAGTGAATAATTAGGAAGTTTCAAGTTTAATAGTTTTTATTATAAAAAACAACAGTAGGCTAAGTATATAATACTACATGTGGTGACACAGAAGGCGCCATTTCCTCGTTTCAGTCCTTCCTTACCTGACTTTCCAGGCATTACACGCTACGTCGTAATGATTTTTACAGAACTGTAACTTGCTTCTTCTCTTTTGTGGTCTTGCCGGGCAGATGGCAGTGACCCGTCACTTTTTGGTCGGCATTCGGCGAGACGCGTCAGATTTGAATGTCCAAAGTAATGTGGATCTGTTGGATTAATGGTGATTGGAAATTTGGTTGTTTATGCGTGATTGATAAGGTCCATGCCTCACGGATTTTTTTTTTTTCCAAGTATCCTGAGGCATCTTCAGAGATGAACCAAGCCTACAACTGAGAATGTTGAAATGAAGGGGGTTAACAAGAAAGAGTCTGGCCTAGGCCAAGTCAGAGTCTAGGTCCTAGACCAGGAAGACTTCACTGAAGCCATTCCCAGGAGCAGTTCAAAGTGATTAGCTGCATTTTTTGCCTTTTCTCCATAGGTCGGTTAACCCAGGGTTAACCTAGCTAGGGTAGGGTAGCCAGTAAATTTTTTTTTAATCAAACCTGAGCTGTTGAAGATCAGAATGTGATTCTCCTATCTTTTAGCTTTGATTTGAGGCCAAAATCACCTCTCTATCTTGCCTCTAAGCATCCTAAATCTTCTTTAGAAAACAGTATTTTACATAAGAAAATGCCTATGTTCATCCATTGACTTTAGGGTTTTGTCCATCTAGTGACCAGCTTGGAACTATGTGCTTCAATGAAATTCTATAAAACTGGGTATTTTGAGCTGGTTTTGAGTGCATGGGGAGCCCCAGCAAGTGAGTTAGATGAGAAAATATGAATAAGATCATTAAGGTTATAGTCCAATAGACCCATTGCTGCTATAGGCTGCTGACTTTTCCTCCTTAGTATCAACAAATTTTTGTAGGCAAGTTCAGCTACTTTTTTTTACATCTAAATTTACATTAAATATTAAGAAATAATATTAAATAGCTAGGACATCTTACTGATGGCCTTACAAAACAGACAATTTTGTCCTGAATGCAATGGTATTTTCAAAATATTTTTTGAAGATGTTTTAGATAGGTAAAACGGATCAGGAAAATTCACAGCAATTCCTACATTCATTACAAAAAAATCGCCAATTTTTGCCACTAGGTGTTTTTGTGGCCACCCTAGCTAGGGTACGAGCGGCGGTAGTCGGGCGGCAGATAAACACGGGCACTGCACTAACCAGTTGCCAGTTGCTGCTAGCGCCCGACCAAGAGTTAATCTCGGGCACTTGGTTTATGCTACCTGATTTTTCTTTCTCGCGAAGTAATTTTTGAATATTTTATCTCGTATATTCTTTTGTTCTGCTGAAGCTCAATAGTTGCGTTTTTGATCCGAATTCTCCGTTCTGAATTCTCGATTCTGAATTCTCGATTCTCGTACAAAATTACCGTTTTTGCTCCTCTAGCTTCTCCATTCTCGCTTTTGACAAAAACACTAATTTGACAGCTCGTCTGCTACCCGGTATCAGTGTTGCCACTCGACCGGCACCGCTCCGCGGCGCCGGCCTCGTCAAAAAGCGGCATTTCCGCGGCATCCTTGAACCAAAATGCGGTAAAAATCGCGGCATGCCCGACATTCTCGGAAAACGCTGTGTTTTATATTTTTGAGAGAGAATTGGTGAAAAATCTCGTTTTAATATGAATGTTGATTCAGTGTCAAGTGATGTGTGGTGAAGATCTGTCATAACTGCGAGAAAACACGTGCTGTCTATCCTTCTTTTTAGCGGTCAAAGGTAAGGAGGGTCAGCTCAGTACGGGAACACACATTTGTCATTCATCGTTTTCGTCAAGCATGAAACAGAAGTAAAAGTGCAGAGGTACCACAGCGTCGACAGGGAAAGTCCACGGTGGAAAAAACGAATAAATGTAAAGTGAATAGGGAAGAAATTAAAAGCAATTTTCCCTTGGGCCTTCAAGCCTATCCAATAGAATAATTGATGGGTAACTAGATTCACGTGTCTCAACCTTTTTCGGTTAATCTTTAATGAAAATCAATATCAAAAGCTTCAAAAAGGAACATTCAGATAAATAAGATAATCGGAATCGGACTTGTCACGTGTGTGACAAGCAATATCTTTGGCCAGACCATACACAATGTTTTGGTTCCGAACGTTACACTCACAAGAAGAGGCACTAGCCTTCACAAACCGGAAAATTGGCAGAAGACAGGATCGTTTCGATCGGTATCGTCAAAATAGGTATGACTTATAGAGGTAAACACACATGCTGAATCCATATCTAAACTTGGTTTTCTCAGAGGGTTAGCTATTTGGCCTTAATCTGTTTCTAAATTTTAAGAGTAAAAATGTTCAAGCAGTCTGAATGAATGAATGATCGTTTTAATTTAAAAGAACAACTATCACAGCAAAATGCCGAATTCGTTTCTTCGTGTCAAACGTCAAAAATACACTGAATGAAATATAAATTATCAAAAATAAAACGTTATCATGAAACTGGCGGAGACTGGATCCGGCGAAGACAAAACCTAATTGTCTGGATTAAATACTGAACTTTTGGGATCCCATCGAAACCCTTGGTCTTGTTTTTCACTTTCACAGAGGCACATTCAGTTGTCAGATATACATAGTCGACAAGTGCTAACAGGGAAATTGCTAATTTCGGAAAAATCTATATTTCTTAGCTATTTCATCATGGTGACTTTGATGATCTCTTCTAGCAAGAATCGGGCTTTCAAAACTTTCGGTAAGAACTACACCTCTGGTGGATACCATATGATGAATTCGAATTTTGAAATGATGAAGTAACGAACTGGCAACTACTTAAAACACGCAGTTTTGGTAAACAGAAAACAGATCATAGAAGCCGCCCACCCCCTAGGATAGGCCAGTACTTTTTGGGTCAGTAAACTCTTTCTGACCTGATGACATCCAGGGCCATAACGACTAGGGGGAGGCGGCCCCCCCCCCCCCCCGAATATTGTCTGCCAGTCGTTAAAAAGTAGCCGAGTCCACGCGCAGCGCCTCTATTTTTCGTGAAAACATTCAATTTTTTACTTGGAAACAGTCGATTTTTCTTAAAAACTATCGGTTTCTTCTTGAAAATTGTTGTTTTTCTCAAAATCAGCCGATTTTTCGTCACCATAGTCGTTTTTTCTCAATAATAGTCGTTTTTATCTGCAAAAACCAGTCGGTAAAAATGATAAATACCTTGCCCCCCCCCCAAACATTTTGGCTAATAACGGTTCTGACGACGTCTGGGCTACTTAAATATAGTTACCGCTGACCATCAAACAATCCTGTTAAATAAGACTGGTCCTTATTGCTAACTTGAAAACACAAACTAGAAATGAACTATTTGGTTGGGCTGAGCTGACGGAGGTCATGAGAATGAGATGAACTGAGAAACTCAAACGTCAAAGTTTCGTCAAACCCGCAAAAACAAATCAACCCACTGGCGAACACAATGGCCTCCCAGGGGACAAGCTGCCGACCGACGGGTCATTCATTAATTAAGGTCCGTAGTTGACTTCCGCGAAACGAGTCGGACGCGTCTTTGAAATCCCCATTTTATAAAAGACATATCTTGCTAGACATTTGCGAAAGATACGAAACTTCAAGTTGGACAAATTTTACATACGGGAACGAATGCGGTATAAAAAGCCATTTCGCGGCATAATCGCGGCGTGCGGCATGATCAAAATTTTATGCGGCATTTCTCTCAGAATCGCGGCGTAATGCCGCGAAATGCGGTATAAGTGGCAACACTGCCCGGTATATCTGTTTGTGCATATTAACCACCGCACCCTGTTGACCAATCAGGGAGGAGAACGGGGAGAGGAGAATCGAGAATTCACTAGCGGAGCAACTTCTCGATTCTGCAGAATTCGGAGGCTTTCCCCGTTCTCGATTCTGACAAAAACGCAAGAAAAGGAGAATTCGCTTCATCTGAATAGTCCAAAAACACGAAATAGGAGAATTCGGAGGAGAATCGCGAGGAGAATTCGGATCAAAAACGCAACTAATGTCCGTCAACGGTTGCCGTCTAAAAATCAGCAGCTAAAGTAAAAGCCAGGCAAAACCGAATTGAAGCCGCCCGAGTTTAAGCGTGACTGCGCGTGATCATCTGAGCACAAAAACGACCGCCCGTGAAAATAGTTTTGGGCGGAATATGCGAAAATCAGGCGGAGGATTCTTGTTTGGCAACAGTGGTGTCAAGAAACGGCAAAAAGAAGCGCGATTTTTAAACGAATTTTTCAGTGCATAAATGAGGTCTGTGAGTTGAGTGGTTTAGTTTTTAAGGTGATTCAAAGCTAAGAACGTGTTCCACCCCTCTACCAGTAGTAACTATTAGTTACTATTTCCGTTCCAGCCTCACGAAAAGTTACTACGCTGACCGATCCAACCTTCTCAAAATAGTAACTAATAGTAACTATTTGCTTACCACGCTCGGGAGCGTAGTTAGTGTAGTAACTACGCATCTCTGTAACGTGATTGGTCGGACCACCCCACGGCCTGATATTGACCGAAAAAATTCAAAAAGTGTTCCAGCCTAGCGTAGTAACCACGGCGACTAGCGTAGTAACTACGGTAAGTAGGGTGGAACACGCTCTAAGTGAGGAGTTAACTGCCCGACTACCGCCGCTCGTACCCTACCTAACTTATTTGCCACTATTGACCTTTTTATGTCTGGCTGGTCGGTTCGTCTGAGTGAGCTGAGTGAGTAACCACGGCGACTAGCGTAGTAACTACGGTAAGTAGGGTGGAACACGCTCTAAGTGAGGAGTTAACTGCCCGACTACCGCCGCTCGTACCCTACCTAACTTATTTGCCACTATTGACCTTTTTATGTCTGGCTGGTCGGTCGTCTGAATGAGCTCTAAAAAATGCCTTATAAGAAAAAATGACATCTTCCCGTCGCCGGGACCTATCTCTCCAGTGAGAATTTTGAATTTTGCGCCGTGCCAAGACGGCAAGAGCATAAGTTGGTTGGACGTAGCTCCTGCCTCCTCAGTCCACAGGTCGGTTAACCGATCGGCAAATGGAGCAAAAAAAACAGCTTATAAAAACAAAGGTCGGTTAACCGAAGGAAGAAAATGACTTATAGTGGGAAATCTTGTAGGCAGCTTGTAGATCGGTTAACTGGATGAGGGCAAAAAATGCAGCTATTGAGCATAGAGGGATGATGGCCTCAAAAGATATTACTGAATCATGCCAGGCAACACTCAAGAATTATACCAGTTCAGTTGGAAAGAATAGACAAGAAACATAGTGCTACAAGCCAAAAACTTAATCAATTTCAAGAAATATTAACATGTATTAACACCTGTTTTATAAAGTTAGGCAAAAGATGATTCGTAATAACAGGAATTCCAACTTATTCTTAATTTTAGTTTTCACTGGAGATAGAGTAACTCCTAACCTAATGACTGTCAGAGGCGTTACTAGCAGGTTACTAGCCAAAATGTTTGAGGGGGGGTCCAGGTATTTACCGACTGGCTGGTAATTTTTGCTGACTGTTGTCCCCCCTCCCCCCCCAGTCATGACGCCCATGACGCCTGTACGCCACTGTACGGTACCCGAGACAAAAAAGATCTGAGCAGCGAAGAAGAAATTTATTAAATCCGCCATTTTTCTGGAAAAATTCACCTTCTTCCCTAAATGATGCATTCTTCCGCTGAACAAAGAAGAGGCTATGCCAATAGATGACATACGCAACATTTTTGAAATTCGCTGCAGTACAGCCCTGGCAGCAGCTTCTAACAACTTTACTCATGACCGAATAAAACTGACGATGCAGGAATTTTTTTTAAATCCACTTTTTTTCAAAAATCAACTACTTCCCAAACAAATGTTAGCTTTTAACTGCTCGAGTTAAAATATCCCGAGCCTGGATGCACAGCTAAATGACGGGCCCTTTTACTAAATAGAGAGTATGACAGGCGACTACTAAAGAGGCCACCATCAAAGTTGTTGGGAACATTTATGATCACAGCGTCTTTTGGGGATTCCAAACTAAAGTAAAGGCTACCTGTGAGTGGGGTACTTTATTAGAAGGTGGTAAATGGCAGTGCTTCCACTCGACCCTTTCCCAGAAAAAACAAACTAGTGCAGTCATGTCATTTTGTCATTTTAACTTTAAAACTCATTTTAACTTTAAATCAGCTTAGAAAGCTGATTTACCCCAAATCCTTGCCTTTTGGATGGGATATGCCAAACTTTGGGTATACCCAGCTCTTGGAATTGCTTTTGTCAAATGCAGGTTACTCTGTGCCAAAAGCTATATATAGCAGAATTCACATAAAAAAGGTTCAAATTCTAGCTGCGTGGAAATTAAGGTAAATGTTAACTATCACATATTTCTAATCACTGCTGTCCCTTGCCAAAGAGCCTTTGCCAGGGTAATCCACAGGATCGTATTTTCTCACAAGCTTTTATTGGGTCGCAACAATCTGGCTTAGGTACTGGTGGCCTACATGCTTAACTCAAATTCTGAAGTGACTTTATGCTGTAGTAGGGGTTGGCCTATTTAATGTGTGATGCAAGCTCGAGTGTGAAAAAAAGTTATTGCATAAAATACAAACACCACAAGGACTTTGGTTGTGTTATTGTGTTAAAGGAAGAACATGCAGATATGTTGACCCCGTCAGGGGATAGACTGGATTCTATGTTTTTGTTTTTTCGTTTGAGATACTCTTGTCTGTGTGTGTGAGTACTGGTATGTTTACTCTGCTTGGGAAGAAGATATAGGGATAACGACGGAAAAGGGTGAAGAAAACAACCACTATTTTGTTTTGTGTAGACCAGACGCTTGCTTAACATTTGAAGAGTGATGCTTCCAAAACATCACTTCGAGCAACCTGAGGATGCAGTTGCAGAAAGCTTATTGTTATTTTTCTTCTTTCAGATTATCGTGATCTTGCAGTGGTCTGCTTTTGACTGACATGGAACCCTCACTCTCTGATGTTTTAATCATTGAACCTTTCTATGGTGGCTCCCATAAGCAACTAGTTGACAGAATCGTCCGTAAGTTGCTTGTCTCAGTGCTTATATCGGGTTTGTAAGTAAGTAAGTAAGTAATATGTTTATTACCCGTATTTTTCAAAAGAACAAAACGGAGTAAAGAAGAAGAAAAAGAAAGAAAAAGGAGACAATTTAAGGCACAACACAAATACATACATATGACAATTTAAGTAACAACAACATAGTATTTGTAATACTATGCAGTAGCACTATGGGAGTTAGATCGTTGTTTCTTAGTTTTTATCTCAGCTAGTGAGCCAGTAGGTGTGTTCGTTCGTTGCACTACTGGTAGTTTTTGCTGTCTGGTGTTTCCTGTGTAAGTTTTTTGGTCTCACCGTCTCCCGGTGAATTCTCGGTAGAACCTGCCTACTGCCCGACTAGGTGTTGGAGTCCCCACGGGTGAGGTAAAACCAGACACTGGTGAGTGCTTAACCGGTTTGTAATGCTAGGGAGCAGCCGTCACTCCAACACAATGGAAGTGACTTTGGATAGGTCACTTACGTTGGATCCAACGTCACGTAAACTTTTCTCTTGATAGCATTTTTTTAACTCCTTCCGTTATATTTATTAGTACTACATGTATGCACAACAATTTGTAAGGCACCGGAGGTCCGAGGAGGGATCAGTCAGATAACAGGTAACAAAACCAAAGTTGGTGAGTACTGTCATGCACAAATTTGTCAATATAACATATACATTTAAAAATACGTACAAATGGCCAAAGGCTATTTAAAATTTCAACAATCTTTGGTATAAAACTATTTTGGTAACGGCTGTGTTTGGCCGCTACTGGTTGGAGTATTCGGACCTTCGTAGAGACTTCTCGCTCTTGCCTTTCCCTTACATTGTTGTATAGGCAAGAATAAATAAGGGAAAGAATAAATATCCCTTGTTTATTCTTGGTATGGGGGAGGGAGAAACTCATTGTAATTTGTAGATGGGGTGCGAAATAAGTTTTTTTTTTTTTTACAGATCTCTCTGTTTCTACACGGTATCAATTTTGTACATGCTTAGAAGAAGGGAGTAGGGTAATTTTGGGCCTTTATGGATAATATGGAGTGCGCGTTTTTGGATTCTTTCAGTACGAGAATTTTGATCTGCTGTTAAACAAAAATGCCACACCGCGCATGCCGCCGCATGCGTACTCCATGAATGGTCTTGTGAAAGAGGTAGGCTATAAATCCTGAGAATGGGAAGACTTGGGACATTATGCTTTAATAAAAGCTTCAACATGTACATTCTTGAGTTTGCCTTACGGAGTATTTCTACTGTATTATCTTCCCAATCTAAAGTTCAGTTCATTCCTTAGCCCATTACTCTCATTCATTCTTTTGTTCGAAATGATCGTTTTTCTTCGTTCTATGCTTCAACTTGGAACTCTTGGAAGGTCAAATTAAGATGGAAAAATGAAGGTTTGGAAAGGTTTTGAGACTCATTTCTCGTTTACTTTAGCTCTGCTAGAAGATGAAGGTCGGTCTGTCCGTCTGTGCACAATGTCAGCAAAGAAATGGCATTGGCGAGCCCGAGTTTCCGCTCTTTGTGTATCCGAAGAAATCCCTAAGACAACATTTAGGTAATGAGTCCTATTTTTTTTCTTGGATTTTTAGTACTGTAGGTTACATAATCCGGCTTTAGGTACTTTCATAGTGAATCCGTAAGGTGTTACGTCAAGTAAGCTAAGTTTACATTACTTACGCTGCGTGAAACTTTCACACCTTACCTAAACCTTTCTTAGAGGCAGGTTCTTCGAATAGCTTGATAATGTGGAATTGAATATTGTTTGTTCAAGCAGTTCTGACGACAAAGTAAATAGTAGCCCATCTAGGTACAGTACTATACTACTTACCAGTACAGGATTGACTGTGTCGCCATTCACTTTCCTGGTGAATGATTCTTGATGATTTATTTTCATAGAATAGTTTTTGTATTCACCGTGCCTTGGTGATTTTTTCATGTAAAAACTAGATTTTGAATTAAAAGAAGATCACGGAGCTCATGCTCTAAGCCTACTGACGAAATGTGTCTTGATAAGTTCAGGTTCAGGTTATATTTAAATAATAAACTAAATAACAAAAGGTCCAGAGCCCGGCTGAGAAGACAAATTCGTAGTGCAGGGATGGAAAGATGCAGTGAAGTGGTTACGCTCCTATGTTAAAGTAACAAAAAAAAATACAAAAAAAAATCCACTTAAAGTTTAACCGAAAATGGCTGAGATAGGACAATAGTTGCGTTTTTGCAGATACCATGGTATCTGCTACCACGGTAACTGGATCTGCAATTAGTTGTTTTTGCAGTTACCGTGGTATCTGATATACGGTTGCACTGCAAAAACGACTGACTATTGCCGAAATTGCACTTTCTGAAGTCATCCCCCCAAAAAAACTGATATCCAATTACGTCACTAAGTGCTAAACTTCTTACTCACCAATTTGTCAAAATTTTATGGAAGTGAGATGACTTTTCAGATACCACGATCAGTTACCACGGTCGGACCGTGGTATCTGAATATCAGACACCACGATAATTGGCCAGATACCACGATAACTGCAAAAACGCCTTTTGACCGTGGTATCAGATAACTGCGAAAACGACTTTAGACCGTATATCAGATACCTCGGTATCTGCAAAAACGCAACTAATCTATTTACACATCACTTATTCACTTAAAGAGGCTTGAAGACCCGACGAAAATTCGTTACTTCGCTATTGACGAATAATCGATTTTCATAAAATGGAATTTCCCTGTCGGATTTTTTGTACCTCTATGCGCTTATACCTGTGTTGTATGCCTGACGAAAACGATTTACGAAAAATAAGTGTTCAACCAGTGAGCAGTGAAAGTTGAAAAATTGGAGTGGAAAGAATTTGGGTCAGGTTGTTATCTGACCTCAAAAGGCGGCTTTTTAGCGACAAAACTACTTTACGTTTTAGTTCGTAAAACGAAGACATACGATTATTTGCGAACATCCCTGAAGCGCTACGCCGCTGCAGGAGTCGGTGAAGAGAGAGAGAGAGTTGGAGGGGGGGGGGAGTAGAGGATTCTGCGGACATTCTACAGAAGTCTCAACGCGGTTCCTGGCCCTGTGGATTAAAACTTGTATCTTATTTTGTACGTATGTCAGGCGAGGAGAATGACGACGAATAAAACTGTACCGTCTCGGACACAAAATGTAGCCTAAGCCTACTCTGAACCCTTGAACTAAATCCTCAAAACTTGATTTTGTATGTCTGGTCTTATGCATAACAGGTGCCTGTGAGTACCACAGTCCTTGCTAATTCTGGATTCTAACAAGAATAATAATACAATTGGTTAATTTTCTTCAATCCTACCCACTGCACACGCAAAACGTGATGGTGTAGTGGAGGTGAAAGAGAAAGAAAAGCAAAGTGAATGAAAAATTAAAACAGAAAATAAACAACAGAATAAACGCCAACAATACTAACGAACGAGACCCTGACACTCAGACAGCCGTTCTTAGCTTGAACATCGGATTTTTGTGAAGCTCCTGGGGTTTATATTTGTGAATAGTTCGCTGATACGGCAAAGCCAGATACTAGATATTTACAATATTGATATTAACATCTGCATAGCTTGCATCCCGATTTTTCAGGTACCTTTTTACAAGCTCTGTGTTAAGCCTTGCAGAGCTTCTGGGACTACGGCCAGATCTTCTACCTTCGAAGAAAATAGTATATTTTCATGAGAACCAACTAGTCTACCCAGTGAGAGAATCGAAGGATCGGGACTTTCAGTATGGCTACAATCAGATCAACACAAGGTAAGTTAATAAGTCTAATGTGTGTACCCTTGAGCCTGGCTCTCAGTGAACAAGATTTTTCAAAATTTTGCCAGACTTTTTTGTTGTGTGACTCAAATGATCCGCAGTTGACCGTCTTTTGTTTCTCTTGTACGTTCCTGAATCACTCTAAGGATGGAACGGACGTATTGATGGCCAAAGGTTTTGGCAGCTTGCTCCGTGGCAGCTTTTATGGACTCAGCACTCAGCACTGTAGAATAGGACCAAGAACAAATAATCAGATAGGATCTCCGTCTCCCTATCTCTGTCATACAACCATGCGGAGTCGAATTTATTCTTATACCCTACTCGATGCAAACGAGCGGAGGAGGAGCTACGCAGCACATCATAATTTGTTACCTCTACAAACAAAAACCTCGCAGTAGAACTCCGCAGAAGAATACGAAGGCCGACTGAGTCGTCCTTTATATCTTATTGGTTGGCTATCATTGTGACGTAACGTCTAACTCGCTAGCAGACGGGTTGTCAACCCCTGCAGGCATCCCACGGTTGTTCATATGGCATGTGAAGAGGGAAGTAGACGGGTATCAACTCAAACCTCACAGCAAATACCTCTAGCACCGCTCAGTTTTATCGGGATATCCGTAGTCGCTGCATGGGACCGAGGGGTTGGCAACTCTGTGTGGCACTCGTACACCCTCCAGTATGGCACTTGTATGTCACTGTGTAGCACTTGTGTGGCACTGTGTGGCACTTGTATGGCACCCTCCAGTATGGCACTTGTATGGCACTGTGTGGCACTTGTGTGGCACTGTGTGGCACTTGTGTGGCACTGTGTGGCACTTGTGTGACACTCGTACACCCTGACGGTGAGTTGCCAACCCCTCGCATGGGACCAAAGACGGAGGTTCTATCTGAATATTTGTTCTTGATTGAACGGATAATAATACAAACCACATAAGGGCCACCCCAGAAAGCACTGGCCTGTCCTAGAGGGCCTGTTCAGTTCTATGACTGGCCTGTCATAGAACTGACCAGACAGCCGCTTTGAATATGCTGACTTTGTTTTGATGCTAGTTGGTGTAAAGGGTTTGAACAGAGCGGTTTTGTAGAATGCTCATGTACACACGGTCGTTCATTTACACGGGGTCGGGAAAATCTTGACTGGAAAACCTGATTGTTTCCCCTCTCAGTTCAGTCCAACTTATTTCAAAACGGATACAACGGCAGATTTTGTTGTTGTCGTCAACACAGAAGGTATCCACACGTAAACACTAATTTGAAAATATCGTCATATTGTCAAAGAAAACATTACAACACTGTGTTTTCAGGACTACACTGTAAACAAAAATCTTGCAATATTTGCTACTGGGATTAATGTTAGGGGCGGTTCGAGGGGGGGGGCGTGGGGGGGTGATTCACCCCCCCCATGCTTCAGGGAATCGTACTCTCAGTCGTATATTTCGAGCTTGTCTGAATGACAGTCGTATGTTTAGAGCTTGCCAGAATCACATAAAGGCAGTTACAAAACGTGAATTTTGCCCGCAGATGACATTTCTAGTCGGATGGCTACGAAGATCTTTCCTAGTCGTATGTTTAAGGTCTGTCAGATTCACAGTAGTTGTATATTCTGAGTTTGTCAGAATGATAGTCGTATATTCTAGCGTGCCAGAATAACACCAGACCGTGAATTTCGCCAGACGCAAATCACCTGTTCCTTGTCGCATTTACGATCAGATTTTCTAGTCGTATATTAGAGACAGTCGTAAGTTTTGAGCTTGCCAGATAAGGCAGCTAATCCTGAATTTTAGTCGAAGATGACCTGGTTCTGGTCGTATGGTTGCGTATAGATTTTCTGTAACTCATATGTCACGAGTCAATCGTTTGTTTTGACTGAGTTTGTTAGAATGACAAGTGGCGTTTTTGATCGCCGATGATATTTCCCCGGTAGAGAAGGAAGTTTGCCGATTCGTGCTTATTTACTGTTTTCGATAGCCGATAGCCGTTGGAGGCAACGTCCTTCGCCTATCGGCGAGTCCTAGGCCGATAGGCGATGGACAGGAATTTAGGCGATAGACGTTAGCCGTTGAGCACAAAAACAGAAATTAGAAGAAACAGCTATGGCTATCGGCTTCCGGCGAACTAATCGGCAATCAAAAACGCCACTACAGTCGTATGTTTCGAGCCTGTCAGAATGACATAAATACAGTTACCGAATCTGATTTTCACCCGGTGGTGCACAGTGTGAACACAAATGGTTTTGTACCAAAACCTTTGTATTTTAGCAGAAAACACGTAGCTGATTTTTGAAATTTCAACAGTAGCCTATCTGGTTTTGTGCAAAAGATCCTTATTCTAGAATAAAACAGGTTGATTTTTGGCTTGCGGAGTAAGGTTTGACCATAAACCGGGGATGTACGCATTGCAAGGACGGGCCTGATGATCGCACCAGACTGTTAATTCAAACCAAATCTACTTTGTGTCTATTTTATTATGGATGGCTACTCCCTTTTTTCGGACGGGGTCAAGTATGGAAGCACTGCTGTGTACCAACTTCCGGCAAGATATCCTACTCCGTTCTAGAGTTAACGGGGTTACGGACAGATCTGTAGCACTTACTTTTGTTTGGGTTCCGAAAAAGACCCATAAATGTTTCCAAAACTTCGCCTGCGGCGCTTTTCATGGTAGTCTATTCTCTATTAGTGGCAGGGCTCGTCATTTAGGTGTCATTTTAGGCATACGATTTGAACCACGTTAAAAGCTATAATTTGTGCTGGAAGTAGTTGAAACTTTTCCCAGAAAAAAGGCGGATTTAAGAAGTTCCGCCTGCGGCGCCTTTCGTAGCAACCCTTTCACTATTTACTTGAAGCGTGCGTCATTCAGGTGGGTTTTAAGCTTGAGATTTTGGGGTTTGAGCAACATTAAAAACTATAAATTGGATGGGAAGTAGTTGAATTTTGCCAGTAAAAAGTCAGATTAAAAAAATTTCGCCTGCGGTGCTCAGTTTTTCTTTAGTAAATACGTTAGAGACAGCTGCTTGGGATCGTAGCCACGTTACAAGCAGAATTTAAATGGGAAGTAGTTGAATTTTGCCAGAAAAAAGGCTGATTTCAAAAAATTTTGCCTGTGGCGCTTTTCGTAGTAGGCCTATCCTATTAGATTTTTTTTTTTCAAGGGTGCGTCAATTAGGTGGAGTTTTAAGCTTGAGATTTTGGGATCTGAGATACATGAAAAGCTAGGATTTGTAGGGGAAGCAGTTGAATTTTGCTCGGATTAAAAAAATTTCGCCTGCGGCGCTCAGTTTAAGTTGTCTTGAGCACATCCGTCAGAAGCTGGTATCGAAGATTGGCTGTTTCCTGCGAAAGTTCAAATGAACGTCATGCTGAAACTCATAACCTTTTAAAAATCCATGTTTATATTTCTTGAGCCTGTGGTACTGTGCTTTTCTATTTCAATTTTTTTTTAATCGACATAATTGCCGATTACCTAGTCGTATGTTTTGAGGTCGTCACCCCCCCATGCCCAAGCACTTCGAACCGCCCCTGAATGTTGTCTCTACTGAGATAAGATTATTTCTAATTCGGATTAATCTTATCCCAGTAGAGATAAGATTAATCCCAGTAGCAAATACTGCAGTTAACTTAAATCCTTACTCGGATAAACTTTTTACAGTGTATATGTTTTAAACTTTGTATATTTTAAACTATTGTATATAAACTTTGTACAGTGTATTTTTTGTTCGTGTGCGCTCGAGCTCTGCTCTCAGCAGCGGAAAATGTTAAAGATAATTTGTTCTTTAATAAAGATAACCTTGAACCATGTACAATTAATGCGAGGGGAACAAAACTTCTCAGGTAAACTAGCTGCAGTTTAGCCATTAGGCATTTGCTGGGCCACCACTTTCTCAGGACCTTGCTCTCGCAGCCGAAAAATCTGGGGGAGGATATGGCTTTGCTGCCCCGCTCATTTTCGGTACGCTACCCGTATGGAAGGGTATCCTCCTAGATATTTTTTGCATGGGATATATTTCCTTTTTTAGTTTTTATTTAATGCATGTTTCTGTAAGTAGTTGTTGGTATGGCCTTTTTGACTGAAATACAGTAATTATAATAATAAGTACAATAAAAATATCGTCTAGCGCTGGGTAATTCAAGGTTTCACCATCTTCGAATTAAGTCTTTGGCTTCGTCTGGTTTTCCCCAGAGGCTCGACCAAAATATTCTAGCAAATTACAACGATTGATTGATTGATACGCCCTTCATCAATTTCCTTCCGAATTAGTTATTTTTGGCCGCTAGATGCGCTAGCATAAAGTAAAACAATGACACGCTACTTCATGGTGGACGTTTAACCAGGTTTGTTTCCCTATTTCAATGCCTCTTGTGCCCAGCCATGTTTGGAACTGTTTAGAATGCCTCTACGTCTATATGTGCTCTACCCAACTTCTGTTATGTCAAACTTCACCAAGTTTGTCAATTCTGGATTCCGATATCAGTGCTGACTGCTGGTTGACTTTTCCACGGGAAAAACTCGAAAAGTGCTAAACAGGGAGAGTGGTAGAATCAGCCAAGCGCCGTTAGGGTCACTTGTATAAATTCCGTCGTTACATGGAAAGAATTCAGTTCCTGTGAACCCACCATAATTCTATAACAGTCTCGTTGCAGATGTGGTCGTATTCAACTCCGAGTACAACCTAAAAAGCTTCCTGGATAACATCAAAGGTTTCTTGAAACTGATGCCCGACTATCGACCCAAAAGCCTGGAGGAGAGAATTCGGAAGAAATCCATCGTTCTTTACTTTCCCATCGAAGTGCCGCTGATGCCATCTAGGAAGAAAGTGGGGGCGCTCCATATAATTTGGAATCATAGATGGTGCGTAAGTGGTGATTTTGTGTTCAAGCGGAATTCCTCCCGCCGTTCCCAGTTAATGTTTTGGTTGATGTGGCGTGAAATGGGAAGAAACCATTACCAGTCGATAGAAGTGATTGTTGACAATACAACTGTACCTTTTCTTTTGCAAAATCCTTACATCGGCCAACTTGAATAACAAATAATATCAACCGTGAACCTTCAGCGCAATTGGGTCCATGCTTTCTGCGGCTAATTCCTTAAGTGGGTTCGCTAGTATTAAATGGGCTTGTATAGATAGATAGATTATTGCATAAAAAGGCCGACGAGGGCCATCGCAATAAGAATACATGGGACGAAACAAAAACGACACCGCACAAACTTTAATCAATCAATCAATTTATTTATTTTGTGACATTACACATCACATATTACATTAAAACAAGATTATTCTTGACTAAATAGTTGCATTTTTGCAGATACCATGGTATCTGATATACGGTCTAAAGTCGTTTTTGCAGTTATCGTGGTATCTGATACCCCGGTCAAAAGGCGTTTTTGCAGTTATCGTGTGGCCAGTTATCGTGGTATTTGATATTCAGATACCACGGCCCGACCTTGGTAACGGATCGTGGTATCTGAAAAATTCATCTCACTTTCATCAATTCTTGTCAAATTGGTGGGAAAAAAGTTTGGCACTTAGTCATGTGACTGGATATCAGTTTTTCTTCTGGGATGACTTCGAAAAGATCAGTTTCGGCAATTGTCGTTTTTGCAGAGCAACCGTATATCAGATTCCACGGTAACTGCAAAACGACTAATTGCAGATCCAGTTACCACGGTAACAGATACCATGGTATCTGCAAAAACGCAACTAATATATACAATCATTTCATCCATTCGGTGGCTCGGGGCAAAAGCAAAGTCGACGGGAAAATCTCGAGGCACAAATAATTTTTACTGTGGGACATACCTATTCGGAGGAACCTTCACTGACAGGGTACAGCATATACAAATGATAGATGCAGTACAGTAAGCATTGAGTATAGGTACAGTATAGATACGGTTCTTTAGGCACTTACCCTGAATTGGACTTACGTTTTTAGGTAAGGTAAAACATTGAAATTCAAAAGTGATTTGATTTGGTAAAATCAAATACTCCGTACTTTGTGTTTCTACACTTTTACTACACAATTCCCTTCTTTCGACATATGTACAAACTGTCCAGTTTCACATTCTCTCACTCCAAAATTTACTCCCGCAAACCATACAGCTCTTGCGTTCTGTCAAATAATGGCTCATACGTTCATAATCACATCCACATATTTATTGAACAGTTATATAATATATTTTCACAGCTCATCCGTGTATTATAATCTTCACTGTAGTCGTTCGTGCCGTATTCCGTTCGTTTAAAGGAACAGAAAACTTGACTCAAACTTGACTCGGGGAGCTAGCTAACATATCAAGAATGGGTCTAGGCTAAAACCCCCCCGGCGAAAACCCCCCCGGACAAAACCCCCCCGCCAAACCCCCCCCGGCGAAAACCCACCCGTGACCAAAACCCCCCCGGCGAAAACCCCCCCGTGACCAAAACCCCCCCGGTACCAAAACCCCCCCGGCGAAAACCCCCCCGTGACCAAAACCCCCCCGTGACCAAAACCCCCCCGGCGAAAACCCCCCGGTACCAAAACCCTCCCGGCGAAAACCCCCCGGTACCAAAAGCTCGATTCATTTAGATTTAACACGAATCCAAAAAATTTCACTTGACTTCCCGTGATCTTGGTCTAATTCAAATGGAATTCTGGTACAACAAGACAGTGAAGCTTAGTCAGTTCTCAGTTGTACTTCCACTGGAATTAGTCCGCCCCTTGCGACGAGGACGCGCTCACTGGGAAAATTGTACGAGTTGCAGCAGTGAAAGTTGCAATTCATACCATTAAGGGGCATTTTTTTTTTTTTTTTTTTTAGTTCCAAGGGAAAACATTTTTTTTACAAGTTTAACAACTAGGCTATTACTTTGGTCCAATTAAGGCTAGGTACAATAATAAGGCACTTTTTTCCGATTATAGTTATGTCAAGATTTTTTTTAATACTTTTTTTAAGATTTTTTTGTAAGATTTTTTTTTTACAATTATAACAACTAGGCACTTTTATTGTCTTATATTACTTCGGTCAAATTAAGGCTAGGTACAACAATAAGGCACTTTTTCCGATTATTAAATATGTCAAAAGGTCAAACCCAGAAAAAGTCAAACACAGAAAAGTTTCTAACTAGCGATATTATAGCCGATCGATTTTAAATAGGAAAGCCGGTCGCGATTGGGGTAATCATCCACGATGCTGAGCAATCTGGCATTAAGGGCGGTGGTATCTCGTCTTGGAGGATCGGAGGAATGGTTTCCACCTTTAGTTTCCACCTTTTTTTTTCCACCTTTAGTTATATGTTATTTTCCCCGGGGGGTTCTGGTACCGGGGTGTTTTGGTACCCGTGGGGTTTTGGTATCGGGGGGGTTTTAGCCGGGGGGTTTTGGTACCGGGGGGTTTTAGCCGGGGGGGGTTTGGTCACGGGGGGGTTTTCGCCGGGGGGGTTTTGGTACCGGGGGGGTTTTCGCCGGGGGGGGTTTGGTCACGGGGGGGGGGGGGTTTCGCCGGGGGGGTTTTGGTCACGGGGGGGTTTTCGCCGGGGGGGTTTTCGCCGGGGGGGTTTTAGCCGGAACCCATCAAGAATGTACCCTGAGTCGATATTGAGAGTAAGAAAAATTCTCGTTACGACCATTGCAGTTTCCGGGCATTTTCCGAGAATTGACTTTTGAGCAAAAGGTTTGCAAAAGCAAAAGGTTTGTGTGCCGTGACTAGGAATCGAACCCCGGCCGCCTTGTCGGGGAGGTCGTTACTCTGTAGCCTACATGTAAAAAGGAGAACTTTTACAGTACATGAGTGCATAATTACAGTGCATAAGGGGCAAGGGCCTGCCAGCTAGCTTTAGGAACACTAAGGAGGGGGTTCGAGACGGTTCGAGATGACAAAGAAGGGGGGTTCTCTCGACAATAAGACCCTGTATATTTATCCAAGCCCCCCGGGCGATTCGATGGCCGAAAGTTGCGTAGTCAAGTTTACTGTTCCTTTAATAGTTCTTAGTGGGGTTTTTTAGGTACCATCTGTCATTGACCATTTTCTACATTTATTTCGTGAAAGTTTTTTATGTTGACTTGCCTTTGCTAGCTATAAACATTTTCTATTTTGGTGCATAAACCTTAAGTTCATTTGTTTGCAGGGAACACGATAAGAACCCTGAGGACTTCTTCTCAGCCCTCCTATCCCTCCACGAAAGGGGTTGCGACTTCCGGCTCTCTGTGATTGGCGAATCCTTTACGGACAATCCACCGATTTTCGAAAAAATGAAGATGACGCTCCAATCCCACATATGTAGATGGGGCTATTTGGAGTCCAAAGAGGAGTATTTCCGAACGCTAGTAGATGGGGATGTGGTGGTGTCAACTGCTAAGCACGAGTTTTTCGGAGTTGCAATGTGAGTACCGTTTACCGTTGCCACTTTCTTCAGAAGGTATGCACCGAAGTGAATCCGAGTTCGTGAAAAAGGCGCCTCGAGACGAGTCCGAGTCCACCAGCTCTGAAGGTGAAGCCTGGCTCTTACGGAGATCCGACTGGTGGGTTTGGATAAGAGTGTTCTTCCGCCACCCATTTCGTCTCGGCTCCTCCGTTTGCCAATAGAGGAGAGTGGCTGGGAGTCTCGTTTGCTCCGACTTAACGGCATCGCCACAAGTTTCTCGAGCCGCGGACTTGGATGACTTGTGTTATAGGGGTTGTGGGTCACCTGGCAAATTGCCAGATCTATGACCCCTTCTGTCCAGTTTTGATACCCGTTTTGTAGTCCCGGGACAAATGGATATTCGAACACGTGAACGGCGAGCCATAAAATGTGCTTAAGGACCCCACATTATTATCATCGTCACACCCCTTTTATGTTATCATCAGCTCCCCTGTGAAATTAGTTGCGTTTTTGCTGTTACCATGGTATCTGATATACGGTCTAAAGTCGTTTTTGCAGTTATCGTGGTATCTGATACCACGGTCAAAAGGTGTTTTTGCGGTTGTCGTGGTAACTGGCCAGTTACCGTGGTAACAGATATTCAGATATCACGGTGCGACCGTGATATCTGGTCGTGGTATCTGGAAAAGCATCTCACTTTCATCAAATTTTGTCAAATTGGTGAAAAAGAAGTTCAGCACTTAGTGATGTAACTGGATATCAGTTTTTATTTTGGGATGACTTCAAAAGGTGCAATTCCTGCAACAGTCGTTTTTGCAGTGGACTGTATATCAGAAACTACGGTAACTGCAAAAACGACTAATTGCAGATCCAGTTACCGTGGTAACAGATACCATGGTATCCGCAAAAACGCAACTATTGTAAGCTTCCGAAATGCCCGCCCTTCGCCATTGTTTTGTTCTGCACATGAGATTTTTTCTCGCGTTTTGAGCCGAGCCTAGTTTGCTGGTCAAGCAGCGCAAAAGAAAGCTTCAAGGTTCGCCGACAACTCTTTCATAACTTCAATGCGAGAAGCTTCAGATTTGTTTTTCATTTTGGAAGACTTTCTTAGGCCATAGTTTCAGATACCATGGTATCTGTTAGCACGGTAACTGGATCTGTAATTAGTCGTTTTTGCAGTTAGTGTGGTATCTGATATACGGTTGCTCTGCAAAAACGACAATTGCCGAAATTGCGCATTTCGAAGTCACCCCAAAAGAAAAACTGATATCCAGTCACATCACTAAGTGCCAAACTTCTTTCCCACCAATTTGACAAAAATTGATGAAAGTGAAATGACTTTTTCAGATACCACGATCAGTTACCACGGTCGGACCGTGGTATCTGAATATCAGATACCACGATAACTGGACAGATACCACGATAACTGGCCAGATACCACGATAACTGGCCAGATACCACGATAACTGGCCAGATACCACGATAACTGCAAAAACGCCTTTTGACCGTGGGATCAGATACCACGGTAACTGCAAAACGACTTTAGACCGTGGTATCAGATACCATGGTATCTGCAAAAACGCGACTCATGTTTCGGAATCCTTTTTTTGCTTTGCTTTTCCCACTGTTTAACCACGTCGCGCAAACTTTTCAAATATTTTGCGTCGAACCTCCGCTTGAGAAAACTTAAAGTTTGGACAGAGTCGATCAGCAGTAACAAGAAAATCGCTAATTTCACAGGTTATTCTTCACAAGTATTGAACGATTTAAAAAACAATATTTCTCACCCATTTTTTCTTTAAAAGAACATTTCTGGAGTTGTGCATTTTATGTGCTTGAACGTGTTTGCTTAAAGAGTTTGTCCTAGTATAAAGTAGACTTCTGTTATCAGTCTCCCTCTGACACGAGGCAAATACACTTAGCGGACCGCGCCCTCGGGAATAAACAAGGCCATTTCATCGTCTGTATTTCGTGGCAAATAGCTCTGAAGGATTACGAAGTGAAATAAAACGGAAGAGTTCTAGGGATTGAGACCGGCCAACAAAAATATAGAGGTGATTGACCATCTCTATATCTGTTGCGTGTAACAGCAAGTTAGTTCCGCGGAAAAAGGATCAACGGAATAATGCCCAGCTCGAGCGGTTGCCGACTTTCGATTTTGATGTGCAGCAAGTGCCCGGTGCAGCGGTACCCGGCCGGTGCTGACACCAACCGGCTTCGGTTGCCACGTGTTAGAACAGTAAAGTTTAACTGAAAAGCCAATTTATTTTTTTTATCATTTAACTGACTACACTGCATTATTTTGATTGTGTTAAGGGATTTTTTTTTATTTCCACTATTTGCTCTAGGATGATGTTCGGAACATCTATGGCCGTCCTCACAACGCAAAATTCTGCTATGACGCAGAAAAACTGAATCTCAATACGAACGTGGCTTTTCAGTGGTCAGTGATCAGCTCGAGGAAGGGGGCTCACTGCGTGAACGCTTAATTTTCGTAAATCGTTTTCGTCAAGCATACAACACAGGCACAAGCAGATAGAGGTACTTCAATTCACAAGGAAATTCCACTATTTGAAATCGATTATTCGTGAATAGCTAAAGAACGAAATAACGCATTTTCATCGGGTCTTCAAGCCGCTTTAAGTGAATAAGTCATGGGTACCTAGATTGTGCTATTACATTCCTTTTCGGTTAAACTTTAAGATCAGCACGTTTAGAAGCGTTCGAACGGTGAATCGACTAAGTTGTTGCCGGCACCGCTGATTTCGGCCGGTGCCGGGAAAGGGTGTACATCAGATGCCGAGGAGTGGGTTACCCCTCGGTCCAGCTGAGCTAAATCAAATATATCAAATCGTTTATTCATTAGGAAACTTACACAAGGCGTGTGCCGACTAACTGATTCCACCGTCAATATTAATACAAACTAACCTAAAAAATCAAACATATGCACTTAAAAACCAATAAAATCATGTGGGCTCTTGAATGGAGGGTGAAGCGTTAAACAGTTTAACGAAAGCCGGAACAAAACTATTACTGTATCTTACGTGGGTGCATTGGACAGGTTGCAGTTTTGGAATTGGGTTTGCAACTAGTCTTGGAGGTCTTGGCCGTTCGGTTTCAAAATCATGGGGGAGGATGTTTCGGAGGATTGGGTGTTTAAGAGTTTTTAGACAAAAATTTACCGATAATTTTTCACGACGACTCGCTAATGTACTAAGATTGAAAGTTTTTAAAAGGTTGATATAAGGGACTTTAGGAGATTTAGACACAACAAGTAGCGCTCTGTATTGGATTCTTTCAAGCGAATCGGACTGGTCGCGTGTAAGGCCAAAGTGCCAAACAGGGCAACAGTACTCTAAAGTAGGACGGATAAACGAAAAATAAATTTTAAGGAGATGTTCAGTTCGAACCCCAAAAGCTAGCTAGCTTGAAGCCGTGGAAAAGATGCTACGCGGGCTTTAAAAAAAATAACGTACGGTAGTGAGAAACTAATACAATCGTGGAGCTGTCGATAACGAGGCGAATGCTCACGTTAAAAATTTCAAGTCTTCTCAGCGTTTTTTAAAATCCTTTGCACCATATTTCGTATCTAATTATAACAAAGCAAAGCAATGCAGCAGCGTTTGCATTAACCGTTGTTTTATGTATTTTTCAAACCATTTTGTTTTGACGTACAAGGTTATTTTTGTTCTACAGAAATATTATGTGAAATATACTTATTGATATTGATTGATTGAAAAAAAGTAAGCAAAGAAGAATAAAAATAGAGCAAAGTACTGGACCTGCACAGCAGGCTGAACAGCCAGTTGAGTCGCTCAGTAGCTTGGTAGTATGTGACCTCGCATTTGGCGTCACCAGGGTGGGTAATTATTAAACCCCCTTTCTGGAGTCCTAATTCCTTTCTTCTTGTTGCAGGATAGAAGCAGTTTGCCTGGGTTGCTACCCCGTATGCCCCAATCGCCTTGTCTACCCAGAAATATTCCCCCCAGAGTGCACCTACAACACACAAAACCAACTTGTCAAAACCCTGACTCGTTTTTGTCGATACCCGGATGCTGCTCGGGCTGCAAACTTGGATTTTCGCTTGGGTCGATTCGACTGGAAGGAACTTGGACCGAAGTATGCACAGCTCTTCAGTGAAATGAATAGTCAGTGAAGTGAAAATTGTAAATAGACTGACCGAAGTGAGTAAGAATGGAAGCGCATAAGAAGAAAGAAGGAAGGACCGGGGAGGCGGTAAAATGAGTGAGTGTTTCGCTTTTTTTATTCACATTTTAAGTGTTTGTTTGAATGTTCGCCGAATAGGGTTGAAACAAGAAATTCTACTTAAAGGACATCTCGCTCTACATAGTCTTTCTGCTAAGATGTTCTGTGATAGTTAAACTTCTGTAAAACTGAGCTACGCTTACAGGTAATTAGAGCTACGCTTACAGGTACACAAGCCTTCGGCTGTTTTTAGCTTCTTTCCATGTCCCTTGCCTTGGATGACAAACTTGGCAAAATTTTCAAAACCGGTCTTCGGACCAATACGCTTCTCGGAAACAATGATCGGGAGCCTGCTACGTCACATAAAGATAACAAACGTGGCAAGTGTGATAACCGGTGTAATGCTAATAGATGGGATGGGATACACATATGATGTGTAGAATTTCGGGAACGAGAACGGATGGAAATACTACTGAAGTAGAATGAAGTACTGTTATAAGTACGACGTGTCCATTAAGAATCCTTTATTCAATTGAACATCCTTGAACACCCGATGAAATGCGTTAGTCCATTGCTCCGCTTACCCGAATGCGATTTGTTCTTTGTGTGAAACATTTTTCAAACTTGTGATGATTCTGGGACTCTTCCGAACTTACCTTGCAGCATAGACAGAATAGACACAATAACTCAGTGTATTCAAATAGGAAATACAATACTAGGCTGGCATTTCAGTTAAACTTTAAGGCATGCATATGACATCATGAACAAATGAACAAACCTTTAAAGCAGAATTGAAACCCTACGTTATCCTGATATTTCATCCTTAGCAACCAGCACGATCACTAGCCGATCTGGCCCCTGTTTTCCTTTCAGATTAGTTTTAGGATATGCTGCTCTGTATCGAAGTTTGAAATCCTCCCATGGATAATCTTTTGACAGTCTCGCCTCTCGCATTGTTCACAGTGTTTTTGAGATCGTGGGTAATAGGTAGTGTGCTTTATGCAGTCACGCGCGGGAATGAATTCGTATAGGAACTGGTCCGTGTTTTTCTTGGGGGGGGGGGTCGAGTGCAGCAATTGAATTCCCCTGTTTGGACCGACAAGTTCTTCGCTAAACCTTTAAAAGTGATCACCTTTAGCTGTCTAGGGATACGCTAATAACGAGTGGCACCAGAGGCAGGGACCCTGTGAGCCTTGCGACAGAAGTGAGTAGCCCCTCCGCTAATAAATCTTCTTAAAATGCAACCCCTCCAAATCTTCCTCTTAGAGGTTCTTTAGAGGGAGCAAAAGGCTCAAATATTCCATGTTTCGTGGATCTCAAAATCGTACCTTCGCGCCATCTTTTGTCCTTTCGATGATGAATCGTTTCTTAGCGATAGTCCCGCTAATTCCCGCTAGGCAGCATCTAACTGCGTTAGCGCCAAAATCCGTTTTGAGCTTTAACTCTGAAGTTTGATGAAAAAAAAAAAAAAAATATCAGAAACATTTAGTGGACCATTGGCTTCCAGTGAATACTGTAATGATGACGAATTTTAGCTACGCACTGGAAAAAAGGGAAAAGCTCAGTAGGTGAAAGAAGAAGAAACAGTTACGGGCTGAGTTTTTGATAACAACGCGCGTGTGCAATGTAAAAAATAGCTAAGTAAAAAAAAGTAAAGAAAAAAAAATCCTTCTCTTTAGATGACAAGTGGAAAAACTGGTCCGGGTGGGCATGGTATATACCGACTGGCTGTTCAGTTTTACCGACTGTTTTTTGCAGAAAAAACGACTGAAAAAATACTGTTTTGACGAAAAATCGACCGATTTTTAAGAAAAAAATACCGTTTTAAAGAAAAAATCGACTATTTTTACGTAAAACAGACTATTTTCATGAAAAATCGACTGTTCCCATGCAAAAAATCGACGGTTTTTACGAGAAATCGCGGCGCTTCGCGCCGAATCAGCTTTTTTTTACCGCTGGCCGACAACTTTGGGGGGGTTTCATTTTTATTTTCTTTCTCGCTTGAGATTTGTTGCTGCAAAGGACATAAATATTCGATGTAGGAAATCTCTTGACGGTCGGCCACATAAGAAAGGCAGGTTTGTGGGAATGAAAAGCTAAATAGCCTAATTGATTAGGATTAAAAAGTTCAGTTTTGGTTACGGTCCTCGAGTTGCTTTAAAGGACACCTGAACAATGAAACCATACTTGAACAAACCATGGATAATGTATTTACCGACATGGCCACGGAGAGCATTCTTCTCCTGAGCTTGACGTTTTCAAAATAGGGATGTTCGTTTCCGGAGGTTTGCACATGCAGACTCCAAGACATAAAGCGCAATTCATTCAAATCTCGTACAGCGCTGGCCGGATCGTATTGGAATTTCTTCTAGATATACGTTTAGGCTTAACTGGTTAAAAAATATTCCAGAAGAAGGGTTTATTGGAGACATTTGTTCATTTCTAAAATTGTTCGGTACTGAAATAAGGACAGATGCAAAATGGAGCAAAAATCATAGCTTGGAAACACTATTTCGTATTTGGATTGGGTTTTCTGCAGGCAATGTTAACGGAAGTCATACAGATAGGGATGATACGTGGTACTCTTCATTCAGGTGTCCTTTAAAGAACTGGTGACAAATCCACAAAAAAAGATAAATCTGAATATTCCCAAAGATAGTTACCTCGTCTATACCGGTACCAAAAAAGGGCCTTTTCCGACATCATCGCGACTAAAGTTTAACCCATTAAACCAGACTGCGAAAAATAATAAACCACCGCGCTGCATGTTGCGAGGATCATTAAGTTTCCAAATGTATCATGTCCTTTGGTCTTGACAAAGAAGTGCCGACGGGTTGTAATTGTGCCGATAGTGTCAGATAGTTGGCCCACCTACCCCGGGTAGGATCAAGATTGTGGAATAAATGCGTGTTGGGACGTCCTTGCCCCAAGCCACAAATAAGTCAGTTTTGTTCTAAAGTAGATTAGCGTTTGTTCTAGCTACATTGCCACATCAGTTCCAGTCACAATAGAGGTATGCTTATTTGAAAGTTTGTTGACTTTTTAACTTTGTCATTTTCCTGCGCTTGCTGTGACTAAATTCAACTACCAGGTAGCCAGAGTAGGTAATTAAGGTCCTCGGAAAACACCTGAATAGGTATTTTAGATCTTTATTCTACCATTTACCCCAAAATTAAACCGTTCAGACTTAAGTAACTTTATATTTGACAGTGCAAAACGGATACGTCAGCTAAATTTTATTCTAGCTATATTTCGGCCCTTCTTGGCAAGGGTCCTCTTCAGGCTCAAAACCGCTCAAGTTGGAAAAACGAACTTGTGGAAAAACAAACTAAAGATTCTAGCTTAGCGTTAAATATCTGACTTCTTGAATTTCTCTGTGAAAGTTGCTTGGAGTTCGAAAGGTTCCTATGATTTCATTTTGGACACGGCTGCTGTTTTTGCTGCTCGATTGGGTTGTTAATCGGGTAGAGATTTTTCTGCATTGCTATTGTTTAGTATGTTTATGTGTGTTTAATATTGTTTTTCATTTTGGAAGACATGGTAGACCATTACGCTACACTGGAATGAAACTATCCTACCTCCAAATGAGCTCCGAATCAAACTATCCTATGTCCAAAACCACTACTTTTCAGGAGAGCTGTTTGAAGTTTGCAACATAGTATACTTTGCAACATAGGATAAGAAAGAAAAAGGCGATTTGGAAGACATCTAGCGGCGTAGTGCCAATTCTGACTGCAAATTCGGATTCAGCACACAATTTCACACAAGATGGACTACTAATCCATTTTTTCCATTTTTGGACATAAGATAGTTTGAATCAGAGCCCATTTGGAGGTAGGATAGTTTCATTCCAGTGTAGCGATTAGGTTTACCTTCTATTTATACTTATTTTTATTTTGCTTGGTTTTCCTATTTTTTAACCAATACGCGTCAGTTTTCACATATTTTGCGCCCAGTCGCCGCGACGGAGAGCAGGAAGGCTGGATAGAAGCTAACAAGAAAATCGCTAATTTGACGTTGCAAATCATGGCATTTTCGAAAACCAATATTTCTGATCCATTTTATCGTGAAAAGATCAATTCTAGTAAGAATTGTGCTTTAAAATACATCATCATAATCAACGTGTCCACGCATTGTTATTTTTTTCAAACCGCATCTTACTGATCGTGTTGGACATTCGGTCACTACATATCCTTAGGACAAAATCCCAGTTCGACTTTTTATTATTGAATGGTAATTAGTGAGTCTGGACAGGGCCTCGAAGGGACGCCGCATGCGGTTCAGATTGTACGATAGTGACGCCGACCGACTGACGCCTTGATCGGCAAATGTCATTCAATAAGAGACCAGGTTGAACAGGAGAATAAAGCTTGTTATGCCAACATAATAGCTGGCCCAGCCCTCCCTCTCTTGACTGACTGGCGTGAGATAAATCTCTAACAAAACATAGCAGTTGTTTCTGGGGATGGTTATAAAAAAGTGGTACATTCTTTTTCTGTTTTTGCGTCTATAAAACACGCTCGGTACATTCTTTTGAGGTTAAAAAAATGTAGACCGTTTACAGCTGCTTGGAGATAATAAGCGTTTATTGTAGAAAGGTATTTTCTTATCTAAATAAATATCCATAAAGAAGAGATGACAAGTACGCGTTGCACATAACTTACACATAATGTTAGTGTTAACTTATTTCCAAGTTTCTCTGTTTTTAGCTAAATTGGAGTTTTGCCATTTTGTTTGTATTTTTTTGATGGTTCAAAACGGATGCGTCAGATGAATTTTATTAGAGCTATATTTCGGCCCTTCTTGGCAATGGTCCTCTTCAGACTCAAAGCTGCATTTATTAAAAACGAAAATATAAATCTTCCGGAACAAACTGCATTTCCGCGTAAGCCATAGGGAGGCGAACGTACGAATAAGGAGCTCACTCACTAATTAATAATACTTATTGTTTGTTAAGAACAATCATAAACCTGAACTTCATTATTTAAACGCAATTACAAATATCGACTCTCAACGACTCTCACTTGAAGATAACTTTCTTTAAAGATTTATTGGTGGTTTTGTTCCCTAATACACAAACGTATTTCATTCCATAGTGCTACTCCTGCATGTTGTATTGATAACGCCCCTCTTGATGTGTGTCCTATTTGATCATTGCTTATGATATTTCGGTAGAAGAAAGAGCTCGCATTTATCACACAATATAGGTTTGGTTTCAAACAGAAACAGTGTGTCGTGAAGCCGACTTTAAATTCATTTCTTCGTTAAAAATCCGAAATACCAGACCTTACTGTAAATGAAGTAGTTTATTGTTTGGTCGTCTTCGGTTGTTTCACGTCAATCTTGTGAAAAAAGTTCAAGTATTATTTTCGAAAGGAACATCATTGTATTTCGACACTGGGCAGTAATACAAAATAATAATCCTCGTAATGATAAAGAAAACACAAAAAGATTAATCAGTTTACATGACAAAACAAAAGAGACAAAACAATCGATCGCACTCGCACACAATCGACACACTTCTGGGCGTTTGTTCAGTATCGATATCTTTTTTTTTACCTTGTAATTTCAAAATCCCCCCCCCCCCCCGAATTTTGCCATAGGCGCCACTGGGGTATGACAGGTAGTGCTGCGACTGAAGAAAACTCCGCAATAAACCAATAACCGACTCTGGATCGTCGCGCCGAGGTCCTGGAAAATGTATCTGTTTGTCTGGAGAATCAGTAAAATTTACAACCTCCGTCGCCCCATGATGTTGTTAACATCTTGAAGACCGTTTAGCAGTCTACCCGTGATATCTTGATGTCTGGGAGGCACTACTAATTCAGGCCCAGGTTTCACTGATCATTTGCTCGGATCTTCTTAAATCCTTTCGGCGATGCACTCGTTTAACAAATGATCAGTCACGAAGGGTGACATTTGAACGGTACAGACCATCAGGGGCGGTCGGTCGGGGGCTCGAATTCCTGACAAGGTTTTCCGCATCATCATCAGTTGCGTATGGAAAAGTTGAGCTCAAAATCTGCTGTTTCTGCTTAAAACCTACTGTAATCTTTGTTTCGTGATGCGTATAGGGGTTTCGGCTACCCCCCCCCCCCCCCAAAAAAAAAAAAAGAAAGGTACTCCCCCCCCCCCCCCGCACACATACTGTGTTCAGAAAATGCAATATATTTAATGAAAAGTATATATAGAGACGAGCGGCCATCGAACCACCGTCACGCGTTCACATTGAACTCGCGTGTCTGGGGAAAAGTGCTCGCGGTCAAAACTGCAGTTTCAATAAGATTATCTGATTTCCTATATATTTGCGTTAGGGGGGGGGGGGCAAGGGGTTTTTAGTACCTGGAGGGGGGGGGGGCGTCGCCTAAACCCACGTATAGACTTCTCATTCTGAAAAAGCTTCATACAAAATTTTACAAAACTGTAGGCTATATGCATTCACTTCTTTCGGGTTATGAATTGCAGTCTCTAATACCTTTGCTCATCGCGTATCACTCCTTTCTCCCGATTCCACGTTGCCAAAATTTTTATTTTCTTCCATGACCTTAGTGAATGAGCTATGCCTCTATGGTTAACTAGCAATTGGGGTTATAGACATCATCTCGCAAATAGATAATCATTTCTAATGTTTTCCTTTTTATTATCTTTCTTGCTTGAAACGTGTTGCTGTGCAGAATGTTTCATAGCAAGTAAGTAAGTAAGTAATTTATTTTTCAACCGCCGTTTTGGAAAGTGGAGTATAAAGAAAACGAAAAAAAAATAAGAACAAATACAGAACACATAAGGCAACACAAATTTAATCTTCGGCCAGGAGACAGGATAACAGACTCGGCCGTATCCAGGGTGGGGGGTAGGGGGTTCACCCTCCCCCGGAAACATTCGAAAATAATCGTTTTTGTAGGCTTTAACCTCTGATCTACTCATTTTTGTACTTTTTGGTCTGGCCCGCGGGCAAACCCCCCTCCCCCCGAATTCCTGGATACGGACATGATAACAGGTCATGCGCTGGTTGGGTCCAGTTGTCAGTGATAGCCTGAAATCTCGTCGGGCCTCAACACAACAGAGTGTGGGTTCGAATGAAGCAAAACCTGAACATAGGATTAGGATGTCCAGAGGGACTTTTTTTTTTTTAATTTCATCCTGATCGTTTGTATTTCGCCGTAAGGCAGAGAGCCAGGACAGTTGGGTTCTGATGTCGCTTCGTACTGGAGCTCGGAAATGGTTTTGGTGGTTCAGATAAACGATCGGGGTCCTGCCAGGCGGTCACAGTTCCTGCCCAGGAGTCCCCGGACCAACGTTATTTCCGTACGGATTTTTCATATTTCCGGCCGGTGTTGATGAAGATGCAGAAAATCCGCAAAGGAAACCGAATCTTTCGTCCGTACCGTGGGACTGATCTCAACGTGCGCTGTGTTTCGTCTGCTTACAGGAATAAAAGGAGGGAGGCCTGCTGTTGGAGATAAGTTTCGAGGAAAGCCTGTGCATTTGGTTTACCCATTTCTCATAGTTAACCTTGGAAAACGAAAAAAATAAACGTAAAGCCTCGAAATACCTCTTTAATGCTTAAAACCAGCTCTCTGTATTTCGTGATACCTACCTGGAATCGTTTCTACCACTGAAGTACCATAAACACTGAACCTGGATGCAATGTGTAGACGCCGGGATTCTTAAATGCCTTCCTTGCGCATAATGATTCATCATTGAATAACCAGCAATGTCATAACCGGGGAGTTTTAAAGATCAGAATGTAATGAGCTCATCCATACAAATATTTTGTATGTCTCCTTTCATTTTTGTTTCTTTTCTTGCTCAAAATATGTTGCTATATAAGAGAAGGATGGTTCAGTGACCTACGAGAGAGTAGGTTTGTATATCAAGCAGAAGCTAAAAATTGGAGTAGGGTTAATACGTCAGGTTTCGGTACGGACCTGTATCTGAAGCTTATTCATGATCCTGCAATGGGTTTAGCTTAGCTTTGATCCTTTTAGCTTAAATCGGCGATTCGATTTCGCTGCTCTCCTAAAATTAGCTTACGGAAAGCCTAATGTGTTTATTAGAAGAAAGAGATTTCTCTCTGGTCCTAATAGAAGCTGTCTGCATTGTGTTCCAGGAGGCTATTGGATTAAGGCGAAAATGCTATTGAGTGATATGAGTTGGCACACCCCTTTATGTCTAATGCATCTGGTGTAGCAGTAGTGACAGCAGTCTGTTGATCTTTTTGGGGAGGGTTGTGGCTGTGGAGCCGTGATCGAGGGACATCTTTGGGAACTCGCAAGTGCCAGTTTAAACCTGTGGAACTTCGAAGTTATGATAAGTCCTTCCTCGTTTTGGGCTGTACTGACAGACCGGAATAAGCGTTCCATATGTTCGTACCATTATCGTTCTTGTTAACAGTACCGCCAAAGACTGATTAGAAACTCGTTGATTAGCGAAAAATGTACCGTTGTCAACAAGCCGTACCCCCCCCCCCCCCCAAAAAAAAAAAAAATAATCGTTTTTTAGAGTCTTAATCTCTGATCTATGCTCTTGTTTTACTGTTAGGCATGGATTAGGTTCTACCCGCGGGGAGACCCCCCCCCCCCAATAAATCTCCGGATTCGGCCATGGTTGTTGATCCTTGCAGGGCTACCCAAAATTGTCTCTCTCGTCGTTCCCTTTAAAAGAAAACTCCGTGTGTTGTGTGGTTATGCCAGTCTTCTTCTTCGGAGTTCGCGTAGTGTGTACCACCCCCTCCCAAGACGCCAGTTCAAGCCAGGAGTCGATAAGACCGTGGAGCGAACGAGAAGAACGGTCAGTGGCAAGCTCAAAGATAGATCTTAACAGGAAAACCAGACAAAAAGAAAGAAGGGGGTGTATGCATAAAAACTTGAAAAAAAGCTGAATATTTGGTAGTATTTCTTCCTTTCAGTATTTTTTTTTATAGGATTTTGCCGAACAATCAGCCGAATTCTCAAATTCTTCAACAAATGAATTGTCCGACATCACCGACAAACAAAAAAATCAGCAGATGCTTTTTTGGCTCTTCCTGGCAAGGCTTGTTATGTATAACATTTCATGTATAACGTTTTCAAACACAAAAGATAACATCCCAAGTGCTGTCTGTTGAAACCGCGCATCCTTGTGTTGTCTGTTATGAAACTGTTGACAGTGGACTCCCCTTTTTGGGATCCCAAGACGTAAGTGGAGGGATACCTATGACTTCGTAAAAGTTGTCTGTCTGTAAGCACGATAACTCTTGAAGAGAATGAGATATTTTGATGAAACTTGGCGTGAGGACTCTTTGGGTCAAGGGAAAGGTAGAGTTCGTAGGATGGGCTCTGTAGCTCAACATTTAGGGGTCGTTGGAGGGGTTTCAAATTAAGGGGCGAATAAAAAAAAATTAACAGCTAATGAGATAGTCGATTTAGGGGTAAGAAGACATGCTGAACATGAAAATGAAAACCATTTTCTCGCTGGACAAATACTTCGCCCGAAATCCGTCCGAAACCGACATTTTTTTTATCTGAAGTTGATTAGATGTTCGATTTAGGGCTAAGAAGACATGCTGAATTCGCTTTTGACAATCATTTTCTACCCGGATATATAGTTCGCCCGGAATGTGGCTGAAACCGGAAAATTTATTAAAAGTTAAAGTTTTGTCTGAAGTTGATTAGGTATTCGATATAGGGGTAAGGTGAAACGCTGAATTAGTTTTTGAGCTTTTTGCCGGACAAATAGTTCGCCCGGAATCCGGTCGAAACCGGAGATTTGGCAGAAGTAAGGCAGTAAGATTTGATCAATTTCGTCAAAGTAGATGTGACGTATTGCCTAGGGGTTAATATACATATGGTGAATCCATATTTGAACTTGGTTTTCTCAGATAATTAGCCATTGGCCTTCTTCTGTTTCTAAATCTTAATAGTAAAAATGTTCAAGGAGTCTGGCGAAGACCGGTTATCTACAAGACCAAATTGTCTGGATCAAAAATTAATTTTTTGGGATCCCATCGAAACCTTTGGTCTTCTTACTTGAGTCAGTTCACTCGTTTTACAAACTCCATTATTTCTGTTCGCTAATACGAGTGTTCAGTCAGTGATTATAGTCTTGAGGCTCAGTATATTTACTTTAAATCGCATTGTCTAGCGACAAGCTGGATGGTCCTCTTGTTGATGTGGATGGTTTGGGTGACTGGTCACACATGATGTTTGGACTGATTTTTGTTAGTGACTGGTAGAAGGATTTTCGGGGCATCCCGCTCGTCCTTCCCTGCATTTGGATTCCCACACTCCATGTCAAGCTTGGATGTCAGGCTTGGACCACTGTCGGTGCTGTGACTATAGTAGAGGTATGCTTATGTGAACAGTTACTTTAATGTGAACACTGCAGTTTTAGGCTGAATGGTAGACTGAAGAGCCAAAATACCTGTACAGGTGTCTTCAGCTGCCCTTCTTACCTACTTTGGCTAACTTGATAGTTAGCTTTAGACACAGCAAGTGCATGAAAATGACAAAATCCGAGGTCAACAAACGTTCACATCGAGTAAGCATACCTCCACTGTACTATACTGTCAGAAGTTTCATAACAGATAATGCAAGGATGCGCGGTTTCAACAGATTACATCCCAAGCGCTGTCTGTTGAAACCGCGCATCCTTGTATTATCTGTTATGAAACTTCTGACAGTGTATGGAAAAAATAGGTTGATCTTCTGCCAATCTGCCAAAACGTTGCATCGACACATCTAAAAAAAAATGTAGACCAGGTGGACGATGACGGTTGACGGTACTCGGTCACCCTTACTCATCTGGCGTTCCAAATCGAAAGCACGCCTCCGCCACGCGCTGTGGTTACAAGTGGGATATTTAATCCACTCTCAAAGCTAAAGCAAGCTCTTCAGTGCTTTCGAAACCTGTTTATTCTAGTGAAGACGGCGAACTGAAGCGTCGTTCCGAAGTAGGGGATTATTATTTTAATTCGTGGTACAAAATGCCGTGAATCAAAATTTGGCTTCTAGAATACTGGTTGTTTTAGTTACGACAAATACTAAATTTTTTAGAATAATCAAAATTTCGTTAATAGAAAATGGGTTGTTTTATTTCGAAAAGATACAGTTTCGACAAAAATTGAATTTTATAGAATAATGAGTGGGCCGCAAAATTTACCTGAAGGTGCCGGTTCATAGATCGACAGGTCGCTGACATTCTATTTTTGGTTTGTTTAGCAGATGATAGTTTTGTTTGATTGTTTGGTAGTAAGATATCGAATTCGATGGTGAATGATTTTTTACACAGCAGACCCCATCCATTATTTTATTTTATGATTGATTTTGTAATTTTTGTTGCACCCAGTTTCGGAAACGTTAAAGGTACTTAAACAGATGAGCAAGACAGTGGGGGAAATTGTGTAAGTACCTTTAACGTTTCGGAAAATGGTTGCAACAGAAATTACAAAATTCCGTCTGAAGCCGGATTGAGGACATTTTTTTTCTACTTAGGTCTGTAAGTTTTGAAGACGTGTCCGGAAGCTTGTGTAGTGAAGCTTTTTGTATCAAGGGGGTTAAAAGAGGAGTAATTTTGTGGTGACATACAAAGAGTTCTCGTTATCACAGTCTCGTGGTTGTTGGAAAACACGGGTCCCGTATGACAGGGCCATCGACAGGATGCGCGTCTAGCGAAGTGCAGCTTTTAAAATTAAAATTCCTTAAAGTGCGAACACACGATCAGGATTTTCCGGCAGGATTTCTACACTTTCATCATCAAGTTGAAAAAATTTCAACTTTTCCATATGGAAGTGATGATGGTGCCAAGAATCCGGGCAGGAATTCCGGACCGGAAGCTCCCGATCCAGATCGTGTGTTCGCACTATTAACGTGGACGAAGTAGTTTCTCAGCTCCTGCTTGCTACAAACCCACCCCTCTTGTGAGTCACCGTCGATGCCAGCCAAGATACCCTGCCAATTGGGGCTAGAAGACGTTATATTGGTAATTTAAGGCAGAAATCCGGTCCTTACTTTTGTCCCATGTGCGGGTGTGAGAATGAGAGTTTGGTTCACGTGGTTTGCGAGTGTATGGAGCTGAGTGATTGGAGGAAAGAGCAGTATGGTGTGGGTGAATGTGATGAAAAATGGTTAATAAGCATTGTTAGGAATGAGTGTTTTGTTTCGATTAAGAGACTGGGGCGATTCCTGAGGATAGCGATGGAGCACAGGAACAGATTTTTGGAATAAGGAAATAATGTGTGATATAAGATATGAGAAATGTTACGGTGGAGGTTTTTTCCGTTTGTTTCGTTCTTGATTGTTTTTTGGTATGTGCATTTTCGGGTAATGTACGGGAGGTATTATTTTATTTTTTGTTGCCATGGCCCTCGGGCTGCTTAGCAAGTAATAAATCTTATCTTATGAGCTTCCGGCTCTTGTTTATCAGTGTTTATGATACTTCGTGATAGAAAGGGTACCAGGTGTCAAGAAATTCAGAGGAGTTGGTTTTTAAGCTGAAACAGCGTATTTTGAAGCCCTCTTTAATCGTTCAGAAAATTAGCCTTCTGCTGAAAATATCACATTTAATCAATCACTGCTGTAGCCTAATCCTTTCTAGCAGAAAGAGATACGGGTTGCATTCCACTTCAGTTGCTCATTTGATGTCATCCAAATTCGATAATATGTACCTAATGGCACCAGATGGTGTTCAGTAGCATCAGCCCCAAGCCGTTCCCTAGCTACACCTCCCTCAGTAACTTATCGCCCCAGGATTACACTAAGTAGCAAGGGGTCAGATGATCGGAATGAGTCCTGGATGATTGAATTGATTCAAGGGGGGCTCGACAAGTGGATATGAATGAGTTCCCCAGCTGAGAAGAATAAGCAAATGAAAACGACCCCCTACTTCACTGACATAACATTTGGGTTAGCTGATAGGCCAATACTTGAAGGGTAAAATCACAGGACATCATGCTCAAGCTTTTACACGTATTACATTAGATATTCGCTTAATATTTTCAGAAGGGACATTAAAAGGGGAATCCTAGGTAGGAAAGGAACAAACGCTTTAGATATAGATAAACGGAACGGCAAGTATTTAGAGGAAAAAGCAAGAACTGGTTCTTTCTCCGCTTTTAAAAGACCCGTGATAGCAATCCTGATAGGGTATCTCTGTGGAGGCCAGTGACCTTGTTTGGCATTATATTCATTATTATTGCTGTTCTGAAATTCTCATTTTCGTAGAACTATGTCTATATCATCTATTTACGATCGTTGTTTCTTCTGCAGACCGTATTCCGGCAAAATAAAACAATGGACACTTGAGATCGAGCCCCTGACACACCGGGAGTTTAGAAGGAAGAGTAAGTAGTAGAGCATTGGCCTCTCCCTTCTGGCACTGCAGCAATTTCGTCGACTATGCAATTCCCTGCGAGGGGTTACTCACTCCGTGGGCACCCCTTTACAGCCTCCTTGGCACCGATTGGTCTCGCAGTCAAAGAAAAAGGTGTACACTACTGCCACCACTTAATGAGTTTTTAAGATTATAAAACGTTAATAACGGATACTAGGACTTTGTAAATTTTAACCGTGCCCCTGTGCATCCGCCCGTCTCTTAGCACAATAACTCTCAAGGGGACTGATATTTCGTTCAAACTTGGCGTGGGGATCCTTTGCGTCGGTGTACAGGTAGATGGGCTCCGTTGCCCTACATTTAGCTGAGGGGGGCGGTTTCAGTTTAATAGGCGAAACAAATATTTGTCATAATATTCTGTTTCAAGGTAAAGAGACAGTCGGTTAAAGGGTAAGGAGAGATGCTGAAACAGGCGAGATGATCAGTTCATCATGTCAGCTTACCCCACCGTATTTTGCCGGATTTCGACCAAATATCGGTCCGGGAGAAAAACAGAGTGAAAATACCGAAACAGCGTTTTTCCTACCCCTAAACCGACCACAGACAAGGGCGGATTCCAACTACTTGTCCTGCGAGAAAATGAAGCTCAGATATGGATCCATCGTGTACTCTTACCCCAGTATCGAAGCTGTAATCGACTTCTGAATAGATTTTATTTCTTATCCAGTTTCCGGTTTTGGCTGGATTCCCGACGAACTACTTGCCCGACGAGATAATAGGTTTCAGGTTCGGATTCAGCATGTCTCCTCTTAGCCTAATTAGACTGTCCAGCTTAAAGTTTAACTGAAAAGCCGACTTATTTTTGTGTCATTTAATTGAATACACTGAATTATGTGGATTCTGCAAAAGGATTTTTCTGTTTTCCACTATCTGCTCTAGTTATGACGTTCAGAATATATGCGGCTGTCCCCACAGCGAAAATTCTACTATGACACGGGAAATTTTTATCTAAACACAAACAAGGCTTTTCAGTGGGCAGTGGCGATATTGGTGAAGATTGCTTAGTGCCTGAACAAAAAAAAGTCATAAATCTTTCTTGTAAGGCATACAACAAATTAGAGGTACCACAAATCACACGGAAATTCCACTATTTGAAAATCGATTATTCCTGAATAGCGGAACAACCAAGTAACGCATTTTCAGCGGGTCTTCAAGCCAATTTAAGTGAATAAGTGATGGGTAACTAGATTGTCCTATCCCAGTCCTTTTCGGTTAAACGTTAAACATTTTCCGCCCCTTAAACTGAAACCTCCTCCCCCACCCCTCAATATAGAGCTACGTAGCCCATCTACATTCTTGACCTGTATTTATGACCCATAGAATCCCTACACCAAGTTTAAACAAAATAAACGTCACTAACGTTTTGGGATCCCCAAAAAAATATCAGAGAAGACGACTTAAAGATTGCAGGCTACAGCACTTATAGGATGGTTTAACATCACTTGTGAGAGCAAGTGCAAAATAATTCGGAAAGTACCAGGAAGCAATAAAATTGTAGGTTTTTTTTCATCCGGTTCGTGAATAAACTTGCAGATCGGATTTTTAGATGGGAATACTAATGGTTTCCTATTCTAAATATTTTTGATGCCAAAAAATTAATAGTCAAGCCAACTTTTTGAAAAAACAAAACTTTGAAAAGTAGCGCTCTTCAAAATTTGAAAGTTGTTTGACAATAGTTAAAGTCTTTTATTCTGCCAAAATGACGACAATGAAAAAGTAAAGACAAAACAAAGTTTTGCTTGAATCTCCACGTGTCTCACAACACATTTTTTATCAGTAAATAGTATAAACGATAAACTAAAATCGGAAATTTCAGTAATAGTAACAGTAGACAATAACTTAAAAGCCCATATGTTGGCCAAGATATTTTGTATTTATTTTCCTTTTCCCTGCCCACCGGGGTCGGATTCTTCAAAACTCATGTATCACTGAGCGGTTTGAATGACATAGGTTATACGTACAAAGCTATTTACAAAATTTGAAAAAGTATCGGTTCTTAGAACACAGTCATCTGTGAAAATGAGCAATGACATATTTGTGAGTTTTAGATAACATGGCCCATGGGGCCAAAAGTAAATCCTTGCGAAGATTTTGGATGTCGTCTTTCCTTTTTATTTTCTGTCTTGATACAAATGTGTTGCTGTTTAGGACAGGAATATTTGATGCCTTAAAGTTTAATTGAAAAGGCAGCTTATTTTAAAATCTGATATTACAATGCAGTGAGATATTTTGACTCATCTAAGGGATTGTACATTTTTATACCCGGGGCTCTAGTAGTAACATTCAGATTGTGCGCTGCTTGCATGCCAACCCAAAATTCATCCAGACGCGGAGAATTTGAGTTTCTACAAGGCATGCATTTCCAGTGCTACATGTGAGCTCGGAAAAGTTAAGCCTGTTGAAAGGGAGAAGAAGATGTTCAATTATGTCTTGCAGTTTTCGGCAATGGCTTAAAGTCGTAGTTGGCAAATATTTCAAGCAAATATGACAAACACATAGAGGTACCACAAATCCGAAAGAATTTGTTGTTTTTCATATACTCCATATGGGCACGTTTTGTGCCAATTCTGTATGGGTTAATAAAATTATTGATTTATTGATTGAATAAGTTCATCTGATAAAATCGACTATCTGTGGATGACGGACAAACGAAGTAACGTATTTTATCAGGTTTTAAATGATGTGCAACTAGACTGTCGAATCTCAGCTCTGTTCGGTTAAACTTTAAATCTTGCCTCACCTTTACGGTGAACCACGACAGAGGGACGGTTTGGATTCAGCAGAAACTGAGGATTTAATTAGGATTGAAAAGTCCATGTTTGGATACGGACTTTAAAGGCTAAAGGTGTTGCTACACTGTAACCAGCATAGAACTGTGAAAAGTAAAATGTTTTGCAGAAACAGAAGAACACCTCTTGTTTCTTCTGGCTTACAGCAGCCGCTCAGTCGATAAATGTCAGTCATGTCGCCTTTTGAAACCATCTGCCGCCATGGATTCCGCCCCTGCCGGGCTGATTAATGCTTGCTATCAAACGGGGGCTATCGCTATCACACTGCAGATTTTGAATGAGCTTGATCATTGGTTTTAAAAAACGAATGTCTTTTTCAACCGGAAAAATCAATTACAATCTTTGCCTCCTAACAATGGACTTGATTTCGGTGTTTTGTTAAAGCGGAACGTTTTTTCTATGGTTGTTCCAAATCCAAACATATGTTCAATTGCGGGCTGTGCAATGAAGGAGATATTGCGTTGGCAGGACGCGCGTCGAGAGATAACCCAACCACTTTAATCCCCCTTGCTTAAAATAGTAGATAACTTATTAAGGCATTTTGACAAACATGATTTAGGTTTAAAGGACCCGATCCAGGTGAGCTCTCAAAAGCAGGATAAATTTAATGCCAGTTATAATATTAATATCAACAAGCATTTAGCGGCATTTAGCTTACCAGTTTTTGGAAATAATAAATAAATAAATAACCATCTTGACTACCATTTGAACGCAATCTGTAGTTATTGGCCGGTTCAAAAAAATTTCTCTTCGTTATTGTTTGTATTTTTATTTTGTATTTATAATCTGTTGTCTGAATAATGAATGTTACCGATTGTGTGCATTTTGGCGGAAAAAAGCCTTTCATTCATTTATTCAGTTTATTTGGAGGCTATCGACTTTTTTCAATTCAATTCGCTTTATTTTTCCAAAAATTCTTCCTTAAGAAAAATAGCATCGGAAATGTCACACAGTCATAGATATACACTAATATGGGAGTACATATAACTTTTCGTTAATTTACAAATCGATTACAAATTCGAACACTGTTTAGTTTCACAAAAGCTTTCATCGAAACACAATGATACAACACATACATTATATACAATTTACTCGTGTTAAAATGTCAATTGGTCAATTCTTTACGGTGCAAGGGAACAATGGTAGTGTCAAAAATAAATGCTAGGATTTTCAACCATAAACAAAACAAAGCATGAATTAAAACAATAAACTAATGTAAAATCAAACAGAATTAAAATGATAGGTAAAATATGGAAGGAATGATTTCAGATAACGCTCGGATGTGTGAATCGGAGGAAGCTTCAGTTGTTTTTTGCCGGTGAGCTTCACTGCTAGTCTTGTCTTTCGGACAGATGGTTCATCAGTGAAACTGGGCATGAGGTCTCGGTGATTTTCCGAGTTCAAAATTTGTCTGCCGAAGTCCATGAGTAGTTTGTGCCGCCTTTCTTTCAGTGTTTGAGGATTCAGGACTTCTAGGCTTACTGTATAGTCAATATAATCTGCACCGAGGATTATCCTACAGGCACGTTTCTGGATATTCTCAATGCACCCACTTTGCTGGTCTGTAAGTGAACTGTGCCAGACTGGACATGCATCTTCAACGGCTGGTCTTACGTAAGTTTTAAAACATGTAAGAAGTGACTGTCTGCTCAAGCGGAATCTTCGTAAATAGGAGAATGACTTTAGCAACCCAGCTGCTTTTGACTCGATGCTGGCAATATGAGTGTTCCGGCGTAGGTCGTCATCGAAATATACACCGAGGATTTTCACGGAGTGTGCGCATTTCAGGTAGTCTGTCGGAAGATCAGGTACGGTTTGTTTGAGGAAATTTACTCAAAAAAGGGTGCTCTTTTCTTCGCTGACCATTAGTTTCACCTGGTCGGCCTCAGCTTTGAGCTGTGTCAGCAAGGTCTTCACCGGTTCGGCAGGGCTGTCATCAGGGAGGAAACGTAGTAGGGACATGGTAAGGTCGTCAGCGAATTTGTAGCGTGTTTTCATCTCCTGCATTAGTTTGTTGATTACCAGTAGGAAAGCCAGTGGGCCAAGTTTAGACCCTTGAGCTGCTCCACAAGTGATAGCAAGCAGATCAGAAGTTTCACCATCTTCAAGCTGCACGCACTGGAGTCGTTCGGAGAGGAAACTTCCAAGCATCCTGAGAACGATCTTGCGGGCTCCCATGGTTTTTGCTTCATTGATGACCGTCTGGTGCTCAAGATAGTCGAATGCCTTTACAAAATCAGCTATGATACAGTCAACAAATGCTCCCTGTTTCTCGAGATGTTCCAGCATGTCTTGCAAAAAACGCACAAGGTAGTTTGTTGTACTGCACCCAGGACGAAACCCATACTGTTGTGGGTCTAACTTGCTGCAGGTATCTTTGTACAGCCATCGGTAAATTATGCCCTCGAAAACTTTAGAAAATACGGAAGTTTTAGAGATCGGTCTTAGTTCATTGACCGATTTTGGTGAGGGCTTTTTGGGTATAGGTGTTATATAGGCGATCTTGAGTCTTCTAGGAAAGACTCCTTGAACAAGACATTGGTTGACCACAGATGTGAACGGTGTTGCTATTTCGGAAGAGCAGAGCTTGATTATTTTCACTGGAAGTTCGCCTGGATACGATGCCTTATTTTGGTCTAGCCTGGCAAGAGCGTCTTGGATTTCTTCAACCTCAATTGTTGGAATTTCCTCCAAGGCTGGTAGCTCGGGAAGTAAGGTAAGGCCAGGGTACTTGCTGCAGATTCCGGCAAAATGTACATTAATTGAACCCGCGGAAAGTTTTGCCCCATCGTTGTCGATCAAAGTCAATGGTTTTCGGTCTTTGCCCATGAGCTTTTGAATTTCGCTGTGAAATTTCTTCGGGAAATTTCTGACTCTGTGCACAGCTGGTGCCGACCGGTGCCGGCTGGTGCCGACCGGTGCCGGCTGGTGCCGACCGGTGCCGACTGGTGCCGACTGGTGCCAACCGGTGCCGACTGGTGCCGACTGGTGCCGGCCGGTGCCGACTGGTGCCGGCTAGTGTCGACCGGTGCCGGCCAGTGCCAACCGGTGCCGGCTGGTGCCGTCCGGTACTGGACTCTATTGAACTTATTAATTCGAAAAGGGGAGCGGCTTTTGGAAACGAGAGGGCATTTTGAGTCGTGGGCATTTTGAGCCGTGGGCATTTTAATCGTGGGCATTTTGATCGTGGGCATTTTGAACCGTGGGCATTTGGATCGTGGGCATTCTGAGCGTGGGCATTGTGAGAGTGGGCAAAAAGATCGTGGTGATTTTGGGAACCATCCTTCGCCAGGCTAATCATTTGAGAAAACCAAGTTCAGATATACCTGTATCAGCCATATCTATTTTGACGATACTGATCGAAACTTCCTGCTTTGCTTCTGCCAAATTTCCGGTTTCGGCCGAATTCCGAGCGAACTACTTGTCCAGCGAAAAAACAAGACCAAAGGTTTCGATGGGATCCCAAAAATTTAATATTTGACCCAGACAACTACGTCTTGTCTACGCCAGATCCAGTCTTCGCCAGGCTAATCATCTGAGAAAATTAAGTTCAGATATACCTGTATAAGCCATATTTATTTTGACGATACTGATCGAAACTTCCTGCTTTACTTCTTTCCGTTTTCGGCCGAATTCCGAGCGAACTACTTGTCCAGCCAAAAAAAGATAGTTCAGAAACGAATTCAGCGCATCTCCTTATCCCTATAAAGAACGTCTAATCAACTTCAAATAAAACTTTAACTTATAAAAAAAAAACCGGTTTCAACCGGATTCCGGACGAACTATATGTCCGGGTAAAAAATGATTGTCATATACAGATTCAGCGTCTCTTCTTACCCTTAAATCTATCATCTAATCAACTTCAAATACAAATTTTACTTTTAACAAATTTTCCGGTTTCGGCCGGATTCCGGGCGAACTAATTGCCCGGCGAGAAAATGGTTTTCACCATCGTGTTCAGCATGTCTTCTTACTCCTAAATCGAGCATCTAATCAACTTCAAATAAAACTTTTGCTTTTAACAAATTTTCCGGTTCCGGCCGGATTCCGGGCTAACTACTAGTCCGTCGAGAAAATGGTTTTCACCATCGTGTTCAGCATGTCTTCTTACCCATAAATCAAACATCTAATCAACTTCAAATAAAACTTCTGCTTTTAACAAACTTTCCAGTTTTGGCCGGATTCCGGGCGAAGTACTTGTCCTGCGAGAAAATGGTTTTCACTATCGCGTTCAGCATGTCTTCTTACCCCATAGTCGACTATCACATTAGCTGTTTCAAAATTTTCTTTACCCCCTAATTTAAACCTCCTCCCCCACACCTAAATGTAGGGCTACAAAGCCCATCTATGAAATCCACCATACTCTTGACCCAACGAATCCTCACCCCAAGTTTCATTAAAATATCTCATTCCCTTCGAGAGTTATCGTGCTTACAGACGGACAGACGGGCGGACGGACAGACAGACAACTTTTGCGATGTCATAGGTATCCCTCACTTACGTTTTGGGATCCCAAAAACCGTTCGCATAAGCATACCTCTACTGTAACCTTAACAGATGAAATGACACTTGTTTCAGTACCTTACAATACTTAGTCCTTCAAATTAAACAGGCTAAGGACGGCTCAGACGGCGTTCGTAAAGTGTGTAAAGTCGTTCGTAAAGTTGCTCCGCTAACCCGCGTAAAGTACTTTACGGAGGCAGGCAAGAAGTTCAACTTAAGTTAACTTTTTTCGTAAAGTTCGAAAGGTTGACCAATAGGAGAAGAGATCGAAAACAAGTTATGAAAATAAATTTGAAAATGATGAGATGATGACTCTTGTGGTTTGTATGATAATAATAATAAGGTCGAATGACGTGAAACTTGTTTTTGCAAGAATAATAAAATTAGGAACATTTTTTTTTAAATTAATTTTGTTCTTGTTGATTTTGTCAGGTGAGTTGGGAAGAAAGAATTACTTATTGAATTAAATTGTTTAGAACTGACTTATTTATTTATATTATTTTTGTTGTTGGATTATTCTAATTTATTTATTGGAGGTTTTTTTTTCTATCTGTATATTAACCGTGGTCAATTATGGCTTTTATTGCTACTTGTCCGGCGAGAAAATGGTTTTCACCATCGTGTTCAGCATGTCTTCTTACCCCTAAATCGAACATCTATTCAACTTCAAATACAAATTTTGCTTTTGACAAATTTTCCGGTTTTGGCCGGATTCTGGGCGAACTACTTGTCCGGCGAGAAAATAACTTTCATGTTCGGATTCAGCGTGTCTCCTTACCCCTAAATCAACTATCTAAATAGCTTTCAAAAAATATTTTTTTTGCCCCTTAATTTGAAACCCCTCCCCAACCCTCAAATATAGGGCTGCAGAGCCCATCTTCGAACTTGACTTGTACTTTGACCCAAAAAATCCTCCCGCCAAGTTTCATCAAAATATCTCAATCTCTTCGAGAGTTATCATGCTTACAGACAGACGGACAACTTTTGCGATGTCATAGGTATCCCACCACTTACGTTTTGGGATCCCAAAAAGCTGCGGTCGCTATTTTTCAAAATTAAAATCCTGAATTCTCATGGTGAACGAAATCTTATTAGTGAAATCATTTTGCTCTGAACATGTTCATAAAGCCAGTGCCGGCCGGTGCCGACTGGTGCCGACTGGTGCCGACTGGTGCCGGCTGGTGCCGACTGGTGCCGGCTGGTGCCGACTGGTGCCGACTGGTGCCGGCTGGTGCCGACTGGTGCCGGCTGGTACCGGCCGGTGCCGACTGGTGCCGGCTGGTGCCGACTGGTGCCGGCTGGTGCCGGCCGGTGCCGAGTCGGGGGTGCACAGCAGGTGCCGAGGAGTGGGCAACACCTCGGGAATTTCTTCTAGATATACGTTTGGGCTTAACTGGTTAAAAAAAACATTCCAGAAGAAGGGTTGATTGGAGACATTTGTTCATTTCTAAAATTGTTCGGTACTGAAATAAGGACAGATGCAAAATGGAGCAAAAATCATAGCTTGGAAACACTATTTCGTATTTGGATCGGGTTTTCTGCAGGCAATGTTAGTAGTAGAGTAGAGTAGAGTAGAGATACGTTTATTAAAAAGACAGACACTATTCGCCTTTCGCCTGCCAAGAAAGGCAATGAAGCTTGGAAGGGCAAGCGAGGTTATTCAATTATAGTTATTCACTACACTCATACCGAGCTACTCAGACACTAAAAAGTCAACTAATGAATGATAAAGATGAAAAGACAAGACAATAAGAAGATTAGACACAACAAATAAAGAAAATCGGAGACAATACCTTGAACAGAATGGACAACCTGGAACACCAATTTCAATTTCATTCCCGAGACAAAAGAAACTTCTTTGCCCGTGACTTGAAAGCAGGAAGACTAGGCGCATTTTTCACACAATCGGGCAATATATTCCAAACATAACTACGGAAGTCATACAGATAGGGATGATACTTGGTACTCTTCATTCAGGTGTTCTTTAAAATCCGGAGAAAAACTGAAAAGTGCAGCGTAATTTTACCGTTTTCAGCTTCTGACACTTGATAGCCTTCATTTAGTACGCTCGTCAAGACAATTTGATGTAAACACGTTCCTGTTGCAAGCTAGCTCAGTGGCAGTTGAACATCTGGATTAAATCTCAATCCAGTCGAATTAAAATTTCAGAGATGCTTAGTAGCTTGAGCGACAGGCAAGCTGAGAGTTGGACAGCTGGAGGTCTCACCCCTTTCTGACTCTTTTCCGACGGACTGAGATCAAAGTTATGTCTTCATTACTTATAAATCAACGGGATGTAAAATCAATAGAAAGCGAAGTTTGAGAACGAGAGTGGACAAGTTAGGGTTGGAGGGATTATTTTTTGTTGTGGCCTGTGACTGACAGCGTCACGTCAGGCCAGATTAATAACCCAGGAGCTGGATTCTGAAAAAAGGCGTACACATGTTATTTTAAATAAGTAGTGAGCATAGAGCTACTTAGAGGACCCCTCGCACTATTTTGTTTATTGTCCAGTTTTTAGCTTTGACTGTTTTAACCCATTTTCCAGCTCCGCTGATTTTTAGCAACACATGAGGGGTTACCCACTCCACGGCACCTGCTGTACACCCTTTCTCGGCACCGGCCGGCACCGACCGTAATCGTATGCGCCGGCACCGGTGCCGGCCATAATTAGGCGATTCATCTTTCAAACACTTATAAAAATGCTTATTTTGACGTTTTAACACGTGGCAACCGGTGATGTCAGCTGGTGCCGGCACCGACCAGGCACCGCGGCACCGAGCACCTCGCCGAGCACTTGCTGTACACTAAAATTGAAAGTGGGCAACCCCTCGGCAAAACAGGCAAAAATTTACACAACCCTTTTTTTCTGGCGACGAAATTGTATTGTCATCGTAATATCTTAATATTTTCAGTTAAAGTTTAACCGAAAAGCACTGGGATAGGACAATCTAGTTACCCATCACTTATTCACTTAAATTGGCTTGAAGACCCGCTGAAAATGCGTTACTTGGTTGTTCCGCTATTCAGGAATAATCGATTTTGAAATAGTGGAATTTCCGTGTGATTTATGCGCTTGTATTTTTGTTGTATGCCTCACAAGAAAGATTTATGACTTTTTTTTGTTTAGGCACTAAGCAATCTTCATCAATATCGCCACTGCCCACTGAAAAGCCGCGTTTGTGTTGAGATAAAAATTTCCCGCGTCATAGTAGAATTTTTGCTGTGGGGACGGCCGCAGATATTCTGAACGTCATAACCAGAGCAGATAGTGGAAAACAAAAAAATCCCTTTGCAGAATCCAAATAATTCAGTGTATTCAACTAAATGACAAAAAAATAAGTTGGCTTTTCAGTTAAACTTTAAAGTCTGTATCAAAACCTCGTCAAAACCTGGACATGCTGGCTGGTCCTGGTTCAGTCTTCGGCTTCTGCTGACACAAATAAATAAATATAAATAAATCGTTTATTCATTAGGAAACTTACACACGGCGTGTGCCGACTAACTGATTCCACCGTCAATATAAATACAAACTAACCTAAAAAATCAAACATATGCACTTAAAAACCAATAAAATCATGTGGGCTCTTGAATGGAGGGTGAAGCGTTAAACAGTTTAACGAAAGCCGGAACAAAACTATTACTGTATCTTACGTGGGTGCATTGGACAGGTTGCAGTTTTGGAATTGGGTTTGCAACTAGTCTTGGAGGTCTTGGCCGTTCGGTTTCAAAATCATGGGGGAGGATGTTTCGGAGGATTGGGTGTTTAAGAGTTTTTAGACCAAAATTTAACGATAATTTTTCACGACGACTCGCTAATGAACAAGACCAAAGGTTCCGATGGGATCCCAAAACTTCGATATCTGATCCAGACAATTAGGTTTTGTCTTCGTCAGATCCGGTCTTCGCCAGACTCCATGAACATTTATACTCTTAAAATTTAGAAACAGATTAAGGCCAAACAGCTAGTCATTAAGAAAACCAAGTTCTGATATGGATTCAGCTTGTGTGTTTACCCCTATAAGTCGATTGAAACGATCCTGGCTTACTTCTGCGAATTTTCTGGTTTCTGGCGGAATTCCAGAACTACTTGTCCGACGAAAAACTAAAGCTCAAAAACGAATTCAGCGTACCTAGTTACCCCTATTTCCAACATCTAGTAAACTTCAAATAAAAATTTAACTTATCACAAATTTTCCGGTTTCAACCGGATTCCAGACGAACTATGTCAGGCAAAAAAATGATTGTCATATACGGATTCAGCATCTTGTCTTACCCCTAAATCGGACATCTAATCAACTTCAACTAAAACTTTTACTTTTAACAAACTTTCCGGTTTTGGCCGGATTCCGGGCGAACTACTTGTCTGGCGAAAAAACAGTTTTCATATTCTTGTTCAGCATGCCTTCTTACCCCTATATCGAACGTCTAATCAACTTCAAATAAGACTTCCGCTTTTAACAAACTTTCCGGTTTTGGCCGGATTCCGGGCGAACTACTTGTCTGGCAAGAAATGGTTTTCATATTCGTGTTCAGCATGTCTTCTTACCCCTAAATCAAACATCTAATCAACTTCAAACAAAACTTTTACTTTGAACAAACAATCCGGTTTTGGCCGGATTCCGGACGAACTACTTGTCCGGCGAGAAAATGGTTTTCATATTCGTGTTCAGCGTGTCTTCTTACCCCATAATCGACTATCACATTAGCTGTTTACAAATATTTTGCTTGCCCCTTAATTTGAACCCCCTCCCCCACCCCTAAATGTAGGGCTACAGGGCCCATCTACGAACTCGACCTTACTCTTGACCCAAAGAATGCTCACACCGAGTTTCATCAAAATATCTCATTCCCTTCGAGAGTTATCGTGCTTACAGACGGACGGACGGACGGACGGACGGACGGACAGACGGACGGACGGACAACTTTTGCGATGTCATAGGTATCCCTCCACTTACGTTTTGGGATCCCAAAAACAGACTTACCTCGAGCCTTATACCCTCTGTTGTGGGTCACCATCGAGCAGAGCCGTCACTACTGGGGGGGAGGGGGGGGACGCCCCCCCCTCCCAATGCTGTCAGCCAGTCGGTAAAAAATAACCGAGTCGGCGCGAAGCGCCGCGATTTTTAGTAAAATCAGTGGATTTTTTTCTTGGAAATAGTCGTTTTTTCTTAAAAACAATAAAAAACAGTCGGTTTTTCGTAAAAATAGTCGATTTTTTCTTAAAAGTAGTCGTTTTTATGGCACTTGCCCTTCGGCCAAGTGCCATATAGCGATCGCAATTTCTGTCGGTCTGTCTGTCGGTCGGTCGGTCGGTCGGTCTGTCTGTCCGGGTTTTGCTAGTTCGGGCACTTCCACACAGGCTAGGACGATGAAACTTGGCAGGCATATCAGGGACCCCAATTGATTAAGTTAGGAATAGTCACTTTCCCGATCCGAACATCGTGGGGGGAGGGAGGGGAGCCGGAATCCGGAATTTAGTGGCATGCATAACTTTCGAACGGGTGATCAGATCTTCATGAAAGTTGATATTTGGAAAGACGTCATGCTTCAGATGTCCCATATCAAGTCCGGACCGAATCCGATGAATGTGGGGGGGGGGGTCGGAGGGGGAACCGGAAATCATGTCAAACGCTTAGAGTGGAGCGATCGGGATGAAACTTGGTGGGAGGAACAAGCACAACCCCTAGGTACATCATTGACAGAATCGGACCGGATTCGTGCTCTGTGGGGGGAGTTGGAGGGAGGTTCCGGAATTCCGGTCATACGGAGTTAAGATACTTCCAGGTGGGCTAGGACAATGAAACTTGGCAGGCAAATCAGGGACGCGACCAGATTAACCTGGAAATAGTCAGCTTCCCGATCCGATCATCGTGGGGGGGAGTGGAGGAAGGGGGAATCCGGAATCTTGAGGTATGTATAACTTCCGAACGGGTGATCGGATCATAATGAAACTTGATATGTAGAAAGACCACATGTCTCGGATGTCCCATTTCAAGTCCGGACCGGATCCGATGAAGCCTGGGGGGGGGGGGGGGGGGGGGTCGGAGGGGGGTCCGGAAACCTTGTGACATGCTTGGAGTGGAGCGATCGGAATGAAACTTGGTGGGAAGAACAAGCACAAGCCCTATGTAGATCAGTGACAGAACCGGACCGGATTCGGGCATTGTGGGGGAGTTAGGGGGGTCCGGAATTCCGGTTATCGTAAGTTAAGGTACTTCCAGACATGCTAGGACGATGAAACTTGGCTTGAAAATTAGAGACTTGGCATGATTGGCTTAGAATTAGTTAGTTCCCAGATCCGATCGTCCCTTAAAGTACTAATGCTAACCGCAAAGTACAAAAAATATTTTTAAGCAAAATATACATTTTTTTTATCCGTATGAGCCCATGATCATTTTTGCCTCAAGGGTTTTGCTTACAACTGAATTCCTTAAAGTACAAACAATACTTTTGAATAAAATGTACATATTCGTGCTCCTGGTGATCATCTTTTTCGCTTCAAGAGTTTTGATTACAGATGATTTTCTAGCGCCCTTAAAGTGCGCACAGCCAAATGCATTGCCAAACGATCTCGTGATTTCAAAAAGGACCCGTGATCATTCTTATCCCAAGGTTTTGCTTACATATGATCAAAACAAACCCACGAATTGACGAATTCCTACTTTCATCCTCTGACCCAGCCTTGCAAGTGCCATATGAGCTTCCAGCTCTTGTTCTTAAAATCAGCCGATTTTTCGTCAACAGTCGTTTTTTTCTCAATAACAGTCGTTTTTATCCGCAAAAATAGTCGGTAAAAATGACCAGCCAGTCGGTAAATACCTTGTCCCCCCCCCAAACATTTTGGCTAGTAACGCCTCTGCATCGAGTACAACCAAGATTTCATGCGTGATAGTTCTATTCCTGTTTTCAGCAAAATGAAATGAGACAAAGAAAGATTCGCAAGGATGGCACAACACAGAATATTTAAAACTCACAGAAATACGGTGGCAGATAATTTATGACGCTCATGGAATGAAAATGAGAATCACGGTGCGCCGAACCGCATCCAGGTGGGCCAAGGTGCGTGCCAGTTTTGAATAGCAGCTTGAATGAAGTGAGTGTATGTGAGGTTCTTTCCGAGTTTAGGCCTCGCAGATGTTAAACGCCTAGAAGATGTCTAGTTGTTGGAGACTCGCGGGTGCACACCGCTAGGGTTGATAGCAAAAGCTTCCCATACCGGGAATCGAACCCGAGCCTGCTGGGTGAAAGCCAGCTATCCTAACCACTAGACCATATGGGATATGCTTTGGTTGATCCACTCAGAAATAGCGATTGTCCTTTACAAACATGTTTTCCAGTATGTAAATAAGTTCTGGTCTCTAAATACCAACAATTGTTTAAAACAAGACTAAAGAAATTTTTGTTGGAGGGGTGAGGAGCCACGATTCAGAGGATGAAGTGATAAGTTAATATTTATTCATTTTTCTTATTACATTTTTTTTTTCTTTTTTTTTTCTTATGAAAGAAAAAATTATTTTGATTAATTAGTGTTGAATGAAATAAAGTTAAGTTGAAGTAGTTAAGTTGAAGTAGTTTGTGGTAGCCGCCAAGTGCCAGTGCATTTATGTCTTCTCATGGGTGGTTACCTATCATGATGGATTATTATGTAATTTAGCAATAAATAAAATCTAATCTAGAATCCGAGTTCGTTACGGTCGAAGTTCGAGAAACCGAGGAAATGAAAATACACGGTGTTGACGCTGTGGACTCATCGAGGCGGTGTGGGGACTAACTAGAAAACACCGAGACACTGGTAGGCAAGGTAGGCCCATGAGGTGTGTTTTGGTGCTGGAGACTCGCGTGATTAGAAAAGTAAACACGACTAGGCTGGACCGAAGGCTGGACGGCAAAAGTTTCCCATACCGGGAATCGAACCCGAGCCTGCTGGGTGAAAGCCAGCTATCCTAACCACTAGACCATATGGGATATGTTACTTTTGATCAACCAGGCTCACGGCAATTCGCAAGGTCCCCCAGAAGAGTGCCTTTGGCAAATCAGTGTCCCACGTTCTCATATTTTCTAGTTTATTTCCTACTTCCGCAATCCCTCCATAAAATTTTAAAGCCGAGACCCAGATTTCAGACGGTCCATTTTAACCCTCGAACAAGAACTCAATTGTTTTCAAAAGTAAAAATAACAAACTCGATATCAGCTGAAAAGAGAGCCAGGATGATTCGATTCTTCTCAATTCTTCCCTTGAATAAAAATAATCCCAAGAATAAAAATTCTTGGCATTAGGTGAGAAAAAAGCATTAGCCTTACTGTATGCACTATACTGGAAGCTTCAGACGCCCAAATTTACGGAATCGATCGCAAAACTTTCCCATACCGGGAATCGAACCCGAGCCTGCTGGGTGAAAGCCAGCTATCCTAACCACTAGACCATATGGGAGATGCTAGATGAATGCCCAGATGGGTTTCTGTTTCGTTCTTCCCGATAAAAATTGCCAGGTATACAAGAACAAGAACTACTTTATTTCGGAACTGATATGTGTAGAAACAGGTTTGTCTTGTGGGAGCAGAGATGGTCGATCCGATCATGAAAGGACTGGAATCCGAATCCACCATTTCATGCTGAGGCCTCGAATCAGAGATGACAAAAGAGCACTGATGCCTAAGTCAAAAGAGACGATGTAAACCATATTTCTAGGTTTTCATGTATGCTTGTTATGGTATGGGTTTTCTCTCGACAATCAGGGATGAATTTGTGGGCGTTAAGCACAATACCTTCTTCATCATCTAAATCATCAAGCCATTGGGAGCGACGTCGGCGTCGTTCCCTTTCGGCCTCTCTTCTTTGAGCACAGTGTGTAAAATTAAGAAAAAATTGGAGCGGATTCGTAAGGTTCAAGGTTTGGAATCCGAATCCAGCATAACAAGCAGAATATTTGAATCCGGCAAAAAGGACGAATCCTGGATTCGAATCCGGATTTGGATTCGCCCATCTCTGTGTGGGAATATAACTTAACTCTCATCTGACCTACGTATCTAACTGGTGTTTGGTAAATACTTTAAACTTGTAGATATTTGAAAAGTTTTTTTCCGATCCTTTCGTCATTGGTTAAATTGAGGATTAAGTAGACTACAGTGTGAATATAGTTTAGTCGGAAATATCTTTTAGAGGGATTCAAATTTTTACAACAAAAAAAAGTCTCGCATCTTATTGGTCGGTTTTTGCATTTTGTGTCCCAACCGACCAATACGATACGAGACTCTTTTCTTTATAAAATACTTCTTAAAGTTTAACTGAAAAGGCCTGGGATAGGACAATCTAGTTACCCATCATTTATTCACTTAAATTGGCTTGAACGAGGGCTTGAAGCGAGGCTTGAAGACCCGCTGAAAATGCGTTACATGGTTGTTCCGCTATTCACGAATAATCGATTTTCAAATAGTGGAATTTCCGTGTGATTTGTGGTACCTCTATGTGCTTGTATTTTTGTTGTATGCCTTACAAGAAAGATTTATGAATTTTTTTTGTTCAGGCACTAAACAATCTTCACCAATATCACCACTGCCCACTGAAAAGCCGCGTTTGTGTTGAGATAAAAATTTCCCACGTCATAGTAGAATTTATGCTGTGGGGACGGCCGAAGACATTCTGAACGTCAATACTAGAGCAGATAGTGGAAAATAAAAAAATCCCTTTGCACAATCGAAATAATTCAGTGTATTGAACTATATGACACAAAAAGAAGTTGGCTTTTCAGTTAAACTTTAAACACATTTTCGAATATACTCTGCGATACTCTGTTTCAAAACTGTTTTAAATCAATCAAGAAAGGATTGGGAAAACGATTTCAAGCATTGAAAAGTTTATAATATTTACCAGACACCCACAATTCAGTATCAAAGTTGAAAATTCTGTACCTCGCAATGTTAAGTCTCGTGTTAAGTTCTCATAAGTTCTTCGTTCTCCTTATGGTGAATCCGTTCTCGTCGGGGACGGTGCAGTCTGTGCATTGCGTCAGAAGAATACTGCCGATATAACCGGAAGAGGTGTTACTGATGAGCGAGGGGATAACCACTCCACACCTGCTGTACAACCGCTCCCGGCACCGGCCAAAATCAGCGTGGCGATTCGCTTATAAACATGCTTATTTTGATGTTTTAACACCGGTGCCGGCACAAGCCGATCACCACGGCACCGTACACTTGCTGTAGTCTACTCTAAAAGCGAGAGTGGTAACCCCTCGCTGATGAGGCGTAGAAGACATGCGATATTGCAGCTTCGATGGTTTGGGAATTTACACAGATTTGAAGTGGTGGTAACAGAATCGCTTTTCGTATCACCTATGCGTTAAATTGGCTTCCGTTTGTCAATGTAAAGGACTGCTTTTTTTCTAAATCTACCTAACTTGTTTCACTAAGTGCCGGGGAGTGAATAACCCCTAGGTTTCCACAAAAATGTCGTAATTGCTTCATGCTCAGTACGATTTCAGTTTAATTTCACTTCGATTGACTTTACACTTTTTCGGTACTTTACACACACAAATAAACAATCCAACAATATGAGTGACACACATATCTTAGTAAGGTTCCGAGAAACATACAAATACCCTCACTGAAAGTTATACAGGGTAGTTTCTTCTTGAGGTAGAAGTCCAATGCGTCACGACCGTCGCGACGTACGCTGCAGAGTATCGGTTCGTGTTCTCCATATTCCAGTTCAGAGTCACCATGTGGTTTAGTTCCTGTTAGCCCCTCAATGATCTTCACGATCTTATACGTTTAACCAAGAACAAATAACGAGACAGAACTGCTGTTTCTCATCTCGGCCATACAAACATGCTGAGTCGAGTAAAATACGACCGACTCCCGATGCAGACGAGCGGAGTTTACTAGCTTCGCGCCACATCACGTTCGTTACCTCTACAAATAGCTAGATCGCCGTTAAGTCGCTAAAGAGAAAATCTATGGACGTTCTATGGACGCGCTCCAGAGCGGGTCAGCGCGCGGAGTACGCCTCCTGCTAACCTCTTTCTATATTTCTTGTGCGATAGGCAACGGTGAAGACGGAAGAGGAGTAAACGGGTATCAACATCAGCTCAAAGCTCGAGTAAATACCTCCAGGTCCGCTCAGATTTGTCGGGGTTTTGATAGTCGCTGCATGCGACTAAAGACAGAAGTTCTGTCTGATTATTTGTTCTTGGTTTAACTAAAGTGGGTCCTCCACTGGCAATCGTCAGGTTGTCGTAACCGTGCTCGTCCGTACCCGGCGTGCTCTCATTGGCTGAAACCGCCAAAACGGCCGCTTACGATACGTTACGATCGCCAGTAGAGGACCCACTAACTTCTGTTCTTTCAGCAGAAAAAAGATCCGAAGATAAAAGTTCTGAACCACCCATCAATTTAAAAGTCTTTTATGTTTATTAACTTATGAATCTATTGTACTGTCTCTGTTTGATGGATGCTGATAATGAGGCGAGGGGAACAAACAGAGACTTGAGCGCTGAACTGGTATAAGGCCAATTAAGTAGGCTACACACTGCCCAAAACATGCTACCACCTGCTCTTGTTGCAGCATTGGATTTTGCAGCAGTTTAACACGCGCAGGTTTCCTACAGTGGACTGGAGGGTTGTGTAGGGTCAAACAGGTCAATGTGCCTCACAGCTTAAACCACCATAACCGGTTTACGGGCTTGTTTCAGCGTGTAAGCTGTCGTCACTATCCAACAACCCCTGGTATGCTTCATGATTGTCCAGCATGCTCCGTTGTAAGGGCAGGAGGTGTGGGGGGAATCCATAAGGGTGATGGGGATCGCCGTGAGGAGGTCCGTACGGACCGAGCCCGTGGTCGGGATGAGGTCGTGACATGTCGTATCCGTGCATCTGAAAAGAAAAAAAAATCCGTTTTGTAAGCATTCTTCAAAAGAAGAATTCGACAAAAAATCTGGGTAAGGCAATTTTCGCAGTCTCCCCTCACCAAATCATCTTCATAATACGCTATTAATTTTACCAACCCAAGACTTTCAGTTTTTTGACACGAACAGTTATGCAATTTATTTTCAAAAAATGAAGAAGATTTTCATCAAGAAGATAAAAACCAAGAAGATTTTAAATGTCTTTAAGAAATAAATACAGTAACCACTCTGAATATGAATTCGGTGATCTCCACAGTGACGACTGAATATATCAGTCGTGATGTACCATAAGAAATAAATACAATAACCACTCTGAATATGAATTCGGTGATCTCCACAGTGACGACTGAATATATCAGTCGTGATGTACCACAACGCAACCACCTTATTATGGCAATGTGACCTAATTAACGAAGTTGATATAGCTCTAGTTCATCGTCAATGGCAAGACTCGCCGAATTAAACGTGAAAACTTTTCTAAGGGCCATTTTATTGCAGTCGTACAACTTGCCAAACATAGTATCGGAAAACTCGAGTGTTATGAGTTGGTCCGCGCAGCACTTGTTGAACGGATCTTCCATGTTCATGCTGTTCCACTGTGCAAGGCACGGGCTGAGTCGTAGTATACGATTATCTGTATCCAGAGCCAGAGGCCATATACATGAACAAGTTATGCACTAATTAAGCAACTAAATTAAACAAAATATAACTAAAATTCAACTTCTATTCTCACGAAACTTCGCTCCTTCTTCGATAAACCTACACACTTTGCATATTACCTGTGCCGATGTACTCTCCAAGATGTCTGGAAGCCGCAAATTCCACCCAAGCAAAGACACCCTTAAATCAGAAAGCTCATGACACTTCAGCAAAAAGTGCTCCAAGTCATCATTCCCTACATTACATAGAGGGCAAGTTGTCACTGTACTCGGTTCTCCATTTTTTCTTTTTAAAAATTTATTTTTGGTATACAATGTTCGCAAATCGTACCGGATTCAAAGAGTTCTTCTCCTTACCTGATTAAGTAAATGCTGGTAAGCTGGGGTTGAAGGGTCAAGCCTTTCTAAATCAGCATTCAGGGCGAAGTCTGACAAGGCTTTCCAGGGTGGCTGGTAGCTTCGCACTTCAACGGGTGTCATGTCAAGGGGACTGCCGTGACGAACGGGGCTTGTGGCAACAAGGGGAACGCCCCCTAGAGAAGTGAAGCCAAGCTTTCTTCCTTCCTGCAAATAAAATAATTAATAACATAAATATGTTTACCTGAGGGCTAAAAACCGTAATTCAGGTTTATTTGCAAAGGCGGTGCTGAAACTCCTCCCTGTGACTGTTTTGAATAATCGATATGAGGGCTTTGTGCCCTCATTTGTCAAATTTGTTTTATGCCGGGTCCACAGCGAAACCTACGTCTACATTTGTCACGTATACATACTGATATTTCTATTAAGTTATCCTGAACTGGTTGATTGAATGATACTGTTGTGTTTATATTTATGATTACAAAAAAACAAAATATCGACTTTGTCCGTGAATAAAAGTGAAATTGTATTGAATTAAGTTTATTTTCAGATATTGGAAAACAAATAATCTGGTCGTGTAGCAGGTCGTGTCGAGAAGATACGATAAGAACAACAAATGTTATTAAACAATGGTCATTGTTATGTACAAAGAGAAAGTAAAAACGCAGCACAAACACAGAATCTACTGAACGAGTTGACGCATGGGACGATAGAGGAAGACAGCTTGATGGTGTTTATAATGTACACTCATCATTCCTAGCTTTTTACTTCTATTTCTTAGATCTACGCGATCGTTTCCTTTCCTTTTCTAGCGGTACCTTTTGTGTGTGCTCTTATGAGACCGTGAATACAAATTCAGCCAGTAAAATGATGAAGCTTAAAATCAGGTTGAAAAAAACCAAGCTCGTCAACACTGGTGGCGCCGGCTCACAGTGCAATCCCAAAAGATGATTACCACCCAATTGTCGCCAAAGAATGTCACCTTTGTCAGGCCGACAAAAAGACGAGCAAGTACACATTCTCGAGTAACCGCCAAGTCATGCACAATTATTTGGAGATGTCTTTTGAAGAAGTTAATAATTAGATTATCAGAGACTCCAGAGCGACAGCCGCTTGTCTCGGATGAGATCGATTCGTTCCAGAGCTACTTTTACTTAGTCCTGTAATGAATTAAACTAATTTTCAACAATTTGATGACAATCAACTTGGACAGTCCATGACACATCTTACTTGAACATCATACAGTTGAAACAGAATTTTCAGCAGAGAAGATAGTTTGTTTGACCTGTTTATGTGACGAAAGCCATAATTATCGTCTTCGACCGTTGTATCGGTTTTAACTATTAATTGAAATATTAAAAAAAAATGCAGTTTCTGTATCTGTAGTTGATTGATGAGTTCAGAGCTTATCTTTATTAAACACTTGAAGAGCCGCTTCTCTTAGGCTACGTCAAGCTGTTCCGTTGCTACTTTTCTCTGACTTTCGGTTTAAGAGTTTTAGAATAAAAATCATGTTTTTAAGCGAAGGTTTGTTTGACCTGTTTATGTGACGAAAGCCATAATTATCGTCTTCGACCGTTGTATCGGTTTTAACTATTAATTGAAATATTAAAAAAAAATGCAGTTTCTGTATCTGTAGTTGATTGATGAGTTCAGAGCTTATCTTTATTAAACACTTGAAGAGCCGCTTCTCTTAGGCTACGTCAAGCTGTTCCGTTGCTACTTTTCTCTGACTTTCGGTTTAAGAGTTTTAGAATAAAAATCATGTTTTTAAGCGAAGCTCCGCCAAAGTTCATGCCACTTGTTGCTTGAAAACCATGCTTTTGAAGGAGAGCTTCCCACAACTGAAACTTTGAAAGATGCAAGCTGAATAACATTTGTCGTTTGTTGATCAAATAAAACGCTCATCCTGAAATTAAGATTTTCTAAGATCTCCGGTTCTGCTTTTCCCTGAATTTAGGGTTGAAGAGCCGTAGAATGAAATCATTCTTAATTTTAAAGAAGGAACATCACACTTGAACTCCAGATAAATCACCCTAGGGCCGTATTCAAGGAGGGGGGGGGGTTAGGGGGCTCGACCCCCCCAACCCACAAAAATAATCGTTTTTTATGGGCTTTAACCTCTGATCTATCTCTTTTTTCTTTACTTTTTCGTCCGACCCGCGTGCAACCCCCCCCCCCAAGAAATAAATTCTTTGATACGGACCTGCACGTGTAGTACGAATGAGTGAATTAATTTATTTCCCCAAAAAACCCAAGGTGTTGAAATGAATGAATGAATGAATGAATTTTATTTCCCGCTAATTAAAGGCAAAAGCACAAAAGCGGAGTATAGGAAAAGACAGAAAGCAAAATCACAAAAAAATTCACAACATCAAAAAAAAAGCACTTCAACACAGGCACTCAGACATTTAACTCGTAACAACTCGACTATTTATTTATTATATGAAGGTACTAAGCCATGTATTTTAAAGCAGAACCATCGCATGTGCCAGCTTCTGCTTGAACGTCGCAGCTTGCAAGCACAATTTTTCTTAAAAAAAAACACCCTGGAAGATACTTGTACTATGTTGATCCAAATGAAGGCCAATCCTACAATATAGCAATTTACCACCTGCTTCAAGTTTAAAATGTATATGCTGATAACATACTGCTGTCATGTGTGCCAGGATTTTAGAATTAAAAACTTTGGTAGCCACTTGCAATGTCATGTCTTTCCGTCCTGATTCTGTGGCGCCTCTCCCTTTTCCAACCATGTCATCCTTATTGATATTAATGCTAAGCTACTAGCTGGTGTGAGGTGTCTCCCCAGTGAGAGTCTCCTCCATCAGTTCATCTCTCTTCGGAGATGAAGGCGCAAAACCATGCGCTTAATAACTGTCGTCTGAAGTTGTCGCGTTGATTTGAAAAGACACCGACACAAAAGCAGGGACCGGCAAGAGGTTCAAATTAGTAGCCGCGACTGACACACGGAGAGGTATGAGCGACAAGAAGAAACGGATCCGCAAGGCAGAGTCTTATCAGATCGATGGAAAGCGCTTGCGCAAATGTCGGCTCTTTACGACGTTCGTCCCTTTAATCACGTCATGAGAATGTCCGATAGTTAATCATCAAAATTAGTTCAGATAACGAATCATGCAGGAGTTATTTGAAAGCCATTACATTTCGATTTTGTGCCAAGCCCAGCTTCTACTTTACTGATTTTTGCTACTGTCTAATTAGTCATAGGTAGCAAACCAGTTACCAAGCCCCGGAGCAATCATTGTACTTTTGACATTAACAAATCATGTGGTTTTGAAAATAAACCATATTTAGGATATGACTTGAAAGCTTGGTTTACGACCTCCGGAACCAGCTGTAAAGCTACTCACTGCAAGCTTAGACTTTCTTGCTTTACCCCAAGACACAAAATCAGTAGATAACCAAGTTCACCAACATTCCTAACCTAGTATTATGAGTTCACCTATACGACCTTTAAACCAACATGGTAGCAACATTACAATCTGGCGCATTCAGCAACTAATTGGTTACCACGATCATGTTTATGATGAGAGGAAAGCAGTAGTTACTTAGCATCAGTTACTACCTTAAAAGTCATAATAAAGGCCATAAGTCAAGACTTAGCTTATATCTGACAGTGGTTAGGTTTTGGTGGGTTACTGGTAGAGAAATATAGCAGCTAAACTGTGGGCAGCTGGTCCACATATGGCAAGACGTGCCCCACATATCATCTTCTCTACTCTCGGAACTTCAACCGTCATACCATCATGTAAAAAGAGCAGCTGCTGAGCATAGTGCAACCCCTGCAACATTTTATACACCACGTTTCTAACTATGACATTGGTTGACACCTACTTCTCATTCAAAAATAGTCTGAATGTGGTTCTTTTTACTTTGAAGGCACAACAGACCACCCTAGCTTGTCATAACGCAGACTTTTGTTAACAAGTCAAACGCCCCTACTGGATCGATTCGTAGCGAGCAAAATACTGGACACCGGAACAATAGGTAGCGTTCTACTTTGATCTGTCAATCCAGTATTAATTTTCTACTAATAACAGAAGGCTATTGACAAGACCTGCTCAATCGCGAACATCCAATAATTACAGACGAGACGTTCTTTTTCACCGGAGCTGTTTGATTACCAGTAAACGGAGTGGTTGCCTTTCTGAGGCGGTAGAGAAAGGGGGCGCAGAGGACCGAATCGTGGAACTTAGCAAGTCTTGACTGTCTGATTGTGTGAAGAAAATTGCAACTTGGAACCTTGGAACGCCGTCCTCTCTTCTGGAAATTGGCAAGACAGGATTGGCTAGAACCGCCTTCACCTTTGACCTTGATGTAAACAACCACCACGAAGGTCTCTGGAAACACAGGCCAAGGAACTTTTAAGGACCCCTTGCAATATTTACTCTTCATCTTCCAGTATTTAATATAGTTGAATACTTTAAACCTTGGCTCTGCGTCCAACAAATTACCGACGGCTTATGACTGTTTTAAGACTTTATCAACTTCTCGCAAACAACCGTCCATGATATGGATAGGGCGATTGCGGGAGTAGGTTCCAGTAGTATTGTAGCTTGTAGTAAGACCAGGTCCTTTAACACATAGTGAGAGAGGGGCAAACGACCGATTCATGGAAACTTTGATCTTGGCTGTCTGGTGGTAAAAGAAAATTGCTGGTTGGAACTCCAGAAGCCCCTTCTTTCTGAAGAAAAGATTGTTTGTGAACCGCCTACTTTTCGATTTGATTATAACTGCCCAGAACCAAAATTCCCAAAGAAAACATAAGCAGAGGAGCTTTAAGGAAAGATAAAAGGAGATATCTGACAGTAGTGAAGGTCGGCAGACGATGTGGCGAAGCCAGACACTTCCAAACAACCCAGATAGCTTTGTTGAGATTACCGGTCCTATCCCAAGGGTATCGTCTGTTTCAGAAGGCTTTGTTATGACAACAGATCTTAACTCTCTGTGATTGCTGCCAGTCTTCCCGCCCAGAGCTGAGATTAAGTCATCAGACGTTCGTACGCGAACCCGCAAATCCTTGTCGGACCGGCTCATCTCGACGTGACATTGAATTTTCGGATTATGAAGACAAGAGGAACCGTAACAGACTTTTTTCAGCTGTGCCTCAAAAACTTGACATCGAGCCTTAAATACTATACCGAAATACAGCAGAGCGAGTATTTGTGACGAAAATTCTGTAGTAGAAAGAGAAGAATATCTGTAGATCGTGAGTAATTCAACCCACTTGATGTGTCAGACATCGTTACGGGTCATGGCTAGTCTAAGACCTTTTACCCCCTCCCTCCAAAGAAAACTAAACTTGGCATTATTAACGTTTGCAGTATCTGGATCATTCCCATCTAAGTCGCTAGCTCAAACCAGAACACGGTACGACCGCGGGATCATCTGGTGGCGTGAGTCAAAAGCATCCGACTGGGCAAGCTCAAGAGTAGATCTCAACAATAATATCAGTCGAAAAAATAAAACTTAGCTGTTGTATGAATAACAAGTTAAAATAATGTAGGCTATCGGCAACATCTTTTGATAATGTGTGTTTGAGGGTTTTTTAAATTTTGTACTTAATCGCAATATTTTCAAGAAGAAGAAGTGTTTTCACCAAGCCAGTCGATGCTGTTTGACCCAGTTAATAATTAGTGAGCCAGCAATGTGGACGAAGCTTATTGCTTTAACTGATTGTCTCGGCCGCTGTTATTCGGGAATAATGTTAGGTAGGATTTTGCGGAAAGGAAGGGTACAGTTTATTCGCAATAATCATTCCTATTGACCGGTAATAGCTCTCATTCATTTTCCGCCATACCAGTCAACAAATGCCTGGTAGTTAAGACTCTTCGTGGTAACAAGTAAGTGTCGAAAAAGAAGCTTACACCCCCCGATGAACCGCAATAGGAATTTTATGAGGGGTATCAGCCTTTGTTTTATTCTTTTAATGACTTTAAAAGTTTTCTGACGCTTCGAATTCGATTGCGGGTCCTTTGATGTGATCAAGACGGCTAGACAATAAATCAATTCTTTGATGAGACGGTATGACAGAAACAGTGGTTGACCATGGTCATTGTAAAGCTACTGATAACATAATGTCGAGCGAGATTCCTCGTGTAAACAGAAAACGTGATAGATTGTCATCTCGTAGGCAGTGCATTTTCCTAACGTGCGAGTAATTTTCAATTCTGAGATTCACGGATTCGTCTGGTCATGGTCTCTTACGGAGCGTGAATATCGTCGCTGTCACGCATTAAAGCACAACTCTTACTAGAGATAATATTATCCCTATGAAATGGATCAGAAAAAAACGTTTTTGAAAATACCATTACTTTCCATCTGAAATTAGCGATTTTCTTGTTAGCGCCTGTCGACTATGTCCAGCCTTCCTGCTCTCCGACGCGGCGGCTGGGCGCAAAACATTTGAAAACTGATCGCGCCGTGGTTCAAAAGTGTGAAAACTAAACAAATAAAAGAAGTAATAAACAAAAGCATCTCAGATCCTTATGTGCGAAAGAGTTGTCAGCAGACGTTGATGATCCCGGCAAACGTTTCGTTGTGTGACGGGCAAAACTCGGCAAGGCCAAAAAAGCGCTAAAATTTCGTAGGCACAAACGAAACAATGGAGAAAGGTGGGGATTTTAGAAGCTTGTAATTCTGGATGGGAGCTAGATATATTATAAAAAGCAGAATAAGCAAGAGGGGTCCTTTAAGGGATCAAGCGATAGTTTTCAAAATGTTCAGGAGAAGAAAAAAATGTTTAAAAACAAAATTTCAACCGATCTTGACGGTTTTCATGTCGAATAACATTTTTCTTTATAGCGGAAAGAAAAAGGAACATTTAAAGTTTAACTGAAAAACCAACTTATTTGTGTGTCATCTAATTGGATACACTTAATTATTTGGATTCTGCAAAGGGATTTCTTGATTTTCCACTATCTGCTCTAGTTATGAGGCTCAGAATATCTCCGGCCGTCCCCACAGCTTAAATTCTACTAAGACGCGGGAAATTTTAATCTCAACACAAATGCGGCTTTTCAGTGGGCAGTGGTGAGACTGGTGACGATTGCTTAGTGCCTGAACAAAAAAAAATGATAAATCTTTCTCGTAAGGCATACAACAAAAATACAAGTGCATAGAGGCACCAAACATCACAAGGAAATTCCACTATTTGAAAATAGATTATTCGCGAATAGCGGAACAACGAAGTAACTCATTTTCAGCGGGTCTTCAGGCCAATTTAAGTGAATAAGTGATGGATAACTAGATTGTCCTATCCTAGCCCTTTTCGGTTCAACTTTAAGGATTTTTTTTTTGCATATATACTAATGATTTGTATGTCGCGCTTAGCTATTTTTGACCGTCCTCGTGGCGGTTGGATTTCTGAAGCAACTCAGGTATCTTGGGATTGGCTTGTTGCAGGGACAGTAGATGCAGGAGCTAAGATCCACAGCCCTAGAGTCAGTAACTCATTCCACAAAAATTGTCGCTTGACCCCTTCGTGACAGCGACGATAATTTATGTCGTGGTCCAGCTTCTAGTGGTTTCTCTCTGAGAAGGTAACTGCAAAACGCAACTCATAGTTTTACTAGTTATTCATAAATCTTTTTTTTTTTGCTTTATTTTGTTTTTGGAGACGGGATTTTGGACTTTTTATTTTTTTTATGGGTATTCGACCAGGAACCGAGTAAGTGCACGAATATTTCTCTTATTTCTTTTATCTTCTTCTCTTTTTTCATTTTTTCTTTATTAGTAGTGTATGTAGGTTAATTTGTCAAAGGGGGTTTATCAAACCTCTTAACAAGGGAAAACTTCTGAGGGTTTTGTAGTTTATCGTATTTTTTCCAATAAAACCCCATATATAATCTAGTCTAAAAAATCGAGTAAAAGTAGCTTATTTTGAGGCATCCTTGGTGACTTTCGGAGTCGTCAGACCAACCTCTACCATGCTATTTGTTTTAAACGGAACACTTTTAATCGTCTGTGTCGTGGTCCAGCTTCTAGAAACTTTCCTTATCTGAGATATAATCCTTCCTATCGGTGGGATCCTCCGGGATGCTGACACACTCCAATATTGCTAATGAAATTAGCCCGTGCCACGCGACTGGCACGGACCACCGCAAACGGAACTAATCGACCTAATTAAATAAAAGAACGAGTGGATTGTTTTCAATGGATTGCCAAAACTGTTGATTCAGTCTGTGATGGATATCCGGAAGCTGGTGGAATCCTGTGGGATATGGAGGGATGGGGAGATCATAGGAAATCTGGATGGATAAATCGAAGAGAAAAGATGTAGAGACTCCTGATAGGACTTCAACGATCCCGTCTTTCGCTTGAAAAATTCGATTCGTGTTATGGAAAATAGGGAGAATTGAGAAACCATTGCCAGTCAATAGGAATGGTTACTGTGAACACAACTGTACCCTCTCTTTAAAATAAAAAACAAAAATGACCCTTTCTTCAAAATCCTAACATAAGCCAACACAGTTCACAAACGAATCTTTAGCATAACCCTTCGCCGGCTCATTAGTTATTGACTGGGTTAGATACCTTTTCTTTCTGGAAAATCCTAGCATTAGCCAGAATTATTCCAAACTAGTTAGATAGTATTAATCGAACTTACTGGATCCACCTTGTCTTCTTGAATTATGGCGGATTTTATGGTGTGAACTAGCAACTTAAAGATAGGTGATCTAGACATTGCAAATGGGAGAATGCTTCTAAATCAACTCCTTTAAAGTTTAACCGAAAAGGGCTGGGATAGGACAATCTAGTTACCCATCACTTATTCACTTAAGTTGGCTTGAAGACCCTCTGAAAATGCGTTACTTTGTTGTTCCGCTATTCACGAATAATCTATTTTCAAATAGTGGAACTTCCTTGTGATTTGTGGTACTCTATGCGCTTCCATTTTTGTTGTATGCCTTACGAGAAAAATTTATGATTATTTTTTGTTCAGACACTAAGCAATCTTCACCAATCTCACCACTGCCCACTGAAAAGCCGCGTTTGTGTTGAGATTAAAATTTCCCGCGTCATAGTAGAATTTACGCGTCATAACTAGAGCAGATAGAGGAAAACGAAAAAATCCCTTTGCAATCCAAATCGTTCAGCGTATTCATTTAAATGACAAAAAATAAGTCGGCTTTTCAGTTAAACTTAGAGTAGTAATGAAGTTCAGGATCAACTGACTCGGTCGATGGGAGCGAAAAGTACACACTGAAGACCTTTCAGAAGTGGAACTCGTCAATTTATAAATATGAAAAGGTTATGCTGAGGCACGGAGGCATGGACAGGTAAGAACAATCTTTCCGGTATATATAGAGTAGCATTTCTGTTGTTGTCATTAATTGCCACCATGGTGGATGGGTAATAAATTTGTAGTAAAAAAACGCCAAACTGAAACTTTGGCCTAGCCGCTAACATTATAAAACAACGCCTGAATCCTCGTTGCGCCTTCTGTCATTTTCCCCAGAAAATTGTCCAGAACTGGTGCAGCTCCAGCTTGCTCCCAGTTATACTATATTTCTGTTTGCGTTACAAAGAACCATTAACGAATAACAGGTGATGTTCCACTCTGCTCGTCCAAAAGTCAAATGGGGACGGAATCCAGTAATCCCGCTTTTGATGCCGGCAAACAACATCCCGCCATAAATAATATAACATAATAGGCCATATTGTGCCAATGATGGTAATCGTTGTTCAACATCTACCGCATGGCGTCTCTGGAGACCGAGGGGGACTTAAGGCCACCGGGGAGCTGGCCAAAAAAGTAAGAGGGATTATGATTATCCAAC